>OW804097.1:106782918-107982918 GCA_942159475.1 Sthenelais limicola | reverse complement strand
CAATTGTGCGACTCAGCGATCACCTTTACCTCCATGAGGTAGGTCCGCCACGCGGTTTTGCCATCCCACATCTTCACCGGCGGGACCTTCGGCGGGTGATTCTCAACTTCCTCACGGTGAACGAACGTGAACTCCTCATCAGATTCCTCTGGTCCGTCATACTCAAGACCAGGGACTAGGGACCGGTTGGTTCTACGGGATCTATGGGAAGGCGACCTCTGTCGTCGATCCTCGTCAGAACTGTCCGAGTCCCCCTGAGAACGCCTCTGCGGAAACAACGGGGATGCGGTAACATACGCCGAACGCGCATGCCCTCCGGCAGGACTTATATGACGAGAAGGACTATTCCCTCGGCCATGCTCTCTGCCATGATTTCCCTGTCGTTTGCGATCAGGTTCTCTCCACTGAGAGTCATCATGTCTTTTACGTGTTCGCCTCGGAGATGATGTCATCATCGTATGCCGAGAGAACGTCACACCGCGGTGATCTCGGTCTCTTCCGCCCTGATCGGACACAATCGACGGATCATTTGTAGTAGGCTCACTAGCCGGTTTTTGGTCCATAAACGTGGATGTCACGGGACCTCTGGTAGGATTCTGCTTCCCAATCCCCTGGATCATCTCAAGCAACTCCGACTCCAGAGCTGTCATCTCACGTCTCTGCGGGGTCCCCGTCTCTAGGGAGGGCTTTACATGATCTTCAAGTAAACGCCCGTCCGGACCATTGTCCACGGATTTCGTATTTATTCTCCTACGGAGCTCAAAATTCTCATCCATCAGCTCGCGGACTTGGGTTTGGAGCTCTTCCGCGATCGACTGCCGGAATTTCTCCCGAAGGTCAGAATCTTCCGTGTCGTTCGGCGGGCCTCTCCACTGCGCGAAATTCCCTCCGGAATATTTTGGTCTCGCTCCGCCTCTGGCACCACGGTCAGAGGAAGGTGACTCGAAATCCGCGGGGAGACTTCTCGGGGTTGCCGGCCCCGGGTCTCTACCCACGAAATCTTGTCTCCTCGATTTCGTTCCATAACGACCTCCTTCCGTCTGCGCCGCAGAATCAGAATACGACATCTTTCGTAGACGTCACGGACTGCCACCGCAGTCTCAATTTCTTCCGGGAAGAAATTTGGGACAACCAACGGACTGAAAGCACTGAGGTCGAGAACTGGTCATGGCACCAATTGTAGTGAACCCCCGGATATCTCGATTACCAATCCGGGGCTGTAGGCTCTCCTACAGGTAGTTTATCAGTAAATGGTGACACTAGTTATCCAGCCCGCGATAACCTTCGTGCTATTACTTAGACAACCCAGGTTCGATTCTCCTCTCGACTAAGGGAAAGTAAAACATGGACAACGATCTCTGTTTCCGTAGCTTTATTTCCCCCACAGTGCAATCACAAGGTACATGGTCAGCCGGGCTAACCAAGACATCTGACGGAAAGGATTTCCGGAATAGTCACAAATACAATCCGTACAATAACAAGGTGTGTACAAGTAAATGGCAAGATGTTCTTCGTACAGGAATAAGTGATACAGGAGATACACAATACATCACAGTTATGCAATACAGTACGTATTCTGGTCAATGCAGAAAGATGAAAGGTAATCTGTAACTAGGGTAAAGCTTACATTTCATTCAAGGTAAAAACGGAACAGATCCGAAAGGCTTGAAAGGCTGAGCGAGCGGAGCTCCAACCTTGACCTTGAAGGCCGACCCGGTTATATAAGAGTTAAAACAACAGCAAGCTATACTAGACTTGCGCTGATCCTCATATCCACTACATATGCATTTCTAAGGTCATGCTATTGAGTAAATTTAGCTACTTAACTAGTAATTGTCCACCCAAAAATATTGCAAACTTTTTTCAAAAATAGATATATCAACCTTAAAATATAGAAATACTAATTTTCATAATGTTTACTATCCAGTTGATCTCATCTTTTCAAATATAATAATATCTCAAAATCCATTTTTTTGCGACTTGTGACTCATTTTCTTGGAACACATCACGAATCTAGTATATTGATAGGGTTGATCTTATGCCTTCTACCTCTAGTACCTTCCTAGGAGTAGTTGGATGTCCAGAGTGTGTTGCACCATACCCTCATCTGTTTGAGTATATAGCTTATCCATGTCTGAAGATTTCCCTTTGAAGATTTTATCATTATCTGAACAATTATTTTTCCACAATGTTGTTTCCAAACAATGTTATCTGATAAAGTTGATTTTATGCCTTTTCAGGTAAGTCATCTTTTGATGTATCGTCGACAAACGTGGGAGTGATCTACAGGTAAACTGATATACATATTTTTTTATTTTATTTTATGAATAAAAGCGAGATACCGAAAAATTGTGCTGTTCTTTTTAACCGAATTATTTTTATATTGTTTTAATTAAGCTATCCCAACCAAATCGGTGAGCTATTTCAATCATGAATATCAAAAACACAAAGTTAGAAAGTGGGGTTATATGAACGTGACAGAACTTCATCTACAGTGGGTATAAGTACGGTGAAATAACATATTTATAAGGCCTTTCGGATACCGGGGTACCCTCATTGGGACTTCTAAAGATGGTGATTGAATAGGACACCTATCCTGTGTGTGTGATTTTAAATAAAACATGAAAGCGGCTGGAGCTTGGGACTGTATAGTATGGATACGATTTTGTGAAAGACTTTATGAACATGAAAGAAGTGCATGCATGTACCTCTATATCAGGTGGGCCGGAGTTGAAATGATGATTTCATTTAGGAAAACATAATAAAGTTGATGTTTGTTTGATACACAAGCTTTCGGGCTTTCGGGCCCTTCTTCAAGTGAGGTGATCATGAAAATTTAGGAAATAGTATATCTAGTTGGAATATACTTGTAAATTTATCTAGTTGGAATTTAGGAAATAGTATATCTAGTTGGAATATACTTGTAAATTTGCTTTAGTGGGTTAACTTTTTATGAATGATATGATATCATTATGATAGACCACCCCATTGGAATGTATGTGCCAATGCCAAGCATATACACATGCACTCTTTAGAATTCCCATGTTCAATACCAGGTTATACTACGTACTCCTGCCTAGAGTTGATATTTTGCTGATTTTGGCTCCATATCCGGGTCCGTATAAAAGCCTTTGGATCCACTGGCAAGAGCTGTAGAATACTTAACACGCTGTGTCTAAGCACTTAACCTGGGAACATTGATAGGTTAATCCATTTGACAGGTTTAGGAAACAACAACAACATATAACCGCTTAGTATTAAATATGGGAAGGATTAATTCAAAAGGAAATGGATGATTCAATATTTTATTACCTTTCATCTGACCATGCACTTCACCGTTTTTTAAAATGAAAGTCTTAAAACAACTTTGATCAGACATAAGTCTAAGTCTACCGCTTTCTATGCCTCATAATTTAGTGCCTAGCTGTCGCCAGAGAGTTCCAATACAGAGCCTGTTAAATGACAAATTAATGGCAAAATGCTTAAAGGAAATGCACTTGGAAGATACGCCCAAAATAGTTCAAGTATCTGCCGGATTCATGAAACCTGACCCTATCAAGTATGTCGCTGACAATGGAAGCTGTTAAAGGTGGTTTTGCCACCGATGGAGCTTAAATTTGCACCATCGACCATTTTCTGTTGTTAATTATACTGTGGCCTTTTAGTGTGATGTTCTCGCAGCGAGTGTTGACTTTTAAAAAAGAAACGTTCTGAGTCATAATTATATATATATATATATAACATTGGAATGGTTATTATTTTAATGTTTATCCCTGAAAGGAAACCTCAACAGATAGGTGGTACATAGGATTATAATCCTGCATGATAAAAGTATGTCTGGTCGTGGAGATGTACCGGACGGTGGGCGTTGACCATCAACTGGACATTTGGACATTGTGAAAAAAAAAGAAGTATGTCCCTGACCGAAAAATGGACCGCTACACACACGCTAGTTAGTCGGGGGGAAACATAAAAAGAACAACCAGGAATCCTGAATCAGAAGGGGATTCCCGAAGGGGGGGGGGGAAATAAAAAAAATATCAATATCTAGGAAATAATCTTAATGTTAGGAGACCGCAAATATAACCCAACTTGAAAGCTGATTAGGGAGTTGTCATGATCAAGGAATTCTCATACAATGACAGTAACCACTTCTTTTTTACATACTTCGATATCTTATGATAAAGGCTCACTAATGAAAGGGTTTGAAATGTCCTTAAACTTCAGATTAAACTGAATATCCTTCAGATTAAACTGTGGTTATTTACCTTTGATTTAATTCATTCCTCGCACTCAATTAAATTGATTAAAGGGAGATCTATAGCATTCATGATGTGACGAACAGCGGTGCCAAACCCCGATCTCTAGTTGCAAGAATGTCTAAAAGAGGGCGTTTTGATGCGCAGTGATGGTATGGGGTGTTGCTTTAGTTGACTACTAGGTGTCAGCAGCGGCCTACATACACCCTGCTTGCTAATATGTGGTGCAAAGTAAAAATATATACCAGAGTCTTGAAAGGTAACTTAAAGCTGGGGATGTGGTAACAAGGTTTATCGAGGTGAGGAGAGGAAACTGAAGGATGGTAGAATGGGATGCATGTTAACGCAGCGGTTGTTTGTGTTACAAGAGGATATTTTTGAAAACATACCTTCAAGAATCAGGACAGGAATTAGGGGGCGGGGCGGATTGGTTACACTACGCTACCATAGTTTCGTATATTTATACACATACTGTTTCAGCTGAATTAAATCATTTGAATGCAAATACAAATCTGACAATAACTACCCGTATATCATTGGTCATATCAGGGCGAACAACAGTACTACGGAACGGACGACTTATAGTAACGTCAGGGTATAAGATCTGGGATCAGGTACCCCTAGATCTAATAGGAGTGATCTGAATTAAGATTTGGTGACTGGTGGAGAGGGGCCAAAGCAGAGGGTCATGGGTAAATCTGACCGGAACTGGGGCCAAGCCACCTGTGTTTACATTCTGTGGGTGCAGGTTCCAATGGACGCAGTGAGAGCCCCTTATTAAAAGTCATTTTGGAGGCAGAAAAACATCTAATATTGCCACCAAACTTGAGGATATATGAGACAACACCATGCCCTATCTTCATCTTAATTTATTTTCCTTTGGTAATTATGGAAAACAAATACTAGAACAAATATCAACAGGTCATTGTATGCGCTGTATGTAGGTGCAGGTTGGGTGCATGGTGTATGCGCCTGCCCTGTGTGTGAAGGGGTGTGTGAAGGTACATACCTACAGCTGTGGTCAAAGCCCCACCCACCCTCAGACTGGCCCCGCTCTGTTTAAGAAATCAGGGCCAGCTGTTGCTATCTCGAGCTAAATAGATAATTCGGATAACTCCTATTTCATATATATGAAGGGAAAATCGCTGGCAGAACAAAAAATGAAATAAGGAGATTTGTGCAAACTCATTTTAAATATTCGTTTCATGATTTAACTGGTTACAACAAAATGTATATATTCCACGTACATAACTTCTAATATTTCAAATGTTGCTAAGTCTTTGGTAGACAGACGATTGTGATTCATTCCTTTACGATAAACACAATGGATCATGATTTATAAAATTATGACAACCGAAAAATGGCGCAGTCCTTACAAGAGGGACCCATTAGCTATGTTGGGGTTGATGTTTGGCGAGCAGGAACATCACCCACTAACTTTAGCATTAATTAAATATTAGCAATAAGATAATTAACAAAAAGAATGGGGTTTTTATAAGATAGAAAATAACCAATCAAAAACTATACAATGAACTTGACATTGTACGGTCTAGGTGAAAAATAAAATTATAAATCATGTGTAAAATTGGTATCAAAAAGGTAATTAACAAGAAGAGGTAAAAAATGGTAAATGGTCCATGTAAACATGCCCGAGTACATCAAACTATTGAAGATATTTTTACACCCCATGTTTAGCATTGTAAAAGCCCGGAAGGCAGGTTATATTCGAATAAAGGTTTAAAAAAAAATAAAAAATTAAATATTAGCAACAAGCAATGGTAATATTTCATCAGATAGAAAGATCAAGAGTTATATGATGCTACTAATGATATAGGATAATACAAGTTTTCTCGAGGCAAGTTAAATATCATTGGGACACTAACACTAGTATAGTTTGTCCTCCTATGGATAAAAGAAAGACCAACTACATCAAGATGTGTATTTCAGAATTCTTGAACAAATTATTTATTTTTTGTTTGCAATGAGACCGAGTGTTGGGACCACAAAACCTTAGTGGTGACAAATAGTCTTTTTCTTCTTTGTCTTGTTTTTTAAAATCCAGGAATTCCTGCAAAACCGCAAAAATGCTGCATCAGCAATTAAAGCGAGGGGGTGTGGGTGGGGACATCCTTAAAGTTTATTTTAACCGTTGTTTGCATTGAATTGATTTTATATTATTCCAACCTCCGCTTTAGTTTTTGTTGTACCGACTGCTGAAGTGTGAAATACTAATGAAAGAATTGTTCAAATATTGAGTCATCCAGTGACATGGAAGAGAGGGAAGAGGTGGGGGGGGGGCATATGGGGGGGAGAAGAATGGTGGTGGTGTATAGTAGGGAGCAAAGGTGGGGGTGGGGGGAGGGGTAGGATTATGGCCGGTGGAAGAGGTTGGGTGGAGTTCAGCTTTCGAGATGTAAAAGAGGAGGTGGAAGTATAAAAGGGTGGAGTACATTTAGCACCAGGCGCTATGAGTCAGATTTTCAGAAAATGTACAATTGGTAGCTGTACACATTTAGTAAATTTTGCTAACTTAGACTGCAATTTGTCCAATACTGGGTAAATTCGAGTATATTCGGCATTTCATTGATAATAGCAATCTGTTTGGTTAGGTCGGACTGTATCTTGAGCTTTATTTTCGTCTGAAATTTGGCTTATTTGAGAAGATTGTCGAAGTTGAATTGTGCATTTTCGGAAAATCTGACCCATATGTGAATGTGGAGGGCGGTTCAATGAATGGCGTTGTGGGTCGTTCATTTGGGGGTCAGATCTTCAGAAAATCTACAATTGGCCTTCACCAATCCTCTCAAATATCCCAAATTTAAGACGAAACTCAGGTTCAAAATACAGTTCAACATGACCAGATAGATCTATTGAATAAATACAATACAGAATAAACTCAGACATACCTAGTATTTATCAATTTTCACTCAAATTTACAGAATTTGATAGATGTGTAGAACTGTAGATTGTGCATTTTCTGAAAATCTGACCCTTGGGGCAGAAGTAAGAAACTATATTAAGCAATGTTGTGCGTTTTAAAGCCTTGTTTTAGTGCGTATGACATTTGATATGTATGTAAATGTGCTATTCCCCATAGTGAAAATTGTTCAGCCATGATAAGTTTCCTTTGAATGCCCTAATTAATGAATTAGTTGCTCAATAAAGCAACAAGCATGTGCAACATCAATACATTTTGTTCAATTGTGGGCATTGGCGATCTGGTAACAACTTTTAAAGCTTCTTGTGAACGACTGAAAGCTTTAGATTGATGTGACATAAGATAACAGTTGATAGGCTCCGCTCGACTGGTTATAAAATTTAATTTAAAAAAAAATATTGATGCTGATATTCTAGGAACAATATGGACTGGAATTACGCTTCTTTGTCAAGTGAAGTGTAAAGGGCCCAGCCCACTGAGCCGATTCCCATGCGATTCTCACAGAATTAAGTGCAAAAGAGTCCTCTGCGGCGCAAAATCGCATGAGAATCGACTTAGTGGACTAGGCCCTTAAGATTATCAAAATGTGCCTTAGAAGTATTGCAGATGATTTTAGACATAACAACTTTAATGTGTTTACAAAATCATGTTGGTATCAATTCCTTTACTACATCAAATATTAATACTCATATTAATTTATACAATAATAATTATTTTTATGTAATAATACGTAATCATGCCTGAGATAATGTTAGCTAATGTTATGCAATAAACGTGTGTGACAATGTGAATCAATTACATGATCAAATATAAACGTCCTTGGATTACTTTGTCGGATATTACCACAACGTATTAAGTGTGTGTGTGGGGGGGGGGGGGGCGGGGCGGTGATGTGCCAATAGCAAATATAGATGCTCTCATGACAAATACCAGGCAAATATGCTTCCATTGAGGAGAATTGTGTAAACTTTACATTCTTGAAAAAGGTGTTGTAATTCGGTCTTGCAATTCTAATTTACATATAAATAGAACTGCACAGTCTGCATGGTGGACAGCTTTTTATTTTAGAAAAAGAAAAAAGAACAAATGTATTTTTATGATTAGTTTAAGTTTAAACTTTAAAGCGGTGACAAGGCGAGAGAGTCCGCTGCTTTCCACTGAATGGTATGTATTCACAATGTATTCAGTATGTACAAAGACCGGGCTAAGTGTAGAATACAGAATATTCCTCCCATTTGTGGCTTTTCATTGCCGATATTTGGCCACTATTGGTAGGAAAAAGGATCTAACAAAGACATTTGTATTCTGGTAATAAAGGAATCAAGTCTCGGCATACCCAGCCCTGTGCGCACGCGCCTCCGATAATCTTAGTGTAAACTAACCGCCGACAGGTGGCCCCACTTGCATCCTGCAGATGTTTTGGATACAGTTGCTAAGACAACCACCACGCCAGTGCCGTTACCATTCACGTGACTTGGGTGGTAACTAAGGTAACAAGAGACGATGGAAGACCATTGTTCTTGTACTTTTTCAACAAATATAGAACCTATTTTGTCTGACTTGTCCACATTTGCGGGGCATAGCCTTAACGCTTATCCCAATTCTTGCCTTGGAAGCTCCAAGGTGGGATGAATTCTCAGCTTTTTAAGCAGGATGTATTTTGACTTTCTTTGGAACATCACGCCTGTCTGTGACTAGTGTATCTTTAGAAAAAAGGGAATTGTTTTCATTTCAGATTCTGAAAATTGTATTGAATTCCATGATCTGTGAGTCTCAGTTTTGGCCAAGTCTTGGCCTGTGGGACTGCTCCTTCATTTAATATAATTTAATATAATTTCATTCAGAAAGAGCATTATATCATTTGATGTTATTCCCAGCTGGTCTTGATACAAGCATAAACTCATATCATATATTTTTTCAACAAGCTGTAATTATTTAATACATCATGTAGCTCGAATACACTTTGAGAGACATCATATTATAATTGATATTCTCATTGTTCTATATATAATAAATTTAATGCGTATTATAAAGTTAATGAATTGTTTTAAAACTGTTTGTTACAGCTATATAGTATTATTTAGGGGATATCTAAAATCTGGTAATTGCTTTGGATGTATGTATGGTTGTGAAATGGGCCTAAATTCAACCGATCTACTCTGAATCTGAGTTAATAATCGGTCTAATGCCCCTGGTTGACCTGCTGCATAGGTACAGGATAGAACTATGCCACTGGAGACACGACTCCACAATTTCATAAAGGTAGTACAATTATACCAAGGCGATGTAAAGTTGTAAACACACCAGTGATTATAAATCATAAAAAGGATCCACCCATTAGGAATATTTGAATAAGACAAAACGCTGGGATTGGATTTTAGAATAACTTCATTATTCTTTAAAAATGCCTTAGTGCCAGGCTCTTAGAAACATTGTTATTATTCTATTATTTGTATTAATTTTTTGAACGTATGTAAAAGTTTGTTATCAGATTATACTAGTGAACTCCTTTTTTGTAAGCATATATCAGCATGTTCTGAGATAATTGTAATTGTTACATAATGTTCCATTGGTGAATAAAGAATTTTAAATTTTGAATAAATAATTAGGAAACCTATTTAAATATTATATATAGATATTTCTACTATCCACCTTAGAAGCGTGTGATTATTACGCTCAGATGAAGACGAAGATTAGATTTGACTGAGATGGAACCTTTCCATATTGATCTTTTATTTATTCATCAGCTTGCTAAATTATCCCGTTTGTACTTGGACCACCACCCAGTGCATGCCAAGATTAGATTGTTCCCTGTATACCTAGCCTGCTTGATACCGAGTTAATTCCGGAATGGGTTCAGGGCCAAAAGTCTTTGAAAAAATTAATGTATGCCTTCTCCGAATACTCCTTTCATCTTTGTGGGATTTGTAGCAACCCAGAAAATTTGGCCAAAGAAGTAAGTGTATTTTTGTCCCTGTATTGTGCATATTTGATTGTGGTATTTTTGGTACTGCTGTAAACCTGCTGGATTAATTATGGATTTTTCCCTTGGCATGTGAAACGCAGCAAAATAATAGAAAGGTGAATATGTGAATCCTTGATCATTATTAGATCAACTTGAGCCCAAAGAATTAATTCATGATGGTTTTCATGTTTGAAACCCTGATATAATTCTCTTCAGAACCTTGAGGGGAAAACCATTCTTTGTCTAAATATATTTTTATTGGTCTTAAATATGTTGTTCAACCCTCGATAACCCCCTATACACATACAAAATCCAGACATGAGATGCAATTATTAATTGAAGAAGAATACTTAGCAGAAAAAAGCCAATCCTAAATTAATAAAATGTGGTGTCTCAAACCCTCGCCTGAACTTGTGGTAGCTTGGGCGCTAGCTACATAGGTTGTTAAGTATTCATTTAGTGGCATGTCTCGTGTGGAGATCACACCACGTCTATGATGATAGTACTTTCAAGGAGTATGATCCTCGAGCCAAGAAAGTTTGCAGGTCCAGCTGGGTATTCACCCATGAAGACACGAGGTGGCGCAAAGCCAGGTTTCTATAGTAACAGGCAACTGTCCATGTTGTCCTAGGAACTATATATGCTGTCATCCATGGGTGTGATGCTCAGTGGTTATGGCAAGGAAGTGGGTGTGGGAGAGTTAGATAGAGAGGGGGACAGACAGACAGAGATATGGAGTGGTTAAGACAGCGAAAGGATGATGAACAGGGACAATGAGAGAAGGAGTCTGTGACACTGCTAGGATGAGAGAGGGAAACAGAGAGAGAGCCTTTAAAGTGGGTGTGGGAGAGTTAGATAGAGAGGGAGACAGACAGACAGATATGGAGTGGTTAAGACAGAGAAAAGGATGCGGCCGCTTGTTGGATACACAATTAAGTGTAAACTCGAGCCATTGAATCACACTTGTAGTTCTAACCTCTCGTTCAGTTCTGTCTAATAAACAGAGACAAAGAGAGAAGGAGTCTGTGACATTGCCAGGATGAGAGAGGGAACAGAGAGAGACAGAGAGCCTTTAAAGTGGGTGTGAGAGAGAGGGAGAGAGACAGACAGACAGATATGGAGTGGTTAAGAAGAGAAAAGGAGATGCACAGAGACAAAGAGAGAAGAAGTCTGTGACACTGCCAGGTTGAGAGAGGGAGGGAGAAAAAGAGAGAAAGCCTTTAAAGTGGGTGTGGGAGAGTTAGATAGGGAGGGAGAAAGACAGACAGAGCTATGGAGAGGTTAAGACGGGGAAGAGGAGATGCACAGAGACAAAGAGAGAAGGAGCCTGTGACACTGCCAGGATGAGAGAGGGAAACAGAAAGAGAGAGAGCCTTTAAAGTGGGTGTGGGAGAGTTAGATAAGGAGGGAGAAAGACAGACAGAGATATGGAGTGGATAAGACAGGGAAGAGGAGATGCACAGAGACAAAGATATAAGATGCACAGAGACAAAGATAGAAGGAGTCTGTGACACTGCCAGGATGAGAGAGGCAAACAGAGAGAGAAAGGGAGATAGAGATAGATAGGGAGGAAGACAGACAGACAGAGATATAGAGTGTTTAAGAAGAAAAAAGGAGGCAAAGAGAGAAGAGTATGTGACAGGGTGAGAGAGACGAGTATTTGACAGGATGTGAGAGAGACAGAGAGAGAGAGAAAGAGAGAGAGTCTTTAATTTCACATCTCCTCCCTAGGCTTTTCCATCCCTCCCCTCTCCTATATCTACCCCCTTATAGTCTTTTCCCCACCTTTCCTCAGATTCAAAAGTAAACGATTTTAACAGCTGTAAATCATCCACAGACATTAAAACACCTTTGAAGGTTTTGCTCCATAAAAAGCAGCTTAATTCTATTCCTAATTCTTCAGGAATATCTCGGGGAGTGGTAAGCTTCCAGGGACACACTATTAAAGTTAGAGAGACAAAGGTAACACTACCCAGAGGAATCAATATGTCTGCATGTTCTCTTACCTTTAGCAGTTCTCTCTCCTCAAAGGTTGTTTAGTACACTCAGCAACTGTAACAACTTCGCACGTAAGACTTGGGGTCGTACACAGGAATTCATCGCAGTGTATTTGTTATGTATTTTCTCATATAATGTTAAATTAAGCGCGAAACATAGTTGTGCTTATTATTTATGTTGACAAATGAAAATATAAAGTAAGAGAGATATTCTTCTGGTGTGTCGAAATTCTTATGATTCCAGAAATGGTTGTTATACTACTTTCCCAAAGTGTTTCTTCCGCCCCGTGAAATAAAAAGCTTATACATAGACATTCAAGGAAACTTAAACATTGCCCTTTTAAACCTACCCAGAATCTTTTTCTTTTCGCCTTTTTATCGAAGAAATACAGGAAAACTCTAAAATGAAGAAAAGAACTATTTAAAGGACAGCCAATTTTATTTTAGAAGGTGCATTTCTGGCAATGATAGGTCTTGTGAGGAACAAACGCATCCATAAGAACTGCCAATATATCCCCATGTGTCTTTTCCTCACACACAAATGTATGTTATTAGCTTATATATGTCTGTAGTAGAATAGGATCAATACTTGTAATATATATATGTGTATGGGTGGTTATACGCAGGTTCAGTTGGTGCAGACCAGGTGCAAGTAGCATACAGTTCGGCTCTTCTCAAGGGTAGAAATATGACAGAACCTGTATAGCCCACAACCCAGAAAATTTATGGTACTGGATCCCAAGTTCATTCCACGGTTCAGTGATATTTGCTGTTGCTTCACACATATCCACAATTTATTGAAAATAATCATGTATGCCTACATTAAATATAGATAATTCATATAATTATATCATATATAAATGACTGCCTATCCTCCCTTATCACCCAATTTGAATATGAAGATTTGTTAAAGAATTTTCCCACATTGTCTTCAGCTATTCTATGCTCTTGTTAAGAACTCGATATTTATCTTAGTCGGTTTAGGAAAAATAATATGTATTTTACACAGAAAGTATGTATATATGATAGAGCCCGCCTAAAGGGGTCTTTTCTCTGTAGGACAATGCAGAAGAGGGAAACAGGGTCATAGGGGAAGGTGCGGTGAGGGGGAAGATGTACATTTATGTAAAACATTCATCCATATAAGTATAATATTTTTGTCACAGCCATTCTCTATGCTCTTATACATAAGGCGCTATCTTTACTTTCTGCTTCCCTCGCTATTCACCTGGTGTGTTAACACCTGACAGCTTTAGGCTAATAAGTACTCGACTACTTTTCTTCCCCCTTAATCCCTCCTTCCGTCCATCTCTACCCTTCATTCTCTCCTTCCCCCTGTTGCTCATCGTCCCTGCCTCTCTTGTCAATCCTTGCCTCCTTCTCGCCACTCACCCATTCACTCACTCCCCCAATCACTCACTCACCCATTCACTCACTCACCCACTCACTCACATAGTTCTGCTCCGATCTAATTGGCTGTCAATTTTTTTCTTCCCCACTAATCGCTACCTTACCTTTTTGCTCCCTCCCTCCTCTCTCCCTTTCTCCCTCCCTATTACTCCCTCCCTCTCTCCTCCCTCCCTCTCTCCTCCCTCCCTCTCTCCTCCCTCCCTCTCTCCTCCCTCCCTCTCTCCTCCCTCCCCTCCCCCTCCCTCCTCCCTCATTCCCTTACTCATTTCTTTCCCTCCCTCCTTCCCACTCCACTCCCTCCCACCCTCCTTTCCTATTCACTCCCTCCCTCCTTCCCTTTCCACTCCCTCCCACCCTCCTTCCCTCTCTACTTCTGATCTTCCACCCATGCTTTACTCCCTTACACATGAGTTACTCCGAGTGCATGGTTCAAGTGTTCCAATGCAATACGAACATTGAAATCTGAAAATAAACATCCTTGGCAAGTTAACCAAGACTTTCTTGTCGTCACCTTCCATTATCGGAAAAGGAAAACCCTGCTAACCTATTTGAATGCCTTCTGCCAATGTTCTTCAATTTCAACTCGCCCTCCCACTCCCCAGGTTCCCTTTTCCACCTGTCCCCCGACCCTCCCATCCCCCCCCCCCCCACCCTCCGCCTTCCACCCCCACCCCCACCACTACTCCTACCTCCCGCTTGCACTGACCTTTGATGATCACCTGTTGTAAGGATGGGTGTTAGCCAGTAAGGAGGTACAAGACAGAGTAATACCCAGGTCTCATATATTGAATTTTCAACTCAGACAAGTGCATTCATAATGGGAGACAATATTTTAGCTATTTTCATTAAACGCATCACAACAGAGAGTCAATGTCAGAAATGAATTTTCTTTGTATATTTGGAGAGTAATAGCATGAATGATATGTTCGCTAAATCTATCTTCTTAAATGTTATAAATCCTAGAACTTGTTTTCTTTGTCCCTGTCCTCCTTCCTGTCGTTCTCTACCTTTGGATCTCTTCCATGCACAAGCTTCTCCCCTGGTCTTCTCTGTCGCTCTGTGTCTGTCTGTCTCTCTGCCAGCCTGTCTGTCCCCATTCTCTGTCTGTCTGTGTGTGTGTCTCTCTATCTGTCTCCCTGTCTGTATCTATCTCTATCTGCCACAGTTTGTCTCTCTCTATCGATAATGTACACACAAGAATCATCTGCTTGTTTTCGCATTAGTTCGCCTTCCCGCTACTAGGGTCAGATTAGATCTGAGTACAAAATTATTCACCAGGTGGCATTACTGAGCGCACGTCACCCCAGTGTCAGTGAGACAAAAATATACCCACATATGTATTTTTGTCTCAAACAACGTCCATCAGACTAATTCAGTTTGGAAATTGGGAAGGTGTAGAGGTCTGATGTCAAGAGCTCTGTATACGTGGATGTGGGTTTGGAAAGGTTCCATGTGCAACGATAGATCTGAGACTTTGCCAAATTTTCATGGGCAAACTATCAAAAAGGACACTGGAGCAAAATAGCGATGATTTAGAGCAGCAAACCAGAGAAACTTTACTTTTTTTTAGAAGATGTCACAGGGTTTTCTCATAAAAGTTCCAAGCTTTGGATACTTAAAATTACTGTTATTAACGCGTCCAACTATAATCATGTGAACGAAAGTTGTATTGCTGTTGGTACTTTGAATAGTTGCGTTACATGGTCGAGTACGTTCATTGAAAACACAAGGTCGGTGTATTCTCTCCGCTAGTACTAAAATTGTTGATTTTTAAGATGACACATCTTAGTGCATTTTAGTGATTCTTTCTACCTGTCATAGCTTTGGAATATCTTATGTTATCTCTGTGGTAGAGAATGCTAATGATAAAGGATGACCTGGTACATATGGATGGACAATAATGATTTTTTTTTTAACGTTTTTATTTTCATTACACATGATGAAAAATGCAGTGGAAAGTATCGCTGAAACTCAGCGTTCTTCTAGGTCGGCTGCATTCTGTTCTATATAATAATATCATCCTTAGTCACGAAAAACGGTGAATACCATTAATAAAGTTAATAGTCATAACAATATCAGCAGTGTTTTAAGTTAAATTATACAAAATGGAACAGGATGATTAGAAAAATAATGTAAGATGAGAAAATGTTACATATCTATACAGTAAATTATTGTGATTAGTGTCTGTACAGTCTAGGCCCAAAGATGAGTGAGTCCCTTCAATCGGAGGGAAAGCCTCCTGCCTCAAACCACAAAGTGCCATTATAATTCCATTAAGACCGCACAATGTCATCACAATCCCTTAATAACGCCTGTAGTCCTATGCCAGGAAACCGATTGGCGAAGTAGGCGTCCAATCACTGACACTCCATTCTTATCTGATTTGAGGGTTTGGGCCTGGACTGAATAATACGTACACGTGATTAGGTACAGCTAGTGTCTATACAGTATTCTTTGTCGAAAACAATGGAGAAATAAATAGTTTCTTACTACATAATATCCATAACTTAAGTAATGTTTTTCTTGTGAGTAGAAACCAAACCTGTACTTTATATTGCAAACCTGCTGCTCGGGTCAAGTGTATGTCTATGTGGTGAAAAGCAAAGTTTGTAGATATGTTAAGTGGGAAGGATTTTGGTTGAAAGAAAATGCAGGTGATAAATATACTGGTAGGGGAGGAGGAGGTGAGTGCATTAGGGTTGTGCAGCAGAATGGATGCTTGGGTAAACCCTATCTCTTAGTAAACTTTAAGGACCATTGGTCGTACTTGGGGGAACGTTTCTACGTTTTGTGCTCCGGAATGAAGGGTAGGAGCTTTTTTTGGTTTCATTTTTGGTTTGTCATCTTTGACAGGATTGAAAAACAGGCGGTAATGAATAATGGATGTATGAAGTATTGGTGGGTAAACTTCTTGTGAATATTGTCAATATCAGTTGGTGTTCCGATAAATTTACTGTAGAATTCACTGATTTTACTGTAATGGCTTTTAGATGTTTCCGATGTTCATATGCGCCTTCATACATACTACATGCTACATTTTTAACTAAAAACGTGCAATCTTTGCAATCAACCTGCTAATTGGAAAGAAATCAATACAGAAACAAAGTACCTCCTCAATACCAATATGTAAAGGGCGCAAATTCATCGAGAGAAAAACTTTATAATAAGACAAAATAGCAAAAGAAAAATCAAACTTAAAAAAAAGGACTTAAAAATAACTGTCTAAACAAAGTTAGTCGAGCAAACGCTCATGCTAATACCGTACTTAATTTGGATGCGAGGGAGCGCATATTAAAAGTCTCGAATGTTGGTCCAGTCCTCTAGTTCAGTCAGCAAGGTAGAACTTTAGTGGGTGTAACCCAAAACCCTCTTAGACCCAGCACCCAGACCTAACTGTTGGTTATTGTATGGCCAAGGGGAGTGTATGCGATCAGAGAGGTACTTGTTGGGAGTCTATATAGGATGTCTGGTTGGCTGAAGAAGAGAGAGAGGAATCAGGATATATAGAACGTTGAGGAGATGGTAGAGGGGATGGGAGTGGGGGGTTGTCTAGAAACGGGGTTTTGGGGTTGCCACGTGCAGTTACGATGGTATGTTTATTGCTGTTGACCTGATAGGGTGAGGTCTAAGAGTCCACTTGGGAGTCGTTGGGGTGTAATGGGGGATAGGCCCCCAACTGAACTCCACCCTCCTATGCTATAGCCTTGTCCCAATCTGAGGCAAGGGTTTTCACTTACTAAAACAGTTACTGGTGTGTGTGGTATAGGTTACAAGTAATGGATAACTTATATTGAGTAGGGTTCATTTGATATGCATCCTGGAGATGCATTTTCAATATTTATATTGCGTATAATACAGGTGACTAGAGAAAGCCGTTGGACTAAAGTGGTGGTTATCTATCTCTTTTTATTACATGAAAACGGTATTTAGATATTAGTATAATTGAAAATATTGATATTAGTATTCATAGATTAGGAATACATTTCTGTTCAGTTTTTAGGTAGACCCTATCAGAAACCATAATGTAAACAATTGCTGGCTATAATTCTATACTGAAACACCACCTGCTTCTTTGTGAGATAGTATTATTCTGGCTGTATGATTTCTTGAAATGATAGGTAAATGCGAAACCATTTTTTCGGCCAAGAAAAAACACGACTTATGGTTACAGACAGATATAATTAAAATGTTGAAAATAATTATGGTATCCTAGTTCTAAGTGAGGTTCTGCACCACCCCTCTGAGATGACATAGAGGCAATGTGAAAAACCATTTCCCAATAATGTGTTTACACAAGTTTGGGTTCTGTCAATTGAGTGGACTATACTAGATGGCTATGATAATTTAGTGGACTCTACTAGATGGATATAGCAGATATAATATACAAGTATCAACTATGAGATAAGACGTATTAGGAATTGGGAAAATATACATAATAAAAGATAAAAGAAGATACAAATATACATAATAGAAGATAAAGTATGTCATATTCAGTATCAGTTCATATATTTGTCATGGTATAATGATTTCTTTTCTATCTTTTACGATTCAATGTTAATGGAAAGTTAAATCGAATGCTTCAATGGTAAGACCGGCTGGCCGGGATACTGATAAGAACTTATGGATCAATTCCAAAAGATGTAACCGACTCTTTAAATAAATGTCATCAGATCAAATCAACTCTAAGACTAGAGAGCATGATATACAATTCTGAGAGTAGATGACAGATATAATATTCTAGTACAAACTCTGAATATGTGTCTTGTTCATCCAGTATACTGAGAGTAAATATTCTAAAATTAAAATTGTTACCGAACAAGAACAATGATATGACTGTCGTCTTCCATAGGTAGACTCCAGTATATATTAGTATTGGTTTGAACCCATCCTGTCTACATTCTTAAGTGCAATGGTTTCAACATCGGCTCCAGAATGACTCTTATGTTTCTAAAGACGAGTCAACAGTGCACACTTATCCAGGTATCTCCCATGCCCTTCAAACGTGAAAACAAATCATCTGAACACGATATATTTCAGTTCCAAGGCCGAATTCTACCTATACCTTGCCAACGATATATTTCTGCATCTTCAAGAGCACTTCTTGTTTTTGCTCACAGATGATGTGTACGGAATTCCTATGTATTAAAATCTATAGCTTTGATGGATCAGATTTTAAGAAAATGTACATTTGGCAGCTGTATACATTTAGTAAACTTTGCTGAATCAGGCTGCAATTGGTAAATTCGAGTATATTTGGCATTGCATTGATTCTAGCAATCTGTTTGGTTAGGTTGAACTGTATTTTGAACTTTATTGTCGTCTGAAATTTGGGTTATTTGAGAGGATTGGTGAAAGTGAATTGTACATTTTCTGGTGACTTCACCCTGGTAGGATATTTTGAAATGAATATGAATAGATACAAATTAGTTATGACGGTAATACATGTAGCAGTGTCAATGTGTTCTCGTTTTCTTATTAACAAACCCCAGCTCAATTCTCATCAGTGCACGGTCTTCTGTTTGTACCTGACTTAAGTAATGTCAATAGGAAATATCAAGATATGTAATAGTTTTATCACATTGCAACAGTAACCTCAAAACTTGGCAACTGTATCAAACACCAGAGTTACTCTATTTGATCTATCACGTACTAAATGTGTTATTCATCGTTTACTTTCATCACTTCTTTTAACACATTCGTACTACAATCTATCCTACTAACGTACCTTTCCAATCTCCACTTCTCCTCGAGTTTCTGTTGAAGATTGAATTTTCGGGCCACCACTACCCCCGAGCTAAAAATAACCTTATGCACAAAGTCTTGTCTATGTCGAAAAGCCATCGAGCTGAAAATTATTTCCTAATTATTTTCCAGTATTTCGAGGGGCAGTCTATGAATGATATTTAATTGTTTAATCATGAATTATTTTAGTTATTTTATCAAAGGACCAGAGAAGACATTTGCATGTTAGAGTATAATTAATGCCTTATTTATATATTTTTGTTTTGCACGGTTGAAGTGTATAATATGGCAGGCAAATATTATGCCATTGTTTTTATTTCCTAGCGTAGGTTATGCTTAAGTACAGAGAGGTTATGCAAATATACAACCAAATTACTCAACTTGGTATCCCCTGGGGTGAACAGCTCCTAAATCCATTTGTATTTCATTTTCCGGTCCTCTACGGGCCCTCTAGCAGTTTGTGTGAGTGGAGCGGTAGATTTAATGGAGGAGGACATGGAAAGAGAAAACCTGGACCAAGAGAAAATCGTAAGAGAGACAGCCAAACACAGAGAGTGGCGGCTATGGGTTGGACGGAAAGGATAGGATAATTTAAGAGAAGTATAGAAATCAAAAAGAGGAAGCTGAATTTTGTAAGCCCTTGTTTTACCTCCAGACAATAAAGTTATTATCTCCTTATTGATAAACACAATTTGTTCAAATTTTGGAGAGCCAATAAAGGTTAAAGACAAAAATTACCGATTGGTGCTAACATTTAAATGAAATATTCTGGATTTATCAGGGTTGGTCAGATGTTCGTTTAAAAGTCTAATGCATAAGAAATAAGAGTTGATAGAAATATATTAGTACTGGAAACAAAATACCAAGACCGTTAGAGCTGTCGCTTTTGTTTGTATATTAGATAGGCAAAGTAAAGGCCAGAGTATTTACTGGTGAATGGTCGTACGTAATCAAATGTAAAAAGTGGAATTGTAAACACAACTAGGATCACCAGACCAAGCATATATTATGAGGTCATTGCTTGTACTTATACTACTCACATGCAGCTAGAGAAAGGATGTTTTTTTAAAATCTCTTCCTACATGATCACTCTGTGCCAATTCATATACATATACTTGTATAATATTTTACCACATGATAAAAGTACATTATTTATGCCTTGCTTTTTGTCAGTTTATTCCTCTCCCCAGAGCGTCTGGGTCATTAACGAGACCCGCAGATGTTCACCAATACCTTCACCTCTGCAAAGAAAGGCCATTTTTATGGCTTGTTACGATCCAAATGGAACAAGTTAGTGAAAATTTTCCTCATGGCAGATCACACATGTGAGGCTTCGCTTCGGCTGTAAGTCTCCGTAGTTCATCCAACGTAACCTGCCACCCGAAACACCTTTATTTTGCATACCTGCCCGACATGTCACATTTAATGAACATTCCCTGTAGAGGAGTTGCAGGCACACCTGTTTCATGTGCTGGAATTCCTTGCATATGAGTCAGAGCCAACGGTAAAGGTGGGTCAAACAGTCTCCTCCACCTCTATACCAACCTCCTCCCCCACACACTCTCTTACACACTCATACTACTCCTACTTACTCCGCCTTTGTGGAGGAGCCATACTTCTCCCAAAATAATGGTTGCTCATGTTTTGTATGTATAATTGTGACCTGGATTTGGGTCTACCGGTAGTTTCTTACTTATCTATACAAAACATTAATTTATTGCATGCTATTCAGAAAGGTAACCATAGGGTTTTCAGGTAATTACTCGAAATGTATACAATTTATATCTGGCATTCAGTTGTATCTGGTATGTAAAAAGATTTAGATACCATTCCATTTTAAGATATTTGGTTCAAATACTATCTGTTGCTTAATCTGAATCATTCAAAGGAATTAATTTATTTTCATTTAGTTCGTTTACCACATAGATAGACGGGCATAACAAGTGAAGTGCATTTATTATAGCTCGGATGTACATGAATCCGTCAACAAACTGTAGGTTCAACCACTTAAATATCGTTGACGCAGCTAGGAGTTAAAAACGTTCCCTTTTTATTTGAAGGAAAAGTCGGTGTATGATTCTATAGACTACCATATCAGTCTGAGTCTTTCCGAATATACAGAATTGAACATTTATTTATCTGTTTATTTTAATTTTGGAACAATATTACAATATATGTGCTATTGCTACTCTCAATTGAAATAGAATACATTTGACAATAATCCAGGCTCTTAAATTTCATTCTATATGTGATGTGTTACAGGAAAATGAGTCACACGTCGCCCAAATTGGATTTTGAGATACTATCACATTTGAAAAGATGAGATCAAGCCGATTTTAATGTTGGTAAACATTGGGACAGCTAATAAGTAGTTCTAAGTTTTAAGTTTGATATTTTTATTCTTGAAAAAAAAAGAGTTTGCAATGTCTCTGGGTAGAAAATTATTAGTAAAGTAGCTAAATATACTCCATGGATATATTCAATACACTGTCTTTAAATTTAGTACATGTATGTATTCACACGACTAGATGCCCCCAAATCGATCAAATTCTTACAAAGAGATCTTAATTGTGAATAAAACAATTTGAAAAATATCAATTTTGCGACTTGTGACTCATTTACCTGTAACACATCACATATATTCACATATATTCTCGGTTATTGATATTTCTACTCGTTGATAATTGGAATTTAGACAACCCGGAGGTTGGGGTATGATATACATATGAGATAATATACGATGAGGATATTTTTCTGGTCGTCTAGCATTCACTGAACGAAGAAACTACTGACACTGGGCCTGATTAAAACCCATTAAGCTTTTTTCTAAAGAAGTGAAATGTACTTTTTCATCTAGGTTATGAAGTACATTTCAATTCATTTTTACTGAGGCATAGAGATAGGCCATTGACATGAGTTTTATTAACGCTGCATTAGGCAATACATCATTCGAGTGTACCTTCTATAAAATGTTTAAAAAATTCATAAAAAATAAGTTTCTATGGTGCTCACATCGTTTTCATTTCTTATCTACATCGTGAGGCTGACATTGTGAATTTACCTATTTATCGTTAGATGCCCTCTTTTCTAATGATTTATCAAATGAATATTCTATGCCATTATACAAAGCCATACAGACCCGATTGAAAGGATGATTCATAATTGAATTCTGTACTATTGTTAGTAACAATATTTAGTGATGATTTATACATTGATTGAGCTCTAAGACTATCATAGAAAGGGGCACCCATTTCCAGAACTATCACTATTTTTGTATTATGTTATGTTATATCTGGAAATAAACACTATACAATACAATATAAATGAGAACTGGACCCGTTCGACATGCTGGCTGTCTCTCTTGATATTGAGTAACAGTCTGCCTAATGCCACTACAGTTGTGGATCATTCCAACCAACGAGAGTGAAAGGAGAGGCAACCTGACCACCCACAACTATGCTGGGTTCACCTCTAAACTAAACCATTAAAAGAACTGATAATGATAATCGTCAAAACCCATTGCATACATAATTCATCCCCTACATCACTTTCACCACAGCCCCCGACAAAAAAATCATGTATGGAGAAAACCTATAAATATTTCACCCACTACCATTTAATGCCCATTGTCAAGGTAGGTCTTTGTTAAAAAAATAAACCCCTGAAATCAGTCCCTCATGTTGGCTAGCTTGGCCATCTATGTTAATGCGCCTTGTGTTAATGTCACAGATATGGCCTGATAATCGATGAGCAATTAAGTTAAGTGAAGGCTGACATTAATGGCATGGGTTACATAATACATGGGATGGTCTCCGGGTGTTCAGTGTGAGCTGGAATAACAATACCGCCACTCGATCCAACTATTACCGCCACAACATGTTCAATCCCATCCTCCTCCAGCTACCCTATACGACTCGTTATGATCCAGAAGCTCATGAGCAACTCGGGGTTAAATCTTTTTTCTTTTAAATCCTAGAATTTTGTGTGCAACGTCGTAAAGGCAGGTCCTGTAGATGGTATGATATGATATGACTGCCATCTGCCACATACTCAGTTCTTCCAGTGTGTGTACACTGTGGGGCAAGTTCATTTTCAGCATTTCTTAAAATCTTGATAAATGTTATAAGTATAACAATTGTAAGTTATTCTGAAGCTAGGTATACTATGTATTCCTACCACTCCGAGGTTGGGTTATGATACATGACTACCACTGCTCATCCTCCGAAACGCAGGATGTCTTTCAGTATCGTTTCTCCATCAAGACAATTAAGAAGGATGGGGCAGGGCTAGATTAGTAGAATCTGCCCTGGCTCGGGAGGCTGCCACTGCTAGACCTGAGATAAACAGGAAAAACTGAGTCAAAACGTTTCTTCACGACAGTGTGATTTTAAACACCCTAGGAGTTAAATCCATTAATCTATTACAACTGTTTTAACCGAAGGCTGGCTGCAGTTCAAAATACTGAACTCCCACTTTCCTCATCATAATCCAATGCAGGTTTTACTGTCCTACAATCATTCGTATATACACGTACAACCAACCAGTATTTATACGCATAGGTAAAACCGTGGAGTAAATCTATTTAACTCCTGAGTTAAAACACCCTGTTTTTACACCAAAGGCTCAAACGCTTAACCTTATATTTTATCCACCTGACTGGTGTAGGCCAATTGTGTGCTATGGAACCTGTACTTACGTAACATATGATTACATGAATTACGAATAGATTGCTCTGCCAGCCGATATCTTTCCTAATTACATTGACATGTTTTAATACTATAAGGAAGTATTATAGGACCAAAGTCAACATGTCCCCGATCCGTAATATAGGCATTTGCACTATATTGCGCTCAGAAATCCAAATGTAGAGTTGACATGATCTTTGTATACATTTACCAGCCAGATTTATATCCCGCAAAATCATAAACCATCACAAAAATTTAAAATAATGTTTTTCACCTTTCATCCAGACACAAAAAGAAACAATTCACTAAAATAAAACATGATTTATTTATCTGCCTTTCCGTAGGTCTGGCCTACATATTATCAACACCATAAGTTACATGAGTTTCCCAATTCTCCTGCGATTTGCACATATTGCCTTGACATGTGCTATTGTTTGATCTATAAAGGCTTATAATACAAATCCTCAATTGTCGGAGGCCAGTTATGACACTTATGCCTATGGACTTGTATGAATGCATTTTTGCCCTTGACACGAACTAGCAGTCATTATTCTCCCTCAAATGTATGGGATTCCTGATCAGTGTACATAAAGCCATCTGTCGCTGGCATGCAGAATTTGTCCCTTTCACACACCATCAGTTCTTGTCTGAACACTCCTCGCCACCACCACTACCACCACCACCACCACACCACCATTGCTGCTGACCTTGGAACCAACATGTAGATTCTCAGCTTGTTGAATGGAAGCCTTACCATTGATTTTATCCTTTCAAAGTTATTGTATAGATCTTTTAAGAGGGCTGCAAATAATCAACATTAAAATTCGATGTGTTTAATTTTTGTGTTTGCAATTGCCCCTTTGTTAAGGACAGACCAGAATTGCCAGCTTTATGTATTGCCCTGGGTCTTGTGCGAACGTTTATAAATGTGGTGGGAGAAATATTTGTTGAATTGTTTTAAAATTGTAGTCCATATTTTCCTGAATGAATTGCGCCATGTATGTATCCCGGTAGAAATATATGGGTCAGATTTTCAGAAAATGTACAATTGGCAGCTGTACACATTTACTAACCTCTGCTAAATTAGGCTGCAATTTGGTCAACACTAAATTCGAGTATATTCGGCAATGCATTGATTCTAGCAATCTGTTTGGTTAGGTTGAACTGTATTTTGAACTTTATTTTCGTCTGAAATTTGGGTTATTTTAGAGGATTGGCGAAGTTGAATTGTACATTTTCTGAAAATCTGACCCTTATATACATATATATATATATATAAGAATCGTAACGCTTCACTATTTTAATATGAAAGTATCATCATCCCTTTGATTGTCACCGTTAGGATTCTCTGTGCAGCTGGTATTATTGAATTAAATGTAATCGCTGGAAGGCTTGCTATGCTTTCCTATCAACTCTGCGGGTTGTAATCATTGAGTGGTTTGAATGGTATAATATGAGACAATTAAGTGACTCCCTCAAAGTCTGTTTTATATTATAGACTTTTTATCACCATGGTGGTTTTTAGTCACATGAGTACTGTGTAGCACGCATGTGGTAATCCCAAAAGTGCAATATGGTCATGGAATATGTAATAGGTGACAAAGAAATCATTGGAAATGGGTTAACAAAATCATGCACAGAATTTTGGATTTTGGTGATGCTGAAATGCAGAATAGGTTTTGCAGTTTACATTCAGATATTTTGAATTCAAAAGGGTCTACTTGAATTATATTTAATTGATATTTAATAAATTAGCAAGAACCATTTACAATGATAATCACATTTATTATGTTTACTTTCGTCTTTTATCAGTTGATACCCGTAGGTTTTGTAAGTAAACAGCTCATGACCATTTAAACTGGCTAGTAGTATTTATGTCCATTTTTTGTCCCATGCGAAATGTGGGTCTATTTGCGATAGGAACCCATCAGGGAATTTGGGATACTGGGTTTCCACTGGCATATTTGACTGAATACTCCAGAGACAAAATAGTGTTTTCTTCTCTTCTCATTGCTATACTTCTTTCTTTTACCCCATCTTTTTCCTTCTTCCATTTTGCCTGCCTTTCTTTCTTTCTTTCTTTCTTATCCTCCCCCCCCCACCACCTCTTGTCCTACCCCCTACCCCCCCCCCCCCCCCACCATCATTACACCCACGTTCCCCTGCTGTCCTTTCTCTGGGGCTATGGGCTTGACGGTCGCGGCTGGGTGGGTTTTGGCGGGAACATGCTATGTGTTGGCATGTAGAAGACACATATATCACGATATCAGACCACTCTACTATACTGTAGCCAAGTCGCAATATGATAGGCAGATAGGTGTAAAGAGGGGGCGGGCGACCCCGAGGGGATGGCGAAATGGGCCAGGAGGGGGACATTCGAGGATGCCATGGGCTTCGTATGGATCCAACCAGAATTGTACGGTTAGGACATGCATACACACATATGCTACCCACAAAATTATTGTGTTTTTTTTTAACAAATCAAACCAATTGCCAAGCTATTAACACCCTAGTGATATATCATAGCACTTATTCCGAAACATTAGTAATTGCTCGTTTGGGATACATATAATTTTGTGAAAATTAGGACCCATTCCGGTGTTATACCCAGATGATCGGACCATTGACTATATTTAAATGTTGGCAGGAATTTGGTATTTTTGTTGTGAAGATCTATTGAAAGCCTAGAGACATATAGGAAAGCACAAGGTTAACATAATAGAATTGTTGGTTCTTGGTATGACATAGATTACATGGATCTCTTGAGAATATATTGTACCGCTAAATGGAGTCCAAATAGAATTATTCAAAAAAAATATATCATCTATAACTTGAGGATTTGAGAGTTAGCGTTATGTTATTATTATATACTCCCACACCCATCCCCTCTTATCACTGTTTCCTTAAATTATACACAATGGGTTAGCATCTCTGTTCTATTCTATTCTATTCTATTCTATACCAAGGGTTATATTTCATTGAACAATAGGAGAATATATTATATAATTGTATAAAAAGGATGATGGTATGAAGATTTATTTTATAATTGTGATACACATAGTCTACTATTCATCTATATGCAGCATGTTAACCAATTTGAGAATTATGAAATAATTATAAAATACTGTATTATGATGTATGATATTATCATAAAGTAGAAACCTGCGTGCCGCTACCTCTATATATACCTATATGTATGGCCTATACCACCATACGAAGAGCGCCAGTACACTTCTGCATATTTGGGTCATATATATATTCACAGATGTGCATTTAAACAAAAATATATCTATACTTATACCAATGGCTGTGGTCTGGGGTTGGCCGCATGCTAGGAACTATTGCCAGCTCAGAGCCGAACGGGTCAGTATTTTTTGTCATCGTCTCCCCCGCCCCACGCACCTTAATATACATAGGGGTCCTACCAATGAATACACATGTACAATTACAATTGGACAAATTCAAATGAAGCAAGGGACGAATGCCTAATGGCTTCATATCTTAAATGAAATATTTTGTATTTTAAAATTTCTCCATTTTCTAAAATTTGATTAAATCGATCATAAAACTCGAGTAGTGGGGGGTCAAGCCTGAGGTCCCAATTGATCATCAAGGATGCATTGTTTGTATCGGACCTCTAGTTTCAGGAAGGGTGAAGTCTAGGCCCAAAGATGAGAGAGTCCCTTCAAACGGAGGGAAAGCCTCTCGCCTCAATCTGCAAAGTGCCATTATTATTCCATTAAGACCGAAACATGTCATTATAATCCCATTAGAACGACTAGTCCTGGGACAGGTAACCGATTTGCGAAGTAGGCGTCCAATTACTTAATACCATTCTTATCTGATCTGAGGGTTTGGGAGTGGTTTGGGAGTGGTTGTTTTTTTAACTAGACCAGGCTCCTGAATTCAATTCCTGTTTATAATATAACCAGAGCTCTGATATAACAGAGTTCTGAAAAAAGTTGATCAGTTTGCTCGTATTTATTTATCATTTTCGATATTTATTGTTTAGATGTTGTATAGTGCGTCTGAGTGTCCTCATCCTGTTATTCTAGCCCATATTGATTTTATTTTTCTAATCCTGAACCCGGAAAAAGTTAAATGCTGCGTCGTCAATCATCAATTATCTAACAAATCTTAATATCAAACTATCAATCAATCGAAGTTCATGACTCTCTGAATAGGCTTAGGAGTATGTATTCGGAATTTATAAATGCATTGAGTGGATATGTTAATTATGGCTTTACCATTGGCATTTATTATCAAATAGATATATGTATAGTTTATTCCAATCAAATATATAGGGGTGCCAATACATACTTGGTCCCATAAGTCTTACTAAGATCGTATATAATCAGTTGTAATAAACCACAATTGATTTACACGTTGCTCATTGATCTGTATCAAAAATCTTGTCATTCTAAAAAAATATATAATTATTTTATTATCATTTTCCTGATATTATTTTCACCAATTTTGTAATTGATCATCATCTATGATTTTAATAATTCGCCTACTTTATTGCGTTTAGTCGGTTATGAAAAGCAATATTTGAAGGCTGAAAATCTGCCCATGTACGAGCAAAATATGGATGGTTAGTTAACTCTTGCGTCGTAGAGGAAAAATTGAAGCACCAATGATTATTTGGCGATTTAAAATTTATACTTTTTAAAATAGAATTTGATTCCAATGAAATATACCGAAAAATATATTTACCCAGAAACAGAAAGCAAGTATATAATGATGTTATTCAAAGTGGAAAACTTTGTATTTATCATTTACACATCATACCATTTGATTTGGTACCCAACTTGACTAGTAACAGTGGATATCAAATTTTGAAGAATGAATTTTAAAACTACTGCTCTAATTTTAGTTCATTTGCATGAATTCAATTGCATAACTTCACTATAAAAGGTATCATATTTTATAAGATAAATAACTGAATTACTATAACTACAATTGCAGGTTTATCATCCTTATAAATCTAAAAATATAATTAGCATTTGCGACACATTGGAGACGTTATTTACTGATAATAGACAATAGATTTCACTATAGATTTATCCCATCAGTAACCGCATGTACCTTTATGCATGCATGGAGGTCCCTTCACCACCAGACATTACCGTGATCTTACTATGACCACCCACATATATGGGTCAGATCGTCAGAAAATGTACAATCAGCAGCTCTACATATCTATCAAGTTCTGCTAAATTAGGCTAAATATGATAAATACCGGGTATATTTGAGTATATTTAGTATTGCCTTGATTCAACAAGTCTGTTTGCTTTAGTTGAACTAAAAATCGAACGTCATTAAAAAATTTTGTTTTAAATGTGGGTTATTTGAGAGGATTGATGAAGACAAATTGTACATTTTCTGACGATTTCACCCATATGATGTTTCTATAAATGCCATCTCCATCTAGACATCCATCGTAGATGCCAAGGACAATGAATTTAGATAATTATGTTGGGTGCTGGATATATCCTGGGTTTCGGGCTGGACTTACACATTATGTATTCAGTTTTGTCTGCCAGTGGCTCTAGTTTCTAGATCGTAGTTAGCCCGAAGTGACTGAGGGGCCCTGTCAGACAAACATGATGATTCCATATGGGGAAAGTTGTATTGGTTGGGGCGGATGGCATGGAACTAGTAATAGAAAAAAATAGATCCACGGAAATCCAAGGAGCTCGGATGTGACTGTCCTAGGAAATATGCCTATATAATGGGTGAAATTTCCAGAAAGTGCACAATTCACATTCAGAAACATTCCCAAATAACCCAAATTTAATACAAAAATGAGACTTAGAACACAATTCAACATAACCAAACACATTCTTTGAATCAACCCAATACCGAATATACTCAGATATAGCTAGTATTCAACATTTCTGAGCCTTATGTAGCAGAATTTCGTGAATGTGTAGAGCTGCCAATTGTACATTTTGGTGACATGACCCATTATATGGAGACTGGGTGTAAGAATTGCAGGGGCGGATAGACTAAGATGGAAATGGCATGAGAATGAATACATTTGGTCAAAAGAGAAATGATGGATGATTGCAGTTAAAGAACATGTTAATCACCTGTATGTATACATAATAAATCGTCCAAAAACTGCGTGACATGACACAATGTACCTATAGAGAACATATTTTTTCAAATGCTTTAATTGTGATATTCAAAGGCAGAAATGAACTGGAATAATTCAAGGATAGGTATTCATGGAAATCAAATTACCTCACCACAAGGTTCTTTAATTATTATGATACGAGGTATGAGAAAAGCAATGTAATGAGAGCCTTATATAGTTCAATATACATTCTGCTTTCATCAATGTATGTGGCTGATCTGTACAGAAAATGAGTCAGAGATAGGTATTCAAACTCTTCCAGTGGTGATATAAGTACTGAAAGTAAGATAAAATTGAATACAAAAGAGAACGTTATCATAGACTCCCATAGGGCCTTATGTGGGTGGTTAACTAGAGAGCTGAGGTCAGGAAATGACGAGAAGAATAGCTGCTGTATAAATCATCATTGGGCTGTCCCCGTGTGAGTAAGTTTCCATTCTTTTTCAGTGTTTTTTTCTTGTGGTCTACATCATTTATTATCATTTTCCAAACAATTAGGTGCCCTAAGCGTAAGTAACGCACACCAGAAATATGTATGAGTGTATGCCCCAGTGTATGGCATTGAATGAATAGTATATTATATAAATGGCATTTCAATCGCAGGTTGCGGTCGTGTGTATGTGTACATGGTATGCAAGTCACAAGCTACCAAATGCAAAAATCGTTTTCTAACAATTAAGCCTCCTCCCTCGACAAGATTGCAGTGATGAATTGAAACATCTTCAAATCATAGTTCTATAAGAGTTTGGTTTAATTTGCATGGGCCTGATCAATGGAGAATATTACAATTATAACCTGTCTCTAACAGTATAGTATCCTTGGAATTAAATACCAATAATTACACGATTAAAGCAGACTTTCCGTTTTCATGCACGTAAGGCGAACTTTAATTGGGATTGCACAAGTTTTTATATTTGCAGGCTTTTGCCAGGCAATCCTGAAATGTATTGTTAAGATATGGAGTTTCATGTTAGATGATCATTTTCCTACATTCGCCCTCATTATTACTCCATCACCCAAATCATATCACAAACGTCACATTTTGTGATGTATCGCCCAGAATTCGTTCCCATTTTTCTTCTATGCACATGCCACTCTTGTACCTTTCTTTCTTTTTCTTCCCTTTATACATTGTTTTCCCTTTACACAGTGGCCTTTTCCCTGTATGTTGGCTCAGCTGTCCGTCTCTTTTCTTTTCTGTTCTTTCTTCATTTTTATCTTTCTCTAATTCCTTTCTGTACATACTTCTTTTTCCCTCGTCATGTTTCGATCTCTAACTTGCTCTCAGCTCCATCCATCCCTATTTCTCCTCCTCCACCCGCTTCCCCTGTCTCTCTTTGTAACCCCCCCCCCCCCCTCACACACACACACACGGACTCCCCTCCTCTCCTCCCCCCCCCCCCCCCACACACACCCTCTTTCTCTCTCCCCATCTCTCTTTCTCTTCCCCCCCCCCCCCCCACCTCTCTCTCGATAGAGCAATATATAATTTTAATATGTTTTGTATCTTTCCATGCATCTATCTCCAAAGATAGGTATGTTTATCTACCTATCCATCTATCTATATTAGGGTCAGATTGTCAGAAAATGTACAATTGCAGTTCTGCACATTTAAGAAATCCTGCTATTAGGCTGAAAAAGTGATGAATACCGGGTATATCTGAGTATATTTGGTATTGTGTTTGTTTAAAATATCTGTTCTGCTATGTTAAACTGTACTTTGAACCTTATTTTTGTCTTAAATGTGGGTTATTTGAGAGAATTGGTGAAGGCGAATTGTGCATTTTCTGACCATTCGACCCATCTGTATGTCTATCCATCTATGCATCTCCAACCCACCTCTTTCTCCCCTTCTATCAATCATATCTCACCTTGCTTGATAGTTCTATGTCCACCTGTGCCGGTATGTGTATATTATGTTTATATATGTGCTCCATGGAGATCATGATCGAAGTACACTTGGGAGATGGACAGACATGGCAATTATTTAAATATAACATACTTAATCCATGATGCATTGCCCATAATTTATTCAACAATATGTCCTCAATAGACTCCACCAACCTCTAGGAATGATTAATGGTTCATTTAATTACTCGCTGGTGCTATTAATACAGTCGGGTTAATTGTTTCTCTTGTTTTTAGATTTAGCCTATTTAACAAGAACGTAGGAATGATTATTTTGTTAATGTTTTTTTGCGTATACCAGCATGGAGAGTTTGAGCACAAAAACTTCTTTCTGAGTTTCTACCGGTTGTACTGTGGGTGTATATTACATGACTACAAGACAAGGGTGTTGTGGAGTGTTGGTAGAGTTTATTTGGTTTTGTGTTGGAACCATAGTCGGGGAGCAACGGGGCCTTCTCCTCCCATTCTTGTGTATACAGGTGTGTTAGGGGGGGGGGGGGACTGGGGGAAGACGGGGAGGTGGGGGTGTTGTAGTAGTTGGGGGGTTGGTGCCTAACGGGGGTGGGGTGGGGTGGGGGGGGGGGGCACAATATGGGAAGGGGGTGAACTGGAGCTCCCATTAAAGGAGGGGGCGTGGTAGGTAAACATCATAGAAGTGTGGAGTATTGTGGGAGGGTTCTGTGTTGGGGGTGGATATTGCACCCCCATCTCCCCCACTACTCGCTGTACGCCGCCCGCCCCCACCCCACCCCCCTTTTATACACACAGGCACCACACCTCTTTGCACTAGGACCCCTCCCACCGCCTCCCCTCTCTACCAGAACATCGACCAACCACCGCCTCAACTGGGCCACCGTACCTGCCAATCACTTTGACGTGGCCACACCTCCCCAACCTCGTCATTGGCTGGTGTTGGTGTTTTTTATTGCCATCAGCCAATGACCTGACGGGAGGTGGTGGCGCTGTCGAGCTATGACTGGGCAGGATGAGGACAAGAAGGAGGAGCAGGAAGGGTAGGACTGGAGGGGTCTGGTGCACGACTGGTATAACCGGGACAGACACTAAGGAACGCTGGTATCGCACGGCTACAAGCTGGTATATCTCAGTGGAGTTGGGCTCTTTAGTCGGATCTCCCCTCCTCCACCTCCACCTCCTCCTTCTCCCCGTCCTTCTCCCACTGCAACCACCTCCTCCAGCTCTTCCTCCACCTCCTGCTCTTCCACGATCACCTCCTCCTACCACCATATGCCATATCCCAGTTAGTCAGTGGTCGAAGCAGACGCCCGGCTGACGCAAGCGCCCCTGGTTGGATCCAGCAGAAGGGATCTAGTGACTGGAGGAAGAGGAGGTGCTGGTGTGATAGAGGACCGTGGAGGGAGAGAGAGAGAGACTGGAGTAGGAGGAAGAAGAGGAGGTGGAGGCGGATTGGTCGGTTGGCCCACAAATCATTGACATTATTTGACTGTGATATAAGGCCTAATCTCCCTCTGCTTCACACACTCAGTCAGATCCAGTCATGGTCTCTCAACGCTGCACATTTATACTCCTCCTCCTTCTCCACGGACCGGTGTCTGCTGCCATTGTACCACCACAACCTCCTCCTCCTCCTCTTTCATGGTGTTGACCAGCTGCGGACAGAGAAGAGGAGACATCGGGGCTCTACTTTCTACTACTACAACCTCCATACATTCTACCCTAGGAGAGGAGAGAGAGAGAGGGAGGAGAGAGAGAGAGAGAGAGAGAGAGGAGAGAGAGAGAGGGGGAGGTCCACATACGCCACTACACTTCCTCATCCTAGCTCTCGCCGTTCTTACAATCTTCAATGTAAGCAGTACATACCGATATATTGACAGGCAGAAACGGGGGACTGACTTTCTCCTCTCTGCAACTTCTTTCTGCAGCCAAATGCTAAGCTATGCTATTACTCCCCCTTTGGAACTAAGATCGCCCAAGATCGCGCACCACTGTATGAAACTTGAAAGGCCGGCTTCAGCAGAGGAGGTGAGTCGTGACTAATTTTGGGATTCTTCGATCTCCCTGAGAATATCTGGATATTCATCCTGAAATATATTGGATGTCTCCGGAATAACCGGTTACAGGACTTTTCCTATGTATCCACATATTAATGTGGCTCGGGATCAGCCTGGAGGGATCCGGAGTGAAACTGACAGGAGGAGGCTGTTTGAGGGCTAGAGCGAAAGGGTGGAGCAGACCCCTAACTCCTTGCACCACCACCGTATCGCTTTCAACACCACCACCACCGCTACAACCGCCGCCACCACCACCAGTACCACCGCCGCCACCGCCACCACCACTACTACCACCACCTCCACCACCGCCACTCAGGTGTGGCAGGGGCCGGCGAATGTGTCCCCTTGTCTTCTCTCTCTGGTTCTTTATTCATCATATGGACATCATACATACAACATGTACATACATACTCAGGCGCATATCATGGGTGCAAAGTGCTTCTTACCAACCAACTTGGAACCCTCTCCATGCATCTAGAAATTGTCGCCCACTCACTCAGCGAATAACCACCTGGACCATCATCGACTACACAACGCATCTTGGTATGTTCTCGTCAATTTATTTCACTGCACCACTTACTTGTATTTATGCATACCTCACCTATACATCGAAATCAGGAAGCTAACAGCAAGCTATAGAGAAAGAAAGAAAGACAGACAGAACAAAAGAATTGTTAAAATTGCTTATCATCACGACCACGTTCTCAATCCATGTCCAATGCACCCTTGACCCTTGTTATCTATCGTGTGTGCACACATCGATAACAGTGATAAGGGGATATAAATTAGTTGTACATGTATTACTGTGCTCGCCAATGATGTTATCACATGCGATGGACTTTTTGAAGACTTGGTGTGTTAAGAAAGGGAGGGGAAATGTGTATTACTCGTATTGAATACACTAAGTCAAAGGATATCCTTGGCTTGGATATAGACGGACCTGGGATTCACTAATGAATATAGTTACACCTCAGAGTTATCTTTTGTCGTTTTGACTCTGAGGAGGTTACACGTATTAAGATGCACTGGAAAAAGATTTACCCAATCCATCCTGTTTGTGTTTGCGATGTATTATACTATACAACTGGATTTTTACAAACCAAATCCTCATTTTGTATTATTCAGAACGCGTCTGGAGGAAAAGTGGAGAATGGAAGAACTTTTGTGTCTAAACTTCAATGACTTGAAATTTGGCTCTCCCCATTCATCATCCTTCGTCACTATCTTCTCGAGAATATGATGGAACTTCAGTTGGAGGCCCCGTGGAGGCTAGAGGGGCTAGTTGAAGTGCCTTTGGGACGAGTTTTATTTTGTATTTCCTTTTTTGTCTTCACCGTGCTCACAATTTCTGCGAATGACACTGAATCTGTTTCCTCCTGTTGTGGGACCTACCACAGGCACAGGAGCACTGAGTCAAGCCATGTAGGCCTATAGAGAGACAGACCTGTGTGGTATACCAGTGGAAACCCTGGAGCATAATGCATGGAGGAGCCATGTACGCTACATGCGATACACTTCACATGATGATTTATCATGTAAATCACCTATCTACCCCTGTCAAACCTCCTACTCCATGGGGGAACTAAACTACCCATCCATACACCCCCTACATCCATCCTGTGGGTGGTAGGGCCCTTCTGTTCCTCTCCACCCCTCACCATTGAGAACCCTGGAGCCATCATCATTCATCTAGGCTAGCCACAGGAGGACCTATGTACCCCGCTGAGTGCCTCCATTTACAAGCTACCTCTATCTGCAGAGACATTAGTATTAAAAGCTTCCAGTAATCCACCTCTTTAGGGACACAGTTTTATTAAGTATTTCTTACTTATTCATTCCTGATGCGGGCTGTGATCATCTCCAAATCTGAGGCAAGCTATAGGATAACATCATTGTCTCATAATCATATTAAAGACTGGCTGATCGTTCCTTCTGATTTCACCCACATCAAAATTGACTCATCGACTCTCCACTTAGAAGAAGAGGAACACTGGAAATGCCAATTTTATTTTCCTATCCAGGAAACACATGATCAGTTTTTCTTCAGTCACTCTTTTGTTTTCTTTTTTTTTCTTCATTCATTGGAAGTGCCAATTGGAAGGAAATCAAGAAAGCGGATGAAAAATAGATGAAAGTTGTAGAGAGGTTGTTTTATTATTAGATTTTTGACCTTGGTAAGTTACGGCCATTCAACATTATCTAGGTAAGTGCTTATCATTTCTTCCTCATTCATCATACTATTCACAAACCATGAGCTCTGGCCGTAGTCATTCATAGTTATAACCATCCTTTCACCTCATTGACATAAATAATTTTTTTTTAAAAAATCATTCCTTACAGAGTACCTTGACTCAGCTCTGTGAGAACTACCTATTTATAGTGAGTTTATAGATCGAGCCTTTAAAATCTAACTATTGGAAATTGTAGGTTGATTGTCGTTATATCATCCCCGTGCAAGAACCTTTTGTAAATCCTTAAATTTCTTGAAATTCCCAATATGGTCAATATCATATATTTGGCTAAATATACCAGGATTGTATTTGATGTATATATTTTTTAAACTCCGCCCAAATTAATTTGCCGATATCCATAGCTACTTTTTGAAGGCACGATCTGTAGGCTCTCCCTAAATCTGGAAGCTATCCCTTCTGCTGTACCGCATCTGACCCGCACCCATCCAATTAACCCCTCGATGTGTCCTCTCCTTTCCCCTATACCACCCGAACCCACAAATGCACCAATTTGTCTCGATCTGCATCACGCCTATTACTGGGAGGTAATAGGGGTCTATTTCTGGATCGTTGCTTACCTTTCCAAGTGACCTATCCCGAATTTGCTCCGAAATTGAAATTTGAACTGGTATATGAAACCTGGAGCAAATATTATTAACCGGCATTGCGTAAGAGCTTGTCATTTAAGAAGAAATATTACTCTTGGTCGGATTTGGGCTATGAAGATGTGCCATATTTTAACTGCAATGTAACTGAAATAGTGTCTCAATCTAATGACATCTCGACATACTTGGTTGACAACTTTTTGAACTCCCCATCGAGTATTTCAACCCCCTACACCAGCCCCTGGGCAACTGGCTGTTCGCCTCGCCTACTCCACCATTTCCAGCAAATGCTGTTGAAACACATGGTCTTTCCCATTTTTATAATAGATCTGTTTCTTTGTCTCAACTTGTGCCTTGCACTCTGGTACAACTCAATACACCAATATACGGGCCCCACCCTCTTTCTTTCCGGTGAGTGTTTGCGTGGCCTTTTTGTACCCTTTTCCCGCCCTTTTCCCTCTCTTCACCAATTTGACAGCCGGCTTCTGATAACCAGCAGCGGCGCACTCAAATGACAACTTTATTTCCTCCTCCCAACAAGTAGACTTTGACAACCAATTTGGAGATTTAAAGGGAGGCAGGGGTGGGTCTTGTATTGATGTAATATTTGTGTAAAATACATCCAATTGATTGAATTCAAGAAGTTACTCTGTAGGACCTTTAGGAATAGTATTCAAATGGAAATTTCCATATAATTCTATGAATGGCAAATAATGGCATAGATATACTAATTATTGTAATCCAAATTAAGATTTTGACTGAAATTATGATAAGGGTTAAATCCCATGTTCATTTATAAGCACTGCAACAACGCTATTGGTGCATGGTAAACATCGTTTCCATGGTAACGACCTATTAAACTTGAATTTTGTAAGACACACGCTCTATCCGCGGCAAATACAAAACGCAAAACTTTTAATTACAAAATTAAAACCACATTCTATTAGTCGAGGTTGAGGGCCCAATTAAAATGCTCTCACTTGACTTTTTCTGACATAATTACAGCTGTCATGGTCCGATTCGGTCCCTTCCCTATTCCTTCCATACGATCCGTGGACAGGAATCATATTACCAACCTTAATTTCTAGCACATTATTTTCTCTCTCCAAAATTGAGACCTTAGAATTTAGATTAGTCGAAAAAATAACTACAGAATACCACTAAATTGCAATTATTTTGAAAAGCATTTATGAACCGTTGCTTCTAGCTGTAGACAGACATAGCGTTTATCTGACAAAAATATAGATCTAGTTTAAGCCCAACTACATGAATCATTCGTCGCTCTCTCTTCTCTCCCTCTCTCTCACACACACACTGCTATACGCCCCAGCATTCAGTTTGCATTGCCTTCCCTTGGTAGAAAAAGCTAGAAAAACTTCCCGCTATAAGTATGACTCTGCAGTGGCGCCCCCGCCCGCCCGCCGGTGTTATGTTACCTTGGTAACAGCAACAAGCTTCCCGCCATATGTTCACAAACACATGGTTTCCCTCCCGCCTTTCTTCCTCTCCCTTCCAAATCTCTTACCTCTTATCACTCCCCGGGTCACTCCCTTTTCTCTCTCTCTCTCTCTCTCTCTCTCTCTCTCTCTCTCTCTCTGTTTCTCTTTCTCTCTCTCTCTCTCTTTCTCTCTCTCTCTCTCTCTTTCTCTCTCTCTCTCTCTTTCTCTCTCTCTCTCTCTTTCTCCTTGCTTTCTCTCTCTCTGTCTCCCTCCCCCTTCTCTCTCCTTGCTCTCTCTCTCTCTCTCTCTCTCTCTCTCTCTCTCTCTCTCGTCCCCCCCCCCACACTTCCTTGCCCCTCTTTGGTCTTTCTTTATTCACCAGGAAATAGGAGAGGTACCTTAAAATAATACCCCGTAATTAAATCCTTCACACTCGCATACGCAAAAGGTATAACATAACCCATTGCCTCAAATTGCAGGCCACAGTATTCTCTCAAGCTTATCACCCCTTTATATTTTCTACCCATGCTAATTCCACCTATTTCCCCCTGACTCATTGTCTCTCCTACGTCGAATTGGCTTTACCGGGGCACAAAGGCTTACACAAAGCTTGCCGCTCCAGCACCACTTACTGTATATATAACGTTCTGAGAACAATGGTGCCGAGGTATGTGTATGTGTATATAAGTGTGTACACAGCTCCCCCCCCCCCCCCCAGCCCCCTCCCCTCAGCCCTCCTTCTTCCTTACCTCACTCCATCCTACCAAGCCGGCCTGTATCTGAAGGGTTATAGCCGTATGTGAAACACAATTTCCAGTGTTCATACCTGTCCTTCTTGCCATTATATAGTTTTAGTATCGTATTGGTAGCCATGCCTTGCTCTTGCTGACATTACGCCATTGTGGAACACTAGTATTAACATTGCCCTCCACAAATCACATTAAATCCTATTCCCTTTGAGGGCACCCACATTATTCTTCCTGGACGATTATGTAGGTTTGGTTTGGACGTAAGTGGGGAATGCCCCAATTCAGTTGCCCTGTAATTGCAAATAAAAATTAAGTCAATTTTAGAGGTCTCAAATATCAGCAACTGTACCCGAGTCTGTACTGTATTGTTTAATCAGTACTTCATCTATTATAGACCCCATCTCATTGTATCTCACCAATTGTAAAACTGACAAAAATCAAGGCCCTCCCCGCCCCCTCCCATGCAGTCCCCAGAACCTCAATTTGTGCGTATGTTATGCGTGGCCTACATACCTGTTTGATCGTGCGATGTGAAGTCTGACCTCAAATACAGACACCAGGCGGGAGGGGGGCACCCTAGTCATGAACTTGTGACTCTCGAGGACGTTGGCACTCTATATGTAACACCTGGTCTGTTTCGTCCAATTTCAAGGAATTTCTGACCATATATACCTGGAAAATTAGCTACCTGTACACAATACAGAGCATAGAAAAGTACGTAAAACTTGTATAAATTTGTTACGAATCCATACACACAAATTAGCTAAATTCACTGTTGATATGGTTTCGGAATTTTGGTGAGTAGCTATTGACTACTAAGTACTATAATCATGCATATTTATTATGTTATTCAAAGTACCAATATCGTAACATTTTACAAACAACATATGGAAGACATAGCTATCCTGATGGTCCTGTTTTCGTCCTATATCTCGACCTCATGCGCTACGTCCCTTGATGTCCTCTCCCCGCCCCTTATGAGAGTCCTCATGGGTACCCCTTCTCGTTAATGTATGCTTGTAGCCCCCCCCCCCCCCGCTCCCCCTCCACCCACCAACAGTTTTACCTTGCGTGATACCATTCAATTAAAATATTTATTTGTGTCCCTTCCCCGTATCCCCAATTACAATAAATTTTACCTCAATTCGCCAATATTTAATACTGAAATTATTTCAAATGCTCACACAGCACCTCTCCGGTTAATACTAATCTAATTCACACTGCTAAATAAATCGCCATTCATGAAAGAAATCTTGTATGTGTTATTTATCCCCTTCCCCACATTTAATACACTCGGCATATTATATTTCTCTCTCATTCTCGGCTTGTTTCCTTTATTCTCCCCAAATTTCTCCTGCCGACATAGCTACTGCTAGTGGGTACCTTCCTTGTCGCTGCTTTTATCCTGAGCAGGAAACTCAATATAGGACCCAGGGGTATTTCTGGATCATTCCTCCCATTAGTTCCTGCTACTTATTTTTTCTAGACCACGTGCGATCTTTTCCCACCTCTCACCGTGCACCTAGTCTTTTTATTTCGGTTTTTCTTCTCGTACAAACAACTCTTAAATTACAAGCAAACTTTAGGCCCGGTTTAGGGAGTGAATTCCAAAGAAAAAGGAAAGACTTTGGACCTCTGCAGTTGTCATTTGAATATATATATAGGCTACCCTATAGATTTGATCCTAAGTTCAGGGTCATACTCTGCAAGAAAGACCAATCTTGAAAATGAATTTAAAAAGCAAACCTTTTCGCTAGTATGAGAGATCTGGTGAGCTGATTTGAATGATATAACAATCGACAGAAAAAACGTCAGACACAATCATTTCAAGCTACGTTCTAAATAAGGACGAAAATTGACTAGTTCACGCTGTAGTAAATGGAAGCCACGCGAGATTACTAGTTATCACGTGATGCTTTAAGTCACATGATGTCACGCTAGTGGCGCATGCGTTGTCAGTGTGAAACTATTGTAAACCTGACGTCATACTTACTTAATTAATATATATAGCAATCACTGGCATTGGGCCATCGTATTCTTTTAACTGTACACATAAATTTCCAATTTCACGAACGTACTATGTCATGAAAGAGACTAAATAAATCTCCAGCATTCTTTTTATGACAAGAAAAAGAGCAGATCTAGCATTCTTTTTATGCCCTGAAACAGCCCTTCCCTCTTATAATTAACTTATATTCCTGTCATTCCTTACTTCAGTCAAGTTTGACTTTGCCGACAGTGAAAATGACCTCACCGTCGGATGACGGAAAATTTTACTAAGTAAAAAGTTGTTTTGATGTTGTCATGGTGTATAGTCTGCAGTAGTCTCTCTCCCCAGACTTTCTCTTTTTCGCAGACGCCGTTTTTCCTCGTTTGATTCTCGATCCGTCCAACTACTAGGTAGGCGTCTTGTACCATGGAAACCCACAGTGTTGGCCTCAGCATAATTTTTATTCCACGGAGCATGACTCAGGTCTAGATGTGTGTGGGTTGGCAGAGGAAGAGGGATGCCTAGCCAGAATACGGGCGGGGTCCCAAATTCCCTCAACTTTGACCCTTCCAGTCCCTGCTCCGCCCACCGAACTCCATTACCGTAGCCTTTAAGGTCTCCTCCCCTTCTCCCCTCCCCCTTTCCACTCTCCCCCTCCCCCTTTCCATTCTCCCTAACATCACCCCACCCCCACCTCTTCCGCTTCATGTATTGCCCTTCACATCAATGTAAGAAAATATGCTTGAATTCGACTTAGCCATAACGCAGCGGGAAAAGTTTGGTGATCATTGTCTGCTCTCATAGTTATTGCCCTTCACTTTACCCCGCTCTTCTTGGCATCTTGCTGTCACTCTTTTTTCTCTTTAGAAACTCTTTAGTTTTGGGTTTCTCTAAGGCATATATTCCCGCTCACAATGTGTGCCTTCCCATTTCCCCCTCGTTTCCTATATATAATTTCCCTCTCTCTGCCAGTGTCCCCTCCTTCTCTCTGACATTCTCATATTTTCCCTGTGTGGAACACCTTACATAAACAGGCGAAATTCCACCACTCTTCAGCAAATTCCACCCCATTCTGTAGGCTGGAATCCTGTGTAAAAATAGCAGGGCGCAGTGTAAGGAGGGTGAGATGATGGGGTGTTATGGATAGCCCTTGATGTCTACTGCGGGGGTGGGGTGTTTTGCCCCGTCCCTATTGTGTTGTGGAGAGGGTACTGTGTAGGTAACACACCCCTTCTGCTAACCCTCTCAAGTACCGCTCAAGTGCTACCCACTTGTACCTTGTGTCCTTTATATATGGTCCTTCATATCTTTCAAGATTTTTTTTTCTTCTCCCTGCCTGTCCAACTCTTGTCAATCTCACTGCCCTAGCCACACAACACTCATAACCGTACCCGATCTTTCTATTTCTACCCAGTTTCCACCTCCCCGTCACGTCTTTTTGCAGCCCGCTTCTATTCGTTTACATTCCCCGCCACTTTCCTCCTTCCTTCTATTTGTCGTCTGCACCTCTTCCAATTTATTCATGGCGTCTCTTCTAACCTCTGACCCATCATATTAACCCCAATCCCATACACGATTACATCAAACCTTGGCTCCACTATTTCATACATCGCAGATGATTTCGACCTTTTGTTCACACATAATCAACATTCTTTTGGTATTTCAGAGCTTTTAGGTTGTGTCTCTCTGACCTTGACCTCTCTTAGTATTGAACCAGGATTCCGAACTTTTTTCAACTTGCTCAATGCCCCACGAATCCATCCAGGCACACTGGTGGATTTAGGCCCTTGATTCGTTGTAAAACTTTCGGTTTTCTATCACTCCGATCTAAGTCTTCAACCGAGGTCAGACTTGCTTCAGCAACCTCCAAGGAATCCACCATCAGGACTCTACCTCACATAATTGATCCTTGGATCATTGGTGAATCATTTTTAAATCAGATATACATCCTAGGCTGTAAAACATGCTGACCATATATGTAAAAATTCTTAGAAAAGTTGGGTTCAAAGAAAAGTTGCTGAAACTTTTCTGCAAAAAGTGTAACAACAATGGACTATATCGCCTATATATTTTCACCTGCCTTGGAATGAAAGAGGATGATGACCAATCTCTGGAGAACCGTGAGTGAATAAGTGCAATAAAACTGAAACTTGACTGACTGTGCATCACCACATTGTCACTGCTGGGGGAAAACTGGCAAAAGTTGGGAGTGAAAAACAGAAAGGTGTGTGAAAATGTGCATTGGGATGACATCTTACTTTACAGCATTAGATTTGTGTGATTTACAACCTCTAATACTGTCAGGTAAAGATGTCCGCTCAGTGCGCCTGCCAACCAATCAAAACACACCCAAGTCGTCCTGACGTCGTCATCATCATTATGACGTCACAGCACGTGTCTATTCGTCGTCGCACTACGCCGGACATGACGTCACGTCTACAATTTGTTCACAGTTTAATTGCTTATCCATCACCAGTTTATTTTCGGTATCTTAGAAAATTATAATTCAGATGAAGATAATTATGTTTAGATTTTCACGCAACTCTTTGAAGGTTAATGTAGCGCGAGTATATTTTTTTTAATATATGAAAATTGGGATTCATCAGAATGAAATAGTATCTTAATTCTGTAGTGCTGGGGAGGCCAATGCTATGTAATTACATCTTTATTTCATGACTTACCTTTTTTCTACTGCATGATCTCAGTATGTCTTGTACGTATGTTTGCATGTGCTGTTCACGCTGCATTACCCGAGTTTGCATATCAGACATGTTTTTACCATATTTGATATGTAAAATAATTCCTAATAATTATATATAAACTAGTATGTGCATTTTATACATATGGCTTGTGTATTCCACCTGAATGAATATGAACCTAATAGCAATGAATCATGTCTACTTTTCTGTCCTTCGGTGAATACTTTTTCCCGAACCCCTTTGACTTACACTGAATAATTAGCCAGGAAATCTAATTGAAATCTTTTTTATTAACCAAGCTTGGACCGATACTGTTCACGACCTTATTACAATAGCATCTGATTTTTTTTCTCTTTTATAATAATACCTTTGTTAAAAGGATGCTCCTTTGAAGACTATTCTTAAGATAAATGGCCTTTATGCAAACTACCAGGCTAGAACTAAGTTACCTATTCCTTGACACCCTACGGCTGTCTTTCTGCCTATCTCTCTTATAGGGATCTCATTTATAACCTGCTAATATATGCCTTTCCATCCATAGCTCGGAGAAAAGAGTTTGTTTTTGCTTTAAGTGGAGGAATAGGTTGAAGGTGAGGCATTGTTTTTAGGCAGTCACTTGGAACAGATGGTTAAGGACTGGAGGGTCCTTGCTTCAAAGCTAACCTAGTTTTAACACCTCGCCCTAGGGCTTAGCCTTCAGTGCAATCGAACAGACTGAGGCCAGAGACTTCAATCAGAAGAAGAAATTCAGCATAGAAGGGCTGAATTTAAGAGGTAAAGTAGATACAGCATATTTAGGTAAGGAGAAGGGAAGAATGAGCTTGCCTTTTGAGAAATGGATCTTTGGGATATTATAGTTAACACCATGAAGAATATGAAATCATTGATAGTAGAGTAGTACATCACAAACAGAATATAACATATGTCGGTGTTTAGTGAATGTAAAAACAGTTATATGATCAAAAACAGGCTCTTAATGTTGCAGATAAATGAAGTGAGTAAAGTGTCCCTATTTGCTCGATTTTCTCCCTCTTTGGGGAAAAGGAAGAAATGTGCCAACACTTGGTATTGTCGACGCAATTAAATATATTTAGCTGGCCTGTCGGACAAACAAAGCAATCTGTCTTAAATGATTGAAAATAGTTATACAAGGGCTTTTGTTAATTCTGTCCTTACATGTTTACACCGGATAGAAATAGGCACGCCAGTCCTGCATTCTCATCAGGATCAATCCGTACTTGATATTCTACTCTTTAAACATAGTCTATTATTGGGGAAATTCCACTCGGGCTAGGCTGATCTAACCGTCTAGTCCCTACTTACTGAACCAGAAACCTGCAATGGCGGATTGATGGAGGGGGTGTCGGCACATCAAACGGCCTGAAAGTCAAACCCTTAGAATTATTGATACGCCCCTAGCATGTGATAAACATGAACAATATTTTATATGCTTTCTCTGAATTGTAAGCTTCCTGGTTCCTATCCTGCCGAGGTTCGTTCCACTTTGCTAAATTCCCTCTAGTCTCTCAATAGGATTTGGCCCAGTTTCAAAGATTGCTTCAATTACCTCTAAGCTTAATATTAGATCTTTGCATTTAGACTGAACTAAAGCAGTGGTGAGAACGGTTGTTAACTACCAAAACTAATAAGCTATTATTTAGATGCAATGATAAGAAGTACCAGTAATAGATCTTCATAACTTGGGTTTAAAAGTAACTATTGAAATGATGATTTTCTATGTTAAGAGAATTGGTTGCACGAAAGCGATATTATGACCCCTTTCCTCTGCGTATTTACAGAGGGGCTTTTAACCGAAGTAGCAGTCACCGCTTTCTCTCGTATTATAAAGGACACGTCTATCTGGGACGAAGGTGGCAAAAAGAAGATAAAAATGAGAAAAAACAAAGGGTAATGGAGGCCTATTATGAGTCCATATATCATCGAGATCAATCCATGATTCATCATCCGTATATTTCCTATTATTTTTCCCCAATGCTCATACGCAATGGCCGAGGTCACGGAGGACATGTAGAACGGGAGGGATGGATTAAGTGGGTGAAGAGTTAGTTGGGGATCGAGTTGTCTGGTATATTTCCTACACAACAGTTTGATGAAATTCTATGTATGCCCTTTTAAGAGGACTGAATACTTTCAGAAAATGGAAAATCATGGTATTGGTATTAAAAGGTAATCAGTCATTAAAGTAGAAATATCATGATATGACTTGATTATGTGATGCAATCACATTCTTGATATGACCAAGAAGGGATATTTGAGCGAGACGTTCCTTTGTAATTGTATAGGTACCCAGGAATCGAGGAAAACTAATTAAGGCTTTATTGAATAGAGGGAGTGGCACCTAATGATAAAATTAAGGCGGTCAGTGGGAGGATAATGGGAGAAGCCCATTCAAGCCCTGACAATAGAAGTTGAACGAGTCAGCCTCAGGAGTAGTCTATGCCAGAGACATGGCCCGTATAGTAGTATGTAAGCTGAGACAGAGCTTATAGGGTCACTGTGAGAAATAAATGTTCTTGAGTGTTGCAATGTCTCTCTTAGCTCTCCAGAATTTCTTCCTGATAATTTTGCTTCCAGAAGGAGTGCCACACCTTTTGACGGTCCCTTTTCGTATCCATGTGGATGGGCTAATGGAATTCTCAGGGTTGTGCAAGGAACCTTTGTCCTCAGATTGCAGGAAGGGAACTAAAGTTCATCTTATGGACCTATCAGAGGGATCATGGGGAGGAAATAAGCTCCTACAATGAAGGGACTAGAATCCGATGAATTAAATGCAGTTCATTTCCAGCATACAAAAGATAAACGTAGAGGAACGTGTTCATAATAGTAATCTAATCTGTTTATGAATATCAAAAGTATTGATGATTATCTGTGTCAAATTATATCCGAACGCATATGGTACCAGAATTTATTCTCCATTTAAGTATACTCTGGGTTGTGCCCATTTGGTTATTTCTTAGGTCAGTAGAGAGGAAATGATAGGATCGATCCTTTCAAGTCGTACACTCTGCTATGTTTAGATTGGGATATTCCAGATGAGAAGCCTTTCTTAGAGAGCTAGGTAAACAGTGTATAATATCCATAAACAAACATTATGAAAGCTTCATATTTCATATTTGATATCCACCCTGTTTTCATTTTGTTTGCGTAATAAAAAGAGCAGCTTCCCCTATGTGCAGGATCTGCCCTATTTCAATCATTTTACACAAGGTAATTACAGTTTTTGCTTGATGAGTATAAAACAACTATATAAAGGACGCATATAATCTCCCTCTCTCCCTCTCCCTCCCTTTGTCCCTCTATCCCTCACTCCCTTTACCGTATATTGAACCGACAGCCATAGTCGTCACCCTTTTAAGCTAAATCAACTTTATAAAAGAAGAGGATTTGATTAAGAATCTACTAATGAACAATTACTGTTAATACATTAAACAATTATATTCTAAAAGCTCTAGTGAACCTATTGCAATTTAGTCCGAGAAGCTCCTCTCAAAAGAAGAATTTTATTTGACTTTATTCATTTATTTATTCATCCTCCAAAATCCCACTTTTCTCGGATTTCTTGGAAATTATTTACAAGGGGGACTTTGCCAATGCCAATAATATTTCTCGGATTTAGTAGGTATACTTTAATACTAGGACATAGGCTCTATGCTAAAATTGGAGAGGATCGGTCCATAGTGGCTGGACTATCGACCTAAGTTGATGTAGTCCAGATTGGGGTATGTCAGCTTCTATAGTACTGACTTGCTGGAGAAAAAATAAATTGAGAATAAAAAGCTACATGTCCCATCGTACACACTGCCATTGCTACAACCTCCTCTCAGCCGCAATCAATTTCTTATCTGCCCCGAAATTCTTTTGATGGAAAAGTAGGAGCTGAACTTGCTGACATAAGAAAGTAAAAGTTTTATTTGTTTCTTCTTTAAAAAGGGAGATTGTCGTGAGTGTGTATCGCTGTTGCTCCCAAAGACATTTTACAATAACGAGGGACCGATGTACTCAGTATGCTATAAGGCTCCTCTGACCTTGTGAGTCCAATACAAGGCTAGTTGCTCTGCAGGACTAATGGCCTCACGATGATAGATAGAACTGTCATTTAATCATTTTTTCTCCTTCCATAATAATAACGGAGTTACCTTAGATACTCATGCATCATTAGTACATGGTATTATGACCTGTAATCAGCATAAGAAAATATTTCTGGCATTAAATGAAAAATTGTTATTGGGAGTAGATGATGTTGGTTTGTAAGATCTTTTTTCTTTTCCAACTCTGTTCATAAAATGACAAACAAATAGGACAAGAAAGACATTAGGGATTACATAGAGGAATCGTTTCCTATTCAAAATAGTCTCTTCCTTGTAAATACTATATTGAGGAGCGTATTCGTAAATAAATCACTATTTTAAAAGCTCTTGGCTCGTGAGTACTCTTTTTGACTGATGCAACCCTCGAATGATGCAACTCGTAAGAAGCATTATTCCTATTCAATCGCCTTTCGCATTGATAAAACCCAGTTGTCATACCATAATAATATTCAAATTCTTAATGAAGATAAATAGCTTGCACATATAAAAGATTTAAATGTGTTTCTCCGCATAAACGATTGATTTATGACGAAAATGACCATATTGCGCATTAGTAATCTGGATACAATACGGCTATCCGGGCCTATTTTATCGTATTCTCTGAAACATTTCAATAGCCCTATAGATGTGGATCGGCTGGCATCCCCAATCCCCCTTTCCCCCCTTTCCCCGCAAGCTTTTAGTGTGTTATTTTTGTATGAGATTTCCTTTGTGAAGCAATGCCAATTAGTCTGAAAGCATTGAGGCGTACTACTCAGGTGACCAGCCATTATATGCGTTTAATTACGGAGTGTTTAAAGTACACCCAGTGCGGCACAGACCCACCAGCTACATTTCTTTCCCTTCTAAATATGATATTCCCTGCACACCTCGCCCTTTCATCCTGTTTACTTATACAGAACTATTGTTCTCTATCACTTACTTTTTTTTTCTCCTTAAAGTTGGGCATATATAACCACCCGATATCAATATTAGCACCGAAATTATTGAAATTGCCATACCGGCAATTTCAATAATTTCGAAATAGTCGAAATTCGTTTTTGAAAACTTATTAAATATCTTTTAGCGTAGATCATATGAAAACGCATAGAAGCCATTTGCTATTTCTTTTAAATAATTGGGTATTGTCCTAAATTCGTTTTCTAAAAAGCATCGAAAAAGATTTGATATCTCCCTTGTATGTCCATACATAAGTAGTTGACATTTTATTCATGTTTTTTCAAGGCTGCCTGTATTTGCGTGCCTCTGATTGTATTTATTCCTACTGCTGTTTGAAATTCATTTTTGGAAATCTGACCAAATCACCTTTGCTTATTGGGGCCCCAACCCAACCTGCCCCACCCTCTGGTCCGTATTCTTTCTCTCAGGAGAACAATAGAAAATCCAAACTCTGCTGTAGTGTCAGGCTATAGTTTCGCATGGTAACGGTATATTTGTCACGGAAGAGAAAAAGCCTGCGAACATGCACAGTCATGCATGTTACATATCCATGCCATGGTTCAATCTGGTCTCCATGGCAACTCATATACTCCATAGCTTAGGGCGGTCAAGTATGGGAGGCCCAGGGAACAATGGTCCAGCCAATGCATAGAATCAAACCTACATTAGTTCAATAGCAATGCGTTCAGGGAGTTAAGGAGGTGTGTTTGGCTTTAGGGGCTTGCTTTATGTTATTATAAATTGTGAAATTGGAATGTGCTTTGTAAATAGTGTGTGAACTATTGGTGGTTTGTGCTGTAGGTGGTCAATGCATTGTTTCTGAAAGGGGAGCAACTTTTCAAATGCCACACACACACTGAGCATACAACTCGCATTCAATTAGAAAACTGGAATTATTTAATCAATTAGTGGGAAACTTTGAATTTAGTCCTTTTATCCTGGGTAGCTGGTGGTTGAATTGTATGTATAATATGTATTTGAACAATATCTTGAATGCATGAACACTATTGATTGGGCAACTGTTCATGCATTTTAGGAGAATCGCTTAGAGTGATTCCAAAATCCATAATGTCTCCAGAGCTATTTTCTAATAAAACTACAGACTTTATCCAGTGTGTGGATGGCTTTCTTTCTTTATACTGACCATTCTATAGTCAGCCTTTGGTGGAGATGGGGAGTTGAAGTGGGTATGGAAAACAGAAATGTTATGGGAGGGCTTGTTTGAACATGTCCCAAGTAGTTCTTTAGCGAAGACCATTAGGCCTGTGTACCTATTCAACGCCAGTTCTCTACCCTAGCATGTTCCTGCAATATCCACAGCGTATCTCCTCCTCCACCTCCTCTCCACCTCCTTCTCCCTATGTCCCCCAGTCCTTCTCCTCCCATGGAAGCCTACCGGTTCCGCCTGCCCAATGGGGGCAAGTCATGAACCAACATGTACTTTCAATCACATATAAACATACGTTTTTGGCTGCTGCTTGGGCTATTGTTAGTGGAAAGGAAAGCATCAGACGTGAAGGGCAAAGAGAGGTAAGAAGAAGTGAAAACTGAAAGGACCGGAGATTTCCATGAAGGCAATTTATTATGCTTATAGCTAAAATGGATCACATGGGAGAGTGCCCTGCACGGGCTAATGTATTAAAGGCATAATCATGTTCTTACATCAGCCACTGGTGTTTATTCCCAGGAAACGGGACATGCCATTTGGTTCATAAGTTAAGTAAGTCATTTGGTAGGAAGGTGAATGTAGGAACTAAGTTGATGTGGTGGCTTGGATACTTAGGCCATGCACACAGCCTTAATAATGTTCTGGTATTGTGACATATTTCCTTGGTGGTTTACTGGATATGAAGTAATTAAGCAAGCTGAAAATCCATGGTTTGATGCCTACCATTTGGTGTGAGGCCCTTCTATATGTTGATGTCACTTGGTTTAGTTGATTTCCATGTACATTCATTGTACATGGTGAAGTGGGTGTGGCTTGTTGGATTTGATTGACATCTAGTGGTCTGTTCTGGCGCCAGTAGATGCCGATGTTCATGTCAGCCAATCATCCATTTCCATCAGGCCGAGCGCCTATTGAAATCTATCACTAACACATTGTGCACATTACTGCCTCAGGCAACGTATCAACCTCTACCCACTTCGCCATGTACATCTCTCTACCACATTGATCCAGGCAAAATTGCGATTCCGCCCCAGCTCCTGTCCTGTCCCTAAACAAGTTCTGTTATATATGGCTTCTTTTATAACCAGATTTGTTGCATAAATTGTAAATTTATTGCTGGAGGTAAATTAATCGGCCAATGATAGTAGCAAAAGCGTATGTTTGCAGTGTAGAATGGTGGCCTTATTTTGAGTTTGCCTTTAACCTTCTACTCATTTTTAAATAGAATTTGTTCATACTGCTCAGTGGCCATTATGTCATTTCTGATCCTGAACAAAATATACCAGAAGCATCAAGGGAATTTAGCACTCTTTACTATTAGGAATTGTCAATCATAGATTCCTAAGTGTTAAAATAAATTAGCTTGTTTTTACCATTAAATGTATTCCCTAAATTTTAGAAAATCAATATCAGGATATACATGGATCAAAATGGTACAATTAACTGACCTCTGAAACCTCTAGGATCAGAGTCCGGGCTCAGAAAACAAGATTAACTTGAATGTAATGGCCCAAGGTCAGAAAACTCGCTTTCCCACATTTAAATGTCTTATGGATGTAAGTTTAGACAGTGGTTAAAATGCAACTAACCTGTGACGTCAAAAGGAAATGGAAAAGTTCATCTAATTATTGCACCATAGATTCTCAATAAAGAAAACGAGAGAAATGTTCAGTGATGAATGCTGAATAGTCTGTTGATACAACTATTTCAAAGTAATACATCTTTCAATAGTTTCGGGGTGGCAATTGTGGTAGCAGATAGCCAAATCTTGTTCATAACATGTTACAGTTAGCATGTTAAAATTACGTTTGCATTACATTAAGATCCTTTTTGTACAGCTTTATGAACTTTACCAGGCGATATACAACAAGGATACAGAGTTTCTTGGCAATTGTGTACACAAGAGTTAGAATAAATATCAACTGCAGAACAGCTCTGGTCACCTCCACTGCATAAAACTATTCTATTGCAAACCATATGTCTCATTGTTCCTGGAGCAGTACCTTAGATTTTAAACCAAATATAAACTTGATATTCAGTGAATAAGGACGGCTATGTCAATACAACCTTAGGTTATGCCTAGTATTAGCCTATGCCATGAAGCAGTGTGTGAAAAAGCACATTTACACGAATATTATATACCAATTCAACAAAGAGTTGACTGGCAGGTTGTGTGGAAATATCATCTCCACCTCCTCTATACAAAAGATAAAAAGATAAACAGGTTTTTTGTCCCCATATAGCTAATTATAGATCGAGATAAAGCCCTATTGGGGGATTGTGTTCTGACCCTTCTGACCCTGGTTGACCCTTCATGACCTTGGGCCAATACATTCAAGTTAATATAGTTGTTTACCCTTGTATGAATGGATGGCGTGACCAGTAAGATTTGACAAAAACTAATCAATTCTTTTCTTCGTCACGCCAGTCTCACCTTTCCACCTTTGACCTTGTCATGACCTCTGCGCCACGTTCCCGTGTCCATGTTAACAATGGCTTGTCCATTTTGGCCAGGTGATATATGTATACACCTCCAATGGTTGCACATGCTTCGTCTACCTGGACCTTGACCTGGACATCTTGTATTTTACTCAAACTGAACAATAGGTAGAATTTTGCCCTATACTCTTCACTTGAATCAAATAGTGCCCTCTATATCGACTTATATTATCTATGAGGGGTGGAGGACGTTTGGTTGAAATGGTGTGTCAAAGTGTATAGTTTGTGATAAAATACACCAATAATTTATACACACGAGTGCAAATCGAAAAAGAAAATATATCCTTTTTGTTGATACAGACGACTAGCTGTTGATCTCTTGCAATCAATTATTCCAAAAGAACATTTCTGTTTAGCATTTGTGTCATCGTATTTTGCAAAGCTTTCAAGTTGGCTTTTAAGTTGGCCAAACAAGGTACTTGAACTGCCAATACAGACTGCCATAGATGTAAGAATTAGTAGTGCAGTTATATATTGTGGACTGTTAGTTTTCTAGACAGTACTGATTCAATCCTATTTGGAAGATGGACAGAATTGTATGTCTTCCAGTCCCCAGTCTTCTTTGTCTCAAAATACCCATCCCGAAATCATAGAGAAAGATCTTAATCATGTATAATTCATTGGCAAAATGCCATAGGATATTATTGCAAAATCATTTCATGTGTTGATATAATTTGATGTTCGTGATTATGCTGATTACACCAGCTCCTCTTCATTCTAAATATATATTCAAATGAATGAATATCACAAATGATATTTGGTATGCCTATTCACCAAAGTTAAGTGCTATAGTTAACAAGGCAAGCATGAGGTTACGAGTATAAAATTTATTCGCTGATTGAAGAGGTATTTTATCCTTTTTACTGAAAGAGCTCATGTTATTGCCTTTTGAAAGCAACCGTGATAACAATAGGAAATAATTAATGAAGTCATTATGACCAAATTAATGGGTCGATGTATCTGGAGTCCATGGGTAGAAGGAGTTGTTTTGATCCTACCAGAATAGCCTGACCATTATTTCATCCAATAAACCTCTCTATATTAAAGCAGGCTCTGTAATAGCATTCAATTGACTCCTCCTCTGCTCCTTGACTAGACTTAATGTACTTTTTATGGGACAGCCTAGGTTTTATTCTTACACTAATTGCCTAGACATTCTGGCCATTATATATGAATGTAGATAAGCCTGAGTGTACAAATCTCCCAATCATCAGACTGATTATTCCAGCCTGGGCATCCTTCGACCCTGCATCTGGGCATTGATGGTACGACAGGCAATGGTTCCAGTCTGTCGTCCTTCTCCGCAGTCCATTGCTTTTCTATGTACTGATATTGATTGGCCATGGATGGGAGATCTCTCTCCATTGTGGAGTTATTGTCATTGCATATGTTGAGAACAACTAATCGATGAAGCCTTGCTTTCAATAGGAGAATTGCTTCTGCTACTGCTCATAATTTAAAGCTGCATTCTCAGCTATTACCACAAAAAGGAATCTTACCAAATTTACTCATATAATGACTTACAGGACTGAATTCATCAATGTTCTCCAGCTCTTAAATGTGTTTATGAATACAAGAATTTGAAGTTGAATCGGCCGGGGGGGGGGGGGGGGACGGCGACAATAATTGAAAGGATTTCGGCGGCTCCCTGAAATATAAACGTGGAATTATTTAAATCCCTGTAGCAAAACCAACCGAACAGAATCCTCCATAACTTTGGCTTTTAGATGGGTTGGAAAAGAACTGAACAAAAAGTAGAAAATCTTAGTTTTTGACCGACGTTAACTGATAGTGCAGCAGCCAGCTTTAAGGGGTGGCTTGTCACAAGATATAGGTCATATTTTAAAACACCAAATCGTAATCCCTCTATATAAGCTTACGTTGAACACATTACAACTCCTTCATTGAAGTTGATGCTGCAAAGCTGGACTCAAATCGTTATGTACAACTGCCCTATTACGAGCAGTATGGTGGCCGTACACTTGGAGCCCCGCATCCTCTCCAAACCTTGTTTCCCAGTCTATGTTGGCCGCATATTGCAGGAAAGACTCCATGGCTGCACGCTATGTTAATGTGTAAAATGTCCTTTAAAAGCCTCCTGCTTGTTGCGATAAAATCGCTGGGTTCTCATGTATTTTTTCCCTTTCTCATCGATTTGGGCCTATAACCATTCTATGGCATAACACCGTTGTCTCACACTATCCACCACACAAACCGGCTTAATTTCTACTTAATATTATAAACATTTCGACCCAGGTCAGGGACAAGGATGCTCTTTGAATAATCCATGCCCAGACAAAGGCAAAAGTTGAATTATTAACCGTTTCATGACGGTGCTTACCCAGAGTCTTTTATGGTATTAGCATAATTTGATGCCATAAATAGACTGGACTATTGATTCTTTATGATCCAATCGAATATATGATTCAATCCAATTTATAAAAAGAAAATTGTATCTGGGTGACGCTTTGTTTTTCCAAAGTAGTCAGTAGAGTGAATATCTCTTGTAACTGGTTGCCCTTATATAACTAACTCCTATACTATCCAGTGTCTCTTCTATCACTGTCTTGAATTGTCTTATATTCATAATAGCTAACTAATTGCTGACCTAAGGATATACTAATACGTGGGCATAGAATATCTCATAGTGAATGACGAGTATTTATCGGGGTTACTTAATCACGAAATTACACCCTTGTTAGAGCTCTCATTCAAGACGTGTGTTCTTTGGCTTATGTAGTTCGGTACTCACGATTCCCTTTATTAACGGTAGTTTCTGTAAGGTGTATTACTTTATTCGGATTGATTGGAGTGTTAACATTAAAGCATAGGTAGGTAATAGTGCAGAGAAATATGTTAAAGTAATGGATGGATTTTAGGATATAGGACACATGTGACTGCAATGACTAGCTAACCCCTACCATCCGCTCTCTTCAACTTAGTCCCTTGACAACCGTATTGGTATCAGCACTGCTTCTGACGCATCGGCTATTGACAGAGAAGGAGGTAAACACTACCTCTATCTCTGCACAACCCTTCCTCCCCTGTCTCCCTTCCTCACTCACTCACTCACCAACTCACTCATTTGCTCACTCACTCATTCACTTGCTCTGTCATTCACTCACACTCTGGAACTGCTGAGTCAGAACCACCACCACCACCACCACTACCACCACCATCATCTTCACCAGCTAGCATGGTGCTGGCTGACAGGACGGCACCTGGGAGACATAGCATTGGATTGATCCAGTTCCCTCTCTGTGTAGTACTGCACATTGAAGCATTCAAACACAACACACATTGCATGTTCTCTGCAGTTTGCTTTACTTAATAGATCTAGAGCCCGTTTGAACTATAAACAACCATTGTCACATCTATTGCATAGCAGGTTGCCGAGGGGAACATTGAAGTACATGGTAACCAACAATTGCAAACGAAATCATGTTAGAATACCATTCACAATTTATACAGATATATCAAAGAAACTGCATTGGTCTACCCTGGTTGTATTTGAAGCATTTATGCATTTATTGCAGGTCCTACCATACCTCATACAAAGAGTATTCATCCTTTGTCACTGATGATTTGGCCTTTTCTAATGTGTACTTTATAGATTCATGTCAGCAATAAATCAACTGTATAACTGTATTATCATTACCATGAAATATTTATTTAGGCGAAATAGTGTTACTGAACTAAGTTATGTTACTTTCACAACCATGTCCATTTTGATTAGGAGCGCAGTACTCAATGCTATACGAAAATGTAAATTGTTGAGCCTAGAAACGTGCAGTGGCTGCGTTTACCCAATTTCTCGGTCGAGTTGCAAACAGAGTATGTTTATCCCGAATTCCTTGGTGTTCAATTAATGATTGTCTGTAAATGTAACTGGTATTCAAATTTCCAGGTAAGTATACGGGAACTGGCTTTGAATTTTAAGCTAAAAAGGTGTCTGAATTTCCTTCCTTTGCCATTGGCGGAGATATATAATGCTGAAATCTAACTGTTTATAAGTCAATCCTAGTTGGCAGCATGTATATAAATATCTTTCTTCGTTACTTCAGTAGGAAAACTTTGGTTTTGTTTCATCACACGTCTATTGTATAATTATTAAGATATTAATTGACCATTTATCTTAGATTGCACATGATCTTGAGAAGAAAAGTAGCGCGTTGGTGATTAATTGATTCGCCTTTTTGTAATAATCAGGTATGTTAATTTCATCTTGTAGTATGCAGAAATATAGCAGTGCTAATCTATGGTGTTTTTTTATTCATGCACAAGTAAAATGACTTCATGTCCTTTATGATGGCATAACCCTCTGGCATAACCCTCAGCATGTGAATAAATATTTTTTCATCAGGCTATAAACAAAATAAATCTATGTCAAACATTATTGGAATAAAAATCATTTAAATCTAATTCACATGAGGAAAGACGTCAAAGGGTTTCTGTTTTAACTTTTATTCTAATGAATGAAGTGGACGTTCAAAATTCTTTAATATAGTTTACCTTATGACGTCAAGGTAAAACATTTATCATTGTATGAATTGCTGATGTTTTGAATAAAGCTTTTTTTCAAAAGGTATTCTCTAGTTCTGGTTATGTTGCCAACCTCGGATAAATCATCATCATAATGAACACCATATATACATCGAAATGTCCATAATGCTAACTTTAAGTCAAATTTAAGCTGCAGTTTGAATAGCATTGGCCCTTATATACAGGCTTGGCCTCCTGATGTGGCGCTTAACAGTTACTTCTCTGTCCCTCTGTCCTTGCCCCCGATGTAAAATATAAATCACCCTTAAATACTGAAAAACTAACCCGTTTCCTCAAATAGCTTTACATAATTAAGTGCCTGAGAGGCTCAGTGTGGGAGTACCGTAAACGATATCTGCAGAAACCCCGATTTAAGGTTCCACGAACAAAACTTCAATAGAAAATCTTGTTAAGAACATGTCTATGTGAAGGAAATAAAACGACGTCGCAAAACAACAAACAAGAAAAACAAGAAAAAAAATCAGTTCGAAAGGCACCTCGAAATCTTCTGAAAACTATTGCAGTCTAGGCTCAGAGTTAATTAAGAGTCCCTCCAAACTAAGGGAATGCCTCTCGCTCCAAAACGCAGAATGCCATTAAAATCTCATTAGGGCCAGGAAAGCATTAACGCAGTAGACGTCCAATCGCTGACATACAATTCTTATCTGATCTGAGATGCTCTGAGCCTAGACTGATTGTAATGCAAGAGCATTAAACGAAGGTACTGTGTTAAATAATATGACCGTTTCGGCGTGCTGAAGAGTGTAGTACCACCAGCAATTTCTGCTTGTTTCAGAAAACATTCTATTTGGCTGTATTATTATGTCATTTCAAATTTGTCCCTTCGTCACCAGTTAGTGGCTTATTTTTTATTTGTGATATCCTCATAGCATCTCCCCATAGTTTCGTTTTCAACTTTATAGTATGTTGCTATTCAACCGGGCATTCACTGTTAGCTGAGGGAATTTCGGTGACAAATTGTTGTGGATACCCATCCTATGTGGACAGCACTGTAAGTAGATTAGTTGCGCATAATTGAACAATGGACGCCATTCATTTGGCCAGAGATAATGGCGTCCTTAAATGCAATGCAATTGAGATTTCAGGGAGACCTTAAAACTAATGGTAACTAATGTGCTTGATCATGAAGCACTAGCAACCCATATTCACGAAATTCTGGATCTAGCAAATATAGTAAAAGCCTAGTAAAAGAGGAATAACTAGATGGAAAGTGGAAATTGGTATTACCCACAGGTATACAGGCAACACCCATTGACCGAATATTTCATTCCTTAGAGGTTATTTGGTTTGTTGCTGTAGGAAACACCGATACATATAACATTCTGAGACAAAACAAACATGAATGGTACTGCTGCTAGGCAAATCAATGGAATTCTTCAGAACCAGAAAGTTCATTAAAGGTATGTCGTTTTTATAGGATTTTAATAGGATCCTCTTCCTTTATTGCTATGGGATAGACAAGATGCGAACTGATTTAATTTGATTTAAAATATGATCGCTTCTATTATTCATTGTTGAGACCTATAGAAAGACCCTTAATAACCAAGAAGGCCATTTCAAGTCCCTTGATCAATTAATACTAATTGATAGGGACGTAATGGTATACGGCACGCTATATGTCAACTCCGGTAAGGCCATTTATTAGGTTGTCTCGCTTAGTCGCTCAGGGCCAGAAGTGACTACAAATTACAGCCCAACCCCCCAACCCCCCTCTCCAGACCTTCAACAGATCAATGATTGAAAAGATTATATTAGTTAGGATTATTTATTGGCCTTCCATCGAGAGTTCTAGGAACAACTCGTTGCCAGAAAATGATATGCTTGAGGGACACAAATCTACGGAGTTGCAGAGAGATAGACAGCCTGTTCTAAAGGAAAGTGGTCGTCGAGCAAAAACTGTGGTTAATAATTGAAAAGAGGACTTAGCAGAATGGATTTTAATATGGAACGAAGCAGGCTGAAATATCGGTACCGACCAATCTATTGCTGCGAATATGGCTCCGAAATAGAAACATACCTCAGAGATAAATATATGGCTGATTGAAGGAGAAGAATGGCATCTAAAGGGAAATGATAAAATATAGGAATCTTAATGGAGAATGGCGTGTTGAAACGTTACTGGGCGACAAAGCAGTGAGTAGAGTGGGTGTAAGAGTGAATGTAAGGTAGCTTTTCTAACTGCATGCTATTTAGAACGGTTCTGGGTTGTTCAATGAACGTTTCAACCATGATTTTATATATATCTACCGCCTGGAATTCATGGACAGGTTCATCAACATCCATATAATCGAATTCTCCTCTTTGATTCATTGAGTTACGGTACCATTGTGTTGTCCAGACGTAAGGATGTTCACGTAAAACGTTCCTAGCGAGAGAGTTAATTGTAAAGGATAGGCATGCTGAGGGGGATTTTAAAGGAATATTTCTAATACAAGGACAAGGACCCAAGAACATTCCATCAGCCCATGATGGTACTATCTAACAGCTTCCTTGCTACTTTACCTCCACGTTGTATTCATATGATCCTCCTCTAAAATAATATTGAATCGTGAGACCATCAAAGGATTGCTTGGCTGGCCATTGTCGCGGTATTGGAACTTTGAACATGCAGTGAGATATTGTTTATGAGAGGTGCAGCCGAAACTCCCTACTGGAATGGTCCTTTCCCCAATGGACTTTAATGCATATTACTATATCATTTGTTTATGATGATAAGTTATATCCTGATTTTCTTTACCCATGCTACCGCCAATATCACTGTTTGACATATATACAGGTTAACTAACGAGTTGGTTGAAGAGTGAATATTGCTACGCAACGAGTGCAATATTCTAAGCGACTGAAACCAATCAGTTTAGTTAACAGATTTATTATACATGCTTTCAATCTTAAATGCGTTGATAAGGGCGTAAAGCAACCAATCTCACTCACTCACTCAATCATGAAAATAGAAAAAAAACGAGTCATAAATTTGAATTTTACCGGTAATCTTAGTAAAAAAAACCCAGATTGGTTGCCATGACAACCCCACGTAAATCACTAATGAAATACATACTATTCGTAAATCACTCTAGATACATTAATGTATGACAAATAATAAAATAATATATTATTTGTCATAATATGCAATAATATATGAAATCATTACCCATGAAGTAATCTGAATACCCATAGGCCCTTACAAAAGTGCGCTATGCCCATGTCAAAGATAACCAAAAATGATTTTCATCTTTTTGTCCAGCATCTTAAATTCATTGCCCCACGTATTTTCATTACCCTAGAAATGTTTCAGTGGATGAATGAAAAGGTATACATTAAATTATGGTATGCTTATCCTAACCACTGTTTATCCTCATTGAAATGCTCTTCTCCAATATCTTACAATTAACCTCTAAATAACCTTATTGATTTCATATGCAACCGTTTTATGTGCAAGTAATGTAATTAGGAAACTCGAACGTTCTTTTCCCTTGTATCCATTCTATAGTATTCCCTTGCTAGATCATTATAAATTCTTGGAGACAAGCCAACAGACTTCATCGTTTAGTTGTCGTTTATAGCAACAAGTAGTAAACAGAATCTACCATTCAAGAGCTTGAAAGACAAAACATAAAAGACAAAATATAAGATAACAAATTGAATTCAAACATACATTACCACCTTAGTATCTCAGACACTCTTAGGAACAAGGTAAACGTTCCAAGAAACAACACTAACATAAAACTTTTAGGATCCTGAATTTCATAATTGATTTAAGGAAGCATGCATAAAAAATTGCATAGAAAAAATGCCATTGATTTTATCAATATTCGTCACAATACGTATTGGCATGTTCACTTCGAAATACAAGATGTAAAGGGATTTCTTGTATATCTATTTAAATCAATTCATATAAATAAATTGGGTTCGTAGATAAATAACGTTTTCCAAATAAACCCAATTTTTCCATGGTGCCTGATTTCTTAGTTTAAAATGCGCCATAGTTGCTACTATTGATAGTTCTTAGAGGAATTCTTTCATATATGACAAGTATAATATATATAAGCGTGCTGCGATGCCTCTACAGTGACTAGGGAGATTTAGCAACCAAAACGCACCAACACTAACGCGTCCACCAAATTTTAGTTCATTATTACTGTTGTGGGGATATCTTGAGAGGCCTGCAATGCAGATGCCCTCGGCTTAGCGCCTCTCAAGATATCCCCACGCAGTGGAAGTAATGTACAAATAGTTAGTGGATGCGTTAGTGTTGTGTTGGTGCGTTGTGGTTGCTAAATCTCCCTAATATCTGACTACAAACCGATGCAACTTGATGTCACTTTGTGTCACCTCAATGTTGTTATATACAATAACTTCTGCGCGGTAAGCACAAAATGTGTATGCCCTTGGAAAAACATACTGCTTCTTCCTAGCAGCAGAACATCATTTGTTTATCTCAGATGTGGCTCGGAAGAAATTGATAAATATAGTACCACAAGGTTTGAATGATTGAGAAGTATCATGTCAATTCTATCAAATTTGGATTGCTAAATAACATTATATAATTATAAGATATAAAAGGATAGCGGTTGAGAACGATTCTAGTTGAATTAAATCCAGATGAGTCACTGGAAAAAGTACATGTGTTGCTAACGTTCAATTTCAGTATAGCTAGACAAGAAATTCGATAAGGCATATTGTCTATCGTGCATTATTCGCATAATGATGTGTGGTTATGATTATGTGCGCTTTGTAGTATAATATACCCCAAATGACAAGGGTTTCTCCTGTGTCCTGGACGTCTAGTTTACGTAGAGAATATCTGACTGTATCTTGTATATACATTCTTACTATTCCACTTATTTCCATCCACCAATTGTCAAAAGCATCAAAAGAGCTAAGTGGGTCAAGCAAGCAGGACCCTACAATCAGATGTGTTACCTGATAGCTTGAATATCAAGAGATAGGATTAAAAACTGAATGGGTACATATCAATATTTTACTCATTGTCTGAGTAGTGACAGCCCATTATAGCATTTAATTGGTTTTTGAATTTAATTTCACAAATTTGGTTGAGTACTTTAGGTGCGCGTGGCATTTTAATTTTCAAAAAACGAGTTCGTTGAAGGAGCGTGAATATTGCACGAGTCCGTGCAATATTCTATCGACTGAAACAAACGAGTTAGTTAACAGATTTATTATACATGCTTTCAATCATAAAAATCAACAAAAAAATCAAGTCATAAATTTTAATTTCGGCGGTAATTTTAGTAACAGATTGGTTGCCATGACAACCCCACATAACTCACTAGTGAAACACGCATACTCACTCTAGATACGTTGTTCAGAGCAATGCGTGCATTACAAGATATTATATATACATGTTTATATACGTATGCATGTACATACCTATGTATGAGTTTATATATACATGTATGCACGGGCGGACCTATGGATAGATGGCTGTATTGATCTGACTTACATAAGTGGATCCCGGAATGAAGAGCAGGGGAGAGGCGTTGTTTTGATTGGCGTGTTTGTAAAATATGACATGGAAGTCAGGATTCTGGGAACTGCATTGTGAGGTGGAGGACTAAATGGGGACGGTGTGTTTGTTTTAGCTGGGCTAGTGTCTATTGTGTGAGTGAGTGAGTGGAGGCAACCAATATATGAATATGTGAGGCTGGGCGCTGGGAGAGGCAGAGACAAAGGGAGATCTATTGAGCAAATGGAATCGAAAGAGGAATAGCAATAAGAGAGATATGGGGACAGATAAGTAGGGAGAAAAAGAGAAATATTGAGGACTCAAATAGGACAGTTAACTGATTTGCCGAGTATGGTAAATGACCAGCATTGAATGCCAGCAAATAAAGATAATGGTTAACATTATGTTTTTGTTTTACATAGAAAGAGTGCGTTCTGAATGATATTTTTTTTTTAAAGAAATTTTATTGATTCCAGTTCCTTTGCTTACACAAGGGTAATCTCATGGTAATCATTTCAAAGACAATAATCGATATCAATATAAAGTATTTTTAGATTTTTAACATTAAAGGTATAATTCATGATGGTAACAACCTACAAAAATTGAAACCACACATCTTTTTGGGGTCTTCTTGGGAATGTATGATAAGATTGAATAACGGTTTGCGGAACATTAATATAAATCCATGCTGTATTAGATGTAATGTGCAATAAAGGGGGTAGATTAAGAATATTTTTATCGTAGAAATTTAAATCAGAAGTTTTTTTTAAAAAAAACTGTCAATATGTCAATAAAAGTTTATAAAAAAAAAAATTCTTCTTTGCTTCAGAATCTCGTCTAATAAATATTTAATCACTAGCATCTGGTTCTATTTTCTGTATGTATTGTACTTGTGTATTGTGTATTGCTTAGTTTTCCATCTTACAACGAACAGTACGTGTTTCCTTAAGTTACAAAACCTGTCTTTAAAATCGTCAATTCTATTTGTGTCAGTATTTAATATTTGCTGTAATATGCCGACTGAAATTCAGCTAATACTACACCGTGAACTTTGAAGAAAACTAGAGTATGCTAAATACAAATGAAGGAACAATTCTAGTGTGAAGAGAATAGTATAGTATATTATAGTCAACATTTAGCACTAAAGTAAAGACAATAACGATCAGTTATAAAATAGTTCCGACTGAAATCCTTATGATAATAATATAATTTACTATTTTGACAACATTTTGATCCTCATATGTCTTGTATTTCTTTCTACCAGCCGTGTCCTGCTCATTTGTCTATTGTCCGGTAGCGTTACATGACATTACGTAATAATCTCACCCCCGTAAAGGATTGGAGAACTCTTTCAGGACCTTGTAGACTATGCCACGTACAGGACTACCTTCTGCAATGGAAAACTATTTAAATATTATACAAAAATATAGTCCACTAGATACCACCATTTTGGTAACATTCTAAGTATTTATAAGAGAACATATAGGAAATTTGAAGGAACATTTGCCCATCTTTATCCTGCAGAGCCATTACGTTTCAGTAAGTAATAGCCATTCTGTTCCTCGACCCTTCACTGAATAAGAGCTGTGGCTAATGCAACTCCCCTGTCGCGACACAGAAATACGGAGGATGGCTGGGGACACAATCGTTTTCAGGACAAGACAAGCGAAGCTGCTGGTGATTGAAGACGGGGAAATTCATATATATTGATGTACATGTTAACACCCGCATTTATAATTGAGAAACGCAGAGAAAGTTGTCCAGTAGAGAGAGAATAGAGTGTGTGTGAGAGAGAGAGGTTGGTGGGAGCGTGAGAGATTGTGTGTATGTTGCCTTAAGCCATGTTTGAATTGTGTCAGCCTTAAGCTAAATCCTCACACAACACTAGCAGGGCGATTGTATGGAGTATTGCCCTTCACTATTGCTCTCCCTCTCACACACTAGTACAAATAGGTCGCTAATGTAAATACCGGAGCCAGATCTTTTATTCTGATACTGCCTTGTGTGTGTATGCGAGGGAAAACCTCCACTCAATCATGGCTATGAATAAAGGCTAAAAACTCTCATTGAAAATCAAATTATTCTACTCAAAATATTGCTGACTGGCTGTTTTTGTTGTAGAACAGCAAATACGTCATGACTCATGCTGATATGAGGGGTTGTTACTTTGATCTGGAGTGACTGATATATATATACGGACAAAGAAAATATTTTGATTGAAAATTATCTCATAAAATATTTACTTTTTGGGGGGAATTACACACCATGATACAGGCTGCCAGGACATTGACAATCCGATCGTTTTACAGACAGAAAATAATATACAATTATCATACCAAACCAACCGAAATATTTTTCTATATATTGTGAAGGTGGTTTGTACTATTATATTTAAGTCAATTTTCTCCTTTAATTCATCACTTTGGGCATACTTTGGTGGTTATAAAACTGCTACTCGCTACTGGCTAGAGCCATTTAAGCACTGTTTGTTCACCTAATTTAGGTGCACGGTTATGATAATTAGCAAACCATCATGCTTGACTGTGAAGTGGTCTTTAATATCGTAATCATTTTTAATTAATTGCAATTTTGCCTCCAGCGCATGTACACATCTTCAGTAGTGTCATGTTCCACATACTTTATATCGTGTTTATAGATACGTGGGTTCTTAATCATGGGCTACAGCTACCATGGCAACATCAAAAGCGATCTGGTTTTTCAGCTACATTGGCGGCCGCAGAGGTTTTGAACATCATGGGCGGCCCTAGCTTTTCATGCTACTCAATACGGAGAGCAGGCTGTACCAAGTCACCCCACCTACTCCTCCAGGCGATTCTCCATCGATTCATCCAGCTGAAAGGAGGAGGTTGTGGGGAGGGGGGGGGGGGAGAAGGGGGAGGGGATCATGAGAAGTTTAGGGAAGAGTGAGGAGATCTCGGAAAGGGATCCGTGGGGTAAACTTAAAGGGAAAGGGTGGTATCTGATTGGAAAGGGTGGTGAATAAAATATAGGTAATTGGTCGGGTTTCGACCAAATCAAGCGATAGAGCTATTCTATAAAGTAGAAGACAAAGATAATTATTGGCAGGAAAAGACGAAATGTTTGATCCAGGGGGCATTGTATGGTACGCTGTTTCATTTCAGAGAGGACGAATAAAATTGCCTTGGGGAAAAATATTGATTGTTTAGCAATGAGAGACAGGGAGAGGGGGAAGAAGACAGGCTTCAAATTGGAAAAGTGAATGGCCCAGTGTGGTATACAGGGGAAACGAGGGAAATGCTGTGGACACAGAAATTGGAAGGCTAAGTAAAAGGTTATAGATTAAGACTGAGTCGAACAAGGTACAGGAAAATGGGGAGGCACTAAAGGATTAGTGGATCTATCTATAGAATTCTGTATGGTATGAGAAAGTGTATTCTAATCGATTCCATGAAGTACAACATATCAATGGAAGGCATCTCACTGTCTTTTTCCCCAAGAATTAAATTTTGATATGTGCCCTTATAAATAGACTTAATTCATTACCACTACTTAAATACTGCCCTCTTACTTCATGCTTCAACTCTGATGGCATACATGATTACAATAACCTATTTGATGAATATCTTTGCCATATTTGGCCGTTGATATGGCTTCACTTAATTAGTGTTAGATTTCCTCTGTTTATTTTCTTCTGTACCAGCAGCTAGAAGATAATAATATCAAGAGCTGACAGCAGCTGAATGTAAATTTGCGTATAATGCAATGTGTAAATGGATAATCCAAAGCACGGGCTATAAGGCCATTGACATTTTAATAATTAATTGTGCTTGCTTTCGCAATGGGGCAAGTGTATACAATATTGATTGGGTTAACTCAATGTTTCACAGTTGCAACTGATAGAACCGTTCAACACCAGATGATTGCTGGTATCACTGATTAAAACAACTGTCAAATGTACACAAATATGGATCACTCTTTTTGAATATTGAAAAAATGACGAATATGCACTTCAGTCTGTGTGTTGAGAGACCACAAGTTGTGACTGGGTAACCCACGAAGCCTTCTTAATTGGGTTGTGACAGAAGTGACGAGATAATATAAGCTTTCAATAATCCACATGGAAACATTTTAAAGCCATATTGTGGACAATCTTCCCACTTTACTCTCGCATTAAATTTATCTAGATAACAACCAGTTTGATTGATGTGCTACTGTTCTTAATATTTTATGTCAATCTTCGCGGGGGAAAAAAAGCAAGCACACATGAACAATAATCATTTGAATATTTTCTAATTGCATATGGCTGATATAGTTGCAATAATTGCATATCGGTTGTGCCGAACTACTTTAGTTCATCTACAAGGGTTTAATAATTAGAATTAAAACATATATGAGATAACACATCTTTAGATCCGATGCCTATGTATAATGAATTTGATTATACATGTCTTGGCAGTCTGATCCATACATGATATATGTAAGTATGATAGGAGTGAATTCAGGCCGCCCGTACCACTAGGCCCCATGATCATGCCACTTGCCAAGTTTTCCATGGAACATGGTTGGCATGGGGACTTGTTAATTTTTGGCAAACTCTCTCGGGAGGTGAATGCTGGCCGTTCTACCCTTCCAGTACATGGGTGTATTACCATGAATACTGCAGCATTGGGTATAATAATACATTACCCAAATAGCTACCACCTTTTAATGTGTCCCAGGGGGAAAGCACACACGCTGCCAAAGTGGCGCCCCATCCCAATCTAGCTAAATGCTATACAATTATGGATGGAACCCTATTTTGCATCTCTCTCCCCTTACTCTTTTATCTCCATTCTGACTCATGTTTTACTTGTTTAAATCTCTGTTCTATCACACTTTGGAGACTTCAAAATTAATTAATGAAACTTTCATGATTTTTTTTTACATCATCAAAATATGTCTTTGGCTTTTCCATGGCCTCATGCTCTTCAAATTCTCTTAAGATAATTTATTTCTCAGTGATTGTAATCTATATTGCTATCTGCTCACATTTCTATCACACCTAATTCTACCAATTGATCCTGCCATTAGCAGGCGTTCGTGTTATAGCTGGGGTCACATTATCCGATTGGGTCTGTCCCCTAAGCATCCATTCCCTTTCCCCCCATCTCACAGGTCCCCCAAGTTTTGACTTCGCACAGACAATAATGTCATGGTATTTCCTGGGTAATCTGATTATTTCCATATGGGAATGACCCATTTGTGATATAAATTCCTATATCAAACAAAGACAAATTTGTTATAGCATCTTTACTTGTTTATATACAGACGTTATCAGATCTAAAAAAAATCAATATTTTGCTTCTCTTATGTATCGACTTTACTTATAATTATTTTCTAAATCCTCTCGGGTTAATCCGAGAAAGCTTGAGCTATCAATTTTAGAGCTTATCAAATTTGAATGTAAATCGTGTTTTAAGCATTAGGTCTGGGATGGATGGGTGGGAAGGCAATATTCCCTTATCTCTCTGCCTACCTCTATAGATTAGGATTAGCCCACATCGAATTTACTGCAGGGCTTATCCTTCCACTGTGGGAAGCCTTACTGGGCCTTCTTTAATCCTCCTCTTTCTATGTATGAGGCATTATATCTGTTGGGGAGTGATGTTATCATGTTTGGGGTTATATATATATATTCATGTGTGTGAAGAACTATCCATCCATGCTTTATTGCATGTTCATGTAGTTGTATACAAGCATTACAAGTAATACTCTTAATTTATTTTCTTAGTTACTTATGCATCGAGGGTTTCCTTTTCTGAACCCCAGGTTTACTGCACGAAGGTTTACCGGAGAATAAACCATGATACAGGATTATTATACGTCAAGAAATTAAAGAATAATGATTTCATTTTTGCGGAACTTTCATTGACTCATGGTTCCTGGTCTAGGTGTTTGTTCCATAAATTGACATGCCATTTGTTTTTTGAGATAATGATACCATTTGCGCGTCATTTTTCCCCAATTAAATTTTATTTTGCATAATCCCTCTTCCAAATTTCTTAACGAAATGGCAACTTGTGACAGGAGACTTTTTTGGTAGGCTACCGGCTGCATGCCTTGGGAGCTCGCGTGACCATTGCTCAGAACCTTAATTTCGTTTTTGATCAGAAAATAATTTCTGGCAATTTTTTGGACCGACCAAGTCCTATCTACAGCGATCAAGCAATCCATGGCTGTTAATTCCTTAATATTATCTGGGTAAAAAAAAGTTTCCTCAGTATTTGAGTCACTAATTTATTAAATTCTGTATTCATCAAGACCATACATCGATCAAAATGCTTCTGTATGCATGTGTCATTATATATAAGAGCATGTTAGCAGAGACTGAGAGTGGGTCCTGGGTATGACCGTAAAGTGCCTTTCTGTCTCTTTTTCTCTGTCTCTCTCTCCTGTTCTTCTCTATCTCTATTTTCTGGGTACGATGATAAACTGCCTCCCTCTCAGCTCTCCCGCCCTTGACACATTTCAATGTGTTGATAAGGGTGTAAAGCAACCAATCTCACTCACTCATAGACTGAGAGTATATGTAAAAACATTGATTATCATACAGACCTATCTGGGGACATTCTCCTGTCAGAAGTGTTCAAGTTCTCCGCCATCAACAGAACAGATTAATTTCCTGATGTTAGCCATTTCTAGTTAAAGTACTCTAACTAGTACTATTTACTTGAGTAAATAGTACTAGTGATAGTACTAGTAATAGTACTATTAAATAGTAAATAGTCTAACATTTCCACTTCGTGGCCAAATTGTTTTTAATTAGCGAGATTCTCTGACCAAGAACCGTGACTAGCAAAGCATGGAAACAATCCTGTTGAAAGGTTATACTCATTCATTTAATTGAAATAAAATATCGATGACCAATGGAATGTTGTTATTTTAAAAAAATTAAAGAATGAAGTAGCAGTTGGTGTTCTAGCTGCAAGTCAGGTTCCAAATCGGTTTCTGACGCATTCTACTCTCTCACCCTTCTCCCTCTTCTCTCTCTCACACACACACAAAGCATGGAAACAGTCTTGTTGAAAGGTTATACCCATTCATTCAATTGAAATGAAATATCGATGACCAGTGAAATGTTTTTTTTTAAAAATAAATCAAAGTATGAAGTAGCAGTAGTTATTCTAGCTGCAAGTCAGGTTCCAAATCGGTTTCTGACGCATTCTACTCTCTCACCCTTCTCCCTCTCCTCTCTCTCTCCCACTCTCTCTCTCTCTCTCTCTCTCTCTCTCTCTCTCTCCCACTCCCACTCTCTTTCGCGCACACACATACTTTCTCTGTCTGTCTCTCTTCTCTAAAACAGTCCTTATCTGTTCCCTTTTTGTCTTCTTTAGGTTCCGCCTCTGGTAAATCCACACCAATAATTGTTCAATACTAAATTATAGACAGTAGGCGAGTTCTGTATCAGGCACTGGTGCCGGGGCCGCTGCCTGCTCTGCACTCATGGCACCATCATCTTGCCCAGATGCTTAAATCTATCTCCAGCAGGGTGTGTGTTGGGTGTACACAAGTAGATAACGGACCCTATATGGGATTATTGCATGAGCGTGGTGCCTTAGGGGGGGGGGGTACAGGGGGCCAGGCCCTCTAATCATTGCACTTCTAACCGTCTATTTGATTCTGATGTTTAGAGCATAGGAGAGATTCACCTTAAAGTAGTGTGACAGTTAGCTTAGTTCCCTAACCACATCTATGTCTGTATACCAAACTCTAAAATATATTTTAATACTTCTGAAGGATTGGGCCTTCCATCATTATATGATACATGAAGCTTCAAGTGATTAGAGCCAGTACAAGGGCACCTGACCTAATCAGGTTGACTATATATGGATGAGTTCGAGCTGTAATTTCATATTTCTTAATTAAGCAACCTCAAGAGATTCTCCCAAGTAATTAAAGTATCACAAAATCCTTATGATCAGTTAAACAAGTAATTAAATAGATAAATATTCCAAAATCCTTATGATCAGTTAAACAAATAATTAAATAAATAGATATTCCAAAATCCTTATGATCAGTTAAACAAATAACTAAATAAATAAATATCACACACTCCTTATGATCATGACATTTATTCCAAGTAGAGTGTATAAATGAATATTCTTTCTGCATTGAAGTAATCATTGGAATTATCGATAAATGATGCCACTTTCTATTTAACGAGCGTTCATACACATGACATGTTGAAAAGGGGTTCCAGTGAGAACATTCATGCAAATAAATCGAGTCACTTTTATCCTCATTGTAGAATGACGTTTTGTCGACCTTAAGTGGAAAGGGATATATCTCTCTAAAGCATCGTCCCCAAAGAGGAAGGACCAATGCAGCGTAATTTAATTACGAAAGGTATTGCACCGATGAAATACGGATAAAAAGAAGCCAGCGAAGAAGAAAAATGAGAGAATGGGGGGTGGGGGTGGGGGGAGTTTAAGGCAGCGGAGAAATGGCAGAATCAGAGAGGAATTGAGAAATTTGATACAGCTTTTTCGAAGGAGAAATGAACAAAGAGAATGTGTAAGTCGGAGAGTCAGCGGAAGAGAAGGAATCAAAATGTGTGAGACACAGTCAGATATAGATTTGCTGCCTAGAAACTGCAGCTAGAGCGATATATCAAATAAAACCATAATGGAGTCCAGGTATTCAATAACACGCTGATTTATATCATGGAACTAAGAGAAAAATCGATCATCATTTGATTACACTTTGCCAAATATAATCCTCGCCCTATGCTTCGACTCTATTTATAACCCTAGTAATGTTGGTTTCAGGGGAAAGAGTGAGAGACTGGAGCTACGTACCTACAAGGGTGGGAAGAAAGAGGTGGTCATGGAATGATAGTTAGCGAAGCAGAAGGAAAATAGGCAGACGATTGAAAATAATAAGAAATGTAGATAACAATCATAGAAAAAGATTTTCAGCAATGAATTTGTGGAGCATAAGTTGTAAAGCTTACACTAGTCGGGCTATTTACACTGTATACGTTTAGAATGTCACTGTAAGAATTATTTTCTGGAAAGATGTGGGTTCTTTTTCATCTAATACTTATCAAAATATCATGTATTGAAATTATTCGTATGATTGAAACTGGCCTTTAGGTTAAGTAACATGACCATAAAGTGCCTTTCTGTCTCTTTTCTCTGTCTTCTCTATTTCCTGGGTATGACCATAAACTGCCTCCCTCTCAGCTCTCCAGCCCTTGATATAACCATATTAAATGTGTTGATAAGGGCGTAAAGCAACCAACTCACTCACGTGTGCCTCTATCTTGTCCTTATCAAATAAGAAAAGGAGTGTAGTTCCACGTTTTTGCCTAACATTTTATAGCTGATAGCATTACTCTAGGTAACTTCATGTTCGACCAATCTCTACTTTCAAAATTAGAGAGAAATAATATTATCCCTGTAATGAAAACCGTCACCGGCGTTGTTTTTTTTTTGTTTTTTTTTGTTTTTTTTATTTTATACGACAGTACATACAAGTTCATGGCTTCACTGTTAGGCGATTTTATGACCACCTGTCTTAATCTATGTATCATTCATTCCTGCTCTGTTTATTGATATATACAATGATATGCAGCGTGTTTACGAATCAATTTAATAGTATACAATTTGAGTACAATAATTTGATTAGTCAGTCATAGTCAGAGTCCATGATTTTGTCGAGGGGGCGGGTGAAAGTTTTTACCGATACGTGGTCATCTTAATCAAAGTGTACATGTTCGCGTTGTCTAAGTAGTAACATGTACTTTAACTGAGTTTTTAATCCGTTTTCGTCAAGGTTTCTAATATTGCTTTGCAATTTGTTCCAGTTACAGGATATCTGATAAGCGTTAACAATATTAACAATATAATATTATGTCATAATCTAATAATAGTCCAAATTATGAACCCACACGAGTTGACTTCAGCGACATCCATTTTCAACTCAAAGATACTTCAATTCAATTCAATTATACATATACTATCGGAAAAGCACGATTCTTAAACTGACCATATTTCTTTAGCCGATCCAAAAATACCTTCAAATGCTCACATCTTTGAGGAACTAGATGGCATTTTTAGAAATGGAAGAAAGACAGTATATAGACTTTTATGGAAAGAGAACGAGCAATTTGGTCTTTCCCTCTTCATCTTGGGCATAAATCACATAAAATCGATCGTTAGAAAGGGTTGTCCCATATGTGAAAGATGCCAGACATCCTGTAACGATACGCTGTATATCTCTCCAATGAAAATCAATAAAACATAGGCCCTATGGGCACAACTTTAGAATCGTGTGGGGACCAATCAGAACGCCCCTTTTATTGGAGTTTGGCCTGCCGTCGGCTATCAAGCGCCTGCTTCTTTATAGATGAAGTCCCACTCTCTTAAGCTGGTAATTGTATGTCACTTTACACTGAACATTTCTGTGGTTAGATACGAAATGGTTTCCAGAATTAGTCTTTCCATATATCTACATTCGTGAACACCAAAGCCCAGGCCTGCAGTTGGGCATTATAGGGTGAAATCACATTCAGCAAAGCCCAATTTTTGTTTAAAGAAAAGGACGTATGAATAAAAAATGCTATGAATTGGATTGACCCACAATTCCCCATTCTATGTAAGGGTAAGATTTTCAGAAAATGTACAATTGGCAGCTGTACACATTTAGTAAATTCTGCTAGATTAGGCGGCAATTTGGTCAATACTAGGTAAATTCGAGTATATTTGGCATCGAAGTGATTCTAGCAATCTATTTAGTTAGGTTGAACTGTGTTTTGAACTTTATTTCGTCTGAAATTTGAGTTATTTGAGGGTATTGGTGAAAGTGAATTGTACATTTTCTGGTGACTTCACCCATCTAGCGGGCACACTATTGTGATGATGCACATTAAGCCTTGTTGGCTTTTGGAACCAGTCACCTTTATGCACTAATATAGGTTTCAATCGGTTTGATTGCTCTTGAGGGCAATATACGTATAGGCCTACTTTATATATCCTCTCTTGTAATCATTTTCTTTTCGTTTTTCTTTATTCATTTGAGGCATATATAATATTTAAACAGTTTACATGGAAAAAGGTTATATCCTTCAAGGATGTTTTCTCACACTGCCTTATGTAAATACTGTTTTCATAATGCCTTCTCTCTCATGAACAAACTTGATAATGGGACGTTTCTATCGGGGCAATCGAACATTCTTTCAAGTTTAAATTGTTTCTTTTAATCTCTTGCATATCACGCATGATCAAAGCATACCATTATAAGTGCAATGTTCATATATATTTGTTATCTGACCCCGGTTCGAAACTGTCTATATTATAAACGACTACTCAGGGTTTGAACTTCAAGGGATGTAATTGGCTTCCCTGTTTGTTATCCGCCTCTTTTGAAATGATTGAAATGATCATTCAAAGCGCAAAGATATCCACTTTTTGTACAGACTCTTTAGAAGGAGAATGCACCTGAGAGCTTATGACCCTGTTTTGATGACGTACACCACATGTTACACATGTTGTCCGTTTCCATGGTGCTAAACATTCTGATGGTGCTTTCCTCGCGGGGAAATAAAAGCAAAGCAAAAACGGTGGTGTCTGTTTTTGTAAACATAGTACCGAAGGTATCCATCCTATGGTTTTGGTTACCTCGAGTGTTGCTGGTCCCCTAGGAGCCCTCATCTCCCTCTCGTTTCATAACTTGTACGCCAATGTTTGGTCAGTTGCTAAGGATAGCGCCTGGTGACGTCATATCCGGCGTACATAGCGACCAGGTAAAAAGAGCTGTGTAGGAGACTATGGGGAATTGATTGACGTGTTTTATTAATCGCTAGCTTTTCACGGTTCATTCAAACAGGTGATAGGCGTAGGAGGGTGCATGGTGAAATGGAAGGGAGCTGATGGAAAAGGTATATAGGAGATGAATGGCACAGAGGTTGTATTTGCCGGGAGACAAATGATGAAATATACCATATATGAAGCGGTAGCAGAAATATCACTCCAATCATATACGATCAGAATAGACTAATAATGATTAGTTTACCAGGAAAAGATTTATGTGTGCACCAGGCAAAAGATATGACATAAGTACGGGAGACAACTGTTGAAATGTACTCCCCTCATCTTCTGTCTAACGTGGAATTTAGAATCATATTAATATTGGATGTAATAAAAAGGAGGCTAATGGGCCTAGTCCACCAAGCCGATTCTCATGCGATTTTGCACCGCAGAGGACTCTTTTGCACTCAATTCTGTGAGAATCGCATGAGAATCGGCTTAGTGGACTAGGCCCTTAACAATAATTAGATGATACTGGTGGATACTAAAAAGCGTTGTATGCCCACTATAAGGGTACATCAATTGTAGATTCATTTATGAACCCATGGGCTTTCCGAATATTGCTAATCTTACATTCGCTAGTTACTCTTTGGCACCTTGAGCATGGCCTTCCTCTTGAACTATATAATATTGCTTGTCTCACCAACCCCAACCCCTTGAGTTGATCAAGTAGAACTTTCCGTTGAAAAAGAATAGATGAATTCCAATGCCTCCATCAATCGATATATCGATGCACTTGGAAATCTTCGTGAATTATGTATTCAGATTTATAAATACCATCTGATGAATGATACCTTAATAATGCAATAGAATGGGGTTACCTCGCCTTGCAACACTCGTGTACACGTATATATATGCATCGCATGTACAAGGAGCATAGGGAGATGACAGTGAATGTGAATTTGGGACTACTGGGTCAGATTTTCAGAAAATGTACAATTGGCAGCTCTACATATTTAGTAATTTCTGCTAAATTCTGCTAAAGAATGATAAATTTGGGGTATATCTGGGTATATTTGGTAACGCATTGATGTAAAGTATCAGTTCTGTTATGTTAAACTGCATTTTGAAGCTCATTTCTGTCTTAAATGTGGGTTATTTGAGAGGATTGGTAAAGACGAATTATACATTTTCTAAAAAATCTGACATCCATGAATAATACTGAAGGGAGGGAGAGCTTGACCATTGGCCCGAGTATACATGTTTACAACTATATATCTCTTGATATTCACATCAATATACCTGATGCTATATATATACATCTTACATAGCCATTCTCATGAGAATTCTCATGTTTTTTTTGTTGCCTATTTGAACATTTTGATGACACAGAAATCAATTTTGGATTTGGCAAATTGGTACGATGTTGTCCCCTCATCCCTCTATGCCTTAGATTCCACCAATGGCGATTAATATCACTGATGAATAGATGGATGAATAAAAAATAGGAGGGCGAGTAGGAGGAGGCAGCATGCGATTAATTTCCTGTGTTTAGGAGCCATGGGACTGATCGCATGATACCCACTCACTTAGCCCCCGCCATTAATCAATCCAACCTGCTTCTTCTTCTCCTCCGCCTATCTTTCCCATTGAGTTTTTCTTATGCAAATTTGCCTTGGATGTGGAGTTTTTCTACTACAGAAGTTGTAATGTTCCTTAGGCTTCTACAGGGAATAATAGACTTTGTGAAGCTTGGCGGCAAGCGGGCCTTTTCGTTAACTATTCACACATTTGACATTTTGGCTGCCAACACTCAGCCACTTTGGCTTTTGGACCATATTTCTATAATGGGGTAATCTGAAAACTGGCGCTATGCACTTATACATTTTTAATCTCATGTCCGACGCCGATTCTATTTCGACACAGGACTAGCTCCTGGGGAAATGCAATACCATATATATACAAAGTGATGTCAGATATCCTGAGGTCAATATATATAATATTTTCTTCATTAAGTTAAAAAGTTACCAGGGCACCAATGTGAATAGGGCGGTCGAGGAAGACCTGCAAATGGGCAGAGGACTGAAACCTTTTCCTTGTTTCTATATCTGTGTAACTGTATGAATTATCTTGAATAAAAGCATTATATATATAATAGAAACAAAACTTACGAATTATATGGATATATGCGAGTTGGTAGTTATGCCCTGCATTGTATTAAACCATATGTTTCAAATAGAAGGCCATTAAAAACTGTTTCTGTCATTTCTGTTATGATATCCCTATCATTCTCTGTCTGGTATCCAAATATAATCATCGACCTGACACTATATATACGGTTCCATTTTCCTAAATAATGTACTTATTTTGAAATTCAATACACTATTGTCTAGGCTTATATTCATTTAGAATAAATATAAAATGATATATAAACAATATTAAATCGATCTTCATTTTTTCTCCACAGGTGAGTGCCGTATAGGATAAGTGGGCGTTACCAGGAATCCCGCGACCTGGGGAATCCAGGTATAGAGTGACAATCTGAAGCTGCTGTCATACTGTAGAGTATGGGACTTCACTTCCAATGGGGAAGTTATAGATGGAGATCATTCTTGTGCTGCCATGGTATTGAACGCGAGTTGTATAGCAACGTTCCATGATGGTGACAGTGGCTTGGGCATAAGCTAGACGTAGTTCTCGATATCTGCAACCATTATTTTAAAAAGAAAACTGGCCTGATATATTTTAAAAAATGAAATGCAGGCCATGAGGAGCACTCTACAGAGATCCCCATATGTTTTTCATTTTCAATTTCATTTTCAATTTCATTTTCAATTTCATTTTCAATTTCATTTTCAATTTCATTTTCATTTTCATTTTCAATTTCATTTTCAATTCTTATATATATAAAAATTGAAATTAACATGGGATGTTGGGATAAGAAATATTCTCTTCGGTGTTCTTCATAAAGTTGATACCGTAGCATACCATACTATAAACCAAAAGCATATGAATTTTGATATAACCAATAGTTGAGTTACATTCACAGTAGATAAAGCCATCGCCAAATTAGCAAAGTGATGTATTTCATTTCGATTTGGGCGTTGGGTGTGGTTCAATTCGGGAGATAAATATATAATTCGACGAACTGATAAATATCGTAACATGATTAATGTTTGACACATTTGGTCTCACATTTCGTATGCACATACACCTAGAGATAGATCTACATATCAGCCTAAATTATTATTATGACTAACACCTGGCAGGTATTCGTGTATTAGCTGGACAAATGTTCCTGATAAGAGTTCCACCTGATGTACTCTGCACATATGTGTCCATGGTAAACCTGCATCGATCTATAGATCTGATAGGTACATTATGGGCAGTTAAAAGAAAACCAGCCTTTGTCCCCGTTTTCCAATCGTAGAGATGCATGTGAAGTCCTCAACGTCAAAGCTGGATTTCAGACTCAGTGAACAGTCCCCAAACCAGATAACTATTTGATGTAGAAAGGGCTAATGTGTACTCCTTCTGTTTCAAGTGGAGAGCAACAAAGCATGAATCCTGATAAAACAAAAAAGCCTGGTAAAAATGGATGCAACAAAAAGATGATATGGCATTACGTGGCAGGATTCTGAATGACGGAAAGGGTGTGTCTCGGATGCTTCTGTCTAGGAGAAGTAAACCTATACTGTTCTGAGTGCTCCAGTACCCAAATTTGTTGAGAAGGGAACGGGATTCAGCAGTCGGGTTCGGTTGTGGAGTAACCTCCCAGTGCTTTATTTCTTGATATTAGCTAGACAGAAGTAAACTTAGTTACACGCCGTCATTTAGTTGTGTGCTTGGTAACATATATATATATGCAGTCTGATTTATTGATATAATAAAATAATAATAATAGAATAATGAGATATAAAAAAGAAACATACATTATGTGATAACACAACTTTATAAAAAGAACGGTTTTGTCAAAATATTTCTTTCCACCATAGAGTTGGGTTTCTTCTATAAGAACCTTTATGCACTACTGGTAAATCACCTTTGCTATTCTTTTATTTAAAACCCCTTAAGCATCTAGTTGCATGTGATGAATTGGATCAAGAACCCACCATGTTTACTTGCGCACACCTGTCAGGTCGATCCTAGGGTTTACCCCTTTGCCTCCGACTGCTTTCATCCAGAAATCAGTATCGAGCAAATCATAGAACTTCTATCACCAAAGGGAATGATTGTTAACGAAAGTTGATCCAGATCTGTATTGTAAGCCCTAACCTAGTTCCCTTTGCGCGTGGAAGATATGGAATCTGATCAGTCCAATTTTAGTATTTAAAGCTGAATTTAAAGGAAGCTCGATAACGTTATTGGAAAGTCTAACATCATTTTACACCACGAGCCACAGGTGTGGATCGTTTTTCAAAAGTGTCTCCTAAATCCAGCATATCATTCAAATGAAACCTACATAAACCTGAATATCGCCATCGGCATGCTATAGAAGTTGTGTTTCTCGCATAAATTGCTTGTATATCGGCCTGCGGATACCTTGAATTGAGAAATAAATAGGCCCTACAGATTTCTGGAACTTCAAGGACGGTGAGGCAACCTTAGTAATCTATCTTTTTTAACGATTTCCATCCATTGCTTCCCCTGTTCATTCATACAAAAACACCACCAAACGAAGAATTAGGACTATTTCAAGACCTGTTGAAATCACTGGAGAGGTGTGTAGAGACTTTGAACAAACACATGTCAGGTGTTACATCATGCTTGTTAGATGTTCCATTAATCTGGTGTAATTGAGCCCACACAAAGTTACTCACACCCTGTTTGTACTAGCCACGTGTACAGTATGGGTGTCACAGTCGTCCATAGCCCATTCATATAAGCGTGCAGGGTGTGTGTGTGTGTGTGGGGGGGGGGGGGCGTTTAGAAGATCAGATGGAGTCTCTGGGGGTCAGCTAGTCTTAAACTATTTTTTTTAAAACATATTTTATTTCGACAAACAATTCCACAAAAATGGTACGTTTCAAGTTATCGAAAACAATATGTATTGAAACAATGATGAGGAGAAAGCAATTAAGCACAATTATACCTTTTAGCTTCGTATACATTTTGTTCATGAGACTTTACTACTCAGAATTTCCTTAGATATATACATTTGGTTAGGATATATTAACAATGAGAGCTTTTTCTCCTATATTTTAACCTTCTACAACCTGATACAAGGATAGAATAAACAATTTTTTTTTATTTTTTTTTCATTTTCGCCGCCATTTTAAAATAAATGCATAGGAGCTATCCGCTGAAGAATAAAACAACGAGGTTTACAAGTAATTGGTTTTGATAAGTCAAGTCATGTAATATAATATTACTGGGGGTCAGCTAGTCTTAAACTATCATGTACATGTATTCCTATTATACAATGATTTAGAGATGTTTTTTTTAAAGTTTTTAGTTCCCAGTGCTTATGTAAAGACGGTCGTCACCTTGGAATTTTATACCAGTACAAATCGAATTTTAAAATGCTTATGTACTGTAATATTTCTATTTACTGTAATAAATAATGCTAACTAATTAGATTAATCGTTATGAAATCAATTTAAAATGTATAATTATTTATAAGATTTTCATTTATAAGATTTTCATTTCTTTAAATTTCAATTGTTGCTTTATCTTTCAAGTCTCTGGCTTGACATTGTTCAACGTTGAAGTTATGTACGTCCTGGACGTCCTTGCATACTTTGATCCTAGATTCTGTCGGTTGAATTATCTTGGTAGTAAATGAAATATGAATTCATGATCTTTGGAGTAGAATGGGATTAAACCTTAAGCAATTGCTAGTGGACTTTATCCATGTTTGTAATGACACGGCTGAAATTTAACAGGCATATGTAAGAAACCGTGCATTACTGCTATATAAACCAATAGTGTGTACCTGTATATTTACATGGATAAATATTTGTGGTTGAGAATGAGTAAATTCCAAGTTGCTAACTTGCCTTTATCCTCGATATCCACTGAGATTAATGTTTGCTAGCAGAAGTACACACTCTAATCGAATTCATGAAAGAAGTAGGTTCATAGTTCCGAGTGTCAGATTACTACAATGCATGGATGCTAGCCTTACTGATATCAGCATATCTTCAATCGTGTGCAACCGTCACAACAATTCTCGACTGAAATTTCCAATAAGCCATCCAGTTAAATATTTAAAAAAAGAATCGGCCATAGCAATTGCTACAATGTGAGTGCCAAACAGGCCTGTATAGTGGGAGGCAGCAAATAGGCTAAACATGTGAGTTAGTGTGAGTGAGTGTATGATGGTAGCGCTTTAATGAGGTAATCTCATGTCACAACACATCTACTACTGCCCCATTTAATATGAGCAGGTGTGAGGAAAGGATTAGGGGAAGGTTAACCCTCACCTAATAGGCGCAGACCTCGTCCGTTCCACACTTTACCTATATAGGGCACTCACACCTTTACACCTCAAGCGTTGCTTGTGGAAATAGCTTTCCGTTACCAGCCAGCCAAATCCAGTGAGGCTTCCCTAAGCATTGCAAAGGACAAGGGAGGAAAGGTGCACACTGTTTCCCCCACACCCACAATACCCTACACACACCTTACCTACAAAAATACTTACTCTACTTAAAGATGACCCACACAAAATATCTTCATAACTGGAAAACCCTGAAACGGTGGCATGCATGAGATACACTCGTTTGTTTCCAGTTCTTTATATAGTTGTTTGAAAAAGAATATTGAATAGTCTTTCACAAATTCTGGTGATATTTTCAGTTCTCCAGCACAGTCCATTGAAAAATAACATACCCCTTCCTTCCCTATAGAACCTTTTTCGTGGGATATATACATGCCAAGGAATCTCTAAATCATAACTAATCATAGATGTCAGAATTGGTATTAATAGGGATGAATGTCACTAATGTGTATGTCATTGTATGATTGAACTTTAAATCAAAAGCCAATGACAAAAATATTGCATAATTTTAGTGGAGTCAAGATTAGCCAGAATATGTAATTTGGAATCTTTGTAGAAAATACGAGTAAAGAAGTGCATTAGTAGACCATTGCATCCACATATTCTAAATACGAATTGGTAATAAATCCCTGGAATTTTGGTCAAATCAAAAACATCTTTTCTCTCATTTCCTGAAAATGATCAGCAATCAATCCCATAATCATTAAATCAATGCAATTAGAATTGAATTGTGGTGTGGGTTATAGCTGGCGCCCATGGCAATCCCCTTTATTGGATAGAGAGCAGAGTAATATCCATTATATATTGCCAGCATGTAATGAGCCCTAATACAAATTAACCTTTGTTCCTCGTACTAGCTATGGCGTGGCGTACCATGCTTATGCAATATCAATACAGCTCACTATACTTCCTTCATTAGGTACCTGACAACGAGCACAAGCAAGGATATTGATGCAAGGGCCTAAATATATATGTCTTCTTTATTGCCCTTGTGAGGCAATAACTTCACATGGCTCTTGTGTCTGAACACTACTGCAACCTGCTCTCATGACTTGTCCGACATTACATTCGCATATGGTATACATTGCGCTCACAAATTTATGGGAAAACATTATTTTACTACACATTGTATTATAGATATGTATTATCTAATCGTTTTATAACTATTTTGGATGTGTGCAGTTTTCATATTGATCGCTGTTCCCATAGGTTCTAAAGATGTTGCTTGCACCGAATCTTGCTGAAATTATAATGGAACGCCCACCACACCTAAATGATTATGTGAAGGATAGTTAGAATCCTACCCTCGGTCTAGGATGTTCAGGGTATGTGACAGTGTACAGTGCAATTTCATCAAAACACAGAAAGAATGTCTAGATACATCATGTAATATACTTGATTGATCCTATCCCTAATGGTCTAACCAACATGTGCGGTACAATAAGGCCCAATAGTGGTCGTTTTCCACAAGTGCTCTGTTTGTGATTAGGTAAGTAAGAGAGTATAGGAACTGGGTCAAATGGTGCAATGGAAAATCACATCATGTTCTGGTTTTTAGCACTGGTGCATTCCTCAGGTATGGGACCATTGCATGCAGCACTCGCCATCTATTAAGTACACCTTCATGACAAGTACTTGTATTTAAGGTTCATGTGGAAGTACACCAACAGTGACAGTGTTTTCAAGAGGCTGCGTCTGTTGCCTTAGTTCCTGAGATATGTAAGGCTGATAATTTGTATACTAGTATTACTTGCTTGAAATTTTATTTGATAATTACCGTTATTTGATATTAATCTATATCTAAAGACAATCCCATGAAATGCAAAGTTATTATTTGGAGCCAAGCAGTGTTAAATTAAATGCAGTTCCATGAGGAATTGAAAATATGTCAAGACATCCCATGGAGTGTGGTGTGTACAATCTTGTGGAATAAGCATGCCTGGTTCTGTTCAGATAGTGCTGTCCTAAAACATTAACAAAGTAGACTATTTATTGCCCCAATTCAATATTGGCATAATGGTGTGTATTTCTACCCGAAACTATGCCATTGTTTAAATGTTTTATGTCTTGAATGGAAATCAATATACCGTAAATGCATCGGGATTTTTCATCTATGAATACAGGCTATTTTAGATTAGCATGCATAGAATACGTAACAAATGATTCAGAAGTGCATGTCAGAAAATAATAGTTTATCTCTATCCAGATTGTTAATAAATTGAACCATCTGACCTATTTTCTAAGGGACTACATTAGTTCAGTGGAACCTCGCATAAAGACCACCTCTTTATAAATAAAGAACAATCCTCAATTAGGACCAATTTCTCTCAGTCCCGAATTGTTTCCCTCTTATTAGATTAGCCCCTCTAAAGAGACCACCTCGTTATAACACCACAAATTGTTCAGTCCCATGGGTGGTCGTATTAGAGAGGTGTGTGTGTATACGTGTAATTATATTGTTGGTATTGTTTGATATGATCTATTTGAAGTTCGGCCATGTTCGAAAATGAACCGGTCATGGTTCACATGACATTTACTATTTATCATGTCATCTACAGCATATATAATTAATGCAAACAAACATTGATACCAAGGAAAAATAGAATATGAGAATACCTCAAACAAAAGTAATTATATGGTCTGCAAGCTTTTTAACTAGCATTTGTACAATGTACAAAACAGAAATCATGACCTCGTGCCATGATATTTTTGGATATGCAACAATGGGTACTCTATAGCTCTATCTCCTAAATCAGCCCCCCAAATATTAGTAATCATAAATTTCATATTCTAAGAATTATCACAAATCTGTTCTGTAAATAGTTGTGCTCTGGAGCTGTATGCAAGTGATCCCTTATCTAAATTTTGCCTGTGAGGGCTGCTTAATTTTGGCGGGTCTCTGTAGAGATGAGACATTTCTTAGCTCTTCATGCAACAATTGACCACACGCTTTTGAATAAATGGCCTTGTGTTGATTGTTTCCATCTATAGATCTAAAGTACAGCACTCTACATGGCTTACCTTGGCCCTTACCTGGATCCCTATGATCAAAGGCATATCAATCTCACACATGTCACACCTGGGGAGACATGAAAGCACGTACCTGTAGAACCAACACCTGAGTCTAACGAGGGGGTGAGGTGACTGGGTGGTGTTGGGGGGGGGGGGGTAGGGCGGGGGGGGGGGGGGGGTAGGGGGTGATTCCATGAAGTAATGGGTCGTCGCCTGCTGGTATCTTTAGCCGATGATTCGCTAATCGCAGGGGGTCGATACCAAGCTTGGAGATAATTCCGATTCCTCTCATCATTACCTATGATATTTCACACAGACGTAAATCGATTTTCGAATATAGAAGTTCTCCCTGGGTATCAGATGGTCTTTTTTACCAGTGGAATTCATAAAATTTGACTCGTAATGAACCTATTGATGCACATAATTTGTGACGTTTGTATGATATCTCCGGTTGACATTTGAGATGGTTCTGAGAATGCTTCACTGTGATCTTTAGACCCTAGAGTCGTTAAGTGTTTTAGGTTGGAGACACGAATATGGTGCGTTTCCTTTAATTGTTCCGAACTATATTAGACAAAGGTGAGTTCCTAATCCGGAACTTGAATCGACGCCAGTCTGAACGCAGATGAAAATATATCAAATATCACTGAATTCCCAGATACCGGTGAAATATTGTTAGGTAGAAATGAATAATTCCATCTTATTTTCAATCTAAAATAGTAATGGGACACGAAATCTTTCATTTCATTCTCAATAGAGCATATATATAAGTTTCCCAAGTAATTTGAGAAATTTGGATGATGTCTTTTAATTTGGATTTATTTGATACATTACCTGCGATTTTGCATTGTCAGCGTTTTACCCACGATTACTCGCCCACAAGATGATTGGGATGAATCTGCTATAAGTTTTCTATACTTATCATGTTTTTGAATTATGTATATCTTAAATGTTTGATAAAATATTACGTGAGCTCTGGACACAAGTAATGATAGATAAGGAGAGTTTGCCTGTGGATATTAGCTAGTCTTATTTCTGCCCAAAACTGATTCTATTTTGTGCGGAGTTCTATTGGGGTGACTCAGCGTTGCCTCTAAATGGACTACAATAATGCTACAGCTGTAATGCATTGTATTGTAGTGGTGCTACGCTTTACCGCTCTCCCATTTATCATAGCAAATGATTGATGGACCTTGATATGCATACCTGCTAATGTTCCTGGGAATATGCTTGCTAACCTGGGGTGGGGACACTGGAATTTACATTCAAGGTACATGTATGGGACTGGGTGGGATATTGTATTCTTATTTGCTGACTCAAGTTAATTCTGAATAATACAAGTTTGAAAGGTATACGCTATAGATTTCTAAAGTATTCCTTAGGTTTTCAGTCAAGCCTGATGCTTTATACCCCTGCTCACGGTGATACACAGTATATAGAAGGGAATTTACACTTTGTTGACTAAATCAATTATGAATTAGAATCTCCATATTATATTTACACGATGTTTTAGATTAATTTATGAAATTGATAAAAAAACGTATTGGGAGTATATGACTTGATGTTTTCTCTGTATAGATTATAGTCCTTGTGCCATTGCTCGTGATAACCTGGCTTCGTGAATATGTGTGATCTCTTTTCTTTTTCTTAAGCATTTTTTACTGTCTAACAATTAAGTAGCATTTATCCTCGTGAGAAACGAAATATTCACTATAGCTTATGTCGGTTAAAAACTAAAGATTTTCGATGTTTTTGTTCCGTTCTTTTCCAACCCATCTGAAAGTCATATCACCAAATATTTGGAGGATTGTGTCTGGTTGTCTTTACTACAGACAGGGCTTCATAAAAGTGACCCGCCGAAATCCTTTCCTGTGGTGGCTTCCCTTATTATCGCTCACCAGCGGCCGTTTTCTTGATCAATTCGATTTCAAATTTTTGTATAGATATTATATATAACAGCAACCGAGTATCCATACATTCTGTCCTATAAATCATAATATTTTCAGTAAATGTGGTAAGATTCTTTCGGTCCTAATTGCTGAGCTAATTGCTGAGAATGCAGCTTTAAAGCAAGCCGCATATTGGGCAGAATCTTACCTCAGAGCGTCACTATAGACATAACTATAGAATTGTGTGGGTTGTGGAGGAGATGGGATTCTTGCTATCTGGATCAGCGTGGCTAACCTCAGGGCACTGGTCATGTGTCTGGTGTTTGCGGGATAGACCACCAAGCTATGTGGCGTCATTACTCAAATATACCCATACATTCACACGATCACAAAGATCACAACTTTGAATTCTTATTAGAAGCTTCTTCCATACTTAAGTTGGATATAATTTCAGACATTCATCATTCATGTTAATGCTGATGATCATAATTTCAGTGATTTGAATCAGTCCCCGCACTCCTCTCCATTATTTGATAGACGGAGCGACAGTCTTGTCTCTTTTGTAAGAGTTTACGTATGGATATGACCACCACTGATACCATTTGACAACAGTAAGATCAAACCGTTCATTTTTTAAAAAAGATTTGTCGACAGTGTGATTAACTCCAAGCAGTGGATTCAAGTTCAACATTTATACTTAGCTAACAGCAGTTGCAGAGCATTCACTCAAGACAGCAAAGTTTAAGTATTCCTCGCAGTCATCTAGCTCAAGTGGCATGCTCTATGCCTTAAATTACTGGCTTATAAATTCGTTGCTTTTAAGTTTATGGTCAACTAGGATCTGGGCTAAAAGTAGTAGAAATTTGAGGTATGGAAACTGGGTTACAATTTAGAGCCAGCGGCGGAATGATTCATGGCTGAATCATGTAGCACCCGACACCCCAGGTGTGCCATGTATCTTTACACTGGAGTGGCACTACTTCTGAATTCCTTCCCAAATGTCGTCTGCTGCCGCTTCTTTTTGGCGGGAAACTAAAAAATAACGAAAAGATCATGCAGCTTGATGATGCAAGGGAGCTATGTTTATCCAGATGAATATAGCGGACGCGGAGCAGGCTGTAGACCATACTGATTACAACATTATGTAAACACACGCCCCCACTTTGTCCGGAAGTAGCGGCAGTTGGAAGTTTTTCTTACCTCCTCCTTGCGTGAAGAGCTCTTCTGATCATGGTGAGTGTGAAGTCCAATATGTTGGCTGTGATGTTATGAAGTCTACAGCAAGCTAGATTTTGTAGGATCCTGCCGGGTCTCAATCCCCATCATATACTTCTTCCTCCGGACAGCTCCGGATCTTTAAGTGACAGAGAGGATGCTGAAGATGAAGGGATTTGAAAAGGGATTATATGTATATTGAATGCACCAAGAGTGGAATGAAATGATGCAAATGCAAATTGCCAGAAAAAAGAACAAATATGCAGACGAAGAGAGAGAGAGCAAACATGAGGGAGAGTGAGGGGATGAAGATCCAAGTTTACTTAGGCACCCAAAGGCCCTTATCACCTGTTATCTATTGTACATACCAGTCTACCACACACCTGTAACCTTCAGCATTCCATCGGCCTTTCCCTATCTCTCATGCCTCTGTAAGCATAACCCACGCCCATCTTTTTGTCAAGTAGATAATTTCACTATCTAAAAAGTCCACCACCCCTTCCAACTGTTTCTCTTTCTTCATTCTCTTGGCGATAGTCTTATCTCCTTCCATGTCGACTGCTTATGATACTTCAGACGTTTTTCATGGATTAAGTCATAATGGACATGTGGAGTACCTTGACGCACGCGCTCTATCTCTTGTATAGATATCCCGATAGACACATCTAGGTAGACTGAATCTTAATGTAGTTGGGGTTGACAAATGGTGGCCCGATTCCTCGCTTTATATATTCTTTTATCTATTTAAGTTTTATAAATTGCAATAATCTGAATGGTAACGTCTTCACAAAACAATTCCTCCTGCATGTTACTAGCTCTGATCTAATAGATATTAACTTCAAGAAATGGAAATTGTTAATAAAGCTTATTGTCATCAGTTTTTATTCGGATGGCAAGAAATACAATCCATCGAATAAACAGAACTTTATGGGCAACTACTCGGCTTACTTCTTGTGTCTAATCAAGGTAAAGATTTTAGCAACAAGAGTTTGCAAATATAATGTTCTTATTACAAATTTACAGTAGCTGTTCTTATTTCACATATAAGAACTGCAGTCCATTATATAGTGTATTTTTCTCCACTGAACTGAAACTATTTTTTCTCAAAACTGTAAGTTTACTTTAGATATTACTGAAAGTCTATGGGTAGAGAAGCAGGGGAGACTATGAATCAAAACCTTTGTAATGAGGGAGGAGTTGGATTGGCAGCAGTTGGGGGATTTTTTAAGTACCTCGACTAGTTTTATGTCAATTTAAATGCCCATAAAAAAGGTAGTAAGGTGGTGTTACTATAGTTGTTTGTGTTCTTTGAGAAAAATACAAGCTGAGTCATGGTCATTACTTTTAGAAGCTTTCTTGATATATTTCATGTGTGCATGCATGTGTGCATGGGTGTATGAATTAATGGATGGTATGTGTGTATGAATGCACGATTGTGTGGATGATACTGTATCATTACTGTGGTACCCTGTGCAGTTCCCCCTGTTGTATGTGTTGTGATGCATAATAAGAAATTAAAGTGGACCCATTCTGAAGATTTAGTAAAGGGTTGAATTGTCTTCGAATTATATTAACAATATATATTCCCTTGTAAAAAGTACTAGAATTTCAATACAATCCCGGATTTCATATTTACAACTAAATAGGTGAGTTCATACGCCAGGCAATATCTGTACACACATTAACCACATAACCATATTACCAACATTTGCTGATTATGAAGAGATAGTTTTAGAAATAGATAGATAGATAGATACATAGATACATAGATAGATGATGGATACATACATAGATAGATAGATAGATAGATAGATTGATAAATAGAATAGATGAGAGTATACTATACTCACAGTACCAACAAAGAAATATTTCTTGTGAATCATAAATATGGAAGTTTTATCCATTTTCCCTGAATACTTTGTGTGGCTGAATATTCACATTAGAAGTATTAATATCATGTGTATGAGCTGTGAGATATGGTCCATTCTTGGCCATGTGCAGTAATGGACTGAATGACCCTGTCTGCTAAAGACAGAGTGGATATAGAGGAGATGGTTTGGCACAGGCCGAGACTCTGGCTTCAAACATACACTTCTCTTCTATTGCCCCTATATGCTACATTACCCCTTGCTTTCCCTGGCCAATTTCTCATCTTACTCCCGTCTCATTCTCCTTGTTCCATATTATTACTGCTTGCCATGAGTGATAAACAAAGTCCTTTATGGAGAAAATTGGTAGAAGTGGTTGATTTGAATATATAATACATCCAGGGTTCTTCACATCCCTTGAAACTCCTTGAAGGCCCTGGAATTCTGCCATGTTAAATTCAAGGCTTTGGTGGAACTTTGTTTAACAACGTACAAGTGTCTTCATCAGAGGATAATTAATATACATATATTTCTTTGTTTAACAACGTAGAAGTGTTTTCATTAGGGGATAATTGATGTACATGTATTTCTCTGATTTCTCTGCTTTCCGCTCTCTCTCTCTCTCTTTCTTTCTCTTTCTCTATCTCTCTCCCTTTCTATCTCCCCAAACCCCATTGCTTTCTTGTTCCCAGATCCTTCGTTGGACGAAGGTTTGGGAGCCTTGCGATATTCACTGCGTAAACAAGATGGAAAACACATATATTGATTCTAGGATATTGGAAATGAATTGAGTGTGTGTTTGTTTCGCCAAGGGGAAAATGTTCCCGTCACGAAAACAAGCAAGTCAGGGATAAATTCGGAGCGAGACAAGCAGCCCAGACAAAAGGAACTTATTTCTGGCACCCTTGTATGACCTGGAGGAGGTGGGGTGACACAGTGTACTTTTGCCGCCTTTTCAAAAGTTTTTTTTTCACCAAGATATCTGATGTGATGTGGAGCTGTCTGGGAATGGATGGAATCTGATCATATCATACGATCCCATTTTGCATCATCTGTACCGATGGTGTACTAACATATTATATATATTAAAGAAGAGAAATGGACGCCATACACATTTACATTCTGGGAAAAGATTGTAGAATTTATTAAATAGAAGCAACCAGGAAGACGATCAGTTTTTGTTTATTAAAAGGAAAAGAAATCGGCCTTAGCAGTGTTCATATACTCATTATGTGATGTGTCACAGAAAGTGGAGTCCGTTTTTCATGACTATGCAATGAATATATCTATGCGTGTCTAAGCCATCGTAAGGGTATATATTACATTGCTTTACTAGCGATTGTCCACGCAGAAACTACTTTCCTAATGATTGTCCACCCAGAAACATATATTCTTTTAAATAGTTGTTCTAATGGTCAACATTATTGGAATTCCCCTCGATCTCATCTCTTCAAATATATGATGGTCTCTCAGATTCCCCATTTTTGCTACTTAAGACTCATCTTTCTGTGACACATCTCATATATCGGCCAGATTGTCAAAAAATATACAATTGGCAGCTCTACACATTGGGTAAAATATGCTAAATTAGGCTGAGAAATGACGAACACTAGGTATATCTGAGTTTATTTTGTATTGTGTTGTTTTAAAATATCTGTTCTGCTATATTAAACTGTATCCTGAAGCACATTTCTGTCTTGAATTTGGGTTATTTGAGCGGATTGGTGAAGGTGAATTGTACATTTTCTGACGATCTGACCCATATACTTTGGCAACAAAACAATGAAAATTAAAAACAGAATAAGCTTTCTCCTCGCCAAACAAGCCTTTACTGTCACATTGAAGTTGAAAGAGTCTGGGACCCTACCTGTAAACCGAGCAACTCGTCAGTTTGATGCCCCTATAATACCTGTCTTTATTCCAAAGAAAATTTCAGACATCCAATCCCTCCATTACCAGCTAGGATCAACATGGAACGAATTACCTATAAGACTTAGAAATATTGAAGATAATAAAATGTTCAAATTCCAGGCTAAAAAATATTATCTCGATAAAGAATAAAACTCACCACTTGCTCGGCTCCTTCCTACACTCACTCCCACCTCAAGTAATGTTTTCTTTATAGATATTTTTAATTTCATACATCATTATTTCTTCAATCATCAGTCCATCCAAAGTTAGTTAGAACCTCTTTGACATTGCAATTTGCTATGTTCATATAATATTGTCATTTTTCTATATTTTCTATAACACTTGCCAAAGATCAGTATGCAGATAACCTATAAAAGCGCTGATGTAAGCGGGGGTTACTTCTGCAAAATTTTCATGTTATCTCTTCTGAAAATAAAATTGATTAAAAAAAAATTACTGATATAATATATTTTCATGTTCCATTGCGCAAAGTTGGATTCATTGTTACATACACCAACGTTGCATACACGTAATGATCGATCGAATTATACCATGGGGTACCATATTTTATTCCTCAATGTAAATTGGTGCAGCTGGAGAATTGCATGTTTACGTCCATATCTTAGATTACAGAACTGATTTGTCCTTTTTTCATAGTCTTTATAGCTTATCAAGATCGTTATTGCTGCTTTGAAGTTTTAGGCACCAGAGCAGTTTACATAAAGTTTTATATGTGCTGTAAAAATAATCAATATACTTATCTGACAACAAAAACGCCACTCATTTACCTTTACGAAATACCTTCTTTCCAGCGAATGCAAGAAATACTGGCCTGAGCAGACTATACCATACATGTATATGACCGATTTTCACGACTGGTAGGCATTTGGGTTTTTGAGCAATAACAGGTTTAAAATTATGACGGACCTAATGGTAATGGTAGTGGCTGGGTAAAACTTGTTGAAATCTGTCCAGGGAACGCTACTTTTATGGGTCTACAATTAAAAATGAAGAAGTTATGGTCAGAAAACCACTGTTTTCTTTAATAATAGTCCTACAAAATATAAAGTTATAACTTCAAGCTGTAATTATAGAAAATAGTAATATTTTGCATATCTGTTCCTTGCATGAATATTGAGCTTAAGCACTTGGCAATGTATTCTAGCCATTTTAATGTTTATAAGTTTTATTCTCTAAAAGCTAGAAGGAAAATCTATGGGAAATTTTGTGTCATCGTACGTCACGTTTTTTATGAGCCTCTGGCAATAATAAATATTAAGCCATTATATAGATTTAATACATTATCAAGTTGTGTTTTTCACATAGTTTCATAAATACAGGTTAAATTTGCAGAAATATTTATGGTTATTAGCTAAAAGATTATCCAAATGCCACTCTGCTGATTGACTATTCAGTAGATATAGGTTAGGTTAAATCATAAGCATCATATTGAAATGTTTTTTTCAATTTCCTGACTGTGGAGTATGTTTTATACAGTAAAACGTCATCGTACATCGTACACAAACGCAAGAGTTTAGGATAATTTTATACTAAATATCTGTATCATAATTTATCAAATTACTATGGGTTCATAATAAGTAGGCCGGTTTTTGAAGGTAGAAAAAGAGACTTGTTAAAATGAACCTACCACACGGATGAAATGCTATTTACAGGTTTTAGTATTGAGCGTGATGTACGATGATGGCAATGTATGGCTGGGTATAGTAAGAAAACTTTGCCAGGCCACTGAAGGCTAATTTACCAAAAATGAAACTATACAAATGACTGCGTATCTATATTTGATATTTGTTCTGTTACTTTATTCTCGAGCGTTTGCTCATTGTGGAAGTGTAAATATTGCCTGGTGGTTTGGGCCCCTTAGTCCCATATCAACTGAACCGATTTCACAATCTTGACGGGAAGCACTCAGCTGATAGCCGAAATCAGCTACCTACGTCTGTCTGTCTGTCACCGTGGACACGGAGCTTTGCGCAAAACAATCGGAATTATGGCAAGCTCTTAAAATGTTCATACAACTGCTGACGGTTAGGATGAATACATGTCTGCTGTCGTGTGTGCACTTGTATGTAAGCAGCAAGATTCTAATCAACTTTGTGCACGTAATGTAAATGTATCCCTATTAAAAAAGTTAAGCCAACTCACTCAATCCAAACATGGCAAGGATGGTTATGCCCCTCAATGTGCATGCTGATGTATCTCTGTTATGTCTGGGTGTTTTAGGGAATTAAATTGTATAGTAAATTATTGGCAGAGTGACAAATTGGGTTTCATGCTTTTGATGGCAAATGGAACATCCCCATGTACTCCATATTATGGGAGAGGAGTGCTTTTATTCTATATATAAACATACATGAACAAGTATAAAGTTATGTTGAAATAAAACATGAAGCATTTGGATCCCCGAATGTACAGCATGGGTTCTTTCTAAAAACATAATTTTTAACTAGAGATTACACCAAAACCTTGGGGTATATACAAAATGTTTAGCTTTAGTTACCATAGTTACATGTCAACAAATGTTAATAGAGCATTTTGATTGGATTCATTAATAAATCCCTTTGACTGGGGTTTTGAATTTAGATAAAGGAATTCTTACATATTCCCCTAAGACAAATATCTTTAGTATGTAAACTGAACCTATTATATCATATCCATTTATCTTAATACTCATGATAGTGGTTGTTCTGGTGGTGGCTAGTTTGAATCCTCCTATAGCATACCATTCAGATATGCGGATAATCTAGGGTTAAGGAATATAACGTGGTGGCTGTATTGGAGGTCATTTCTATCTCGGTGTACTTATTTTGGCATCAGTGTAGATATTACTCTGAGACCTCTCTCTGGCGCATCCTTCCCAATTGTCCCAGTGCCTCCATATCATGATATTAGGAGTGGATCTAGGATGTTTTTTTAGGATAGTCTTTTTGTTCAGTCTCGGCTCAGAGTTGAGACAGTCCCTCCAAACTGAGGGAAAGCCTCTAGCTCTGAACCGCAAAATGCCTATAACATCTCAGTTTGACGCCTACTACAGGGTCAGGAAAGCCATTAGCGCAGTAGGCGTCCAATCACTGATATATATAAAATAACATTATTTTTTTATCTGCGGGGCTGGGAGCCTAGACTGTGTTGTTGGTTTGTCTTTGGGACACGACGACCGCAGAGGGGGCTGATCTGTTGTTTTGTGTTTTCTTTTATTTAACAATCATTTCTTTCATTATGATTTGTTGCGGCAAAGGGATATTTTTTATTGTTAATGAAATACTTAGATAATATCTGACACTGTGGAATGTAACTTTTATAGTTGTTTTCCTACGCAAATAAGCGGTTATTGCGCAGGTCTATATGAAGTGTATAGAATCTGTGACTTTCTGGACTGAGGATAATTTGAATATGTCTTATTCAGCGAATAATGCTTCAAACTGTGCATACTATTCCTCTAACAGGTAATAGGATATATCTACTTAACCTATTAGATACATTTGCTGTGCTGTATTTTCATTTTAACAAGAATCCAAATTTTCGAAAATTCCGTCTAAATAAGCTCCTTATTCATTGGGAGCATTGTGACAAATGTCAAACTGCAATCCTATATTTTAAGAAAACAAATATATGCTTGTTATTTTTAAAAGAATATTGATTGGATTGGTAGTAAAAATACCTATCCTTTTCCATAGACTCTTTGTGACTGGACCGGACAATGGGACGTTTATCACAAAATACAAGTGACAGTACCTATTGATATATTTGTATAATTCTCCAAACCGCTTGAGGGTCAATTTTTATATATATTTTTTTATCTATTTATTTACTTTCCTTTTGTGAGGTCAAGAATGGATGATAGGGTGAATCTGGGCCACTGGCTGTAGGTGTTTCCCAGTGTGGGATACATTAACATTTTAAGGTACATTTTTCTCGGTTGGTTATATTTGCCTGAAGAACCTAACATCCAGGCCATTGCTTTTTTTGTGCATTTTCCCACTGACTAGATACATCGGGTGAGACAGGCATACACAATTTATCTTCTGCAAGGATCTTTGTGAGAGAGGGAGAAGTTGTCATTAAAAGCATTACAACTTGCGGCCCTCATTTAATGACATCCAAGGACATGCATGTTTTGACAGCGAGAGCATTTATGTATGCATTTGAGGAAATGCCACCATGATACCTCTTTTTTTAATTTTCTCAATAATCTTTCGTTCTATTAGATTACATAAACACATCAATTCGTTCTTGCAGGGGTCGAAGCACTGAGATCAGAACTTCACAAATCGATCGAATAAAGGTGAACTTTCAGTGGAGATGTTAATAAAATATGTGCAACAAAACATATATCATTGTACTACTTATACTTCATGCAATGCCAAAACCCTTACCCACCATTAGCATTATACGAGTATGTCACTTGCTATGAAATTATATATAACACCTGTTGAAGTACACTCTACTATACTCGTCCTGTTGGCAGCGGCCTGCCATAGCCTTAACATTAGAGGGCTTTGATGTTTACTGCCTACAGGTCGCGTATAGAGTGTACACCACTCAGTGGCCTGCCTCTTTATAGGTGATCTAATCCCATCCCTGTCTCCTGTACCTGTCTGTATCTACTCATGACAGCCCCCCCCCCCCCACACACACACACTTCCCCCACCAGACCCCCCACCCCCACCCCCCAACGACTTGCCTGCAAGGATTACAGTTAGAGTATGGTTGCCCTGTGTCAGGAGGTGTCAATCAAACAGATAAGAGTTACACCTGAGATTGACTAGCGATTCTAATAACCTCATCTCCCCATACATCACGTCAATAGAGGACACACTTCTCTGGGTACGTGAATATATCGCGACCATCGTCATGTATTGATATGGATGTGTATGGGTCAAGTTTCCTAGATTTGTATAACACAAGGGTTGGATATTGAAGCTATAGATAAAGTATGTTTAATTGTTTTAATGTTTATTTTCGGGGTATTATTCCAGAAATTGATGATGTTTATAATATGCTTGATTGTACCAGTTGAAAATAAATGAATTTTACATTTACAAGGAACTATTTAGTTTGTCCTTAAATATGACACTTTTAGAAATATCGTTATTTTGGATTCCTGCCAGATAAATGACATCAGTAGATGTAGATGACATTAGTAGATCGGTATTTTTTTTATTCTATTTTTTTTATTATTTCGTTAAGGCCAGTATAATATTTAATACATTACAAAAATACGCTCTGTCCGTCATGGGTGGGATCTCATGCGTTGCAGTATCTCAATATCTCAGTATATTGTCTTAGAGTTTGCCATGAAAATATGTCTAGTTTGATGTAAACTTAATTAAACAGAATTAAAACTTTCTGTTGACACATACACTGAGGGACATTTTGTACCAATATATAGAGAGAAGGGAACGAGGTGCTATATAGTAATTGAATATTTATTATATGCCCCTAGCATAGAAGAATATTTCATGAATAAAAGTCCGATGTTGGACCCAAAAAAAGAATATTGAAATTTAACCCTAAAAGAATAAGAATTGTTATTGTACACGTACGGTACAAATATTGTTATCACACCCCATTTACCACACCTCAGGTTATGTGGAATTTGAAAAAGTTTGATCCAAATAGTAAAAGGGTGTGTACATATTGAATCAGGGGACCAAGAAAGAATGACGCATCATTTTCAACGACCAAACATTACCACCAAAAAGAAATCGTCTTAAAAAGGATCATCATACTCTAACTTCATATAACAAAATGAAAAGATCCTATCCATCTATATTTATTTCTCGCAGAGTGTAGTGAACATATGATAATCTAATATGAGCCATTTCTAAATCTGTGTGGTCCGTCCCATATATATACATATCTGAAAGTATGTGCTGATAACGTATCTTGCAGATACGATTATAGGCACTTCTATGTATCTAATATAAGGGTTAAGCTTTATCTTATTTGTCTAGACTCCCCCGCTCTTTAAGCTGGGAAGTTTTGATGGTTTAAATATTTTAATATCGATCTATGCCACACTATACTCATGTGCTACAGTTGTATATATGTTTTAACATGTGTCGTCGTTAATAAACCCATGGCCTACGTGCCCTAATATTGTGACTAAATTATACATTTATATTGAAGGGCTATTACGTGTGCCTTCACTGGTGGATTATGAAGTAGACAATTTCATCCTCTATATATAAACATGAAACCTTATTTTTGACCATAAGGCCCTCCACTGATGTGTAGAATATTTATATTACAAAAACTGTTGGAAAGTAGTCCAATAACTCAAATACAAGGATTTTAGCTACAAAATGAAGTAACATATTAATACCATGCTGATGGCATTCTTTTAATCTCTACACTAAGTTAAGGAAAGTTGTTTATTTATTTATTTTTTTAGTCCCCCTGTGTTTCGGGATTGGGAATTACTCCTCCTCCCAGGTATAATATTGGGATTATATAATGTAATGATATAATATATCAAAACCTACGATATGATGCTTTTAAAGTCCCGTCAGTGTTGTAAGAATTCCAAAACATATACCGAGTGTCTATGTTTTGTGAAAATGATTTATATACGTGTACTTATGAGTAATATGGTGAGATATGGATGGGGTTGGGTATGCATTCCATACTAATGTCTTTACAAGTAATGTCTCCCTGTAATTTTGATGGATCATTGGCCACAAAGAGTGCTGCAATTTATATCCCTGATTCTCCCCTCATATCTACAGACCCCTAATCAATAACTAAAGCAAGGCTGAGGAGAAGGGAAGAAATCACTTAAAAATATGGCTAATGATTTATGCTTGCTAAAAAGATTTCTAGCAGATGCCCATGAGTCAAGCGTTGTATGAGGTTGGGGATGATAATAAATCTACCAGCTTATGTGGGAATTAGCCAATAGCATGGATGAGATAAGAGGAGATGTAACGTTGAGGGGGAGGGATGCAAGGAATGTGAAGGTGCATGAGTCCCAATTAATATCAGAGGTTTACAATCATATATCATATACAATATATATAACATTATAGGTCTGTATAAAACATAGATAGTTTACTCACCAGTCTAGGTCCAAACCCTCCGATCAGATGAGAATGGTATGTCAGCTTCGCTGCACTAATCAGTTCCCTGCTAGAACTCGGCGTTTTAATGGGAATATAATGACATGTTGCGTTCTTAATGGAATTATAATGGCACTTTGCGGTTTGAGGCGAGAGACTTTCCCTTCGTTTGAAGGGATTCTCTCAACTTTGGGCCTAGAGTGTACTGGTATGTGATGTAAATCCTGGATAATACACTTCACTCATTCCATTTGCTATTATAACATTTATCCTGATTCTTGTAAAACTTCAAAACCCTTGAATTAAGTTTAAGATGATTATATTAAAGAATTCTTACTGAAAAATAAACTTTGACTGGGCTACCTAATGTTCATTCCTTGTATATCAATAGCTGCTGATTTTATAGAGTCAGCCATCAATAGTAGTATATGCCACGCTTTAAAACTCTTTCCCACTCAAGTGATTCATTTTCGTTTCAAATGTTAATATTTCATTTTGACAGTTCTTACTTGGTACATAACTCATACACTTTCGTGACAATACCTCTGCAAATAGCATGTACTCCTTTGTAAACGTGGCCTCCTATATCTGTGTCCAATTCCAACTAGCGAAATTAAGTAGGAGATATTATCTTCTCACGGTAATACTATATGCTTATTAGAAGCTCAGCTTTCTCTAGAATGAAAAAGGTAACACTTTCGTCATTAACCTTGCCCTTCTACTGTTACCACGTTTTTCGAATTTTCCATCGATTAGTTTGCACTGTCAATTAAAATCTTAACCTAATTTAGGGGTTTTAAATTGCATATTTGACCTTGGTAATTTTCGAATGAAAATTTATGAATCGTTCATACATTTTAAGGGAGGATTATAAATAATAAACTTTTTAATGCTCAAAATCTTCATGCTCAGAGTCGTTTCTGAGTTATCTGTGTGTAATAAGTGAAAAGGACTGGGTTGATAAACTACCTTTAACCGTATCCACACATATATCATTTTCGGTTACTCAACAAACATTAAATATTACACCATTTATTATCAAGCCCTTTCAAGGATTTTTTTTTTATATAATCTCGGAAATATCATTTCCACTGTACTTGCCCAATCGATTTCATGTTCAATTTATTTCATCGTGTAAATTCGTTAGAACACATTCAAAAGTTATTCATTTCTTGGAACTTCAAGTCACCAGGTGGCCAGATGGCTAATTCAATATATATACAGAATTCATAAAGCATGCTCTCAGAACTTTGCCATGACAATTTGAGAGTTGTCTACGACAAGATTCACCGTCATGCTCTACTTTCTCTCGTCTCTTACTCGTTCACTGAAAGGGTCAGGTCAAGTTGGGGTCAATGTGCCGGTCTAGTGAGCCGGAAAATATATTCCCAGTTCGCTATACTTCTCGGTGGTAGAGTTCCTGCCTCCGCTCTATTTAACTGGCAAAGCGTAAGAAACATATACAAAGAAATAAAAGCAATTTTAGAGAGAGATCATACTTAAAAGTATCATCATATCACATATGTATATATGCGATACTACGAACCTAGATAGAAATAGATACCGCAAATAACCATTATAATGCCATGGTATTTGAGTTTTTTTGTGTTGTTTTTGGTACATATACCTTTATATGAACCAGTGTGATCATATTTGTTTTTAAATGATAAAGAATAATATATAAAACAAAGTCAAGCTGTTCAAACCAGAATATCAAGTTCATGGGTAGGTGTATGCAGCTGTGACACATCATTCATACCCTATTTCATAACGCGTCTATTTCGTCTTCTGACGACTGTGATATATTGTTCAATTTGTAACATAATGTGGTATCTTGAGTGGATTGAAAATGTATGATCACGAACTCTTATCAGCGAATAAAGATTAAAAATATAAAAATATGTTTCAGTTTGGAAGGTGGGAAGGTCTGCTGGAAAATCGCTGTGGTGCTATGGGATTCGAACCCACTTTCAGACCTATACTATAATGCTTTTATACGTTCGCACTGCTGCCCCCCCCCCTCCCCTTATTCAGTCATTGTTTATTTTGTCCCCATTTTGTCCAAATAATGTATTGCATTAAAATAGATTCATTCAAATCTATATTCCCGACTTTCTTACAAAGTTTTGAAAATGTTTTTATTCAGGATATTGCATTACATAGCGTGTCGACGCTGTTCTCAGTCATTCCTGCTAGAGGGAATTTTACTTAACTTTCTACACTCTATTTGAGATCTACTTGGAGCGGCTATCATTAGGTCGCTTTGATGTTTACTCTAAGTAGGTCTCAAACAGAGTGTACCTTGTACATCTAGAAATATTCAGCCAAAACATTATTCCAGTTAAATTATTATACTAAGCTAGAAAATATTTCATTGAGAGTGTTAAAAGCGAACATTATTTCACATATCAGAGACAGTAATCATTCATTGTTAAATTTCTCCCAATGCATCTTCCTAATATCTTCTTTAAATGTCGAGAGGTCTGCAGATGGTTATATCGCATTGGGTACATTGTTCAATAGTTTATGAAGAGAAGGTATGGAGGTGAAACGAAAATAAGGGATAAATGCGGAGTTTCTGGGCTGGACTTCAGTATTCAAGGGAACAATTGAGGCAGCGTTGAACACAATTAAAAGCCTGGTTTATCGGAGAATCAGAAATATTTGCCTGAGAAAATTATGGACGAGTGTTGATTACCATGAGTGATATGCCAATATATTAAGTGACCAAACGACTTTTATTCTCGTTGCTCTGACCTATAAGAAATCTGTGTTTGGTCATAATTATTAGGAGAAGAACCATATTAATTGCCATATCGATATCTTCCGAAATGCGTCTGGGAAAATGTCTCAATCTAAAATAGTTGAAATACTAGCGTACGCATATATATGCATGACCAGACATAGACTACTAGTGTATATCTCCACACAGATCATCTCCTGTATCTAAATGTAAAAACAATTTTAGAGAGAGAGAATATTAAATTCTCATATACCAGCAAGCGCTTGCAAAGGGATCCAATTAAATTAAATGCAGTATCACATTTTAACCTCTGATGTTATAAAACATGATATAGATTTAGCGAATAGTATTTTGACAGCTAGGTGATGGATTGTCCTGATCAGTGTAATTTTCGACAACTTGCTGATGTCAACACTGTTAGAGCAATAGATCTATTCTGAACAGCCCAAACATTCTTAACCATTTGGGAGAGCAACCTTGCATGGTCCTTGTGAATGTTCTCGGGGGTTCGGACCTTAAAATTCAGGTAAAGGGGGCTGTTCAGAAAAACATTAATTTTGAATGAACTTTAGGGTTCACAAGACCATTTAGAAGTTCCCTTTCTTCTAAGAGTGTAGTGTGTACAGTGTTATAGAATCATTTGCTGATATGTTTTGACCTGAACCCCCTGTACTGTACGGTTGTCACATTGAATTGAGTTTTTTCCGTTTATTATGGGAATTCCTTATTTATTAACGAAACAGTGACAGAAAAGAAAACACAGTCTGAACAGGGATTACATCTTGCATTACAGATCTGAATTATTGCTGGATGCCTATTTTCTTATTTTCATATAAATTGTTATACGTTAATGGACTTGAGTTGTTATACGTTAATGGACGTGAGTTGTCTCTCCCATTTCTTCACTGGGAGGAAATAATGTCAGGTTTAATGACTGTCTAGACAATAAAGTATTTGAGGGAATCCAAACCAATCCAATATACACGTTTTAATTAATTGCTATAAGGTGTAAATTCAGCTCTAACCAACTTTTCTAAATTTGACAGACATTTGAAGATAAAACCTGACATCTGAAAATATCATTGTCAATTGTGTATAGCTTTAGTTCTGAAAATATACTCCAGTATTAATGATGAAATGTTTAACCTTGATTCTTTCTAGAATCTAATTGTAGATCAATTAAATTGAAATAGCTTTGAATTGGCTTTGATGGCTACACACATGTGTTATCTAAGCAGCATTTTAGAGTATATTTTTATATTACATAATCGACTTTGATCAATGTAGATTCCAAATAGTTCTAAATACTTCTAAATAAGTATGAGGAGTACCCCCTATACCCTGATATATGCTGATGCCAGACTCCACCGTCTGCTATATCATACATAACAGTTCAATGCACTGCCTCCATCAGACCCCCAGCATAGGATGAACATTGTCTTCCATATATTCTCCTATACTCGCTCTCCGCCTGCTTTTTTATCCGCCACATTCTATTTTAGCAGATTCTGGGTTATAGAATACATATCGATATCCCCATCTCGTTCCGTAACACATGGTATACATGTATAAATATGTTTCACCAACTCTATCGTTCCCCCTCTCGTTATTCATGTAGGCCTATTACTTGCGTTTAGGTTTTCACATTTTCATTGAAATTGGTCTTCTATTTACCTACTCCATTTAAATTGAACCTTCTAAATTTATTTTATTTTCCTTTCCTTTCCGCCCCTGCTTTCCTCCCTTTTTTTCTTCTTTTCCCTTGTCTCTCGTTCTTTCACCTCGACTGATCCTCTGTCTCAATTTCTGTCCCTTACCGTATAGCTTGTAATCTCTCTCTTCCATTCTCTCCCATTCAATTCCCTCCATTGTTGATTGTTTACCCTCTTCAATCTCTTACCCGAGTAAGATCCGAAATAAACTGGCTCATGATGAATTTGACTAGGAAGCAGTAACTATAAGGCGTATGTGAGAGTATGAAGTATAGGGTGTGGTAGACGATTGGGTGGATGGTGAAGGAAATGTGTTCTCGGGTCAGCTTTCTTACTTGCACCATATATAGAAACATATTAATGGATATTACTATAGTAGTAGCTAATGTTCTATTCTGCGGTAATTTGTTCTACTATAGGATTGCAATAAAATGAATTAGGTAGTTATTGTTGGGATTCATTGAATTGAATAAATGCATACTGTAACAGAAAACACATGGCAATCAATGGAAGAACTGGCAGGCAGTCACAAGCAGCCAGAATTGATCTACCTTCTGTAATAACATCAACAATAAAGCATTTTTTAATTGAATTGAATTTGAATTGAATTGAGATGTTTATTACATACATAAATCCATGTGCCGGCAGGTAGAGAAGAAAGGAGAGAGGGAGAGAGAGAAGGGAGAGGGAGAGAAGTGAGAGGGAGAAAAAGGAGGAAAGGGAGAGGGAGAGAAGTGAGCGGGAGAGAAAGGGGGAAAGGGAGAGAGAGAAGTGAGAGGGAGAGAAAGGGGGAAAGGGAGAGAGGGAGAAGCGAGAGGGAGAGAAAGGGGGAAAGGGAGAGAGAGAGAAGTGAGAGGGAGAGAAAGGGGGAAAGGGTGAGAGGGAGAGAAAGTGGGAAAGGGAGAGAGAGAGAGAGAAGGAGGCAGGCAATGCCTAGATAAGATGAGTATTCTTGTTTGGATGAGAAGCATATTTGCAGAGATCAGGGCTAATCTAGCCAGGCCGACTACTCTAAATCACTATATCTCCCCCACCCTGTGATACGCCCCTATTTATCTGGTAGAGGCAACCTGCAATGTACGTGTGTTGAATACTGATAGGGGCAGGCCTATTATGGAGCCATTTGTATGATATATATCCTCACCCATATAGTGGATGGAATATTCATATCCGAATTATTTCAAGTCATCTTTGGTCAGAATCCAGAAGGGACAGGTCACTGTTGGTTACAATGTGTGTATACATATGTACGTATTTGTGTCTGCTAATTTTGTATGTTGCACGATATATTACATGGGTGACATCGTCAGAAAATGTACAATTCGTCGTCACCAATCTTCTAAAATCACCCAAATTTGAGATACAAATGAAGTTCAAAATACAATTCAACAAAAGCAAACAGAATTTTTTAATCAACTCGATACCAAATATATTCAGCTATACCTACCTTTTATAATTTTCAGCCCAATTTAGCAGAATTGACTAAATGTGTAAAGCTTCCAATTGTAAATTTCTAGGCAACCTAACCCTTATATTTGAACGAGTGTTACAATATTGTTTTCCATATTAAAAGGGAGATTATCTTATCATTGCATCTCTTAATATTGGATCTGGTTGTTCCCATGCAATAGGATGGGAAAGACTAGAGGCTAGAGATATTTTTAAAAAATGAATCATCGGATCTCCTGTAGAAAGAAAGAAATTCCGAATGAAGTTGGGATGGTCGATAGATCTAGGGTGGCTAGGTGTTGTAAGCCAGGGAATATTTTAGGTTGTATTACGTATAGCTTGAAACGGAAGTTTAAGGTAATCTGTGTTAAAGAGAGGTATAATGAAAGTTCTTTAAAATATTAAATTGCCTAATCGCCCCAAATGACCTAATATTTGCCCTACATAAAATAGACAGGCTAAAACTGGCAATATTGAGAACGTCAATATCAATTAATGTCTGTAACGCTTGGCGAATATTATTTATTTTTAATTTATCTTCAAATTATCTTTAATCATGAATGATATATTTAGGCCATACTGGTTTATTTTCCTAATAAAAAATATGGAAGTATAAGTATGATAGAAGAATGGGGAGGTGGCAACAACTATCAAAATTAAAATCGAATAATGTTTTAGAATCTACTCGATATCTCGAGGGGCCTGCAATGCAGATGCCCTCGGCCTAGCGCCTCTCGAGATATCCTCACAGCGGTAGTAATGTACAAATAGTTAGTGGATGCGTTATTGTTGTGTATGTGCGTTGTGGTTGCTAAATCTCCCTATTCTTGCGCTGCGGGGTACATTAGCGTTAGAATAGCAGAGAGAATCAACGGGAGTCATCTGTTGCTAACACGGTAACATAATGCTCGTGTTCATGTATTTGGCTACGTGAGCACCTCCCAAGCGAAATGAATAATTATAACACCAATTATTTGGAACCCAGAGTTATAATATAACAATTGAATAGAAATTTATTTTGAGACTTCCTCTGGTATCCCCTACTGTTTTTCTTCTATTTCTGAGACCTAGATATTCATAATCGACACGCAAATTATAATATAGCCCGATCTACGTCCGTCATAGGAACCTGATAAAATCAGCTAAAATCCCCTAATAATATTAGAAAAAACTACGAAAAGCAACTTCATAGGCATACGTCAGATCGTCAGAAAGTGTAAATTGGCAGCTCTACACATTGAGTAAAATCTGCTAAATTAGGCTGAAAAATGGTAAATACCAGGTATATTTGGTATGGTGGTGTTTTACTATATTAAACTGTATTTTGAAGCTCATTTTTGTCTTAAATTTGGGATATTTGAGAGCATTGGGGAAGGCAAATTGTACATTTTCTGGTGATCTGATCCAAATATGTTGACCAATTGTTGGATTTGCCCATGTATGTGGGTCGGATTTCCAGAAAATGCACAATCTTCAGATCTACTCATTTAGTAAATTCTGCTAAATTAGAGTGAAAAATGATAAATACTAGGTATATCTGAGTATATTCTGTATTGTATTCATTCAATAAATCTGTCTGGTTATGTTGAACTGCACTTTTAACCTAATTATCTTCTCAAATTTGGGTTATTTGAGAGGATTGGTGAAGTTCAATTGTACATTTTCAGACGATCTGACCCATGTACATACGTATGGAAAACCAGCCAGACCTCAGGGTAGTGGCAGCTTATATGAACAGTCCTCGTAATATAAGTATCAAATGGCTAGCCAGTGATGCATAAAATTGGATCATTAGGATCACATGGAAACTTTGGACTTAAAAGGCCAGAACATATTATCAAAGAGAGTGGTTGTTATAGAGGAACAGAGAGCCAAACTGCACTTCCCCTCGACCCCGATTCCAAGACTGGAAGGTCTTTCTTGCCATGTCCTAGGATCCAGGATCCAGGAGAGAAGTTACAAAGCAGCTCTTATTGGGGCCTCGCGGGAGGAAAGCCTGTTTATACAACCCAGGGCGCAGGACGGCAATGCTCCCCTCCGTAAACTGTCGCCTCGAGTGCAGCGAAAAATATTTGTGCAACAGCAGCATTTGCGTTCGTCGTGGACGACAGTTTGCTGGCTGGCTGCGGGCACAGTAGGCAGAGTTTGCCCTTCACCGTACTTGAGCGGCTGTAGTCGCTGGCGGTGCGACTGTAACCGTGCCAAAAACTGTGGCATGATCACAGAGGGCTGGAGCAACAGGCGGAATCGCGATGGGGGCATGTGAAACGGAATGATGCACTCGCTGACAGTAAAACATGGAGTGCATCGAGTACAGTCCTTTCAAGCTTCAGTGTGGTTGTGTGCCGACATGGAAGGAGCGCGGCCAACCAGAGTTCTCTCTCCACAAAAGCGCTGCTCCTGTTGCCCCCACCCCCCTTTCCATCACCCCCACCCCTTCCAGTTCCACTTTCCTCCTAGCGTGGACCCAGACCCAAAGACCCTCCCACTTGCCACCCTCCCTACCTCCATCCAGGTTATAACCCCACTTTCTACCCACCTCTTTTTATTCTATTTTTGTCCTCCTCTCATGATTAACTCATGGCATGCACTTTAATTCTCTAACGGTTGTAGTAATTGACATGTCCCTCTTCTTCTGGACCAAACTCTCTTTTCTCTCCACCCTTTTTTTCATGTTCGAGTCTATGTCCAAAGATGAGAGAGTCCCTTCAATCGAAGAGAAAGCCTCTCGCCTCAAACCACAAATATAATTCCATATATAGACCGCAAAATGTCATTATATTCCCATTAAAACGCTTAGTCCTAGGCCAGGAAACCGATTAGCAAAGTAGGCGTCCAATCACTGACATACCATTCTCATCTGATGTGAGCGTTTGGGCCTGGACTGTGCTTAATCATTTCTTGGCTCCACCAGCTTTCTTTCTTATCTGGGCATTGGGCTTGTCAATCTTTTTTGGACAGGTTTTTATCTCGAGATATTTCACAAAATTGGTGATACGTTTCAATCATCGGAATTATTATACCTTTTAAACATAGTAGTAAAATAAGTTTTAGATTTACAACGTTCAATAGACTTCTAGGGCAGATGTGATGACAGCGAGCTTCGAAAATTAAGCAGATAACCTTGTAAGTGTTCAGCTGTTAGATAAAGAATACAGATTTTTTTTTTAAATTTCGGTCCGTTTAAAATACAACATACAATAACAGAAGTTCGCAGGAGATAAAAAAAAACAATATGCTAACTTGAAAATGCACCGTACTGCCTCAGACATGTCTAGGTCTGTTGACAGTAGAAGAACAATTGAAGTGGTAATAATCAAGCCATACAATAACAGATGTCCCACACCGACAGGTTTCAGAGTATTTTATCATTTTGTTTTTCTCATTTGCATTTTCTCAAGGAAACGCGTAAAGTTTAGCCCAGTTTTCGATTTTTCTTGGAACTGCATGGAAGATTATTCCAAATTCTCGGACCCTGGACAATCGGAGATCTCTTCAATTTTTCTCTTTGGGGGAGCAGGTAATACTAAATTAACTCCCTCCGATTGTCAAGTAAGTCTTTCTCTTTCTATTAACAGGATTTAAATCATTCATCATTTCATCGTCAATAAACACGTCTAAAAATCATTTTTAATTGTACTATCAAGGTAACATTTGCGAGCTTATAGAGGAATAACCCATACTCAGCAAGTAAAAGGATATGTGACTTTACAATAGATGTAGTTGTAGCCAACTCTTTATTTAGGCAGACTCTGATCCTGGCAAATTGATTACTTTTATTTTGAATGGTAAATCTTAGATCTCAATCTATAAAAGGGGGATTCCACCGCAGGATCCTCATGACGTTTGCGACAACATCTGCGATCCTGGCTTGGTCTGCAATAGTGCAATCGCAGAGCATCATGCAAGCAGTTTGTGGATATGTTTTGTGATATCGCTATTTACTCCACGTTGGTGTATAAATACTGCGCAAACATTAATATGTTTACAATATTTACGACTTATTCATATGAGGTGACTTTTTTCTTACATTAAAAAATCTGTTTATAACTCTCATTGCCTTCAATATATGACATTGTCAGCTATGCTGAATTAGCTTTGAAATGAAAGAGATGGGGAGAGACATAGCTAGATGTGACATAAAAGAATTAATATACACCTCATCGGGACCGTATTAAAAATAACTTGACCCAGGATGCACTAGAGATAGATTACAGTGAATCAGTACCAAAAATACCTTAAGTGGAAGGAAACACTTTCTGTCACAATTTTATGGCCCAAATAACTTGACATTCCGCAATATTCAGAGTGTGCATGATATATATATATATATATATATATATATATATATATATATATATATATAAAGCTGATCTATAATATAAATAACATATCTTCTTCCATAATATAATAAATCCCACGCATTTGATATGGTATGCGTTAGAATAAAAACATTGACGTGTAACCGTATTGAAAACAATTATTGCATTCAACCCCGAAGTAGCCCTGTAATTGTGTACACATACAAAGTTCTCCAAGTGGATTGGTTACAGCATCAATAAAGGCTTCTCATAAGCAATAAACTGCACACAAAAGATACAAAATGCAGCCTTGCCTAATCAATAAATTGTGTAATCTATAGTATGGATTGTGTTGGTGTCATAATCTGGAACTGGGCTGTTCTTACCCCATTGTCATGACATCAATGCTTACAGAAACAGCCCCAGGCGGAATGGGTTCATACCCAGCCACTATCTAGAACTGATATTTAAGACCTTGATTGTTCAGGTGTTTTGTGGGGATTGGCGGTGTTGACTATTGGGACATGTATAGGAGTAGGGGTGGTACACTCTAAAGGGGATCGGTTCTCAGTTATGTCTAATCAGTCACATTAGAATCTTCCTAACAGTGCAATATAAGTATGCGATTTTTGTTTTTTGTGTGCATACTATAATAATATTCCATTTCCCTAGTCCACTAAGCCGATTCTCATGCGATTTTGCGCCGCAGAGGACCCTTTTCTACTACATTCTGTGAGAATCACATGAACCTTCCAGGTGTTCTTCTCTACTAGTTTAGATTCGGTGATGATTGTTATTCGGAGAAACAATTTATTTTATCTTTCTTTTGTCTGAAAAGCTTCCATTCCCTATAAACTAAGTATTTAGGGACTGATATCTTTCATTATTGCTGAGTACGTAGGTCCAGTCCATCATTTAAAAGTTTATTTTAAATTGTAAATATAAGGATAAATTTAGATAATAAAAAAAGACAGGAAAAAATGGATCTTAGTAAAATAGTATATCAGAATGTCATTCAAAATATGCAGTATTTTATCTTTAAGGTTTGTAACCAAGGTATGTTCAGAAAAAGATACAAGTAGTCAGAAAACTCCACTAATATTTCCACAAAATCCCATTAAGCTAATACAAGTGAACACCCCCAACATACCACCCCCTCCATACGTGGGTCAGATTTTCAGAAAATGTACAATTGGCAGCTGTACACAATTAGTAAATTCTGCAAAATTAGGCTGCAATTTGGCCAATACTAGGTAAATTCGAGTATATTCGGCATTGCATTGATTCTAGCAATCTTTTTGGTTAGGTTAAACTGTATTTTGAACTTTATTTTCGTCTGAAATTTGGGTTATTTGAAACGATTGGCGAATTTGAATTGTACATTTTCTGAAAATCTGACCCACATGTAAGGGGGTTACCTGTTATACCCAAACAGGCACTATAACTCTAGCCAGCCATTATCGCTTGTTACAATACAACTAGTTATTGGAGGCATATATGCCCACCCCCCGCCTTCCCCACCCCTCTCACCACCTCCAACCCGCACCGCCCATGGCCGTGAGCTTACTACAATTACTCAGTCAAACCCTATACAAACAAACACCCAGTGTAGTTATCCCTCCACCTCAGCCTTTGTGTTACCATAGCAAGGGTTATGTAATGTTAGGCAGGTGTTTGGAAGGCTGTCTCTATGTGACCTGCTCGTTCCCAGTCGCCACCCATATCAGGCAGTGTACAGAATGACGCCAATGCATACCTGAGATAAGCCCCTTAAAATGTGACTATTAATTAAACAGGTTACCTGAACAAAGAAAACATGCACGTTGGTTCTCTATGTATCTTATTATATATTATATGATGCCATACCTTTCAAGGGACATTTTGAAGTAAGATCCCAAAGAAAATTGTAAAAAACCCATTAACTTTGTATTTTTGTACTTATTATCTCTCTTAATTTAGCGCCCAATATTTTGTCTCTGTGCTATGCGTATGCCCATACTTAAATAATAATTTGATCTTTATAAAAAAACAAAAAAACTTTTGGATTCTTAGTTTTTGAAATACTGAGATAGAGTATATATGGTATTGTACATTGACAGTTGTTAAGTTCTGACAATTTAGATATCTTGGCGTTTATAATGCATATTTCCGTTTGTGCACAATAATATTATTTCTTAAAATGAATTATGCCTCTTAGACACACTGGCTCGACAGTCATGCAGGCGATGTGGATAGGGTTACACAAAGACAGATTAAGTAATATTATATGTGGCTAGGATTACATGGCGACGATTTAAGTAATTTAGCTTTGAAAACATCTCTGATTACAATAGATGAAAACTGAAGTCTTTACAGAAATTGGATAAAACTGATGAATGAGATTTTGTTACTCCTCTTGAAACAAGTATTTTAGTGACGCTTTTGGTCATGTAATCTATGGCCTTCAGCAACACAGTTAAGTCAGTTAAGTCACATGATAATTGCCCCAATATGAATATTGATTTCAATCGTAATATCACCACGAAACGCTTTTCGTAACAATACCAATTGATCAATGTCGACCTGTTTGTCTACAACCCACTGTAATTGTACTTAATTTGGACAAATAAAAGATTATCAATTCTTTTCTATTCTATCATGGTGATATAGTACTAATAGTATTGCATATTTCAAAATCAGAACATATGGATGTTACGCTGCAGGTGTCCAGGTCTTACAGTATATATATACTTTGAATACAACAAATGACATACATGACATGGCAATTGATACATGAGATGATATCAAAATTATTGAGATGTGAACACATGTAAGCAAACATGAAATTGAATACCCAGTCTGCCAAATTAAAACTTTTAATTTCTTGGGAGGCAAGAGTAGATTCACTAAAAGAAAATAGAGCATAGAGGTTTAGTCCTTGACCACTGGTCAACGATTCCAAATGTTATTCTCAAGTATCACATGACTGGTTTCATTTGATGCCAAACTAATTAAAATGATTGATTGCCTGTATCTAATTTCTCTAGGATGGTTTAAATCACGAGATAGATGGCAGAGTGCATTGGTATCTTGACGAGCATCTATCTTAGTGGCCTGCGCCTGGGATGTATATTTTACGCTTGTTGAAGGAAAATATTTCTACTTGCATGTTTGAATAGTATCGCTCTGTTAATTTGTAATCAGTTTACCTTTGGATTATTGGAATTTGCTCAAGCCACCAAAATATGTTAAATTGCACCAATGTCAAGCTGAGCTGGTTGCTGGTAAAACTCATAGATCTTTGCTAACACACTCAAAGGCGTTGGAAATCACACACTATTTTTGCATTAACTTAAACCATTATATTTTGTGGTATTTTTAAACTGGTTACTTATCCAATTGCCCATGCCTCGAATGCCTAACCTGAGGACAATCACCCAACCTTGATTCTATTATAGTTGTTCAATGCAACTTTTCTCTGGCAACACAATCTAATTAAGCCTTCGTTTGTGGCTCATGTATTGGTTTTGTGTGTGACTTTTCCCACGGAACGACTGTGACCGGCATTATCCTGGGCATTTGTAATCGTGTAAGACCATAGTATTCTACTTTGTATGGATTCACCTGTACCTTTATTTCAATCAGCTTTAGATTTCAAACCCTCTATGGGTCAGATTTTCAGAAAATGTACAATTCACCATCATATTCTCTGAAATAATCCAAATTTCAGACGAAAATAAAGTTCAAAATACAGTTCAACCTAACCAAACAGATTGCTAGAAATAGTAGAATCAATGCAATGCCGAATATACTCGAATTTACTCGAATTTACCTAGTATTGACCAAATTGCAGCCTAATTTAGCAGAATTTACTAAATAATGTACAGCTGCCAATTGTACATTTTCTGAAAATCTGACCCCTAAAGCAATGGGGAGGCAACCTGTAGAGACTATCCCATTTTGACCATCGGTTTTTTCTTCTTCTTTTTTTAGGATGTTTTCCAGTGTTTCACTATACTTTACTTTTAAGCTGGTTAAATAGCCAATAAATAGCCCTGGTGGCAACGTTTAAAGCCTGGGTTCAAAAGTGAATAGAAGACTTGTGTGGAGAGTGATGTTTGATTCATAAACTAGCTTGAACGTACCTACATTATTACACAATGCTTGCAGGGTCATAAGTCATGGAGAGAGTGGTGAGAAGTCTTAAGGCTAGCCACAGGTGGGCTCCTGTGGTATTATGGTAGGCACAATGCGGCAAGCCAGGTGTCAACACTTCAGCTTTAATGGCGATTCAAGTGCTACCATATGGTATAAAACCGGGTCAACGATTATAACTAATATAATGTTCATTATGTTGGTTGATGGTGAGATTAGCATGTGGGCGGGGTTAATAGATGAGGGGAGGAGCTAATAATAGTGGTGTTCCTTAGAAGGGTTTTTAAAGAAAGGCAAAGGGGGTGGAATGGATTGCCCGTGTGGGCTTCTTGCGCCTCTTGTGCAAAGTTCGAGGGCTCTGTTATAGCTCTTTATGTTAGACATCTCTTCGTGTCTCGTATCAGAATCATGAATACATGTAAACCTGTCCATTGGGAAATTTACCTCACTCTGCCGAGTGGTCTATAACTCATCGTAAGGGCTTTTGGTCTTTTCGTTTCTGCCTTCGTCAAGAACCCTTGTAGGTACTCAAAAGGTGCAGGTAGCATATCGGACATTTTATCGTACGATATATTCTACCTTGGTGAGGAGTCAGAGCTACATATGCATGGCAGAGGCCAAGTTTAGTGACGTGTTTAAACAATATAATATAGATTCACAAGAAATTAGGGATTGATTTAACTATGGGTCAATTGTATAAATCCCCATTTCGCCTCAAATATGTGTGGTTGGTCTGTGTGTTCTTTTAAGGTTGGTCTCCACTGGCTGCGGTAAGCTCTGCGGTAAGCTCTGCGGTAAGCCTTGCGATGGTGCTGTGATAGTAAGAAGTGACGAGGTCCTGCCAACATGACCTGTGAACCATGGAGGCAGGACCTCATCATTCCTCTCCACCTAGAGAACCAGCACAAACCATCGCAAGGCTCACCACAGTGCTTACCGCAGCCAGTGGAGACCACCCTTTAACTCATTCATATATGATTGTTGTTATTCTTACCAGGTAAAGATACATTTTCATAACCGCATCATTTTAGATTCCTAGTTTTCACGATAGAACATTACAATTAAAATTCGCCCATTTTGTGCAATCTATGTCGAGATATTCAAAATATACGAATCAGTGTGGAAAGTATCCTTATGTAGCTTAACCCGCATTTATACTGACACATTAGTATAAGTTTTGTGGAATATATTCGGACCAAAAGAGGAATGAATAGATCCTTTCTAGGCTCCTATTCACCGGAATCGTTACCTAAGTATTTCACTAGCTGCATTCTTTGGCGAAAATTTTCCATAACTTCTTATCTTCAGAGGAAATCATAAGTTCCTATATTCCACCATGGAATAGGATCATATTAGGGTAACTTAGTATTTAGAGCATGTTAAGATTAATGAGTCCAGAACAGAATGTTCCAATAATTTCAATCTCCCTCTAGATATATCAATTGCTTTAATAAAACCTTTGAATCTCCGCTACGATGGTCACAATTTATAGCTTATTCAGATTTAGAGTCACATATGTATATACAGCTGAATCTCCTTTTATAATTACGAGAACATATATAAGGTATCAGACCTGTGTTCTAGTACTATTTATGATGTGTTACAGCGAAATGAGTCACAAATCGCAACAAGTATCAAGTTGACGAATGGTCTATTTAACTATTTATCTATTTAACTTTACAATTAGTGTCAACTTAATGTAGCTACCTGGCGTTTTCAAAGGAAACGTTTTCTCTGAATCAAATACTTGAATCTGATGTCAAGTATTAGTTACTGCGATTCAATGGACAATACATCTTGAAATTTGGTGCATGTACATATACAACATCAAGGACTGGATACCCCAAAATTGAGAAGATTCCACCAAAGAGATCTTGTTAATAAAACACTTTAACACATATCAATTTTGCGACTTGTGACTCATTTTCCCGAAACGCATCACATTTAGGTACCGTACTCTACCAATGGGGCAGATATTGCTGTACTAACTACCTGCCTTATCTACACAATGTGTTTCCAGTTACTACAGAGGGTGTCTGGGTACAATAATGCTAACAAAACACTCGGCAATTAACCATTCATAAAACCTCGACTAAACTTAAAGGCAGCCAGTGCAGGTACCCACCTGTCGCCCTCACACACACGTACCCAGTTAGTTACAGGCCGTATAGGGTTAAGGGCCTCCTTCCCTCATTTCGATTGTTACATCGCGTGCAATTAGGCCAAGGTTAGCAACACAGTGTTTCTTGATGACCTCCATATATAATGGGTCAGATTTCAGAAAAAGTACAATTGGCAGCTCTACACATTTAGGAAATTCTCCTTAATTAGGCTGAAAAATGAAGAATACCAGGTATATCTGAGTATATTTGGTTTCGCATTGGTTTAGAGTATCAGTTCTGTTGTGTTAAACTGCATTTTGAAGCTCATTTTTGTCTTAAATGTGGGTTATTTGAGAGGATTGGTGAAGGCAAATTGTACATTTTCTGAAAATCTGACCCATGTAGAGAGAAGAGCAGATGGTTAAATCTATTGAATGAATTGATATGTTGATAATGGTATGACACATAATTCATATAATAATCTGGTGGTTTCTTTTTATGAACCGTATGCAGTCTGTTCACTTGTACCAAAATTGACACAATTGAATGTCAGCTGATGGCCCGGGCTGATGGTTTCTTTGACGATTCCTGAAATGAACTGTTCGCAAAACTCGTAAAGCATTGGACTTTACGATTGGAGGACTGAGTGTGAAAGGGTGATGAAACAGATTTGTCATACATTTACCACAAGTTGGCGATAATGTTGTCTACATGAGCTTATGAGCTTATGAATAAAAACAAACAAACAAACAAAAAAAGTCTGAGAATAAGCATTCAGCCCTTTATCATAGCACATTCGCAGCATTACATGATCCAGAAGGGAAGGACTTTGCTGTTAATAATTTTGCATCGATATCGAATGAATACATTTTGCATTGAGGTGGGTGAGGCATGCAACAAGAATTTTATTCTAATCCCATGGAGAACTGAGAAAATATGTATTGCCTTTAAGGTGTTCATGGCATGGTCAATATTGATCTCTAGTCAAGCACGACATGACGCATGCATGACCCACACAGACTGCGTAATTTGAACGCCCGCGGAAAATTGCGCACGCGGAACTTTGCCCAAGCAGAATTTTGTTTACGGATGCGGTGAAATTTATGGAAGACTGTAAGAATAGACCGGAACTGAGCGTGGTTTGTTAATTAGTAACTTTAGAAAACCAATCGTGTCGAAATAGAGAACCGTATCTGCCGCAAGGACGAACAACTTGGGGAAGATCTATAGTATTAGAAACATTTTCCGTGCGCGGTCAAATTCCGCATCCAGTTGGGGGCATTCGAGAGGCGCTTTCAAGATGTCTTCAAAGTCCACTGCATTGACTCTGAGAAGTTAATTATAGTATTAGGCCAAAGGAAAATCGGGAAGCTAAAATTTAGGTTACGATAAGAAATATTGTAAACGTGAGGTTTATTATTGTAGTCATTGCCGTTACAACACCATTTACCACCTATTTTTGGAATGCCTCTTTTCATTCCACAGTCGGAGAATTGAAAACGTAATTACACTAGCCATAAAGGGAATTTTCATGGGTTTTTTTTTCGCATTTTTTTTTGCTGCGCGCGTGAAATTGCAGAAATTGGTCACCTGTTGGTGGCATGCGGTGGAAGACGAGCAAAACTGACAACAAAATGCCATTTGGGAATTGAAGTTTAATTATCCAGGAAATAATAAGGATATTCTTATTCCTTGGCCTTACCATTGTAGCCCTTTTGGGTGACTTAATCCCTTTGTCCAAATTACCCTTTCCTTATAGATCCACCTCCTAAAAAGTGTGTACATAAGCAGATATTCTAAACTATAGTTTGATGTATTTGGATTAATTTATATTGATGGAATGATGGTGTTATTTCTCCACTAATTTATTGGAGTCTTATTCTAAACGCATTCTTAAATGGCACTAGAATGAGTATGCCAGTTTTTAAAGAGATGCATATATGGGTGAGCATTATAGACAGAGCCTTTTTGTGTCCATGTTTTAAGGGAATGATCCATATTAGTCACCCCCAAGTAAAAATTATCGACACGTCCGGACAGGATACAGGCTCCAAAAGCAGCGTGGGGCTATTTGGGGATGTTCCGGAAATCCCAGGGGATGGAGGGGAGAAATTACTTACAGAATTAAATGGAAAATTTGCTTCTTGCGTGCAGGCGAATATCTTGCAAACTGAATAATTACTGAGTTTTTATTTTAGATTTCGTGATTAAAGGACGGACGCATTGACACCCTAGCGTTGTAAGGATCAAATAGACCATACCGCCAAATATTTATAATGCATCATGATGGAGTTTATGAAGCAAGAATTATGACAAGCAATAAAAATAACAAATACACATTAAACAAAGAGTTACTTCAATAAACTTAGCATTGATGTTACATAAAATACCAAATGACACTTATTAGTTTGACAATCTTTCAATCTGACCATATGATATAATATGCATATTATATACCCCTCTCCTCAGAATAATAATAAACAAGGTAATAATAACAAGGTCGATAGCCACATCAAAAGCATCTTTGACCGCCGGTTATTAATATAAATACAAGAAGAAATTAAAAAGAAATCTTCAAAGCATAGTTGTTGATCGCAGGGAGTGTTTAAACAATATGGCTGCTGCCTACATTCATATTTCGCGCCAACGGTGGGCATGTGGGTTTCTCGCACCTCTATATGTTATATATATTATATATATATAGGCTGACCTAAATGTGATGTGTTTCAGGGAAATGAGTCACAAGTCGCAAACATGGTATTTTTCAAATTGTTTATTTTACAAGATTACTTTATTGGAATGTTCTGATTTTTAGAGAGTTTATCACTCAGTTATATCGATCGATGTATCAAATTTTAGGACAATGTAAGTAATATATCCTTTCTTTTTAAAGGTCCTCATATGGACTACATTTAGTAACTTTACTGTTTATTGCCCCCAGAAATATTGGAACCTTTTTTTCAAAAATGAAAATATCAAACTTGAAATCTAAAAATACTTATTAGATTATTAGACTGTTTACTATCATTGGAATCAGCTTGATCTCATCTTTTCAACTATAATGGTATCTCAAAATCTATTTTTTTGCGACTTATGACTCATTTTCCTGAAACACATCACAAATATGAAGGTCAACGAAATATACTGATATCTAGAATATCGATAGCAAGAATGGAATCGACTAACGGTACGTCTCCAATAGTTTTAAAAATTGGAGTTTGGTATTTTGATGTATGGAGCGTAACAACTCGTTGTTCAAAGCTTGTTGATCCAACTCAAGGAGATGTAAGATCTATTGCACATTGTTGTAGTGTTTTATAATAAATATTTCCTAACAACACCCATGTTTGAGGGCATATCTATTACAGTGTTTTTCCGTTAGAACTTGGATACCTCAAATTATGGTTGGAGTCAGAGTTCCCTGTCCATGAATTCAAAATCATTCAAAATATATAATAATAACCGATAAGCTTCAGCCTGTGGGTCAGATTTTCAGAAAATGTACAATTCACCTTCACCAATCTTCTCAAATAACCAAAATATCAGACGAAATCAAAGTTCAAAATACAGTCCAACCTAACCAAACAGATTGCTAGAATCGATGCAATGCCAAATATACTTGAATTTACCCAGTATTGGCCAAATTGCAGCCTAATTTACCAGAATTCACTAAATGTGTACAGCTGCCAATTGTACATTTTCTGAAAATCTGACCCCTGTAATCGTATGTATAATGTTGTCAGGGATTATCTTCATAATCATATCATTTTCGTGTCCGTTTCCCCTTCTAATCCCGCTATAGCTGTGTACGAGTTTCTCTAATGTTTTACAATGCAATATTTTAAATCTTTCTCGGTCAATCTGTCTCTCTGTCAACTCAACCTCGCTCCGCCCATTTGCCCTGAACAAATATCTAAAGAGTACATAGATAGGTAGATTTAATTAACGATTTTATGTTCGCTGTTATGATCCTGTTCAACACTTTGGAATGATATAGAATGTCCTGATGACACACAATAAATTACCAACAGTATAACAAATGTTAGGGACTTCCCCGATTCATGATTAAAAGTTAATGCTCCAATTATAGTATATTATATGTTAAATCAATCCAAAAGTAATGTTGCTTTAACCGCTAAATGATTATAAAATAATTCGTTCCAGGAGAGCCAGTTGGCTTGGAGAACTTGTCCTGACCTGTTTTACAAAATGATAGGAATGTGATACAAATGATAAGAATCTAATCCATTTGGGTATATGGGTCAGATTTTCAGAAAATGTACAATTGGCAGCTCTACACATTAAGGAAGTTCTCCTAAATTAGGCTGAAAAATGATGAAAACCGGGTATATTTGAGTATATATATTTGGTATCACATTGATTTGAAGTATCAGTTCTGTTATGTTAAACTGCATTTTGAAGCTCATCTTTGTCTTAAATGTGGGTTATTTGAAAGAATTGGTGAAGGCGAATTGTACATTTTCTGAAAATCTGACCCATAATTGTGTTCTTTTAGGGGATTTACATACATCGCTGCACTTGCCCAACGTATAGCGCATGCTGTGACATAACTTATTCATGTTTCATGTACGTCTTGGGAACTTAGTTCAAAATCCAGTTCAGGAAAATCTTGAACTAATTGGAATTGAGAGCGGAACAATTAGTATGACTTCTTGTTAATATATTATATACAATACATTCATCTTTCATTGAACGTTTCTTTTGAATAATTTTGGTTTATTGTGTTGCATTTAAGGTAAAAGGTTATATATACTCCTTTTCATTCGGAACTATGTTTCAGTAAATCCCCTATATATATAGTCACATATATATACTGATTCTCTCAGCCACATCGATCATTCATGTGCCATACAATGCCTTTTTCATACAATGGAAATATGACCCATTATAATCTCAATGCCAGAACCCTATAGAATCTGTATTTGCTTTGGAGGTATTAACTTTGATCTGATGTTATTCTTTGAAATTGGATGAGTCACTGAAGTAGATGTTAACCCCGATTGTTAATTCATAATCTGCAATTCATGTTCCTTTTATCAAAGCTTGCATCCATGTATGGGTTAGACCTCTAGGATGTGTACGGTAGGGGCGCCTGACTTGACCAATTTCCATATACTGGGTCAGATTTTCAGAAAATGTACAATTCGCCTTCACCACTAATCTCAAATAACCCACATTTAAGACAAAAATGAGCTTCAAAATGCAGTTTAACATAACTGAACTGATACATTAAATCAATGCGATACTAAATATACTCAGATATACCCGGTATTCTTCATTTTTCAGCCTAATTTAGGTGAATTTCCTAAATGTGTAGAGCTGCCAATTGTACATTTTCTGAAACTCTGACCCATGTATAGATGTATACAGTACTAATAATTTATCTCTTATCGGCTCGTATTCTTCCCGTTGTGAATTATCAGATTAGTATGTATGGATGCTGAGGAATAGTCCCGTTGGATTGTTCACATTCTTAGCGTAGAAAAATTAAAACAGCGGTCCCAACTATCTATTAACTGTGAAATTACACCATTGTTCAAAATTCGCTTGCAGAAATCCGGTGATATATGAAAAATGAATACGACCAATTACTGTCTAAATTTCAATAACTTACATATCTCTGGTTGATACATGTATTTTGTGTTTCTTGGAAAATATCACCTCAAAATGGAAGGAATGTACCAGCCTCTCGTAAATGGCAATTCATCACGAGAATCGGTCATATATGTATACATACACATATTTAGGGCTAAGAATGTTACCAAAGGTACACATTTTATTACCTGTGTGCAATGGGTACAGGTATGCACAGGTGTGTTTGGGGTCAGGTAAGGTATACGGGTACATGCTACATAAATGTGGCCTCCCACCCTCAAACAACCCCGTTGAATCTATGTATAAACGCAGACCAGATGGTCAATACCTGATACACTTACGTACAGTATATATCCCCTCAGCTGAAAATGTGGGAGGTGTGTCACCAAAAGGTGAACAAGCTTTGTCTGAATTGTATACATTGATTGGGCCACTGAGGCGATATACTGCTTCTTTATTCAGATCATTCTGAGTACCTTTCTTGCAATGTTTTGATAATTATTATGTTATTGCTTTTAGATGTACATGTAAAGGTATACGTTCCGTATGGCCTTACGAACATTTTATATATTTGATAATCAAAGAGAGAAATATTTGATAATATTCACTGATTTTCATTTGTTTTCGCTGTATACATCATGTATTATATCCCAGCACGTAAAGAGGATGGTATTTCTCATCTGACATACGGAAAAGTACCGTATGTTAGAAAAGTAAGTTATAGTTAAGTATGAGTTAGAAGACGTAGATGTGTTTTCGTTTGAATTGTTATTATATATGAATAATTGAAATGATTGAAACTTTTTGAATACCTGAAATACATGTAATTTGTGAAGATTTGTCATATATATCTAAGTGAGAAGGCATTATACTAGCACCCTTCTTAATTAAAGTCCAACCTTTGAGAGTCAATATCAGAGAAGTATATTATTCCTTTAACGCTGTTCATGACAACGAAGTTCCCCCAAACCCTTACTAAGTAGTATATTGATGGAGAGTCATTTTTCATCATTGCTTTTGTCATCTATCCCCTTCTACCCTCTCAGTATCCCTCCCTCCTACTTCCCTCCCTCTCTCTCTCTCTCTCTCTCTCTCTCTCTCTCTCTCTCTCTTAATTCTCACCCCAACCCTTTTCTCCCTCCCTCAACGCTGTTTATCTGATTTGTATTGATCGTTTATCACTAAGGGTTCCCCATTAATCTGTGTATGACAGGTGACACCCTTCTCTGCTTGTGTTCCCTCTACCCATGCCATTTTTTGATGAATATTTGATGGATATTTTACCCCTACCCCAGCAGGTATTATATCCAGGGACCTGCTCCTTTATGGTGTATTACCTCTATTAATCTTCCCTTGGTCCTGTAAACAGGTTATCCTCCAATAGGGGATTTGCATTAGCCCCTGTGCACCCCGTACAATGGATTATGGGATGTATTCGACCACCTTCAGCATGGGAAAGTGTTCAGGGTTTAAATTAACGTGTATCAATATCTCCAATCACTTATCTACCCCTTGAAGAAAATATAACATAAAGATTATTTTTGTTCAACAGAATGGAAAATGTCTAACTTCCAAGGTTTAATAGTGAATGAAGATTTAATGGGTGGATACAAATCCTCTTATTATTTATTTTATAGGGGGAATAACCTTTGATGTTAAGTATCCCTTCGTGATTATCAAAATGAATAATTTCCCACTTGATTATGGAAAAGGTTGTATGACTAATGGTAATTATTACACTGTTTTGGGGCATAGGGACACTCATTTTAACCACTTTGCTCCACAAGACTTCAATGTGAAATTAGTACTTATTAGATAGAATCCCCGTCCCGTTCCCTTTCTATGCCACTTCGTTTGCCTTCCCCGCCCCCACCACCCTTTATTAAGTCGCCCTCCTGCCCCCCTACACACATCATAGACATTTCTCTATACTATTTCTATGCATGTGTCTCTATATATTAATAGAGTTTAAGAGTTCCATAAACATTATGTTTTGTTTCAATGAACAAGAAACATCCATACCATGGTTCGAGTAGGTACATTGCAAATGCAGATTTACTCATTTGCAGATATTAGACGTCGTAATACATAAAGATTTAAGCTCTTTGATATATATCCATTATTCATATGAACCATGCATTATTCAAATATTGGTGGGGCTTTTATTTTATCGAATTTTACAGATCTCAAGCGAAGAAACTCCTATGAAAATAGGTTTTAATATGTTCCTATGTAATACATATAACAAAGATAAACCTATTATATATGTATGAATAAAGGGAGTGTAATATAACGTTTATTTTTAAAGCAATGTGCCTTTTCCCACTGGTGTCGTATATGATCGTGTCTCGTATCGCCCACGCGATTTTTTTTACTTTTAATTCTTAGATACAATATATGAAATCCGAATTATAAAACAAAGGTTTATATTTCAATATTCTTTGTTTAATGTAGATACAGTAGATATGAGATGGGACTCGAGGAATGTGGATGTTGTCCCCACCGCCGAGAGGTATCTCAGATGGTAACTTTTCAAAATACATGGGCCCTTTAATTATTCCATTCTCTCTGTTGATATAGGGATTCGTAAATAAACTCTGAACCGTTATTCCTATTTTTCTGTCATGGAATATATTTAGCATGCACCGGCTTCGAAATATTTGCTTCATATGGAGCATTTTTTATTTTGATGAAATCATCGAAATTCTGACCGAATTAGAGTGCCCATGCATACATGGGTACACTGCGGTCCAGATCGAATGGGAAAGGGACTGGCCTTGTTGGTAGAGTGTTCATGTACTTTCAGATACTCCCCCATAATAAGCAAATTATATTATCAAGATTTGCTATATATAAGTGGCTTGTCTCACCCCTCCTCCCCCACATCGTGACTTGCCATTTAGAGTGGCATAGAAAGCCACGCCCCTCCCACTCACTCACTCATCAACCCGCACGGTAATTTCCAGGACTCTTTTCCCACGGAGGCAAGGTACCGTGGTGAACTAGAAAATTCCCATTCTCTCTGTCCCAGAGTTTTTATCAAATATTTTCATTCTGGATGACATAATGTGACAAGGGATAGCCAGCGTTCAGTGTGTGCAACCCTCTCTGCCCCAGTTCTTGTGGCCTTGCCAGCCTATTATGTATTGCCATTGGTCCATGGGTTGAGGGGGTTATGTATCGTAGTGGGTGGGTGTATACTTATTGCAGTTGTATAAATCGTCAGGCAACCGAAACATGGGCAATTAGAATAAATACTAACGTCCAAATAATTCCAAAAGACGTTCGAATACTAAGCACCTGCATTATTTGTAATCACGGAACACTAAATCAATTCAGTTTCAATGCTTTCAATTTTGTTTATTTCATTAAATACAGTTACATTTAAGGTATGGGTAAAATACTTTTAAGACATAATCCATTTAAGATATAGGCAAAAATAATTCCAACAAATTATTAGTTGTTTAGGAAGGGAGTCTTGGATAAAGATGAGTCTACCTGTTGTGATAATTAAGGAAAAGATCATTTATTCCACGTTTCTTCTTGTGTGAAGACACTATGTGTTTTTAGCAGTATGAGAAAATGGATAGAGGTGAATGTAGACCTGAGAATTGAATTGATACTAGAGATTCTTTAATTGTATCACCTAGAAGCATGGGAACACAATATTATGTACTTAGTCGAACAGTTGGATGAGCTGGACTGGAAATAAATCGGATGAGCTAGGGAATACAAACTATAATAATTATGATATCAAAATATAACATCGACAGATTGGTTTTGGATAATGTGCATGGTTCATGTGGTAATATATATATATATGTTAGGTTCATGCTTTGATTATTTCTTTTTTACTCATTTTCACTTCTTCATTCATATACATTTTCATTATAACCTCATACACACATCACCCATCCACACCACACACCCAAGTAAAGCAAAGCCTTATATAACTGTAGAATGGTAGGTAGACTGATATTCAAAACCGTTTTCTGAATGATTCTTCATATGTAAAATACTTTGGTCATTCTACATTCATTGTAGATGGTTGAGATACTTGTCCTGACATCTGCCTTTACCAAGGCATTAAATTGTCTTAGAACAGTCAGGTATTTTCATTAGATCATATCAAGTTTAAGAAAACTACTTTTAAATAAACGGAGTCTATGGGCTCTTTTGAAGTTTAATACTAAACATATTACTAAGGGAATTTTAGTGTTGTTTTACTCGGCGAATTTCCACAGTATTCTGCAGGATGAACGCAATACACCACATTGTTGCAAGGCATATTGTTTGCTGGCACTGAAAGGGGCTGCTTCATAGGGGACTTGGATCTGCACCATATCTGCACATATCTAAACGTATTGCTCTAAATCCTCAAAATTTATGTCGATATTATGATAACCTTCTCTAAACTGTACGAGGGAATGAGCAAGGCCATATTATTTTTAAAAAGCAGGATGTTCTTACTTGCAATCAAACTATGTATCAAAACTTAATATTTCTTCAATCATATCATTATCCTGCGATGAACAATGATCATGTTAATATTTTAAGTAATCATTATTGAAGGAACATTAATCATTCCCTCTAAAATATTGTACAGCAGCAATAGCTAGCCCAATGATCATTTAGTTCAAACATCGCATGGTAAAAGGGTCAGATTTTCAGAAAATGTACAATTGGCCTTCACCAATCCTCTCCAATGACCCACATTTAAGACAAAAATGAGCTTCAAAATGCAGAACAGAACCGATACTCTAAACCAATGCGATACCAAATATACTCAGATATACCTGGCATTCTTCATTGTTCAGCCTAATTAAGGAGAATTTCCTAAATCTGTAGAGCTGCCAATTGTACATTTTCTGAAAATCTGACCCAAAAGCAAGTGGTCTATCGATGAGATACATATCCATTATACATTGGTGAATTAGACTATGGAAGCTCTGTATAGACCAGCGTGGGAAAATTAAACCTGTGTAGCCTATGCGTTCTTGATAAATGATGCTCTCAGAATCAAACATGTCTGAAGGTGATTTGTCTTCCTGGTCTGTCTTTCTCTTCTCCACTCTCAATCTTTTCCCCCCAGGCTTTTCAAGATTGGGTAAATCCATACTTGGGGATCCTCCCGCCCATCTCTTCTGTCCTTCTCTATCTGGCATTTTTGACAGCTTTAATTTTTCCTATGTTTATGCATGAGATGATGTTTTTTGTGGCGTTCATTGGAAGTGGACGTGTTCCTTTTGCGGTTCCTTTCCACGACAGCAATAAAATGGCCGTTTCTGTTGACAATGCAAGTAAGGCCTCTAAAATTAGAAACGAAGGACAATGCCTAGCTCGATTATTGCGAACATGATGCTTGAAATTAAAGAAAAATATCTCTGAATCTATACTATATATCTATTATTGGTTAAAATGTAAGTTGGGTATTATAGCACACCTGCTTGTAGGCGGCACTAGATAAATTTACTGCCTGTTCATCTTGCCACAAAGATTGGATTTTTATCGTTTTCTTTAATAACTGTACTCAATTTTCTTTAATAAAGTTGAATATTACATGCGACTATTCATCTCTATTCTAAATTCCATATGTATCGGATTCCATAAGGCTGTGTTAAAGCTGAATTCTCATAATCAGACAGAATCAGTCTTTTTTTCTCTTTTTTTATTTCATTAAAGGCCAATACCAATATTTAATCACTTCATTTGAAAAAACGCAATATCACTTGGTGGTTGGCGCCTTATCTTAGGAAACTTTATTCGACCAATAGGACTGAAGATTTCACCTTGAAGCTGATATGATTATGAATATTATATAGATCTTCTGACTGTATTCTATCTTTATTAAATCAGCTGGTACTTACATTACCGACTGGCCCTCTATTAATTTAAACTGGGTTGCTACCAAAACATGATGCCCACGTGTCCTTTCATTTACCTTGAATCGTGGACTGGTTGCTTTTGAATATATAGCATCAAAATTGAAAGCACACACTATATCCGTGTTTGTATCTTTAATCTTAAACAACTTACAAGGTTATAGGATTTGATTAGGAATTTCCGACTCCACGTTTACATTTAGCCCTGTCTTGACTTGTCGTGGAATTGATGATTTTGACCCTCTTTCAGGCCCCCCTTCTTAGTCTCACCTGCCCAATGGACACACATACTGCGATATGTTACGTCAAAACAGCGCTTTCCCACTCTGACCGCGATATTCGCTCTTCTAGCGCTATCACACCTTGCCTTCCTACCCGCTCGGGACATGTGTGGCTGCTATATATAGCGTCTCTCTGCGATATAACATGCAAACAACAGGGAGATATATCGCGCGCCAAAATAGCGCTACTGTACTGTGAAGAGCGCGCACCAGAACAGCATCGGTAGCATATGTAGGCCTACATGTATATATACTAGCCTATAACATTGATTAAGATAGGCCTAGGCCTACATTTATATTAAGAAATATAGCATAGAGATTCATCACTACTTTCAAAAGCGTTCTCAAACTTACTTTCAAATATTTCTATCTATCTTGGATTGCTTTTAATAATGGTCCTTGATGCGGGAGAAACACAGTGAGGGAGCTGAATGGTTTCATTTCAAAAGGAGGTGGAGCCTAATTTAATACTTCAGAACTTTAGCTCGTCCCATGGAGACTAATCTGCAAATGAGGGCTATATGCATCATGATTCCAGAGATCTATGATTCTGGCGCAATCAACATGCGCCATTTAATGACATAGTATTGGTTTTGACTCTGACTGCCAGAGGGAATGGTTCTAATTCCCCAACACAGCTCCATTTTAAACACACCGATTTGAATGGCTTTTTTTTTAAAATTTAGACCCACATTTTCTCCAAATGTACCTGTATGTTTCAAGTCCCCCCAAACGCTTTAAAAAGTGCTGTTGCTATGGACGACTGAATTCAATATCTTCTACTGGTCTACAGTTAAACATTTGAGAACTACAGATTCGTTGATTTTTTTTATCTAAAAGTAGAAATTAACAGATGCTTGATCGAATTTAGGCTTAAAATCTTATCTCACAATGTTGCTCTTTTTATGAGGTTCTTACACAGAAATTAGGGTAGTAAGTAGCAGTAGGGTGATAGGACCAGAAATGCCAATATGTGTAACACAAAAGGTAACGAACCAACTGGGAATAATCTGGCCAGATTTAGGCCTAGCTGCTCACATGGCGTCCATGATGAACCAATTTGCGACCATAATAGACAAGGCAATGCAGTCCCAGGGAAATGAGGAATTTTGGAATACATTCATACATTCACTATTTCCTTTGCTGACTTGCAAAACCAGCTGGTCACGCACTTCTGCCAAAATCAATACCAAGATCGCGCCCAAATCCAGTAAACCAAGCAGCACCCAGAGGCACCCTAAGGGACCGTCGCCGACCCAACGACCCCAACGGTGACGCCCACCATGCAGCCCGCCAACCTACCTGGGCAGCCGCCTGCCCCTACTGCCATGCCCGCAACTTGTAGCTACTAGTGTCACAAGTTGTGTTTCCTCGGCCACCTCTCTCCTCAGGGAACGCCAAATCCTTCTCTGATTTAGTCCTATACTCAAATCAGAATAGTAGCATCACCCAACAGACCCACTCCGAAATTCAGCTAAAGAAGCAGGAACAAGATGCTGCGCAAGTGCACCTGCCCTCTATCTTGCAGGTAGGCCCTAGCACCCAACGACAGCGATACATCAAGAGAGCTCCTGTCCTTCCATTACAATATATCAACGTCCAAGAAGGAAAATGGGTGGGATCGCATTTGTATTTGCTAAAATTGAGAGAGTTTGTGTACATATCATTACCTGTAGACCTATAATTATGTAGACCTAGGCCTATGTAGCCTATACATGCCGGCCTATGTTTTGTTGCATATTGTTTATATAGCCTAGGCCTAGGGCCTAACGCTCTCATATGGCCCTATTGCTTGGATATAGGGCCTATTTACTGACTTGCATTGTATCATTTATATTTCCATTAAATTATTGCATACGACATGGCAATAATTACTAGGCCTAGCCTACCTTTTAATCTCGCAAATAGACACTTGCCAAGGGTAGGCCTATAGGCCTAAACATTAGGCCTAGTTGTGTGTGTCTGGAAATCTGCATTAGCCTAGGGCCTAGAGTATTTTATTTTAGACTAGGCCTACCCATTAGTTAACAATATTGACGGAGCATTATTTCTTCACATTTTCACTTTTTATTTCTATATAGGCCTATTCCTTCAGCATGGTGCGGTCGTTATAGGGCCAACCAACAATATCCTACATGACAAATTCAATAGGCCTACATGTAGCAAATCGCCTAGGTGTAGGCCTATTAGGCTATTAAGTTATCATTATTTAGATTATTAATCATTACATTCCTGTTTGGCCCAAGTTGTTGATATTTCATTAGCAGTCATAGATATCTTTAGAACCAGTTTTAAATATTTGATCGTCAGGAAAGTAGATATCAGTTCTTTGCCCAGGCAATGCTAGCTAGTTCAGATTATAGGCCTAGAACACCACCTAGCGTGTTGGACTTGTATTACAGTCTAGCGATGCTAGGGCAATATCCGGGACCATTTCAAAATGGCGGCGATTTTGGATTCAAACCGTTTTCAACCTCTCAACGAATTCTGTTACACCTATCGATCTACTGCTAAGACACAGATGTTTGGATGGCTATCAATGTGGGCAAGTTGTTTGTGGTAAGAATTGAGTGTAAGAATCTTTTGCATGGGTAATAAACAATGAACCGATGGTCTGTTCATTGTTGCGAACCAATGGTCCGTTCATTGTTGTTTATCACGGCACGCCAACAGTAGCTAACAGTAGCACTGGCAACACAGGCTCACTTGGCGCAGGGACCTGGTGAGCGTACACGGGTCTAATTATAACATTTTCGGTCTGAGTCAGCAAATGTCCAACGTTATCTCATGGGGTGGGGAGGGGGGTAGACTAAAAATATAATAAAAATTTCCAATAGTTAGTTAAATACCAGACATCATAGATTTCCCCATACAGCCTCTATGGTGATCAGTACCACCAATTTTCGTCAGAAAATTTGCTGTCTTTATGAGCATACGGGATGGGATGGGAGCCTGATATTACTCAAATCTTATCAAGTTTATATTACTCAAGGAGAGAAAGGAGGGTTTGGAAATATTTGGTTTCAATACATTCAGGCTACTATGTCACCGACCACCGATAATGATTTATTTTCAGTAAATAAGGCCCATATTAGCATATTTCACTATCACTATAATAGGCATGAATAAATATGATTGTTACTCTTCTAATAATATTTATCTTCTCTATGGAGGATTAACACTGACATATTGTTCATTATGGTCTTTGACAAATGTATGTCGTCCAAAGCTGGTGCCTATATCAATCAGTATTACTTATGATATTATTGTATTCTATGAGAAATGGTTGTACTTTATAATTTATAGTTGTGTATTGGTTCAACAGATTAAAAGGAACCAAATGGAAGTGTTATATAATGTGCAATGTGACTGGACTTGAAATGAATAATAAATAGATAAACTGTATATAAAGTAACCATTGTCTTGTCATCTATTGCCGTGATTTCGCCGATATTAACTCATCTTTTTTCATACAGCATAGTACACATTAATTGCTATATAATATCAGCTATAAACAACCCATAATTAAAGCACATATTTTCCGTTTTCACCCCGCCGCTCCCGCTAAAATTATGAACCATAGTTAACACCATTCCCGTCCCCCCTGAATCCTTGAACACGATGCTACCACTGCGCTAAAACCTGATATATTGACCGCGCATATCGCACATCAGTTGACCGCGCAATGCGCTGTAGCATTTCGCGCTCCATGGAGTAACATCTGACGCTGTTCTGTTGCGTGAAAATCGCGGCCGAATTTCGCGCAATTAATTAAAGAAAAAAATGCAATAGTGTTCACTGGGTGTCTAAGTTGACCTTGTTGTAGACTACACCCTTACCCCCCCCCCCCCCACACCCCCCTCCTCCACCCTGATCCCCTGCCCCCATTAGACAACTCTCCCAAGGAAAGATCAAACAAACAATTCTTAGCAATCTTAATTTATTGACCTCCATGCAATCGTAACGACCCGTTACAACGCACTGCTGGGACATATTAACCTGCGACCCAGGCCCATCAAGCAGGTGCTTAGTTTTACCTTTTTTGTGGTATAGGTTATACTTAAACTGGTCTTTATCCCACTATGGGGTTCATACAATCATGTCTAGCCCCGCCGCATAAATATTCTGGATTTCTTTCATAAAAACATTCCTATCAGCCTTGTTTATTGTGTCTTGTAACGATGGGGTTGGCCAAGTTTCCCTTACCTGTTCAAATTTCTTTTCCGGAATGAATATCTTAGTTTTATGTGCAGTAAGTAAGAATTTGGAAATTTGCTCATTGTTAAAAGGACGCTTCAGTAATGGAAGGGAAAACCTACGGTTCTACTAAAACTAAAACTGAATTTTATATACCGGTATACAGTTGCTGATCGGTTTGCTTAGATCATCAAAAAGGAGGCTATGCAAATAATAGAGAAGAAATATATATTGTGACCGTCTGTTCAGTCCCAGAGTCGTCATCTGTAAGATATATGTAATATTACAGACTTTTCCTCTTTTTTTGCACATATCATGCATAGCCATTACTAAGACACCTTTTCCTATTACCGACCAGATATTCCTATTCCTGGAACAAATAGTTTCATGGCACCGACTATTTCTTCATTACTGAGATCTTTTCTCCCATTACAAGGAGTCTTTTTACTATTACCACTGCCCTATTACCTATGACCTGTGTCATCTGCTGTTATGACATGGCAGTTGCTTTTTTTCAAATATGACAGTTAGGACTGCTTCCTTTTTGCTTATTTTCTAATCCTCATGGATAGACTTCCACACCTTGATTATTTTTATAATCTAAAAAATATCAATATGTATAACAAATAACAAATAAATGCAATTTATCCACACACAACCACTATTTCTTGTGCAGTACTACCTACAAAACAATTATTAAACTAATTATTCTTTAACAGAAATGAAATGTATCATATAATAACCAACTTTACTTTGGTCGGATTTCTGGTCTACTAGCCACTACTCAGACACCACATAGTAGTATATGAAAATGAGCAACTGACTCTGGTGTAAGAAAGATGGCTATGTGGATATCTATGTGAGAGAAAGAAAAGAAAGTATCTCTTCAGATATTAAGATATCCATAATTAAGTCATGTTGATTATATATTGGAATATCTTAGAAAAGGAAAATGATATTTGAAAAAGAAATATGTTGGCTATGTTGGATATTTATTATGCACTCCAAGTCCAAACCCTCAGATCAGATAAAAACAGTATGTCAGCCTAGTTTGCTAATCGGTATCCGTGCCTAGAACTCAGCGTTTTAATGGGAATAATTATAATGACATGTTGCGGTCTTAGTGATTATAATGGCACTTTGCGGTTTGAGGCGAGAGGCTTTCCCTTAGGTGGATGGGACTTTCTCAACTTTGGGCCTAGACTGTATGACACATTTTTATCCTGACAGTTTGGGGACAAAACACCGTCGATCACTTATCATTACCCACTCACTCACTCACTCACTCACTCTCATCATGGTATCAGGGGGCACTCCTGTGCCTACTGGGCTACTTTAATAAATCCTGATAAACTTAAAATGATACAATAAAACCCTTAGAATTTCATTAAATTGTGAGTGCCAAGTGTCAGGGTATACTGTGGAATTTAATGAACACTATGAATATAAGAAGTCGCCTTATTGTAAGATTGCCCATACAGAGGACAAGGGAGAAAGATCAATCCAGTCAGACAGACACAGCTTGTGGGAGTAGCATCCCGCATTATCTTAGAGATCGGAAAGATCCAACCCAATTCAATTCTTTACTAAAGAATATGGTTATTCGATTGACTAAAAATATTGTCATGGTATGTCACCATGGTATATATTATTCATATAGTAGAAGTTGTTATGACCCAATGTACACAATGTACATTGTGAAAGGTATGTTACAACACCTGTTATATCCACATACTGGACATAATGGTTATACTGGTGTCTTTCTAAGCTTAAAATAATGTACAAGGTACTTGCTTAAATGGTAACACGGTAATTATTGGTCATTATTGTTGACCGAAATCTCTTCTTTTTCCCCTTCTACCTAAGCTGAAAATAACATTACTATAATGTGATACTTATGGATAATAGAAAATCAGGTCAAATCAAATTAAAAAGAGAAGAGCATCAATATAGGCTATATAAATGAACATGGCGCTTAAAAAGAACAATTTATTGCATTTATAATTTATTGATACTTTCATGTACATTAAATGCAATCAAAAGTAGGTAACATGTAATCACTCACTCAGCCAGCCATATCAAATCAAGAAATATATTACAAAATTTTAGTCCGTAGCTATCATTAAAATTAACTCTTTTTCTTCATTATTTTCCATAAACCTGTATGTGTATAGTCAACACAGGGATATGTAAACACCCTAGCAACTATAACTTCATCTGATCTCTTATCATCTCTTATTGTATGTTAATCAACATAAACTGAAAGTGCTATGGTTATTTTTATTATTTCATTGGAGGCCTCCTATAACGTATATGGGTGAAGTCGCCAGAAAATGTACAATTCTGCTTCACCAATCCTCTCAAATAAACCAAACTTCAGACACAAATAAAGTTCGAAATACAGTTTAACCTAACTAAACAGATTGCTAGAATCACTGCAATGCCAAATATACTCGAATTTACCTAGCATTGACAACATTGCAGCCTAATTTAGCAGAATTTACTGCATGTGTACAACTGCCAATATTGTACATTTTCTGACAATCTGAGCAATATACAAAAAAACGTATTATCCGCCATGGATGTTTCCAATTCGTCGCCTTAAAAGATTATCATTACCGTGTAACTAATCAATATTCCCTCACATTACCCATTAATATCAAACTACATTCAAAGACATAAATATTACTCAATAAAACTACATCGCCCAATCCACTTCTATAAACCTCTGCGTATTCTATAATTCCATATATTTATACGGTCGTAATTACCAGATATGAGGATTCTTAAAAATGATTATGGAACGCCGATAGCGATTTTTCATGGTTAACACAAATTGATTCAGTATTCCACATGAACAATGCCTAAATCAAGCCAATGTGGAGGGTATGCAACACAATATGGGTCAGATTTTCAGAAAATGTACAATTGGCAGCTGTACACATTTAGGAAATTCTCCTAAATTAGGCTGAAAAATGAAGAACACCGGGTATATCTGAGTATATTTGGTATAACATTGATTCATAGTGTCAGTTCTGTTATGTTATACTGCATTTTGAAGCTCATTTTTGTCTTAAATGTGGGCTATTTGAGAGGATTAATGTAGGTGAATTGTACATTTTCTGAAAATCTGACCCATATAAAGACCTATACCGTTATGCTTGTGCATGATAGATACACATTTTATACTTCCCTGTTGCTAGTTATAAATTTTGCAACTCTGAGATCTTGTACCCTTAGTGCACAGCTTTTACAGACACGACCTCGGTATGACTTGGCACTTTCCCCCATGTATACCCGAACAACCCTGGACGAATGCAATGCAAGGACAAGGTTATGTCGTGAACCCATTTTCTGCCTGCTACATGTATTTCTGTATAGCATTGATCCTAGGGCGACCGATACCTGGTTTTGTGCCAACATATAACTGCCTCATCCGACATATTAATGGTATTTAGTTTCAGTTCTGCTGTAAAGATTTAGGCGCGATAAATCGATTCCAGTAACATTGACTGGCCGAACCTTTACAATGTTTATACCGTATGTCCTTGAATATGTCGGTGAACTTTGGAATATTCTGAAAGCCCTTGAATGAATGTAAATGTCGGTCAATATCTTGATTAATCTAAGCACATTGCACAAAGGGTGGTCTCCACTGACTGCGGTAAGCTCTGCGGTGAGCCTTGCGTTGGTTTGTGCTTTTTCTGTAGGTGGAGAGGAATGACGAGGTGCTGCTTCACTGTCCATGTAGGCAGGACCTGGCCACTTCTCACCATCACAGCACCATCGCAGGGCTTACCACAGAGCTTACCGCAGAGCTTACCGCAGCCAGTGGAGACCCCCCCCCCCGCCTCCCCCTTAAGAAATTAATTGCGTTTACAGAAAGAGACTATACTTTTCATGATATAGCTCGATCATGGTACTGGAAAACCTCGTCCATATGAACAGAAAAGAAAGTGGTATCATGCGCTGATGCTGATGCAACTCTTATCTCATTTTGGAAACCACCAATTTTGCCATCGTGGATATTGATCTCAAATTTAACTTCCTAAGATTCAATTATGTCAGAACAAGCTTAGTACAGTTCCACAGTACATGTACTACATGTTTTGCTACGGACGGTGGGGGCAAATATTGGGTCGATTCTAAGGCCTTTGCATTTTTATTAAGATTTTGTGAATATTTCCAAGGTCTGGCCTACAAAATGTACCTGTTCACCTTTAGTTAGAATCACACTAAACTTAATGATACTAAGATGAATCAAGGAAATTATGTTACATTATAGATGGGAATGCATACTTCTTTGTAATAAATACCTATTGGGCTTTAAACTCCCTTTACTGTCCAGGAGAATTATTACACTCCAACTGAGAATATTTCAATGAACAGACCCACATGAGAAACCCCAGTTCAAAACTTAATTTAGAATTATGCATCTTCTCAGGGGCCTTTGTTCGCAGGTTCTATGGTAGGTAAGGATGCCTAGCGTTACTACAGCTGTTCTTTATCTCCGGCTCTCAGGGTATATGGATGTAACATGGCAGGTGAGCACATGTATCCCCTCCTGGGTGGTAAACTACTACACCTCCTCCTCTTCCCACTGGCGCTCTCGCCCATCCTCCAGCTGATCACTACATGTATACCTGGTGCCTGACCTTTTATATGCCGGTGCCTTGCTCCTGCTGCCTACTCCATGCCCCCATTACAGCTTACAACGACCTCCTCCTGCTCTTCTTGTTGAAGCCTCTCTATCTCTACCGTCTATAGCCTGTCCTTACCAGTCTGAATTTCCTGGTCCACACGCTGACTGAGTTTTTAATGATTACGTAATATAATGTAAGAGTTATTAATTATGAAATGGAAAATAAATGGGTTTGGATACTACCAACGTTGGTTAAGAGACACAATAAATGAAGTCATAAAATAGAAAATAAATGTATTTCATTCGTCTACCACTAATACAATACAGAATTAGTACTGAAGTCCACCAGCAGTTGGTAGTATCTCAACCCATTACATTTAGTTATTAATAATGATTTATTAATTAAACCCTGGTTTATCTGAGCACACAATTGATGCTTGTTAACTCACATTGTCATTAGCTAAATATACATGCATACCATACAGTACAACTAGTAACACAATATCTAGACCTTGTCTCCAGAGGAAATGTGTTCAATTTGACGTCCTTCAGGTTGTTTGACTCGCCCAGTTCATATTTAAATTGAAGTTAGCATTTTAGTAACTAAGCTCTGAAAAATAATCCATTGAACGAATTTGTGTAGTGTTAATGTATTCTGTTTCATTTTATTTCAGGTGAGCATGATCGTTTTGAAGGATAAAGTATTGGGATAGCCAGAGTAACTCTTGCCTTGCACATTGATGGGTAATATAACTTACATAAATAGAACATTTGCTCTTACTCCCTTATCTCAACTACTTTAAATTTAAAATGCCCTAAATGTTGGCCCTTTTCTGTTTTACCTTATTCTATGGATTATCTCAATTTCTGTATGAATTATATCTAAGAGATAAATATCTGGGATATTCAGAGGATTTTAGCAGTTACCTGCTTGAAAAGGTGAGATCTTAGAGTAAAAGAAAGATTAGATTAGCTGCCGAAATTTACTTTTGAATAGAAAAACTTCCATAATAAGTGTGTAAAACATCTTGCAACACAACCGATATTCTTACATTCTCTAACAGGTATTTCATAAACCACCGTTCATTAGAATTCAAGATATAATACAAATTAAGAGGGGTTGTTATAGGTATTAAAACAATCAGTTCTTGAAGTCCTAAAATACATATAGACGTATATATTGGGGGGGAAAAGCAGAAGCTCAAGACTGGCTTGGGGAGACTGTAGCCGTGTTGATCCCAGACCTCGTTAACAAAGCTATCTCCTCTGCAGAAAGTCTGCGTACTCACCAGTCACTGTCAGACAGCAGACCTCTGCTCCTGCTAGGGGAGCTCTATGTGCATACATGTAGCCTTCATATTGTCCAGCATGTCCAACATAATGGCATTACCCTATAATCAGCTTAAATATTTAGTGTATTTTATGAAACATTATTTCATTCTTTTAAACATTGGAAAGTATATCAGATCTATGCATGCTGTAGTCTAACCATGTGATGAAGTTGTATCCAATTATAAATCTATAAAAAGAAAGTTGAGGGAGGATTGAATATAATATTGGCCAACATGGTGTTGAGACATATACGTTGGTTCAATATTTGTATGCCTAATTCTACAGCTGTCTGGAGGTAGGAATTTAAAACATTTATGGTGTCAATATAATTGTAAGATTATACGACACATTGGAGAAAGAAATTGTCTTATATTTTAATAGCACTATATACCAGAACTTTGCTACAGTGGAAATGGAATTGCCTTTGAGGGCTCCCTTCTGGCGACTGCTAAATTGGTGTTGTCAGACGGTGTTCCACAAAATTATTAAGGATAGAGCATGTCCCTGTTTAAAGCATTGAGCTATCAATTTATCTTTGGACAAATAGTCCAAACAGTCTATGATACTGTGTGAGTTTGTATGATATTGATATTTTTTCTCCTCGGCGAAAACTTTAAAATGATAAATTACACCCATGACATATATATTGCAATGTCTTTATTCAACCACAGAGGACTTCTGAGAATACCTCATATGTACGATTAAATAGTCTAAACTGCGGAATTCCTATGGGGTTTTTTACATATGGACAGGCCCTCCCTCCACCACATATCAGAACTGTGGGAAAGAATTGTTACCATAATACATATAATTGACCCATCAATGAAGATATTTTCGGTTATTCTTTCCACGCCACGTCACAGCTCACGCCCCCTGTGACGTCATAAAGCTAGTGCGACAAGAATATTCCATGCCTATTGTGACGTCGCATATATGTACACCTTCCTAATCACTTCATCTTGTGAAAATTTCTTTTCTTATCTATATTATTATATTTATTCTGTTTATGGTGAAATAAACCTCGCATTATTCTGGGTTTCTGGCCAACCTGTCTCCTCATACGTTATTCCATAACAGGTTCGCCCCAGGACATATCGTAATCATTTCTAGGATGGAGAGTGACACCAATTTAAGTATCCACATCAGGTGTGCCATTTTTAGCCATGCATTCGCGCAACTGTGCACATAACCTCAGATATTTCACTGGGTTTGTCTTTTTACTGAAATCTGAAGAACAATTATATGTCATATAAATAATTTCTTATTCAGGACGGGAGGCTGCATACATTTATGCAGTCCACAATCTCTCCATTGAGGAAGGGAGGCTGCATTCTAGGCATTTCTGTCTTATATTGTTTGATATTGATAGAAGGGGCCATAACTTAACAAAGAATGAACAGATCTTTCTGAAATTTGAAATAACAGAAACAAACACATTTGAAACACATACACAATATTTGTATAATTATATTGCCATGGGTACAATAATGATGATGTCATAACTAACATACATAAATGCTTGAAAGTGAATTTGGAGCGAAGAAACCCGTCCTGAAGCCCCAAAGGTGTGTAAACTGCCTCCCGTCCTTAAAGGTTAACCTTAACCCCAGTAGCAAGTCCTGCTTTTCAGGATTGCCCCTACTTTATATGTGTGGATTACCTGAAATCCTGTAGGTATAGATGTTGATAGACATTGCACTGGCTATATCATGATAGAGGACAAAGTAAGGCTTTGGCATCAGCCAACATCTCTTTACTCTTGCATCTGACCCATCTCTATCCCCCTGGAGCTCTTATCATCTCACTAGCGAGCTGAAAGATGCATGTCCGCGCCATATAATAGCCTATGATATAGTTGACCTCTGGACTAGAGTGCACGCATAAAGAATTATAGGTTACACCTCTTTACTTGTATCCCATCCATTATGCATCCGTAACACCCTCTCATGCTTTCAGAGCAGATATTTGTCTAAGGGATCACCCATAACATATTTTATGGGCAGTAAAACAAGTGCCTGTGAACCTAATGGACCTCGGTAATAAGGTCTTAAGACCGCCTCAAATGTGATGGTGACCTGTGACTACTGACACCATTGTGACTCCATATTGACAGTCAGTATGACAGCAGGTATGCAGCGAGGCAGCTGGGGGTGCGCCTATTGATTATACCTTAACAATATCTGTCAAGATGGAAAGGACTGATATTATCAAGTGTCAGATTACCAAGACGTGTTGTACCTCATTTGTTGCTCACTCCTTGTTTGGCTTTTGAAAGTTACATAAAAGCGTAGATGTAGGAGATATAGATAGACGAGGTGCTTACTCATTTCAGTGATTTGTGTATGTACAAGTATAGGTTGATTTGCCAATTGAGAAACCTTACAGTGAGTGGATAATTGATACATTTGGTCTGTTCCTTTAAGGTAGCAACTTTCCATGAAAGAAGCCTTTTCTGTGTGCAAAAGGTGAGTGTTTCTGAGAAGTCTAGGTCAGGTATGTTTTTTCCTTTGCACCGTTATGGAAGAATGCAAGGTTTGGGGTGGTTCTTTCATTAAAAAAGGTATATATCCTCGATACAAAGGTCGATTTACGTAGAATATAAATTTAGACTATTCAATTTTTTTTATTATAATTCCTAGGGCAATACAGTACTTGCTACTGCCACTGCATTTACCAGAAGCAGATGATTGTGAGATGCGGGCCATTTGCTTTATGGTTCTAAATTGTGTATGTTTTATATGATAAATAATTTGTTGCTAATATTTTGTTCTGTCGCTTAAACATATATTATGAAATAGATAATGCTTTGGAACTGAGGATTCAAGGACACCCACCTAGTTTCCAGTCTAGGCTGACATCTTCTTAGATCAGATAAGAATGGTATGTGAGTGATTGGACATCTACTGCGCTAATGGTTTTCCTGGCCCTGGAGTAATAGGTTATAATGGCAATTTGCGGTTTAGAGGGAGAGGCTTTCCCTTAGCTTGGAGGGACACTCTCAACTAATATATAGACATGCACATTCTTCAAAGTATCCAAACTTAACTAATCCCACATCACATTCATACATATCTACAAAACAGACATAACTCAAATATGGCTCTAATATGTATACACCTTCAGAAGGCAAAAACTGTCCAATGACTTGAATCATCAATATTGATGCATTTGATTGACGTAGGACCCGGCATCTGGCTCTAGGTTCATATGTAGATCTATTGTATGCAACCAACGAGTTTGATGCAACATACCTTTCTGGGTCCGCTGTATATGGACTAAACTTAAAGTAATATTGAAAGCGAAAACATTTCCATTTGAGAGGAGTTCTCCCACAGGCGGATATCCTTGAATTGCAGCCAGCATATTTGTACAATACACATATAGGCCAGCAATATGGTTCAAGAGTATAAAAATGTTTATATGTTGGTGTCTAATTTCAATGGTGAAGTCTGTGGTGAAGGCCCAGGAACACCTGCGTGGCCTCGTGTTTTATATGTAAACACAGCCTGAGAGGCAGGTGCCATGATCAGGTATTTCCACCTATAAACTGGCCCTCTTAACCTTTGCTATCCGGCTTCACCGTATCTATTGATTAACCCTTCCGATGCAGGGCTGTAACTATGGCTGTTGCAATATTAAGGGTGGTCTCCACTGGCTGCGGTAAGCTCTGTGGTAAGCCTTGCGATGGTTTGTGCTGGTTCTGTAGGTGGAGAGGAATGACGAGGTCCTGCCTACATGGATCACTGGCCATGTAGGCAGGACCTGGCCACTTCTCACCATCACAGCACCATCGCAAGGCTTACTGCAGAGCTTACCGCAGAGCTTACCGCAGTCAGTAGCGACCCCCCTTTAAGGATGACTTTATATGTTGAACGTAAACAACAAAAATATAGATGATGTTTTAGAATGTCGATCTTACAGAAACACCTTCTATGTAGTTGTATACATGGGTCAGATTTTCAGAAAATGTATAATTGGCAGCTGTAAAGATTAAGTAAATTCTACTAAATTAGGCTGCAATTTGGCCAATACTATGTGAATTCGAGTATATTCGGCATTGCATTGATCCTAGCAATTTGTTTGGGTAGGTTGAACTGTATTTTGAACTTTATTTTTATCTGAAATTTGGGTTATTTGAGAAGATTGGTGAAGTTGAATTGTACATTTTTCTGAAAATCTGACCCATGTATTCTTAAATGTTAATATATTGGTTGGTACATCAAGGTGACAGGTGATCTTGGTTCAACCAACGAGTATAAAATTATAGACTCGTTGATTCAACATATGCTATACCTTATGCTTATGGCCCAAGGACATGAATAGAACGATCCTAATCTCTGAATTCAACAAAGAAACTAGGGCTATTCAATACACATCATATTCAAACTATTCTATCTGCCTTTTACATTATCTATTTTAATTTAGATAAAACAACTACAAAACAATCTTGAAAAACAATAAAGAAATTATAAGAGTGTGTCCACAGTGGATAGAAATATGTTTCAAATCGGGTACATTTCTCCAAATAATTTTGATTGAATGTCTGTTCCTTTGCTGTCATTACTTCGCCGTCTACTCGAGTTGTCACCTTCTCACCTATTCCTGCTCTTATAGCTCAGATTACATCCTATTATAGTCCCTTGTACCTATTCTGCCTACCCATTATGTATACCTACGTCTTTTTGACACTCTCCATGTTACCTTATACACAATTGTTACTCCATTGTGGACTTCCTAGAAAAATAATAAAATGAAATTAATTGTGAAGAGCAATGGATATGAAGAGAAATGGCTAGGCTTTCCAGTCAGACTACGGTACAGCTTATTATGCCTCTATAGTATATATCACGAAGGGGAATTGACAATCTATCATATCTCATGATTGGACTCGGGGCAAAATCCGGAGCGTAATTCATAATTAGATCAATATGATACTATTGTGTTTTCTTCTTCTTATCTATTCATATGCAGAACATTCCGCACGTGATATCTGCACAATGTTCATATCCACTATTGAAATTATATCTATACTGTTTCAGTCCCTCCATGCAGGAAGCCCCCCTTCCTCCTTGTCCCTCTCCTCATCCTCCATATTTCCTTTCCCCTTCCTGCTCATCTCCTCCTCCTAAGTATCGACCCTAACCTCATCTACCCCTCCTTCTCATTCTTTTCTGTCTTAAATTCATCCTTCTTCTCCTATACTGTCTCTTCTTCATGTCTCTTTTCCACTAGCCCCGCCCTCCCCCCCCCCCCACACACACACACCTCCGTCCACCCTCCACCCCACGACAACCCTCCTACACACGCATGCCTCGCCCAGGAATAGGACCCAGATCATATGAAACGTTATCAGAGATCCACTCTCCTCTATTTATACTGCACAAACAATCCTCTCCACACCTCGTCCTATACATCCTGGGTTTCAGGCATCATGCATAATTCTGACTCGGCCCTATCATCAGACCATTCTACTGGTTCTACTCAAAATCACCCATTCTGTTTCTGTTTCACACAAACCTCCCGACGGTAAGGCCCGAAGTATGATGATAGCAATACTAATGATTATCTATCACCATTATGGTCTACTTCTGCTAAATATCATAACATCCATCTTCTTTCCACGGGCCTTCCAGTGAAGAACGATACAAATCCCTATTGTATACAAAGTCATCAACGCCTATTTCCTTTATACCTGAAATCTGAATTGTATGATTGAATTTTGAAGGAAGTTGCATGCAGATAGCAGGGAACAAATATACTTTAAAGAGCTTGAAGGCCGTTGGTGTTTCATATAGCATGCATCCATGGTCAGCGTCTTTAATATGACACTTTGCCAATATCCATATATATGCACATGAACAAGTATGCATGCATAACCCCACACACGTGTTTGTACATATATGTACAATATGATATACATGTATTATGCCTACATGCAAACACATATAGAAATCCATCACATACATGATACGGTCTCCTCATGCACCCACACAAACCAGAAACAAAGAGGGAGATTGGGTCCCATTAATCCCATTAACTGGCACATATTCCTATCCACAATACAATTCTGCAATATGTATAACATCGATAACCCGTTTATAGGTTGCATATGTTGTTTACATTCCAGGTATAGGCACTTAGTTGTAATGTATTAAGGTAGATAATGGTTATCCAACCACTTGGTCCATGCTTATCAGCAGTTACCAGCATTAGGCCATGACTCACGCCGATCTTCAGTTCAGAACCTGAATATCGTATTAAACCTGTAAGACCCTGTCCACACACAGCCGATCTGCCTACCGATTGCTTCCCGATTTGGGCCTCCTGATGAATCCTATGATCTCATTTCAAATCCTGGTTTATGTTTTTGAATTAACATAAACCAAGTGAAGTTTGGAAATGAAATCCTAGAATTCATCGGAAGACCCAAATCGAGGGGCGGGGGGGGGGGGGGGGGGGATTGGGAGGCAAATCGGCTGTGTGTGGGCAGGGTTTAAGATTGTTATTACACATTACATAATTGACGAATCGCAGATATGGTATCCCCTGCTCAGAGAGTGCCCTACAATACATGATAGAATTCAACAAGTGCATTTAAGGCAGTATCACGTTTGTAAAATTTGATCATTTCTATACATGGATAGCCCATTCATGGGTTTGACTTGGTTAATATTCCTCTGTCAGGCTGAGCATTTTAACACTATGATTTATATGCAGCCATTTTATGCAGCATTCAGGCTTTTCGTGTTAATAGAGATGATGCACCTACTTTTTTAAACAAATTCTTTTACTTCTTTTTACTTCTATTTATTCTTCATACATTATACAAATAATCTATTCATATAACTTTTACCATTCAAACCTTTTATCCTCTACCATTTACCTTAATACATGTTAAGCGCTTTTGAGCAGCTTGCTGGTAAGAACGCTATACAAACTTTATAAATAAAGATAAAATAAAAATAGAATAAGATTTTTGATTAAGACATGATTTCCGGCCTGATCCACTCAGACTTTGCGACATTATGAAGTATGTCAATAGTTATAAATATACATTATAGGTACATACACGTGTCTTTTTCAACAGAATTGTGTGGAGGGATAATTGCCGTTAGCAATAATATAAAAATTACACATGTGAAGTATACTGTACATATCGTTTGACATGTCCTATATGTTATATCACTGAGTACCTTTATTAAACTATCCAACGACGCAGTCCTCGATCCCTACTCGACCTTCCCCTAATATTCGTAGGTTTTATCTTTAAGCAAATCTCACGATGACTGTGTATTCCAGCGGACTTTTGAGACGCCACTTGCTGCATTGACAAATAATGAGAGGTGCTGGAAAGAAAAGCCAATGTTTACAGATATCAGGCCTACTTCCTGGTTGTTTTGTTCTTGACCTAAAGAGTCCATAACATGAACTCACCTCTATCCCTATTCTACAGTTGCAACGAGTGGCCTGCAAGCTATAATTGTATAGTGGGTCAGATTTTCCGAAAATGTACAATTCGGCTTCACTAATTTTCTCAAATAACCCATTATTTAAGAGAGAAGTGAGCTTCAAAATGTAGTTTAACACTACAGGACTGATATTTTAAATCAATGCGATCCCAAATATACTCAGATATACCCGATATTGTCCATTTCTCAGTCTAATTTAGCAAAATTCTCTACATTTGTAGAGCTGCCAATTGTACATTTTCTGAAAATCTGACCCTAGTAGTAAAGGCCTGCAATAGTATAAGGAGAGAGAAACGGCTCTCACAATCAACACGCCATACATCTTTTTATAATGAACATGGCAATTCAACACAAGCTATTTAAAACATCTATTACATTGTTCCACCTCACCCCCGGTCGTTGGACATGTAAACAAATCAAAGAGCTGAAGTTAAATATTAACACACAGACGCTGTCCCTCCTGGAAATGTTTTTAAAGGTCCAAAATGCCCTCAGGAATATTCATGGACCTCTCCTTTCCTATAACAAAGACTCATGCTCGATGAGATACTTCTAATAATACCGGAGGCAGGATGAAAAGAAAAACGTTTGAAGATCTGATAGTCATGCTATCTTACCAATCTCCCCCAGTCGGGATACCACGATATCCAAGGCCCATTATGTTTAATCATGAAAGGTTATCATTTAAAGCCTGGTCTTTATTTCATGTTATTGATCAAAGTTATCTATAATGGGGGCTGCACACAGGAATATTTCTCTCAGGAAACTTTGATATAAGAAGTACAGAAATAGTAGTAAAAAATGGTATCACTGTATACATGATAATTTTATCATGTTCTTGCTTATTGACAAGCGACATCGCGATACCAAAATGACACTGAAGTTATTATATCAATTAATTCATTATATTCTCACATGTGGTGCTAGAGTTTAGAGGTTAGATTCTGTTCATTCATGAATAACATTACATCGATGATACTCTTCTCAGAAATCCCGGTATACAAAAAAATACGGTATACAAAAAATAATCTAAGTACTACTACTACTACTATCTATACTAGACAAGGCAATACGTACATATATAGATAAACAACAAAAGCAAGATACACACAAGTGACTTCTATCGTTACATTCATTATAAAGAAAGAAAGAAGAGAGATCGTTAAACAATAATACTGCCAACGGGCTATCAAGCCTCATAAGGGGGATTGTACTCACTCATCACTCATTAAATTTCAAATATAATATAAAAAACCAACACCTGTAGCGCACGTTCTAATATTGGCAAATAATTCATCACCGAACAGTCTATGCATATATATTAAACTCTTTAATATTTGTTATATTATATGAAATATTACATTGTATTTCCACTGCAAATTCCTCTACCAGCATATACTCCAGTCTATATAAAAGCTATTTCAGATTCAATGACTACAAATATATGTTATAAAAAGGAAATTATATTACTAACGTTGGTATTGAGTAACAGTTATTCTCCAGGCGAGTGTATAGAAAGAGGCAAAACATGTTTGTTGGTGTGAATAGGAAATAGAATGAGGCAGTGTGGAGGTTTTATAGTGTGTCAGTGAATGGCCGTTCTAAAAGCTGTGTCACCACTCTGCCAATATCAGACATTCCTCTCCTAACTCTACCTCTCTTAAAATGTTGGTTTTATTCTGTTTTTGTTTCCCTTACTCTCCTCTTACCAAATCATCATTCGTGACTCCCTCTCTCAGAGACCTACGGTGGCTCTGATTATCTGTGTTTTAACAGGTGTCCCTCCCACGAAATGCAGTACAATTTGATTATTGGCTGCCCCCATATGGTACGTTATAGATTTGTTTCAACTTGCCTTATCGATGTGAGTTTAGCTTATACACCCATTTTGAATGGTTGTGCTGGAAAATGGCTCATGGAGAAATTAATGGAACAATGTGGTGTGGTTATCTGCTTTGATTATCTATTTTTCTGGTGGAATCCTGACTGTTAAAGAATGAATGACACTTTAATTTGCCACACCCCAGTTTTGAGCCACCGTACCTGTGGCAATGTTGGAGCCGTTGTGGTATAGCAAATATTGGTGGTGGATCTCCTAAATGTGCTTTTGATGTTTTCTAGGCCAACAGAACAGAAATAAAAAAAAATAAAAAAAAACATATAAAGACCGACCATCTGTGTCGTCAGGCAGGTTGCACAATATACACAAAGCAGTGAAAAATATTCACCAGACATAAAATAAGGGCAAAAATGCAGCTGTCTTTTTCCTCTCCAGACACCTGTCTAGCGATCCTTAATTTACACTGTTTTGTTCTCCATAGAAGTCTTAGCAAAGTACAAAAACACACAAAACACCTCTTAAACTAATATATACCTAATCTGTCTAGTTCCCTGTTGATTACCTATCAGCATGGGTCCAAGAATACGTGATTGTCCTTTCAATGCCGTCCTTGTATAAAGTGTCTGTTTCATTGTAACTGTAAGTGATTTTTGCGCACATTTGACTTATAAGCGACCATTTTTGAGCGGTTGGGTTTATTTTTTTTAGCCATTTTACTCCATTTGTCCCCTTGCTGACAGGTCCCCATTAACATTCCAGTAAAATGGCTCGTCCCAACCAATAGCAATTTGATCAATTACTGGTACGATCTGGTGATATTTTTGAATAACTTATAATAAGTATATCATTTGAAGTCCAAGCATGTACTTTACAATGTTATACAACAATCGATCTTTTAAAGGAATTGGTATAACATACTCATTTTGTTTACATGAAGATTTAGTCAGCGTAGATTCATTGAAATACCCAATTCTCTCGAATAATTTCCAGCGTAAATCTGCGATTCTCCTTTTGTGGACTGAAGTTTATTTGTGGACAGAAGTTAACACCACATGGGTTACACCTGACAGAAGTCTTTCTTCAATGCGTCCTTTTATGGTTAGGTAGGACGCAAAGTATGACGTACTTTCTCTATATATTTAAATTATGTGTGAATTCTTATTGGAACATTACAACATTGAGTTATTGTGTGGAGCCTTGGGATCATATGGGTCAGATTATCAGAATATATACAATTCGCCTTCACCAATCCTCCCAAATAACCCACATTTAAGACAAAAATGAGGTTCAAAATGCAGTTTAACATAACAGGACTGATACTTTAAATCAATGTGATACCAAATATACCCAAATATACCCGATATTCATCATTTTTCAGCCTAATTTGGCAGAATTTCCTAAATAAGTAGAGCTGCCAATTGTACATTTTTCGAAAATCTGACCCATATATGAAATTTGCTTTCATGCCCTTTCCCCTTTGTTTTTATTTTAGACAGTGAATTAAATCACTCTTCAGTGTTTCATTCACTGATTGTTGATCCATATTAAACATTGGTTATTCCTATCGATTGCAATTAATCACATAAGCTATACATCAAGCTTTGGCCGTTATCGGACCAACGTTATACCTACGTAACCAGGTTTTTGTAAGCGTGGGCGAATGGTATCTTATAAAAATAACGTGACATGTACGCATACATAGATATGGAGCATAAAGGAAAGATGTAATGTATCTCATCTTTTTATAGTGCGGATATGTCATGTATTATTAATGTATTATTGATTATAAGAAATACATTATCTCCGAGTTTGTATATATGTGTGTGTTGTTGCCATGAGGATATGGGGATCCAGAATCCCTTTGATCCAAGCCGACACACACTTAACTTTCTTTATATCTACCCCAGATACGACTGGGTACACCTAATTACCTTGACATGGTCGTAATCATATAGACTACAGTAGACCTTCGTTATTGCCGGCTCAGTAAATGCGAACATGGGGAATTTCCACCTGCCCGTATGGGTTATGAAACACGACACTAATTCAATTTTGCGTTCTACGTACACCTATTGTCACCAAGAATTGCCACCTAAACTGGACACCGATACTAGATTTGATAACTTTATTTTGTTTTAATCACTCTAGGTCCAAACTCTCAGATCAGATAAGAAGGGTATGTCAGCCTGCTTCGCTAATCGGTCTCCTCGCCTAAGACTTGGGCGTTTTAATGGGAATATGATGACATTTTGCGGTCTTAATGGAATTATAATGGCACTTTGCGGTTTGAGGCGAGAGGCTTTCGCTTCGTTTGAAGGGACTCTCCCATCTTTGGACCTAGACTGTAATATAAACAGAGCTATGCATTGCTCTGATATAAATTAATTTGATTTAGGGATTTTTTTGGTTGATTCATTAATGATTGCTCTTTCTGTTTGTGTCCATCCATTCACCCAGAAAGGTTTCAATGTATACTCTAGATTTGTTTGTTTGTTTACCATTTATTTCAATAAATACACAATGTACATTGCTATTCTCAGCTTATGATAAGGACTTACAGAAAGTATTACTAAGTACAGCAAAGTTTCAACATTTCTTCACAATATCACCCCATGCATAATATTTATATGGATCTTTATACAGTCGAACTCAGCATTTCATGCGACGGAATGTATTATATATAACCGGTTCTCCTCCTACATTGGTGCATCTAGGGGTCAATATATACGTTGCTTGTACGGTACACATATTAAAAGGTAGATGATGGCAGAGGCCGCTACACTTTCATCTTAGAAGTGAGTTCCTACTGTAAACTTGGAACCGCTGCAGTCGCTCTTTACTACTTTTATGTATGATTCACGCCGGGAACCAGCGTATCCTACTTACCTGCCCTCAGATAAGAATCAGTAAACTTCTTAGAGCATATCTATAACAAAGCCGTTTGGCGGGAGGACATAACAATCTTGTAGTTGTATCCGTGGGGGGGGGGGCGTGGGAGGGGGGAGGGTCAGCAATTATTATTATTATTATTATTATTATTATTATTATAAAACTTTTATTCAATAAAACATGTACATTTCTGCTATGTTGTACTGAAGCGGAAAAGTCCTTCTCAGTGTTATATAACTCAGAGTTCTTCCCGGGTTCCCTCCAGAAATTATATAAAAGGCAAATAGGATAGAATACACAATTATATATAGGCAATTTACATTGTTCAAATACTAAGAATATAGAATCGACCCGCTTTTAGATGATAGGATGCAAATGACGGTCATGGCAGTGTCCTATTGCCCGTGGTTTCATGTATTTGCCAGAGGTATTTCGTCATGGAGTCATAGAGTTATTCGGATTTATAATATCGCATCTTGATAATTAGTTCAAATAGATGTATGCAATCTGTATGTATTATATGATATGTTATAACCAGAATAAGCAACATTGGTGAAAGCTGTTCAGTTCCTTTATAAGAATAAATTCATTTGGTTTCAATTAATTTACAGGACATTCATTTAACCTATAGTAGGCTTAGTCTAAAGGGCCCCCAAGCCCCCCCCCCCCCCTGTCTAAAGTCACTCCCCGCCTCTTCCCTCAATAAAAAAAATCCTGGACACCATGTTGTTTTATGGATCTTGTAGACAAAGCGTAACGGTTATTATGGATAACAGTGCAAGAGATTTATGAACCTACTGTTGGTGGTATGATATGTTTCCAAGGATATAATACTCTTTTTATTAATATACATGTACATGCGATGTTGTCAATGGATCATGTTTCAACAATACATGTATCTAATCTCTTGGAAGCACTTTATTACTGATGTTTTTACACTTTTGTTATTGTTTTTTTTAAACTTTATCTTTTGTGCTGATACATTGTTGCTACCAATGAGATATGGTTCATACTTCTATAAATCTTACAGTTTTATTTTACAGTTTTAGTTTACTGATCACTAATGAATACAAAGCGTAGATAAATCTAGTTTGGCTAGCATGAGGCTTTACAGACAGTTGTTGATTTACTAAACATAGAGGGGTACTTAGTCTCAAATGAATGCCCACGTTTAATTGAAAATCATATGCCTTACCTTGTTGTACATATCTCAGGGATCTCACCCTTGCACAAAGTAGCAGTGAGTATGGAGTCAGATTACAATCAGAAATATATCATGTTGTATTGTAACATTTGATCCTTCTGCTAAGGAGGCTTCGTAACAGGCGTATCTCCACCTAAAGAACACTTCATCATAAGCATGGCACCTGGGCATTGTTTGCAATCAGACCATAGCAACTAGATTTGCCTCGCTACGTCCTTTAGTTATATATCTAAGTCATAATTACTACCTTTAAATCTAATCTTCAGTTCAATATTTAGGTATGAATAATAATATAATAACATGAAATATTCTAACTGGATATATATGGTTGAAACCAAGACACATACACTATTTGTATGCAATACAAAACCGTATTTCATACGTGTGTTTTATATGCACCAGTATTTTACAACTGCCTTTGTTTTTTTAACTCTATATAGAGTTAAAAAACATACAAAATGAATACCAGAAAATGAAAATAGATACAAAATAATTTATTGTAAACGAGACATATTATGACATATTATGTCTCGTTTACAGTCAATTATTTTGTATTTATTTTCATTGTTCTGATCAATGTATTGTGGGATTTTAAATGGTTATTTATTGACTATGATGATGCATTGATTTATCTGTTCTTGCTGCATGGGTTCAATCTGAAAATAGATTGAAATTGAATACATAAATTGACTACATGGATCCTGCTATTTGTGCGCACCTGGCAAGGCACACAACCCAAATCATGTTCAGACTGTCAGGCCTGATTCCCAAGTAAGATCCACCTATATCTGTCAAGTACCCATCGACACTTAGGTTACATCTTTTTGCTTTCCTTAAGTATTACTCTGGCTGATAACTGATTACGTTTATCAAATTCTGGTCCTATAACGAACCTTTAAGCATTCGATTCTGATAGCTCAGTGTTTCAGAGACTGTCGTTGAATCAATCATGTATATATGTAGACGTGACAGGAAAATGTAATATAATATATAAATATATGAGTCTGCTGTTCCCAAGGTTTTCTCCATGCAGCCCCCTGTCTTCTCTTCTTTCGTAGACATGCGTTGAAACTTAAAAGGTTGAGCTTCAATAATTCATGTATCTTTGACATGTGATATGAACCCTCCCTGTAAGGCGAGCATATGAGGCATGTATCCCGGGCGTGCTAGGTTCTATACCAGTGGTACCTATTGGCTTGCAAGTCTTAAAGCAGCTATATACCGGGTAGAGTGGTATGCAAACGAATTGCATAGCTTTTATAATGAAAGAAGGAATCATAAGCATAGGCAACTTCTGCAGACATCCATGGTGGATAAGGCGTATTTTTCATTTCTTGATGTATAGATATTATATTGGCCCTAAATGAATAAATATATCTTTTAAATTAAAAAGAAAAAAAATCATTGATATTTAGGACCTATTACATACAGAACCATGCTCATGATTGTTAAAATGAAACATTTGTTCTATTGTTCAAATTTGTTTTTGTATCAATTATACTATGACTGAATTTGTTATTCCCTGATAGCCAGAAGAATACGCGCATTTAATCGTTTCTTTGTTTCTGGACGCGTGTAATAAAGAAAAGGCATGGCCGCCGATGTAAACACTTCTGTGATTGGTCAACATAGCCATCATTTATGACATCAGACCAATCAGAGACAAGCTTACTACACTACGACTTGGAATTTTGCACATTTCGGAAAAAAAACTTAGGCATCGCAATCAGCATCTGCTGGTATGATGCTAGAGAAAGAATGGCAAATTTCTTATCATTTCCAAGTTGTAGTATTAAGAAAGTACTATCCCCGGGTTTGGAACCTCTTGTGCAATTTCATGACTCAAGTCAACACTTTATACTACGACTGAATGGATTACTCATTTTGAGCGGGAAGAATACGCCCATTTAATAGTTTGTTCATTTCTGTACGCGTTGAATAAAGAGCGCATGGCCGCCGATGTAAAAACGTTTTTGATTGGTCAGTAATGGTCGATATGGTGACGTCATCGCTGCGTCGACCAATCAGAGACGAGCTTACTCCATGATTCGGCATGATCAAAACTAAAGATGGCCGCACATCTTGGACATGCAGCCAGCCTGTAAGCGTAAGATTGGCCTTTTTTTTAATATTTCCAAGTCGTAGTATAAAGAAAGAACTGTACTTAAGGTTGGAACTACTCGTGTAATTCAATGGCTCTTGTTAAAACTTTCTTTTGTATCCAACGCACGACCTGCGGCCACTTGTTGGATACAAAAGAAAGTTTTAACTCGAGCCATTGAATCCCACTTGTAGTTCCAACCTTACGTACAGTTCTATCTAAGTATTTCATATCCAGTATATGAATATATAGGATCCAAAATACAGTGAATATGGTGATGAAAATACCGGGTATGCCACTTTAGCTACTTCATGTCTTCCCTGAGCTTGTTTCCTTCCCCGTATGGTCACAATATATGCATAGTAGTATACATTTTTTAGAATCCAGGATATATACTGAAGTGGTGTTCCCAGGGCTGTAAGAGGTAGAGACTAGTGAACCTGGCAGATAATTGTAACAGAAATACATTAATCATACTTATCATAACTTTGTGTGTAGTCGGAAAATGAGATAATATGGGTGCAGCTGGTATGTTGCTGTATTGAAATTCTACTGATAATTTGTATCCATACTTATAATTTTGCCTATGATCTTTGTTATATTTTTTTATTCATATGTACTTCGATAGGTAATTTGATAGAATTTGAACCAACCTCCTTGATAAGGGCACTTGTAGCCCGAAACGTCGGACCCCCCAATAAAATAACCCTACAACAAACCTCCTTTTCTGTCCTCATTGTTTTGGGTTTTTTACTGCTTCGTAATTTGATGGAATGTCTGATATAATTGTGAAGATTGAGCCTGTATCAAAATATTAACCTTAATGAAAATGTTAAACCAACAAACATATCGGTAAAGGTATATGAAATTCAGCCATACACTAGGGCGTGCGTTAATAACATCCAAATACATTCTCGATTTCCTGACCTTCCCATTCTAGACGCCAGTTTAGATTAAAGAAAACCGAGTCCAAAATAAATATTTGCGTTTTCATCTTTTCCCCGATCTGTTCCATCATATTATATTCCCTCTAATACATTCAGTTAACGTTCATCGCAACTAAATCTATAAAAAAAAACCCGTGCGTGTAGTCCTCTCTCTTTGCCTTGAGATATAAACGAGTTGCTTTGGCGGTGGAACTAGGTCATTAAAAAATGTATTCCATGTATGCATAAAAAATGAATTTTATCTTTAAATTGGTCACGGATGCACGAAAGGAACCCCAATACCTTCTTGTACCGTTCATATGAATATTTTAATATATTCAAATTAAAGATACAGGCATGCGTTTTCATGGGTACCTGTGCATGCATATGTTTCGATATATATGTGCACGTTATATATAATATATCAGTAAGCACATCTTGTATGCATATATGAGTGTATGCGTGTGTTATACATGGTATGTATGTTTGCTGTATGTTTGAATAATTAAATACATATACATGTCTGTATATGTGTATGAATGAGTGTATGAATCTATGACTGCATGGTTATGCCTGTACGTCTGTGTATGATATCTGTATGCATGCATACATGTATAATGTATGGGTAAGGCCCCTTTATATAAGGCGCCAAACCTGCTTGCCTTCCCAGACAACCCAGTCCATGTTCCATGACTGCATCAGCTGCCATGGCAACGCTACGATGCCACACGCTACTCACCAATACATCAACCTATCTCAAACCATCAGGCCTTTGTAACAGTTCTTCTGATTGGCTTGATACCATTTGGTCTGTTTTGTTACATGGCGCCTGATTGACTAGACGGCTGTACACTAGAACTCTGAGGAACTAGAACAGTTTGGCTCTCTCGATAAGTTTACATGAAAGCCCTGAGACAGAGAGTGGCTGGCTGCCATTAGCTTGTAATGACCGGTATCCAAGATAGTTGACTTCAAACTTAGAAAGCATTGCTTTACTTGTTGGGCTGGGTTGCATGTCTAAATATACTGGGAATATTGTCATATAGGGTTAAATTGGAAACAGACATAGTAGGGATGATGATCATTACAAAATGTTTAAAAAGTAAGTAAGATATAAATCAACTGTAATCGTTAAGAGCGTTTAATAAACGGAGTCGTTGGGGCTCCACTGAAACTAAAGATATAAGTCAAAGAAACTTAAATCATATGACATTAGAATAGGCCATTCTTTCAATATCAAAGTAAATGAAATATTGTCACTATTCTGTTCTGATCATTTGTATGTTTGGTGGCTGCGAGGAGGAATCCCTGAATTAAAGAATAAACATCATGGTCAATTTCAATCAGCGAAATATCAATACGCCCCAAAGAAAGTAGCTGTTCAAAACGTTAGTCCCTGACCAGGTAGGTCTAGTCTGTGGCAGCAGGTGTGATTGGAGTGTGAGGGGCACAGGCTCTAGTCACTAGGTGGAGGTGCCGGGTGCTAGCCAGCGACCCCTGGTGGAAGCACTCTCCTGATACTTAGTCCCCGTTGATTGGTCTGAGCTGGCCCGTTATAGACGCACAGAGTGGCCAGTGGGACCGGTAGTGGCCACTGGCCCTCTATATGCCTAGAGAACTTCCGGTAAGCCAGTGATCAAGAGGGATGATTGGGGGGTTTAACTAATGTCAACAAGTTATAATTTATAATTTATTTTTTTTCGGGGAAACTGATACTAACAGACTGAAGTGATAGTAACAGCCCAACCAACGGGGACTAAAGCCATTAGAGCCTTCGTTTATTGTCCTCACTGGCCCTCTAAGCCTTCGATTCCCGTCAGGCTTAGAGAGCCGCTCAGACAATAAACTCAGGCTCTAATTGCCCAATACTGGGCAATATGTATCTAACCATATAAAGAGTTCCACATTAGTGTCTCGTGAACTTTTTTTTCAGGATACATTTTATAAAAGAATCTTGGCAAGGAAAGATAGTCATAGGGCATTTATCCCTCCCCACAAGTAACAAAAGTCATTTCAAACTAATCTGAATCCGATATTGAAATATGCACGAACTCCAACTGATAAAAAACAGGCTAAATATGCATCTATATACCAATGAGCCATACAAGTTCGAGGCCAAAAGCTTTGAGCCTCAAAGGTCGAAATTAAGGAGTATGATCATCGCCCCCTTCCCCTCCCCCTCCCCATTCCCTCTGCCCCCCCCCCCCCACCACACACATCCCATCAAGGAGGTTCAGTCTTGTTGCTGTTATAATTTCACTAATGGTCCTGATTCATCTTTTGTGAGAGGTTTTGTCATCATTGCTTCTTTTCGATTCAATTTTATATATATGTATGTTTGCAAGACAATTTAACGATCTACACGTCTTCTAATCATAATACCTGATATAAAGTCCTAATACCTTATTAATCCTGTTGTATGAATACGATCCAGATCGTGGATTAGGTTAAAAGTTAACTATATAGTTTTTAGTTAATGATGCACATTATGAATCATCATAATAAAACTAATCAATTAAAAAGTTAATATTCTTCCATGACTTTGATCTTTAAAGGAATACATATAGTCGTCATTAGTAAATCCTGAAAGCAGTGTGCCTTCTTAACCTTTGGCCAACATTCCATCTCCTCATCCCTCATAATGATGTTTTTTGAATAATTAGATGAAATGATCTACCAGACCGCAGCAGTCTAAACCCATCAATCACACAACACACACTTTGTAAGTTCATTTCTTTTCCTTTTGATGATCCCTCTCGTGGTAATTAAGTCATATCTAATGTCTCTCTCCTCATATGTTCCCCACAGGCATGTATATTAAACCGTGTGAGTCTCTTTAATAAAAAAAAGGGATCTTAGAGGAGTTAGTAGGTTCAAGAGGTTGTTTCGTTCTCACAAGATCAGTAAGTACAAAATAGCTTTTCTAAAATATCCATGTCTGATACCACAGCGCATGTACATGTAATTCGTCCGTACCTCATCAATTACATTACAGCAATATTTGTCTCTTTTGCCCTCAATAGCTTAAATACCTACATTTCCCAGGCTAACAGCAAATATTTCGTGTGGAGTTCACTTTATTGTCGCTATTCAAAATGTGTAACCAGTAGGATCTATCATATAGATGCGAATATATCCAGGTCGTTAATCATTTGGAATTTGGACCAGTGCTTTAAATAAAGGTACGGCACTGGATATATTAACATATACCAATTTTCAAAAATAGGGTAGAAAATGCTACCGGAAGTCATTATAACCTTGATATTCTCTATATCATCCTATGTTGTCCGACACATTTTCTATTAGATATGTTTCTCCAGTAGGTCAAAAAAAGTTGTTTTCCTTTCTACTTGAATGTACTCATTGAAAAGAGCTATGATCTGGTGTGACAGATATGGTTTTCATATGGTTTGTATGTTTGCTGGACTGTAGAAAACACTTACTGTAGGGTGGGAGTCGATAAATGGACTCAGACATATGAACAGCATGTGTGTCTGCCGACCAAATTGTTCTCCATATTTCTCCTCTCTCCTTCAACATGCCTATTGCACTGACCCTATTTTGACATCAGCTCCGCAATGAATTTTTCAATATATTAATGTTTTTTTCCAGTAACCACGATCAATCATTTCTGATTACAGATGTCATTTGGATATTAGATGTCTCATTTAGATATTAGATGTCATGTGTAAATCGTAACATTCACAATATTGAACCAAACATTGAGCAAACGCCTGAAGTAAGGAGGTTCAAACTACAATTATTCCATTTAGCATTTAGGAAATCACAAGTAGCGATTGCAAATACCATATTGTGTAGATCTTCCTACTATTATATTAATATATATATTTGCAATATCAAAGCTTGGAATTACATATAGAAAAAACCCAGGAAAATGTTTAAAGGCAGAAGCATGATCTATGTTATGAGCAGCCTTTCCTAGAACATGCTCCCATTTCTGGATTCGACTGCGGAAGTGTGTTCACCTGTCAGACATGGGAATAGCCTCCATATTTTTACTTGTTTAGCTTTTCAGTGTTCTAGAAATGATGCTGATGTAAGGCAATGGGTGTGCAGGGGTCTGCTTCATCTGCTTCATCCATTACTGAGTCTAGATCAATACCCTAAGTTTAGGGTTCCAGAGCCTAGTAGGGAAAGTGATTACTTTTATTTTTTCAGTTTTCGTGTAGGCCAATCATTTCTATTAAGCCAGGACAGTGTTCAATCGTTCATACATAATATCTGTTTTATTACTCGACAATCTTCACAGGCTAACCTGCTTTGGGTTTGCTTCTAGGTCGGTATGAAGCCTGGCTAGTTCTATCCAGATTTTATCCAGGTTTTCTCCCCAAGAAAGTCATGTCTGTGACAATAGGGTACTAATAGACTAATCATTTCCATCAATATTATCATTAAACTTGTATTCAGCTTTTAACAAATATTATGATTATATAGTTATGATGTCAATGTGAACCCAATCAATCTTGATGAAAATGACTAAGAATGACTGTCGGTTGACTAACATTATAGCAATCTCTGGTCAGCGAAGGAACGTCCCACCAATGCCATCTTTCAGTTAGTGTCAAAATAAGAAACGTTTAATTGACTGAGTCAGGTGATTTATGCACATGAGTGTCTGTGTTATCACGCGCGGAGGAGGACTGTAAAAGATACAACTCATATGTTGTCTAGCGACTCTGACCACACCCATTAACCTGGTGACGGATATCTATCATATTCACATCAATAATATATTTGGGTGAATTCATGATAACTATAATTCACATGTGAAATATTTGGATATAATCTTAAATTTCGATACATGTAGCCTTCATCAATGAAGTAGTCGGGTGAAAAAAGCCTGATTTCTTGTAAATACTTAGCTCCACGTATTCATTCTCACCCTTCAAAAATGAACTGACGAGTTAACATTACGTTATTCTGATTGTGATCTAACATAATTTCATTTTTGAGGAACATATCGTCAGTGATTTACAAGATAAACATAATATACACGCTGGGTGCGCTTGTAACTAGATTATCGCAGGGATGCAATGCAGACTATCCAGCAATTGTAGGCGATGCATCGAGAAGGGGATTCCCCACATCTAATCACATGCTGTTCCCTCACCAATCAGCTTAGGGGCAGTTACCACTGCTAGTGAGGAGCTCCAATAATGCGATGATCTGAAATAGAGAATTGAAGGATAGATTGAAGCCCATCTCTTTTATGTTGTGGGATTAATTTTCTCTCTTGCAGTAATGGGATCGTGGTAAAGCTTCTTTACAAAGCGCTTATAATTATATCCAAAAGTTTGCTGTTCATTTCAGCTCAGAGTAAAGACCCTCATTGACTAAGTGGTGCAGGGAATACCAATGGATATGGATCCAGACCATTGGCGTCCATATGGTTGATATATACATTATGGTTTAAGTAGAATCATTTAGCCTTCCTTTCTCTCCTTATAAGAGTAAACTACCTCTGTGTTGTAACATTGTAGAACATATGAGGAAATATAACAAATTAAGCTGTCAGTTAATGAATGAATTCAATAAATAAATAGATATTTGACTGTTGCATTTAAATATCTGCGCCTGGAAAGACCTTAGCCATTGTATTTTGATACATCTATTTTTAATTTAAAGTAGATCATATTACATATGCAAGTCTCTCTCACACAAAATGTCAATGTGTGTTTCAGGGGTATATATGGAGGAGGGCTGGGACAGAAGTATTAGTCATAGGTCAGGACTTAAGGTTGACCTAGTTTCACTCTCTTATCGAAACTGACCCTGCCAAGTATATAGCTGATATCAGCCTACTCCTTTTTTGCGACATGATACTGTATTTTTACTATGGAGATTTGGGAAGGACCCGAGTTCTGTCCCATGTAATCTTTGTATGTGATGATAGTTCATTTCTCCTGAAGGAGCTTTCTTTTGATATAATCATGGCATGGGGCGAGGACATTTGTATGGCATTTATCTAGGACAGATTATAGATCTTCTGTTCGTAGTTTTGTAAGCAATTGCCATTCACTGCTTATGGGATTGGTTTAATATTATATAATTCTCGTTGATATAGCGTATGATTGAACCCCATTACACTCACCACACATTTGTTCTTCATTGGTCACTGAAAGCAGATGTTTTGTCCCCAATCTGAAAGGATATAAACGTGAAATAGGAAAAATAAAAAATATCCAAGACTTTTCTTTTTGGAATATCCAATACCTTTTTGCCAACTTTCTTTTCCTTTTTGCCAATGTCCTTTTTCTTTTCGGATTATCATTTTCCTTTTAGGAATATACTTTTCCTTTTTGGAATATCCTTTTCTTTTTGGAATATCCTTTTCCTTTTCCGAATATCCACTCCTTTTCCAAATATCCACTCCTTTTCACCCAAATGTACCATGATGTATTCCTACCCCAACATGACTGGGAGGGAGAAGGAGGGTGAGAGGTAGAGGGAGGGTGAGCCGGGGAGAGAGGGAGAAAGAGAAAGGAAGAGAAGATGTATTGGATGTGTTATGTAACACTGCTACACTACAAAGATAGCTGGGCCCCCACTCAGGGGTAGTGGATAATGTTACGTAACACTGAGCCACTACTCATGTGGGTTAGATGTTCAGAAAATGTACAATTCATCTTCACCAATCCTCTCCAATAACCCAAATTTCAGACCAAAATAAAGTTCAAAATACAGTTCAACCTAACCAAACAGATTGCTAGAATCAATGCAATGCCAAATGTACAGGTATTTACATAATATTGACCAAATTGCAGCCTAATTTAGCAGAATTTACTAAATGTGTACAGCTGCCAATTGTACATTTTCTGAAAATCTGACCCATGTCTGCTTTTGTATGGGTAGAAAAGGAGTGTCCCATGGAGGACACCAATGAGAAAAGATGGCCAAATCTAGACATAGGAGTCACAGCAGCCAGACATGGCTTTTCATGTAGGGGAAATAGGAAAAAGGTGCAGTGATATACTTTTCGGTGGTGAATTTCTAAGGGAAATAGTGGAAAAGGAGGCTGACATGGGAAAATCGACACTGACATGGAACTTTTTGTTCTGGAAATAGTAAAATCTTCCCGGAAATAGGAAGAAAGCAGTTGGAAAAGAACTATAGTATGTGAAATAGCATGTACCACAGAGGAAAAGTCTGTACCGATTTCATCATTTGTACATATGTCCACTTTGGGACGCAACAGCAGACTAGCAATGCTATGTTTGATGTTTTCTATGATTAATTTTAAATGAGAGCTTATGTTTGGACCAATTGTACAAAATGCTTTTTCTCAGAGCACCTATTTTATACAAGTTGTGAAACCGAAAATTAAGCATTTCTAGTGCGCCTTGAAATAAACAGAACTTTAGGAATTGAGCGATAACTTCACTAGTCGGGTTTAGTTACAAAATGCATGGACCGTTGAGGCTTATCGCAATTTTCGAATCCAACTACATTTGCAATGAACAAAGATAATGGGAAAGCGAGGCAAAAACCTGTAAGTCGATTTGTAGAATAACAATAAAGAATATATATCGTACATCAAATCGTATATGACCTTTTGGCGGATTATCAACAGCATTGACCAATATATAGGCCTAGCCATGCAGGAGGTGATGATAAAGAAGGAATACCTGAAAATGGATTGAACAATACCAATTTAAAGCATCGAATTATTAGTGTTATACAATTTTCTACTCGAATGATGTTCAATTACTTCGTATTATATATGAAATAATTTTTTTATAATAATAATTTAGTTATATACACCGTTAAAAAAACCTGTTAACAGAATTTCACGTGATCTTTCTAGACCAATTATTAAAAGAGTTATCAACCTAAATCTAATCGACCAATGAGAGGCCTGTATGAAAAGTATTGTAACCTAGCAACGCATGTTAAACAATTTTGATATACCCCTTGTATATTTCATCTGTAAACATTCCCTGACGAAGGATCACCAAACGTAGGAATCACACGACTACTACAAACAAATTTGAATAAAACTCAAAGATCATAAAACTGCTGACTCATAGTTTAGGTGTCACTCGACTACTATTAATATATATTATACTAGGTTGTGCACATCCCATGGCTTTAGTCACTTTGAGATAAATCACTCGAAATTGGTCAAATATGCAGAATATCATTCGATAGATAGGCTGGTTTACACTATCCAGGTCCAGGGTCTTATGGCCATTTGTTAAAACATCAATGTTTATTTTACTTTCTCAATTGTTGTAGGTTTTTTCTAAGGGTGCTGAAAAGGATGAGACTGAGTGGCATTATTTATTTTCAATATTTCGGCCATTTTGGACCCTATTTATGCAAATAAGACTAGTTTAGACTAAATAGAGATATTCTGTTTTGGGCATTTTTTATTTTAATGACACCTACCCCCACTGAATCGACCCCAAGTAATTCAATGATATCATTAAAATTGTTCTATCTGTATTGAATGCTTAGCAACGAGGTATTTCCATGGTCTCAATCCAATTTTAAAGAGAATCAGTCCCAAGTATTGAATTCATTTTTAAGAGCAACCACCTACCTAAATTAACCTCAAGAAGTAGATTGGGGATCTATCTATACTCATATTATTAGCCACAGATAATGGGGTTAATTCAGGCATGTGATGGTTCTTAAAATGCTATTTCTCAAATGGTTTGACCACAAGGTGCTGATCCTCCACAGTATTGCTTTTGTGACCAGGAAAATACCTCCGTGCTAAGCAACCAAGGCTCATAGAACATCTTCAATAGCACCATTAAATTCCTTGAGATCGATTTAGTCAAAATCAAAATATTTAGTCAAAATCACTGATGGACTATATGGATCAGATCGTCAGAAAATGTACAATTCGCCTTCACCTCTCAAATATGCCAAATCCTCTCAAATATGCCAAATTTAAGACAAAAATGAGCTTCAAATCACAGATATTTTAAAACAACACCATACCAAACATATCTGGTATTTTTCAGTTTTCAGCCTAATTTAGCAGATTTTACTCAATGTATAGCGCTGCCAATTGTACATTTTCTGACGATCTGACCCATATATACTTAATTTATATGGGCCAGATTTTCAGAAAATGTACAATTGGCAGCTCTACACATTGAGTAAATTCTGCTAAATTAGGCTGCACTTTGGTCAATACTAGGTAAATTCAAGTATATTCGGCATTGTATTGATTCTAGCTATGTATTTGGTTAGGTTGTACTGTATGTTGAACTTTATTTTCGTCTGAAATTTGGATTATTTGAGAAGATTGGGAAAGTTGAATTGTGCTTTTCTGAAAATCTGACCCGTATATGGCTTATAATCCTGATGTGTTAAAAGGTTCGCTCAGTGCACTTGGCAAGGACACATTAGAAACCAGTGATCAAAGATGTAGATGAAGGATACAACATCCTGACAATCAATGCCACATAATCTTGCCAATATTATCTGCATATTAAAGGTAAAGTAGGTTGGTTCACAGCAGTAGCCATGGAGGCCATTGCCCTTTCAATTGATCTTATTTTCTTCCTACTCAGTGGTCGTTAAGTGCAGGAAGCTCGTTTTTGTGGTGGTTATATTCAGTACCATGGCATTTTAATTCTCGATATGAATTCATAGGTTCTTATGTCAGATTCTCTGTACCCCTTTGCCAATTGGTATACATGTATAAAGGACATCCTAACTCTTGCACAGTTTAGGCCCTAAGTTGCATGAGAGAGTCCCTTCAAACGGAGGGAAAGCCTCTCGCCTCAAACCGCAAAGTGCCATTATAATTCCATTAAGGCTGGAAAATGTCATTATATTCCCATGCATTGGATTGCCTAGTCCTAGGCCAGGAAACCAATAAGCGAAGTAGACGCCTAATCACTGACATACCAGTCGTATCTGATCTGAGGGTTTGGACCAAGACTGTGCATATGGTTTGGGACAAGTATATGAGTGAAGTCGCCAGAGAATGTACAATTCACTTTCACCAATTCCCTGAAATAACCCAAATTTCAGACGAAAATAAAGTTCAAAATACAGTTCAACACAACCCAACAGATTGCTAGTATCAATGCAATGCTGAATATACTCGGATTTACCTAGTATTGACCAAATTGTAGTCTAATTTAGCAGAATTTACTAAATGTGTACAGCTGCCAATTGTACATTTTCTGAAAATCTGACCCATTTATGCCTTTACAACGGAGTATCAAAGGTGGGGAGCCATTAATGTCTCCAGTTTTATTCAACTGTCCCATAATTCATCCCTCTCTTATTATGTATCCACACAGCGGTAAAGGCAACCGCCTTATCAACTAAGTTTGGAATAACAGACGTATTGGAGGAGGAATTGGTTTGTTGAAGGCGCACCAGGTGCCATTGGCTGCACTAATGAATGCTTACCTGTACCTGATTGCCTTCTACCAACCAGTGTCCACCTGTTTGTGTGTTTTATACATGTTATATATAACCCTGCACATGCACCGACCTTCGCCCAGCTATAGCTGCATGATATGATTTCAGGTACTTACATTATGATGTATCAATTGCAGTGAGTGTTCATCGTTCATATTTTCAGGAATGACAATAATTTGATTTTTGTAATTGAGACTGACGGGTGATCACCAATTAAGGCTGACTAGGAACATAACACTTTTGATGAGACGAGGCAAAATTACACCCGACCTGTAAAAAATGTTCTAGGAAAATTATATTACAAAGATCAGAAGATTCCCAGAGATTTTACAATAGGACTATGACAATAGGAACAATTATGTTTCTACTCGATTTGTGTGATATAAAATGTCCAAACATGAACTATTGTAGTTATTTACCTGTTATCATATCAAAGACATATCTGTATAGGCTTGTACCCAGGTGAAAAGAAAGACTTGTCTCTTTCAATACAGGGAAGGTTGGTACTATCCTATACATATGATATATTAACCACCAACTTTGCCACGTGAATGGTTCTCAGAGCTGAGAAAATCTCCAAAATGAGAGAAAGCATGTTGCTCCAAACCGCAAAATGCCATTAGACTATCATTCGGACTCCTACTCAAGGGTCAGAAAAGCCATTAACGCAGTAGGTGTAACTGACATACCATGCTTCTCTGATCTTAGAAGCTTTGAGCCTATAGACTGCTAGAGAACATAGCGGCAAAAACCTAATTACATTATTAGAAATCACTGCATGAAAATGTCCTCAGTTTTTATACTGTATGTTATAATATATCAACCTCCCCCATGCAGAATGCCTCTATCAGTTGAAGCCATGCGATTTCATGTATTTAGGGAAAAGGGTGATCATCTTTGATGAACTTATCTCATTATCTTAAGCCATTCTCTATATATTACAAAAGTTGCATACATCCAAAGAAACGGAAATATTGGCACGCTATATTCCTCAGGAAAAAGAAATTTCCCTTTTTTACGCTCAAAGAAGTAGGAGCGTAATGCCTCCAGACGTTGCTCTGTTTAATGTTGACATTTATTCTCTTTGCAACCAACGAATATCGTGTGGTGGGCCCATCTAGTAACGGGCGAATCCACACAAAAACGTAAAAAATAGCAATAAAAAAGACAAGCGGATTCTAAGGAGGAAGAAAGCAGTCAGAAAAACAAATTACCGAGAATAGGATAGGAGCGGATTGCATGATTTTGCTTTGGAGAAAATGTAGCTGACCTGATGGTACAAACAATGAAGGCAACGTGATTAATTAATGAGCCACTCTTTGTCCACTCTAGCGTAGCTTATTTCCAATCTCTAATCATATTTCTTATTCTCCCAAACATGCTCAAAACCAATTTGATCATTAAAATAAATGTCTACATTAACTATTAATATGTCTGTGTATATTTTAGGTATAATCAATGCTGTTCTTCCTCGCTTACTCACTGACCATTAGGCAATTAACTCCTGTCCCCCCCCCCCCCTCCCCCTTCCTCACCCTGTGTAATAACTATGTTATTATGATCACTATTTCCTCAGAAATCACTCAGATCTCAACGTATTTCGATGTACTCCTTACCAGCCTTTCGTGATCAATGACTGTAGGAAATCTCTCTGTGTATATCAACGAATGCTTTACCATCTTATAAACAAACCATATCTACTTATGTTATGCTATGTCCCGTTTGTTATTAACAAAGACAAAATAAACTAAACTCCAGTGTTGAGTCAATGTAGCTTACAATCGTTTCTAGCCTATCAGACTGATTAGTCATATGGTGGTAGGGAATGAATAGATAGCGGTTGGCTCTTTGATCAGAATGTATATTGAAAGGAATGACAGGTATTACAATAGACTAGCTAGAATCATCTGTTATATTCTTCTATTCTCCGTATAGCTGCATTGGAATAGGTCAGAGTCGGGGATGTGCATGTACGTCACTGGCAATCGAGACATGTAATGAAAACTAGAATCGTGGGACCAAGCCTATTCTGCGCTGTGAATAGCATGAATGCCCCAACATTCTATTCTGTGACATTACATTACTAGGGTGGTTTACCTATAACTGACGACCTGAAAATAGGGGAAGCCTAGTGTTGTCGTTACGAAATGAATAAATAAAAACAAATTATGAAAATGACTTTCAGGAATTTGATCCATATATTCTTTTTTTGAGTCACAGAACAATACAGACATAAATTAATTTTTATATCACGATCGGAACAGAGTGAAAACCTACCATCGTATAGCGTCACAGAGAAACCACGCGTGAATTTAGGCATATTTTTTTTGTGGCTTCCATTTGACATCCATTTGTGACGTCATACGCGTCAGGTTTGATAGTCAATATGGCGGACATTGTAGCGAGCAAGGTAAATAAAGAAATTGTTTCTGACTTTTTTCTAAATATGAGATTGTGATATAAAAATTGAATGTAACTCGAGCAGTGTCTAGGAGACTTATACAATGCCCACCCGTTTTTACCAATCTGAGTATCTCTTGAGAGGCCGCTAGGCCTCGAGAGAGATCCTCAGGTCGGTAAAAACTTGTGGGCATCGTATACATCCTCCTAGATACTGCTCTCATTACATTCTATATTATTATTTGCCCTATTTCTTGTAAGGTGTATACATGAGTAATAAATAGTCACGATCCTGCTGTGATTATTAAGGGTTTCTTTCTTCAGTAACCCTTCACTAATTGGATAACTTCCAAGTACTTCATTTTAAAAGCAATTTTATAGGCCACAGCTTAGTTGCAAAAGACGCATTACCTTATAAATACAAATGTTGCGTTCATGTGTTGCCATTTCAAACGTTTATAACTACAATATAGATCTATACATCTATAGATAAAGTGACGCAGAGATATTCTAAATTCACGCGCAATTCAACATACTACAGTCTTTAACCAAGAATAAGTCCAATTCAAGACTTGTTTCATATCAGTCCATTCCTTCTGATATCAATTATATTAATCATTGGTCTGATATGACGAACTATAATAAACGGTGTGGATTGTATTGCATCAGTTGCATGAGCATGTGGAGCTAAATGTTTTCGCATCATTTTCATACTGTAAGGGTCTCGTCCACTAAGCCGATTCTCATGCCATTCTCACAGAATTTAGTGCATACAAATGTCCTCTGCGGGGCAAAATCGCATGAAAATCGGCATAGTGGACTAGGCCATGTGTGCATATTTCATCTAATGTTAACATTTAAATGTAGTCAGCCAACAAAACAACACCAACATGTGAGGATGAGATAAAACAACGATGTATACACTCAATGTTGGGGAACCGGTCGGAACAACGTCCGATTTCAGCAACCCACTTTTCTATTTTCATTACGGAAATAAAGATACCAATAATCCACCAATAGTAATTATTGATAATAATTGTAAAATCGCCTCTATAGATCTATACGTCTAGCAATAGCCGTGCACACCATATACCACCCCACTATACTCCAGCTCCATGTAAAGCAGTGACCTTTTAAAAATCCACCATGCCCAAAACTTACAATGCGTGTCTCGGTTTCTACGTTTTTAGCTAACCGAAAATTGGTTAAAAAAGGTATTACATAGCTAGGACAGATTTACTGTGTAAGAATTGCTCGCTGAATATATGCACTATATGAGACACTTTTACTTTTCATTTGGCAGTGCATTTAGGTTCAAATTTAGGAAGCTCTAAATTTATTACCTCTTTTTAAATCTCTCATAATGTGATCAGCTAGTTTTTCCCCCTGATATATTTGGATTTAGAGAGCATTTCCCATGCTCAACATAACGGTCGTTTTTAAAGTTTCATTGCGACATTTACATTCTATGTTCACTTATGGGAAATTGGAAAACAAATTCAGGTCCTGTTTTTCTGTGAAAAGTCAGCTTTTGATAGATTTCTGTGAAATGTGGGCCCATACGTCACACTCTGTTTGGAAATACAGGTGGGTCTGTGGGTGTTGCAAAATTAGAATTAATTCCTGTGATTAGATTATTATCCAACTAATGTCTTTAAATGTCTAGTAATTCACAGTGTCCCATACATCACGTTTCTATATCGTTATCTGTATGTTATTTTTTTTTACCAATTTTAATGATGATGTACCGTAATATAAGTGACTGCCAGACACTTATACTTTCACGCTAGATCTACGCCAACATATTTGTCCCCATATTTGAGTTTTTAGTATATAGTAGAGAAAAAGTTGGGGTTTTTTCAGAAAATATAATCACATTGATTTTCCATTGATTTTTCCATCTCCAAATGCAAGACTTAAAGCTGTATTCTCAGCTAATACGGCAAATATAATCTTGCAAAACAAAAACCAATCTCATATCATGACTTATAGGACTAATTCTATCAATATCCTGCAGCTGTTATATATGTTTATAGAAGAATTTGAAGTAGAATTGGTCGAGCTTAAACAGCCCCCCCGTGAGCGATAATAAGTGAAGTCATCATAAGAATGGATTCAGGTTGATCCTCCAAATACAGGTATAAGGCAGGTTATGTGAGACTGGTTCGTATAAGTTATACATTTGTGATGTGTTCCAGCTAAATGAGTCACAAGTCGCAAAAATGATATTTTTCTGAGTGTTTTACTAACAAGATCTCTTTATTAAAATGCTTTGATTTTTGCAGGGTGTAACATTTTTACTGATATGAATACATGTACCAAATTTCAGGACATTGTATTAAATATATCCTTGTGTTTTGAAGGTCTTTGTATGTATGGAGTATATTCAGCTATTTTACTAGTAATTGTCCACCCAGAATCATTGCAAACTTTTTTTCCCAAAAATTGTAAAAAGATATCAAACATAAGAAATAGAAATACTTATTAGATATTCTACTGTTTACTATCATTAGAATCGGCTTGATCTCATCTTTTCAAATATAATGATATCTCAAAATCCATTTTTTGCGACTTGTGATTCATTTCCCTGAAATACATCACATTTTAAGTTACATGGCCGTTCTTGTTAAAGCATTACAATATATCCATAGCTAAATAACGCAGCAACATACTCCTGGTGGGTTGATGCATATTTCCCTTCCAAGTGCAGTGGAGGAAAGTGGGCGTGTTAGTCCAGGAAGGGTACGTAAGAGCAAAAGGTGAGAATGTGTAACGTGTATCAAATAACTGGTCAGCCTCTATAATAACTTACCGAACATCTCATCAAGTCTGGACTGATTATAGCCTTTTATAGAGTTCGTTCTCTTATACCATGCAACGATCATGTTACAATGAACTACTTTTCTGACGACATACTACCAGTTCTGACATGTATCATAAGGTGTAACATTGCGTGAGAAATATTGAATATGACAAATAGGACTAAATTACATATGGAACATTTCTGGTAGGCCAGACATTCAATATCTATGTCATTGGTGGAACATGTGCACTTGAAAGGTTGATAAGGGTCTCTTGTGGGTCAGATTTTCAGAAAATGCACAATTCACCTTCGTCAATCTTCTCAAATAACCCAAATTTCAGACGAAAATAGAGTTCAAAATAGAGTTCAACCTAACCAAACCGATTGCTAGATTCAATGCAATGCCGAATATACTCGAATATACCTAGCATTGACAGAATTGCAGCTTAATTTAGCAGAATTTACGCAAAATGTACAGCTGCCAATTGTTCATTTTCTGAAAATCTGACCCTTATGTGGGTTACTATATAATATAGGAATATAACTATAATATAGGAATATAAGAAAACCCTCTTTACCTGTTTGGACATTTGCTTGAGTGTGAGAACGGTCTGGAATCTGACAGATCTTTCCATATGGGCATAATTTGAATATCAGATTGTGTGTGCATTACATCTCTTGTATACGTCTGTGTCCAGCCTAGTTGCACCACCACTTAATGCAGCACAATATTATATAAAGTTAACCGATAAACGGACTAATATAATAACTAGACCACTGCACTCGCTCCATTTCTATCTCAATTCGGCCTGAAACGAAAAATGCCTATTTCGATATGTATGTTATGGTGGATCGAGTTCTGCATTAGCAAACATTAAAAAAACATATTTGCCAATTCTGCACCTGGGTATGAATTGTCCTTTTATATCTTTGCCTCCTTGATTTAAGTATTACATTTTCATCCAGCTACAGGTCCACTTAATATCATACTTAAATCAATCAAATCTCCTTTAATCCGACCCTCTTTAATCCTTTCTTGTGTCCTACAAAACCCCTCATTGTCATGTAATATGCTACAAGATTAAGAAAAAATGTCTAACATAGGTCCTTCTGTCCCTGTATAAGTGATATTCACGAAGGCACCATTCAGAAGCCCTGTTTGTAACGTTTGCAAGATCCTCTAAATTGGTACTCAGATTATTTATGCGCTACTAAGATTAATCTTGGTTGTGAAGGCAGGGCAACAAATTGTCCAATGTCTTCACCTTAAAATATCTGTTCTTGATAGGTTGTCTTTTCAAGCAACTTTGTGGTTCGCCTCTCTCACCATTTCTATGCCTGCAAGTGTTATAAGGAGTTCATTAGACTTGAAAGCTCTGGCGTTGCAACATCATTTATCTCGAATATAATGTAAACACGATTAAGATCTAATTTTTAATAACCATTTTGAAAATACAGTCCTTTATGAGTATAAATAATTCGACCTTGCTTTCCTTTTGACTTGTATACATCGGTACCATTATATATATATAACATTTTTATTTCAATACATTTCATACATATCTCCTTGTACATAGGTTGCATACATATTTTCATGGATCAAAAAGGGGTAAAACGTCTTCTACACATAGGTTTTCCTGACGACCCTAACTAAATAAAATAACTGTCTCATCTTATCAAGCGTTGATTGTAGTTTCATTTTTCATTGTCCTCTTATATAACTATCTTATATTTGATATTTTTGAGTCTTTTGAGTCTATAAGTGTTCATGCACTCTCCTTATGTTTTGAAATTTTATAGCATGTCTTGCTGTGTCTTGTTGATGTCTTGGTTTTGGTTCTCATCTTTGACCATCTTCAAACATATTTTAATATGCTATTATATGAGATTGATCTTCCAGACATAAATTTTCTATTTACATGTAATTACATGTATCAGGATAGTTCCTCGGTATCAAGCTGTACTGCTTAAATTTTGTCCGTATTCCATTTGCATCCCTATGGAGTTAAATATTTATACAGTAAAATTGATAATTGACAATCTCAACTCTGCGTACTATTTAAAATATGCGATTTGAACATTGGATCGCCTTTATACAATTTTCTACTTATTACCAACTTTGTTTATTTTGGTATTCAATTTACCAATACCTCTGCAGTATTTAACATTAATACTGAATAGGAGATGAGATTAACTAGAACACGTCGTATAGGGGTATCATATCCTTATAGTACTGCTAGAACTGCTAGAAGCTAAAAAGAAAATAATAATGATTAAAATCATCCCAAAGTTTTACTGATACTTATAAGTAACATGGAAACGAGTAAAATATACGAGATAAATTGAGTGGAACTCGAGAAGGAACGTTGTCCGCTGACATGTAATAATACTTAACGCTTCTTTCGAGGGAAACATTAATTTGTGAAGCTAAATTCTATTGTGGATTGTTATAGAATTAATACATGACTGGAGACATTATTAAAAGGACTCCACCTCGATACTCCCCTGAGGTTTTATTTTGCCTTCTTCGCCCGGAGGTTTCTTGGTGAATCTTTAAGTCAATTTTACAATCTTATGCCAGTAATTCTAACCACCCACAGTTAGATAAAATTGCAGATATTTGAGAAAAATATCCCTACTTGGTTTTCTCTGTACATACGAAAATGTTACGCACGCCGATGGTTGATAAGCGTCTTTTATGGGTTATGATTACGACCAAAAAATTTGGTCTAAGTAAAAACTTGCCAGTATTTTGGACAACAATTAAATCCCAGTTTTTTGTCTGAAAAATAGGCGAAGCGCTATCAAGTAGAGGAAGGATAACAATGTTACAGCTGTACGTGGCCGTTATTTACCTGGAAACCGCCCTCAAAGCCGCTCAGGTCTATTTTAATTTATATTTAATCACCGTCGCTAGGGCCCATAATAATAGTCCATACTAAAGTAGCATAGAGTGATGAACTATATATAATGTAATGTAATTAGAGCATGTCCTCGTCTGGCATTATGACCTATAACTTTGATTGATGAGACTTTGAATATGTTGAACATGCCTCAACAATGGCCAAGGTTTGCTTCTCTTTTGTTTAGGGAAACATAAACATCCCACGCCCGACCATTGTCTTCCCTATTAAACTAATTCTCACGTATGCTTTTATATATGCTCCTTGACCCTCTCACCTCAAGGTCACTACACCAAAGGTCAAAGGTCAATATCTATGAACATACACTGACATCGGCAGTTCAGGTAACTTGCCCGACATTGAGATTTCGTAGCGTATCTGATTCAGTTTTATATTTTCATTTGATTAACCTGTTGGTTATGTTGATTTAAACATAGGTTATCAGTTTTGGTCAGGGTGATACATGTACTTGTGAGCATACCTTTAAAGGTTTCTAGTTGAATTTAATAGAGACTATTTGATAAAGGAGGTAAGGGTCGCAGGTGTGGTGGTAGTTATGCATGGGTTACAGCTGTGAATGCAATAGAATTTAGATTGAATACATTTCTTTGCACTTTGACCCTAGAAAAACATCATTGAATTACTATAACTCCTGGCATATAGTCTATAATGGGGGGATGGTGAGGGGTAATCTACCTATTTATGTTACCCTATTGTCACAGGCGTCATATTATTGCTTGTACATTTTGAAAGGTATAGTAGGTCATAATCGTATGCATATAAAGATGGAATATGATGGTTCACAAACAAATCCATGAATGATCTAGTCATTACTTACTCATAAGATATTTATTCTAAATTGAAAAATACATCAATAGGAACGTTATTATATATGTGGGATAAAAAATACAGTAAACGGTTCTCAATCGTCGTTGTAGACCTAAGAGTTATCTTGAAACTTTTAGCACCTTAGAGCATATGAAATTCGTGTTGCCTAATGCTATTATTATTATTATTATTATTATTTGACTTTGTCAGAACGCCTAAATCTTCCTGCCTCCCCCCCCCATCGGGACTTTTATAACAGCCACACCTGCTTCATATTCCCCATTGCAGAGGGAGACAGGATCGTACACTCTTTTCTAATTGTCTGGGAGTATGTCGACCATAAATTCTCATGCATTCATCATAATTTATAAAGAGATCTGTGCCGAGCTGCGGTTTACTAGGTAGGAGTAATGTACTTAATGTTTATGGATATTAATAATTCATTAGCTCGTTAATTACACCTAGACCTCCTTCATTGCTGACTCATCATTCATCTAGTTAACTGACTAACTGCTATTTGTGGCACTTGCGGTCATGTGGTGTATTTATAGTATCTTCTCTAATTGTCTCTTCCCTGCCATTAATCACTCCTTGTGATTTACATTAGTAATGATAATTATACTTAATATGGAAAGGGAAATATCTTGATATTCTCCATTACAATTTCCGTCATTAATCATCCTTCGATCCACAATCAACAATTCTTAATAATATTACATGTTTATTGATTTTCGCATCATTTCATTTTCGCTCAGAATTTTGTTTTGGAGAGAGAGTGAAGACATTCTTGCGATACATTTACAAAAATTGAATCTTTTTGGTGTGAATTTTTTGCTAAACATTCCAAGAAGATGTGATCGTAAACAGCGCGAACGATTTACACCAAAATTATTTAATTTTTAGATTGATGGCCTGGCAGCAATGTCCTACTCTGTTCTAATCGTATGCTTATCTAATTCTATTTACACTGGATTCATTTTTATAGCTGGACAATCCTATATAGCTGGGCAATTATATGATCAATATGATTTTGGGCCATTTTACACAGCTTGACATCAACCCTTTGTCACTCTGCAATAAGAATAGTGTCAGTCAGCTCTAATAGAAAGCGACATATATGAATACATGAAGTCATTTCTGCTTGTCTTACTATGACATAGAGGGATAGAATTAATTACTCAGTAAATGATTAATTGGTAGGTCTGGTATTATTGGTAGGTCTGGTATTGACCTCGCGGTCAGTCATATATGACACTTTTTAACCATTAACTTGTTTATTTGTGTTAGCAACTCTTTATAGACTGTTCTATTCTTCCACATGTGACTAGGATAACATATATGATCTATAATGCATCATCAATCCGTTCTGCTTCATCAGGGATTATGACATTAGTAGTCGGTCTACCATTTTGCCCCTAATGGAATAAACATGACAATGCTGATGAATTATGTATCTCTATTATCGAGTGTTAGGTTATATTATTGTGGTAACGACGTTTACTAACACTCACCTTAACCATTCCAAAAACAGCTGACCTCTATCTATCAATAGGGGAAATCTATTAACATGGAGTTCACTTTGTTCAATGTAGAAGGGAGACAGGAGACTAATAGGGGATTCGCATAACCGCCATTTTGAATCTGGATTCCCTTGGAATTACGGGACTAATGGTATAGTCTAAAACATGCCATGTTCAGCATGGAATATTTACCAATGCTCTAATGTCAATATCCTATACATGTTTCCATGATACAAGTCCCCCACCTTTCCCATCATGCATTTGGTTTTCATAGATCATTTTTACAAGCTCTGATATTGGTGAAAACATTTTTGCAATTTTCGATAAAAACGTTGCCAAATATGTGTATGTTAGATTTCAACAGAATTCATCCCAGCATGCACTGCAGTAGACATTCGCAGTGAGACATGCAAATCCCCTATTCCGCTCTGCATGCATGTAGACCATGAATAAACAACAAACCATGCACCTGTTCGTTTACGTCTCCTTGGCCACACGATACAGCTGATTGTGAGATTAGTCAGCTCTAAGAATCACGCCTGAACAAAACATTTACTCATTTGTATTACAATGTGTTGACTCTACTTGGATTTTAGCTGTAATAATGTACTTACTTTCATAAGAATGTTTGTACTTTGTATCTTTGTTTTCTGGATAATCGTTATCTGATAACTTTTGGTGTCATTATTGCGTGATTTTGTGGCTCTATCTTATAAACTGTAAACCGTATAATAAATAGGTGTTTTTTGTTAAAGGTGTCAACAATATGATTGATTCTTAGATTACTCATTGAAAAATTGTGTAGGGCTCCGTCACCTTACATCTTCTCAGTGTCTAGATATTCTACATTACCATGATACTCCCCATGTGCGACTCAAACCATTTCGTAGTAAGCTCACCTCTTTTATTGTCGATCTTCCAGTACAAGTTTACTGGTTTGAAATTGAATTGAAAAAATATTTATCTGAAGTTCTACAAGTATGAGATTCGACAAACAGGTGACCAGGCTTCTGGATAATATCAAGTTCATCCAGTCGTCACCTCATTTCTTAGAAGAGCTTATTTTTAGAGCATCCTTAAATTACATTTTACAATATTTCTGTTATAGTATAGATTCCAAACAAGGCATGAACTGGAAGACCTGGACCTGTTCAGATGTACATCTCTTATATGATATGCTTGATATTGATTAAGATTAAGATTGAGATACTTTTATTTTCGACATAGTCGCAAAATGAAAGAGCTTCTCCGATTGTGGGAGGTCTGTCTGCTTTCCTGATACAAATCTTGATGTGGTTAGTTAGTCTCGAGACTATTTATCATATAAATTTCTAAGTAATTTTTCATTGCCAGTCTACAGCTAGACTGAACATACTTATAATTATAGCCATCTTGGTAGACGCCTTATCAACATCAGATCTATTTCTTCTGGGGACTGGTGGCTGATATCTAGTTCACCCAAACAGCATGTTTTGGGAAGTGAGTAGACGATGATTCCCGCCCCATATCTTGAACTTGGACTTGGATGTTTTCCTCTTACTCTAAGGACGTTTACATCTTTCTATCCACAGGCTCCATGTTCAATCTCGTGTCCTCTTTGATTACCTGTGCACAAACACTACAGTTATGACATATAGGACTGAATTTGAGAATATTCTGCTGGCGTTATATTATTTGTTTTAAAAATATTTTTATTGGTCTTGTACATATAAATTCTTTACAAAATATGCCTAACTACAATTTTGATTAGTTTCTTGCGTTGCTAATTATGTGTATACACGGGTAATAATTCGAATTAACCGGTGAGCGATAATAAGTGAAGCCACCACAGAAAAAGTAATTCAGTGGGTCTCGGAAATGTGAAGCCTTGTAACAAAAACCAACGGGACAATTCCCCTCCCCCCCCCCCCCCAAAAAAAAAGAACGAAACAAAAATAAAAAGTCTTCAAGTTTTTGACCGACGATAACTGAGTGTGCTGCTTTAATGTTGTGCTACTGCACCAAGTCACCGCTGCATTGCTACAATGCTAGGATATTGCATCTAAGTAATTTTTCACAAATAATGTAAACATATGGACGTTTATGAAACCTTGTAGCAAAATCAACTGGACAAAATCCCCACAATTTTGGTCAATTTTAGCAAAAAGTAAAAAGTTCAATAAGTTTTGACCGATGTTATTACAGTGAGTGCGGTGCTACTGCACGAAATCGCCGCTGCATTGCTGGGATATTGCGTCACTTAATCCGTCAGCTATGCAAAACACCACTTGCCCTTGGAGACCAACTTTTATATTTACACATGTTTAATGATCATCTCTTGTAGAAAATAGAGTTGTTGTCTTTTCGTAGCTAAAACGCACCTTCCTAATTCTTGTAATTCTTAATATAAGATTCGTACTCTCTGAACGCTGCTGGATCCTATGTTTATTGTATGTTGGTATTTACTATTCGATACATGACCTAGCTGTGTCTGAATCCTATGTTAAACTGTAGTGTGAAAATCTTATGTAATTGTACATGTAATCATGTCATCGCTATGCAACTCGCAACAGAAAAAGGGAATTTATCAAGAGTTTAAAAGTGGAAAAGGGAAATTATCACACTGTACTTTTATCAAATCTAACAACTTCTGGAACAATTTCAGAGGCATCGATTACTTCAACCATTTAAAAAAACATGCTATGACAGAAACATATGATTTGTCAGATACATATTAGAAGAAATTTAGGAAATGTGACAATATCGGCTAAGAAATAATGTTTAGAAAATATATTATGAGAGAGAAATATGTGTCAAAATCGGCTCAAAATAATATTTGCGCGTAGCACTGAGGGTGATCTTTTTTGGTGTTTTAAAAAAGTCGTGCAAGTCGTCATTTGAACAATTCGCGACAGTGCATGTCTATATATATTTGTGTTGGTTAAAAGAGAATTACAGAGAAAAATAAATATTAGATGTCTAATTGTAACCTCAAGGTCAATCTCTCTCATATCATCCGTACAATCAACTCCGATGCCTTAACTTATTCATTGACCACTTTCCAAGAATTTATGGACTCACCTTGGGAAAGACTAAATATTTGATTCATTTTGAGGGCTCAATTGAGATTGATCGAGTGGTTCAGCGAGGGCTTAGGCAGTGTTCAGTAATTGTCTTTGTTCAGTTGTCTTCAACCTATTTTCCATGCCACTCAGTTTCTCTCTATAGAAATAAGGGCAGGTTAGTTTAATTATTCATCCTTTAGATCAATTGGCTTATCAAACAATTTAGTGGAAACATTCAAAGTTCATGGCCAGAAAATAAATGCCAATTACGTAGCGGTTCATTAGAGAGGTTTGTGTTGACATGACATTTTCATTGATGTACCCGGGCCGCATTTCCAAGGAATCAATAAGCCATTTTGCAAGGTCAGAACTGTTTTGATTTTGATGCGTTTTTTAAGGCAGGATTTTATCAAACGATATAAAGGAGACAAACATACATGTATATATCCAAATATCATTGCATGTACCTGAGTACTTAATGTGTTAATGCATGGTTGTCTGTGTATAAACATAATTGTATATTTCACATTATAAATGCGTAGGATTGTGCTACTAATGCGCCAATTGTATAGATCTACACACATTCTTATTGATCGGTGTAATGATGAATGATTATATCAGAATGGCCTTTCTGGCAAGGTCGCGGATTCTCCAGATAGACTAAAAGATATACTAATGAAAAGTATTAATCAAAATCGGCAGGTGATAGGAGACAGTGGGGGAGGAGGGGGGAGGGGACAGGGAAGAGTGGACGGGAGGAAGAGGAGGGGTGGAGGAAGAGCGGTGGGGAGGAGGAGGAGGTGGAGAGAGAAGGAGGAAATAGTTGATGATGTAGAAGAGAGGAGGGTGACCTGCACATGACAGCCTCACAGAGTTTACTGATAGAGCAAAACGTTGGGAAAAGCCACTAGCCACTATGGAGGCGTTCGTTCTGGAGGTGTTCGTTTATATAATATTTAATCAGTTATATAAGAACTTGCTCTCAGTCAATTCCACAAGGTCGAAATAATTTGAATTCGATGGGTTACCTAAGATATTCTGCATAAATTAAGTCATTACTTGGGTCTCTACAAGTTATCAACAAATAAACTCCTAGTTGCATCCTGATTTATGAATAGGAAAACAGTCTGTAGTAGAAAGCCCCTAACTTTTAGGGGTCAGGTGATTCCCATTAACACTTGTAGCCTTAGTCTTAGCCTTGTGGTTAAGCTTATCGCTGTATGCGGTGAACTGCAACGCTCGAGGAATGTGGCTTTCTGGACAGGACTGTAAAGACGAGTTGAAAATAAGGATAAATAACAAATAAGCTTGCAGTCATTAGTTGGGCGCCGCCAGGGATACATAAAGATGAGTACTTAAAATTGCTATGTTTACCATGTTTTGATATCCAACGTTTATAGGTCTCTGCGTTACTATATAAGATTAGATATGATGATTTAGAGACAGGTGTTGGCAGTGGACTAGAAAGATCCCCCAATAACATTGCAAGATCTCACAAATATCATTTGATAATTAAGCCGGTTTTCAGTATGTTCTTAGTTTCAGTAAGGCCTGATTTGTTGTTGAAAAGGTTGACCATGATTCACTTTTCAATAATGCAATAAAACTTTGGAATCAAAATGCAAGCGCCCTAATAACCTTAAATCTGTTTTAACTTGTCAGACAAAATTATTGAATGACAAATAATACATTCTTTGGCGACACTTTCTTTTTTAAAACACATTATTTCACCAAGTGTTACAGTTTCCCTGGGTGGAGTTATACATCCCATTGCCCCAGCTACACTTAAAAAAGTAAGATTTTATTTTAAAAAATGCCACGTTATGACGTTACTAGGTATAGTTAGAGACAGGTACAAAGTGAGTGTTAATGACTAGACTCAATGGCGGTGCATTGGCGACAGAGGTTGTAGTTGTCTTGGCGGTGGTGGTTGAAGTTTGAGGCGTCTAACTTGCGTGAAAAATATAAATGATGAGAGCACCATGACTATACTCATTAGATTTCATTAGACACTGCCTTGTCTTATTGCTGTGTCTATTTGCTACCTCTCTCATCCTGTTCGACTAGATGTTGTTGTCCTATATTTCATAATTCCCCCCAAAGGGCCTAATCCACTAAACCGATTCTCATGCGACTTTGCGCCGCAGAGGACTCTTTTACACTAAGTTCTGTGAGAATCCCATGCTTAGTAATAGACTCAACGAGAGTGGAAGGACCTCTCGTTGGTAGACTAGGCCCTCAATGCATCTAGCCGCCCCCGCTCCCCTCTAGAGCTTCTGCTACTCTCTCTCTCTCTCTGTCTCCCTCTTGCTCTGTCTCTCTCATAAGTACATGGTTATTTACTATCCATGAACTAGCGAAGGCCATTGGTAGAAGGTGAACTAAAAACAATGTGATAAAACAATACAAACATAAACGAATCTGTAGGTTATCCCATGATGATCCCAGGTAGTTTATCCAGTCGAGGTAGAACAGATCCTTTCTGTAAGAGCTACACTGGAAGGTAAATTAATTTCAAGAGTAGGCTGTCTTCTATCAGTTAATATCAGAAAAAGGTAATATCTTGAATGTTGTTGCACTCAACAATTAGGCACATAAACTAGAAAGTCATCCCTCACCAGTCCTACTTTTACTTTTGATGCCTTCCCCATAGTTATTTGTTCATTAATTTGTTTATATATGTAAATTGATTGACTTTGTCACACCCATTTTATGCTCACCTATTACCTCATTTGGGTTACGTAACATTACGTAACATTACCAACACTAATTATCATAATTATTAATATTCATAAACTATATTATATATCCATAACCATGTTCCACATATGTGCCATATACATGTTATGTAATACAGGCGACATGTTAGTTCATAACATGCTCGCCAGGTCAACAGGTCAGGCACGGCTATCACGTGACCTACCTGACGCTCATTGGCTAATGAGCCCTGCATATATAATGTTAACCATGCTGCGGCCTGATTGGCCCACATTGTCATGTGACCTTAATGTAACCTTACCTGCTTTATACCTACTGAATAAAGGGGCAGTTCTTAATGAACAGTTGTACTGACAACTCCTCTTGCTGTTCTCATTAGTAGGCTAATGACCTACCTAATTACTTATATTCAAGAATCAACCTCCTTCGTTCCCCTGAACTAGCTCTACCATCGATTCTATATATCCAGAGTAATCACTGTATATCAAATGGTGGAATAACCCTAAATCCTGGAGAATCACGTGAATCTAAGGAACAGGAGAGTGGACTTCTATGAACGCATACCACGCCAATACATAAGACGACGCGATCGCATACAATTGCATCCAGTGCAGGAAGAAGACAGACCTGCTGAGATGGACGCAGAATTGAGGCGGGCGCTAAACGACGCCATTAGAGAACAGTTAGATGCCGACCTACCCGCCAGAAACGTAGCTCTGCGAGCTGAAATTGAACTAGAAATACAACGCAGAATAGAACTTGAACGAGCTCATCACGTTGAAGTAGAAGCAGAAGGAGCCCCAGAACCCCCACGAGATAACAACGAGCAACTAGCCTTGGCCCTAATAGCCATGAGGGCGCAAGACCCAAATCTCCGAAAACCAGAGGTATTTTCTCATCCCACTGTTACCATTACGACGAGATCCTTTCTGGACGTATACCAACATTATATTAACCTTGCATACAACAATGATGCAAACATGCTTCCGCGATACCTGTCTACATACCTGGGAGGACGCGCAAAGCAATGGTACGACAGGTTCGTCAGACAAAGGGAAAACAATAGAGACAATTATGAGGCCGTCTCAGCAGCTTTGATAGCACATTTTGCCTCAGACGAGAGAAAGCTGAGAATAACTGGCACAAGAAAGCAGAAGAAAGAGGAATCAGTCGACACATATTCTGCAGAAATCAGAGACATTGCTCAGGCTCGTGGTCTAAACGAAGAATCAGCAGTTGAAAAACTCATAGAGGGGTTAAGACCAGAATTAGGAAGAGTTGTGCTAGCTCAAAACCCAGTAACCTTAGAAGCGGCAATTACACAGGCAAGAACTGCAGAAGCCGCCTATGTTAAACCTCCCACTTTTGACGCAACAGACATTTCCAGTGCAGTAGCAAGCACCTGCAGTGCTTTTACTAAAGCAGCAAACGACCAACTCAAAGCTATGACTGATAAGTTGGAAGAAATTAGGGAAATCACCAAAAATAGTGAGGAGAAAGTAACCAAGGTACAAACTGAGGTAACAGAGACAGTCCAGTCCATGCAAGGACAGAGAGGCGGAGGACGCGGCCGAGGACGCGGCAGAGGACGCGGCCGAGGACGCGGCAACGGCAACGGCAACGGCAACGGCAATTGGTATAATAATGGAGGAAAGAAAAACTGGAAAAACAAAGGAGGTAATAATAACAATTGGAACAACAACGGAAACAACGGCAACTGGAACAACCAGGGCCAAAACCAAGGTTTCCAACCTATGTGGCAACAACCGCAGTATTACCCTCAGCAACAGCAAAATGATCAACAATTGTGGAACGAATTCCAAGCCTTCATGAACTCGAGGAGGCAGGGAAACGGCTACAACACATCCCAATAGGGCCAGAGAGGTGTGTTCAGCCAAAAATACCTGTCGGGCAAGGTCAAGATGTGATAGAAACGACGACGAAAACGGAATGTCCCCCGAAAAGCATAGCTTTTGAAATTCCCATTGGGAATGGAACTGTTTCCAGAACTACAAGGTTACTACATAGTGCTACAAAAAGATTCGGCTCGTCACAACCAGAAGCAGCCATCACCCTACATCCAACAAACTCCGAGAAAGGTGAGATAAGACCAATTACAGCTGATATTGTTGATGGTAGCCTAAAATTTGTTGGGTATAATTACGAAATTCCGGCATTAGTCGATACTGGCGCTTCTGTCTCAGCCATTAGGGCGAAATTGCTAATAGCAATTCAGAAGAGAGCAGAAATTAAAACAAAACGAATCTCTTGGAGAATATATGTAGCAGACGGCGCAGTCGTTCATGTAAGGAGAGTAGCAACCTTAACTTTCAGTTTACAGGGCAGTTCTTTCACTCATAACTTTGTGGTCATGCCTACCATGAATCGACCAATAATCTTAGGGGTTGACTTCTTTAGAAGAAATAGGGCAAAGATTGTGTTCAATGAAGATATATCAAATACCCACATGCCAGTACGAGCAGTCAGATCAGTAACAATCGCCCCACAATCAGAAATAGCTCTCACAGGAGAGATCACATGTCTAGATGACATTAAATACGATGGGGTAGTAGATAACTTGCAAAGAAGGGTAGAGGTTCCCTTCCTCGTTCAACGTAGCATAGTTAGACCCAACGATCTAAATAGACATCCAGTGGTACTTCTAAACACTTCAGCATCCCCATACAAGGTATACAAAGGTCAAATAGTAGGTATCTTTACCAAATCCACAGAAGATGAGTTTATCAAAGTTCCAGCAGCATCTGGAAATAAAAAGGTTTCATACAACGAAGACGAGGAAAGTAACATATCCTCACAAACCGACTCAGAGTCATCGGTATCAGATCAGGATAATTGCCACGGCTATATCCCAACATGCGAACCAGGGGAGGTCGCAAAAGGAATACACGCTTTTTCTAGCGCAGCTCATGATACAAATATTGACAATTGCCCAAACATTCCGCCGAAACAAGTGTTGAGTGATACAGGTAAACAAAAATTAAAAGAATTGTTGACAGAATATGACGATGTTTTTGTAGGGACCGACAATAAGCTAGGTTCAACCAAATTGTATGAGCATTCCCTCAAACTAAAGCCAGAAACTGTCCCATGCCACATGCTTCCTTTCAGAACCACCTTAGAAAAAGCAAAACAATTCGACAAAATATGCGAAGAATATGAAAAGCAAGGTATAATTGAAGAAACCACAAGTGGACCTTGGTCTAGCCGCTCTTTCATGGTACAAAAATCCGACGGCGGACTGAGACTTGTGACAGATTTTAGGTATCTGAACGCCAACCTAATAAATCAAGCATTGCTATCTCCTAGGGCAGATGAGTCGATAGAGTATGTGGGAGACCTCCAACCCACTATATTTTCTAAACTTGACGCAAAACAAGGTTTCTTCCAAATTCCACTAGAAGAGAAGTCGAAAAACCTAACAGCCTTTTGCTCCTATTCAAAGAAATATAGATACAAGGTACTACCCATGGGTTTAAAGACTTCTCCACAAGCGTTTTGCGCCCTAGTCACTATGATTCTGAAAAACCTGAGATACAAATGCGCAATTCCATACTTGGATGATTTATTGATTTTGTCTCGCACAGAAGAAGATCATTTCAGGGACCTCAGAAATGTCTTTCAGGCCCTGAGAGAGGGAGATCTTAAACTAAACAAGAAAAAGTGCGAATACTTCTTAGATAGGATAAACTTCCTAGGCATGGTGGTAACGCCACAAGGGGTCCAACCCTGCCCAAAGAAGATAGAGGTTTTAAAATCTTTTCCTAGACCAAAAACTGTTACTCAAGTAAGATCTTTCAACGGCCTTTGCCAATTTTTCAAACGTTTCATCAGAGATTTCAGTTCGATTATCAAACCTCTATATGAGCTGACAAAATCAAACACAAAATTCCATTGGGACACAAAATGTGAGAATGCCTTCAATCTAATGAAGACCGCCATTTGTGAAGACGCATTGCTCCACTTCCCAAACTTTAACAAAGAATTCATCTTAGCAACGGACGCAAGCTCAAGATCCGTGGGATCAGTGTTATCTCAGCTTGATAATGAGGGTCTAATTAGACCTGTGGCTTTTGCAGGACGATGCCTGCGCAAGCATGAGACGAACTATAACACGACAGAAAGGGAACTTTTAGCGGTGGTTTACTCTGTACAGCACTTCAGACATTATCTGGAGGGGCGTCATTTTAAATTGTACACAGATCACTCAGCTTTAATCCCACTCCTGACAAATAAGCAGAACAAAAATAGAATGGCAAGATGGGCGCTGGAGATCCAGCAATACTCCTTCACAATTCAACACGTGAAAGGGAAACAAAATATATGCCCAGATGTTTTATCTAGAAGGGACTATGATCTAGAACCCCCCATGACGGACCCACCCCCACCTCCAAAGAGGATAAGGGTCGCAACGAGGGTTAAATTCGATGAACATCCAAAGGAGGAGCTATTCTCAGCCTCAGAACCTCCAAATAAAATTCTAAGATCAGTATCAGTCTCAAAGGGTATTCTAAAAGAATCTTCCCATCATTTCTATTGCCACTGTGAATCGGAGCATGTAACACAATTCCCAGAAAACGACTATAATCCAATCTCAGACTCAAAGATCGGCGAAAAGATCGGTAGAAGATTACTAGAAAAGGAACACGCCAAACCCCCAGAGGAAAGAGTCCCTGAATTACAGTCAATTAATACAAGATCAAAGAGTCAGGTTAGATCAGAAAACTCCGAAATAAAGAAGCAGGCAAGCCAACAATTCACGTCAATGGCAGAGATCCTACAGTCTGTTCCAGACTATAATTTCACTATGACAAATCTCAAGCGGTCTCAGAAAATGACACCTTATATAAGGGACATGATTATTTTTCTGGAGAAAGAAATCCTGCCAGACGACAAAGCAATCGCAAGCTTTATCCTAAACAATCACAAACATTACATGATTATAGACAACGTCCTGCTTCACTTTTCCTTAGCAACATGGAAGAAATATGGTTCACTGCAATTACAGGTAGTAGTTCCAAACGACATGATAGAGAACGTACTAAGGCTATATCATGACGACCCAATAGCGGGTCATATAGGCCAAGTCAAAATGATAGCGGCCATGCTCCCAAAGGTACATTGGCGCTTCATGAACAGAGACATAGTTAAATATGTCTCCACCTGTGATACATGTTTAAAAGCTAAGAAATTGAGGTGTACCCCAAAATCACCTATGACAGTGAGACAACCGGCTACCAAACCTTTTGAAAATGTGTGTATAGACACAATCGGGCCCCTCCCTTCCTCAATCAAGGGACATCAATATGTTCACGTAATAGTAGATTTCCACAGCAAATTCTGCATAGCGTATCCTACTAAAACAATTGATGCAACCAGTGCAATTGACGGAGTAATACAACATCTAATTTGCCAACATGGGGTCCCATCCACTATACAGTCAGATAACGGGTCAAGCTACTCAGGAAAGATTTTTAAGAACATATGCCACAAATACAACATCAAACAAATCTTCTCCTCACCATATACACCACGTTCAAACGGTTTAGTGGAAAGATATGTGGGATCAATTAGCACAGCACTGAGAGCTTTTGCAATGAAAGAGCAGACGAGCTGGGACCTATATCTGCCTCAAATAGTTTTTGCGCTAAATACCACCATCAATCAGACTACAAACTACAGTCCATACTTCCTAATACATGGGAGACACCCAAGAACAATTCTAGACTCAGCAATCCCAGGGATTACTGATCAAACGAACATGGTACAATCAGTGATGGACATGATAAATGCTCAAGACCATGCACAAAAACAGGCGACAAAGAACACCACCTCAAAACAAATAAAGAACAAAGAAAGATATGACTCAAACGCAAGACAATCTCAAGTAGATATAGCGGATTTAGTTTACATTCACGTACCAAGCCTACTGAGAAAAGGTACATGCAAGAAACTACAAAGTGTCTATTTAGGCCCATATCTAATATGTCGTTTTCACTCAAAAGTCACGGTCATTCTTAAAGACATCAATTCGGGGAAAGTACTAAAACGCGCAGTACACGTAGACAGGCTCAAAAAGGTCCAAAATGTAAGAAACAATAAATTCTCCTACAGACTGTTAAACAAAATTCCCGACAAAGTCAGAAGAGACTGGAAACTAGACAAAGGGACAATTACACCCTCAGAGAGAGCAATTGAAACAGAGCCAACAATTGTACCCAGACCAAGCCATTCAAAGATATCAAAGTCCAGACGCTTTAATAAACGCTAAAAACAGACGCGATGTAGCCGCGCAACATAGGGGAACAAACATCCATCAAAGCCAAGTCGGCTTAATTACAATTATAATCTGACAGCTATTGTCTTAACGAACACAGATGGTCACCCAAGCTTAGACAGCCTGGGCCGATAAGCAATTACCGACATTTGTCTGATGTAGCAAAGTAAACCCTCCACAAACAGAAACCCTACCCCCATAAAGATGTGTATTCACACAACATGCAAGAAAGAAACAATAGAAGGTGACAGAGGCCGCCGCCGCTAATCCGGAAAAGCGCCGGTTGGATTGTCGCACTTGCTGGTCGAGGCGTCAATGCCATGGCAATCCTAGCCTACAATAATCCTTGTCACTGATAACTTAAAGCTACACTTAAGAGCGATGCATGACACGCAGGCATAGCCAACCTGACGGCTCTGACACTAGGAGCAGACTCACAAGGTAGCACACAACAATCATAACTTACCATCAGTTTCAAATAGCAAGCCATAGAGGGAACATCTACATTCAGACAAGAGTAATTTGCCAAATTACCATCGGCCCAGAGCCACATTCTTCCAAGCAAAGGTAATCATACCCAACTCACAATAATCTTACCCTTTCCCACACTAGTGGTACAGCTACAAGACTATTCTACAGAATAGGTCTAACATACGGAAGGAATTTGAATTTACAAAACCAAATATAGGAAAGCTCAAGTACAATCGTAACATAGTCTCTCATATAAAAACATATTTGAAGACAGTGATCGAGGTAAAGCGACAACTACAAGATACCTACAAATAGATATCAGTATATTATTTACATATATCTAATGATATATATATAGGGTGGTCCAACAAGGACACACATTTGTGCACAAAAATATTATACAAGTCGCATGTTTTATTACAGATGTTACTCATCTTCGGAATCCTCACTTGGTCGCTATGCCAGGCAGCGACACCCACTATTCGCCAAAATGTTGGCGTGATTTACGAGCCTCTTCCAGCACCAATCGTGAATGGACACGATTTCTCAGAAATGATTCTGGCGGTACCCTATAACATTCCAAAACCCCCAGCCAAATCAGTAAAATACGGACCAGAAGTGCAAAGATTCGCCTACCGTTCAAGGATTCTCAGAGGAGACCATGACTCTAGCTCATTGATAAATCAAGCAAACGCTTTGGACGACTTACTAAACTCAACAGAATACCACATAACGGACTCTCTAGAAACACTAAATTTATTTCTCTCAAATCCCATAAACTCAAACCAGGAACGTATCAAACGAGAAGCAGTATTCTCTTTTCTGGGAGACGCGTTTAAAGGTTTATTCGGTTTAGCTACAACTAAAGATATATACAATCTAGTAGGAACCGTACAAAATATTGACCATGTACTCAAAGCATTCGCAACCCAAGATATCCACACTGCAGAACTATTGGAAAAAGTTACTGACAGACAGGATAAGTTATATAAAATGTACATAGAAGACAGGAGCGCGACAAGCTCCCTCCTAACAAAGATGGCCACAAGCTTGGACCATTGGTCAAAGAATATAACAGTACATTTTGGGAATGCACAGGCAGACGCCATAAATGCTAGGGCACAAACCACGTTAATATTAGAAGCTCTAACTTTATTATCAAACAAACTTCATTTCCTTCAGTCAATGAACACAATTATAGATGCAGTAAGGCTATTATCCACAGGCATCCTTTCACCAGAAATCGTAAACCCAAAGGATTTCTCAAAATATCTAAAACAAATAGATTTAAACCTAAAAGTCACCTCACCAGGTTCAAAAGTAGCAATACTAGACACAGACTACTACTATAGCCAAAAAGTATCGATGTTTATCTATTCAAACAGCCATCTATACATCAACGTGCGTGTAGTAATAACTTCAACTGAAGCTATCTTCGACATATACCAGATTATAACCATACCAGTCCCCATCCATACTAACTCCACACCAACTTCAGGAACGACAACACTGTCAAAGGAAATTGACTTCCTAGGAGTATCAAGAGATGAAACCCTATTTCTGGAATTAACAACAGAGGATCTACATGCGTGTGTAGGAGACTCAATGAGAGTGTGTAGCAGGACTATCCCAAGGATACACAAGGAAAGACCAACGTGCATAGTTTCCATATTCCAGGATAAGTCCGAACTACTATACCAACTATGCAAATTTACTATAGCACCTACTCAAGCTCCAAACACAAGAGCTATCGCCCTTAGCCAGGAGGAATACCTAATAACTACAAACTCAGATAAGTACAATATCATATGTCACGGCCGCCCACCGACCGTACATGAATCCAAATCATATTTCATCTTAGGAATCCCCTGCCATTGTACTGTAAATATTGGACACCTGTCCCTACCCAACGCAAAACTCCCGTGTAACACCTCTAAATCTTTCCACTACGAGTTCCATACGACAAATCTCCCAATAATGACGGCTTTACGCATTAACATAGGACATATAACGCCCAGTACTATAAACATGCAACCGTTCGAACTCAGAACTCCAAATATAAGCAGATTTATTGAGGAATTCAGAAATAACACAAAACTGGACTCAAGTCTACAAATAGATCTATTACCATTTGCTAGACAATTGTTATCCAATGCATCAAAATTGACCAGAGCAACAAAGAAGTTAGAGGGAGATGCAATGACATATCTACAGCAATTCGCTAAGAACCCAATATGGTCACTATTAGGACCCATCCTATCGATCATCGCCACAATATTGTCACTATTGGCGATATATAAAATACACTGCACAGCACCGGCAGCAAGTTTCCTACCAATAGCCCAAGGGTTTAGATTATACGACAATATCGAAAAGAAACACTTTACACTGCCCACGATGCCAACACACAACCTATCTATCAGACCAACAATAGCGGTAAAACCAGCTCCAATAGAGGCGGCATCAATATACGATGGCAGACTGCTAGGAACCAACGATACACATAATATCTTTATATTAATGGTAATCCTAGTAATAGCCTATTTCGCCTTCAAAATCTTATGCACATGCAAATACTTCATACTAAGAAAGATCGGAAAAATCCAAACTGGAGAGAAGACGAACCCAGATGTGTGTGTAAAAATATACCTAGGCGCGGAGAACTACATAATTCCCATCCTAACCCTACCTCACGAATGGGATAATATTATCGCAGGAGAATGCCCCTTGGCAAACGACATCTTCTACAAAGGATGTCCCAAACCAGCACTACAAGTCACCTGGTCAGGACCAATCCGCATAAAGCTCAAAGAAGGACCCGTCGAATATTCCCTCCCGTCAAATATAAAACTACCTTTCAAATCACACTTCACCATCATACCAGCCCTACGAGATCCAACAGTAACTACAGCCATAATATTGTATAGCAAGTCAAAAGGAGTCGTAAGTCTAGAACAAAATTCAAAACTAGAGACAACAGAAGAGACAACTGAGATGAATCTACAAGGTCCAGGAGGCACAGTCCTGAACGAGTTCGCAAAGGCACTATTTTCAGTTACCCCTACAGTAACGAACGAGGTCTAATTTCCAAAATCATGAAAATGCCCCCCCCCCCAAAAAGCTACATATAACATCTACAAGCGTACAAAACGATCAAATATCAAAAACAAACCAATCTTGCAAATGCCCAATCGACTATGATCTATGCCAAATGATTTTATAGAACTGTCACATTTTAGACATCAAGAAATACCCAAAATATGGTGGCTACCATTTTTCAGCTATTGGTCTTATCTCGCTATTTTTATTTAATGTATTGTCTTGATATGATCTAAAAATGTGTAAAAATTTGATTTACTATCATAACCTTGAATGAACTCCTTTCCTATACAGATTAGCACACCTAAGAGTCTCAAGCTCGGATCGTCTAGACAAGTATAGGTATCAAAAGGGACACTGTATCTGTAAATATGTTCATGTATTATTACTTCTAGAAATCATATGGGGTTAACAAACCCAAATGTCTACACAAGCGTAACTCACCAACAGAAGAAGAAAGTTCTACTCATATCATTTACCGTAAAATATATCACTTAGCGATACAGTATCCAGTGAAAATGTTATTTCCACATAGAGGAAAAGGTATAAACAACCAACTAAAAAGGTATGTTAACGATATAGAGGAAAAATACCAGCATGTGAACTAAAGAATGATATACGGACAAGCCCGGCCCTAAGGAGATCCGATACATTCAATAATTCCAGGGTTTAAAGAACGTATCTTTATAAGACATATATTAGTAATACCACACAGGTATTTTGGGAAAGCAAAAAATCATCCCTAGTAAAATATACATACGCACATTGTAAACATTAGACATTAGAAAATTCTTCCTTTAAGGATAACCTTGACAAAGGTTTATTTTACTCGTAATTAAGGTAGCAGGTAGTTGGAGTGAACTCCTCACAGGAGAAAGGTTACAAAAATAACCAACCTTACATTTAAGTTGTTTCTCAAAAAAACCAAAAAGGTCAGACAACAATGGTTCCAGACACTTATGTTATAACAAAGAGACACACCAAGTGTATCCATTTCTCATACTTAATAAAAATAAATAGTTGTGTCTACGGAGAGACACTCGTCAACTCCGGGGTATTATGTCACACCCATTTTATGCTCACCTATTACCTCATTTGGGTTACGTAACATTACGTAACATTACCAACACTAATTATCATAATTATTAATATTCATAAACTATATTATATATCCATAACCATGTTCCACATATGTGCCATATACATGTTATGTAATACAGGCGACATGTTAGTTCATAACATGCTCGCCAGGTCAACAGGTCAGGCACGGCTATCACGTGACCTACCTGACGCTCATTGGCTAATGAGCCCTGCATATATAATGTTAACCATGCTGCGGCCTGATTGGCCCACATTGTCATGTGACCTTAATGTAACCTTACCTGCTTTATACCTACTGAATAAAGGGGCAGTTCTTAATGAACAGTTGTACTGACAACTCCTCTTGCTGTTCTCATTAGTAGGCTAATGACCTACCTAATTACTTATATTCAAGAATCAACCTCCTTCGTTCCCCTGAACTAGCTCTACCATCGATTCTATATATCCAGAGTAATCACTGTATATCAACTTGCCTTATATTCATTTAATCAAGGTATACGCGGTGCCATGTATGTACCGAATGCAAAGTAGAGATTGCCTTTATGTTTAAGTGTAAGGAAAGCAAACCATCCCAACTAACAATAATAGTAGTAACAGTGGGAGATGGGCAGCTGTCTCCGTAGCTGTCAGCTCTAAAATATGGCAACTAGTAACAGTTGCTTCCTTGAGGGTCGGTGTGGTCTATGCCATGACTGAGGACATGCGCCACAAGACGCTAGGTCGGTAGGTATGTACAGACATACGCAATAACTCATCTCTTAAGCTATGGCATTCTATCACCATGCCATATCTCTCTATATACTCTCTCCTTGTTCGTGTCTCACCAAAGCCTAGGATATAGTATACACCAAGTGGATTGTACGAACAGTATTACGACGTCATATATTTGTTTGGGATTCTTAATGTAAGAACTTATATTCATGCTGTATTTTCAGTCATGGATCTGTATTTCAGAATATGTATGACGAATACTTATTCATAAATGTATAACGAACGCACAATAATGGATGCACTTTATATGCAATTCGATGTCGATTGTATATGAACAAAAATTAATCAAAAGCGAATATATAGAATGTGATACGTACTAATTCCTGTCGTTCTTCAGCGAGAAAGGGCTTGAATTTTAAAGTGATCAGAAACAATACGGTCCCAAATTCCTAAGATCGCCGTCCCAATTCTACTATACTACTATTCTACTATTCTACTATTCTTTATTATTATTAAAACAGATATTCTCAAACACTGCCTCATTCCGTTCCTGTCTACGGGAAAGTCACCCGACTAAAGGTTGTGGGCATTTCCACATGTATAGAGCCCCGAGAAATTGGCCCACTCCGCTCTTGAAAAACATGTCAAATCCTACATTAAAATAAATGTCCTTGACATTCTCTTCTGACAGAATTGGAACATTCGCAAAATAAAAGAATGGAAGTAATTGTCATTTTGATAAATTGACGTAAATATGTGAAAAAGTTAAGATATATTAGTATTTTTCACGTCTCAATGTGAAACTCATTCAATCCTCTTTGCTAAAGATAATGAACGAATTTAGAAAAGATTTATTTTCTCAATTTAGATTGAGAATCCATTAAAAATTAGATCATAATGTAAGGTAAATGCATTTTATGAAAGTATCGATGTTTCTGATTAACTTATACATTAAATACTTTAAGTACTTTTGGAACATTGCCATATTTCGATTTCTTTTAAGAATACTAGTTCCCTACTGCAATATAATATATCCTTCCCGTCTGCAAATGAAATATAACGAAGTCAAGGACTGTATTGCGTGGGCAGATCAATCTCATTTACTTTATATGTGAGAAGGTTAACATTGACATAGAAATGTTCAAAATAATATCCGTTCACCTGATATACCCGGAGGTTGACTTACATTGATCTGCAACTATTACATCTCTCTATTTTTTTTTAATCTTTTTTGATAACCTAACAAAGACTTTCTAACGTCTGTCTCCATGATAACTTAGATGGGCCTATCTCAATAGATCTATGTCAAGGTTGGAAAAGCTCTTCTATAGAGAACCATAGATAAGTAGATACCGTATAACGGTCATATTTTCAGAAATGTACAATTGGCAGCTGTACATATTTATTCAATTCTGCTAAATTAGGCTGCAATTTGGTCAATATTTATAGGTAAATTCGAGTATATTCGGCATTGCATTGATTCTAGCAATAAGTTTGGTTAGGTTGAACTGACTTTCGAACTTTATTTTCGTTTGAAATTTGGGTTATTTGAGACGATTGGTGAAGATGAATTGTACATTTTCTGAAAATCTGACCCACATATAATATACCACGTGGTATACCTACTTAGATATAGGAGATTCTAGAACACGTACAGGTGTCGACATTTGAAGAAGAGTGTAGATTCAAATGGACATCGCTTCACCTCTGCAGTTCTAATGAAAATATAACGTATCTAATAGGAGTGATAGAAGGGATTCTGTTTTCTTTCAAAAACAATGTTTGTAAATCACCATCATTTACCCATACATGTACAGCTGCAAAATGTTCCGAAAGTATTTAATGCATTTGAGTTTAGTTTATCTATAACCATAGAATCCGCATTACTCTCTCGGAATCATGCAATCAGTGAGTCTCAGTTTTAAGCAATGATAAGAAGTATTCGTGTACCCCTGGAGCTATACAGTAATACACTCCAGTCTACTTATATACCTTGCCCAGCCAACAGTCATATATTTGCCTGCCAAACCAGCCAGATGAACTTTTTCATGAACATTTTATATTTTGTTTTATTTTTTGATATTTCTCTAAGCCGGTGTAACCAGATATAGCTCGGCGATAAAGAATTATGAGAAAGTACCAAAGCAACCTGTTACTGCAAGTCCCTCCCATGTACTGGTGCATGATTTGTCGTCTTCCAGTACAAAAAGGTGAACACTTGAGGGAAGAGAACAGGATTGGTGTCATACTCTTTATACCACTACTTAAGTCTTTCTCCCCACTGCTTCGACAGGGCGATGTAAACATGTGAATAAAAATGGCAAAATTAAGATGGGAAGTTATGTACCCTTTGTATACGGTCTAACCCTTCGTCTAGTAGCAGATGTTTTTGTTTTTTTTCCTTTGGTGTAGATTTATTTTCAGTATTACTACCATTTCTGCTTCAGGTACGCTAGCTCGTTTGGTAGTATACTGTAATTTATAGAATTCACCATACAAAGAAAGACACGCATTGCTTCATACTTCATAGAGGAAAATCGTGTTGTTTGAACAGGTCGATGCATATATCCTTATTCCCTGCTATACCTGTCCTCTTCAATCGTACATATTCTTATTTGAAACCCGAGCCTTCTTTTCTTACATTGAAATAATAGCCTGTCCGTTCAAATCACTGTCAACCCTCAGCAGTCCGTGTCATGGAAACATAGATAGTGCTCCGTCATTTCAGTCTTGGTATGTTTATTATGCTAAATATCGAGAAAAAAGTGGAGGGAGGACGGGGCGGGGTGGGGGTGGGGGTGGGGGGTGGAGTCGAAATGAACGAACACGCTTTTTGAGGTAATTGAGCGGAATCTATTTTTCTTTGCCTTGAAAAGGCTACTGTGTACCGGTTGAATAGGTACCTTTATCATACCTGAGACTTGTGATCAAGACATTCTATGGATATTTTCCCGATATGAAATCAGTGCCCGGTAATATTTTCAGATTAAGGCCCTTTGTTCTGTCGGTAGCTATGGCCTTCCATATAAATACTAACATGCCCTTACTTTCCTCAATTTCCCCGCACATCTCGTTTCCATCACCCATCCAGCTCCTCTACCGCCCCCTTTGGTTGATTTATGAACTGTTAGCTATGCTGATGGCTACATAATTATTTGGTTGATGGTTTACACACGCCGGGGTCATCTACCCCTGCCATTGTCACTTATGTTTTATTACCTTTTTTCCGTACCTCTATGCGCTCATATCTAGCATACTTCTTGTCTTTATGCTCGTAAAGATTACTGTATCATACATGTACATATTGCATACTTTGTATGCTTTCTGCTGGGGCCCATTTCCTTCTAATCTAGTTGAGAATTCCTCATAGATTTTGCGGGGTTACTTTCCACCCCATCTGGACTGAGAATCAGCTGGCTGGCTGGTCTAGTGCACGGGAGGAATATAATCGAAATTTGTTGAATTGCTTAAGATACTGTGAGCACTGGTTTCAGATTACATGGATGTATCATTGTAATAAAATAGCTGCTTTGTGTGCGATTAGAATTACCGTATTTCCCCGTTTATAAGCCGGGCCCCGTTTATAAGCCGGGGGTAAACACATTATTATTGTAAAATAAGCACTATAATCCTTACCCTGAATATATATACCCGCCCCGAATATAAGCCTTGTCTATCACCATTTGAAATTAATATAAGCCGGGACTTATAAACGGGGAAATACGGTATGTGTAAATCCAAAATTAAATATGAGGTATATCATATCGTCTTGAAAGAAGTTCAAGGTAGACACAAATATATTTTTGTAATAGAAAAAAATACCAGATTATAGCAAGTCTCAAATATCTACATATTCCACGTATAGTTTCTTTTCTTCTTTTTTCATAAAAGTTTTTTTTTTACAGAGTTGATGAAATTTGAATTTCTGTGAGGACACTGGTTGGATTCAATGTGATTTTATCCATCTCCGTAACCCTCTGACCTCGGAGCTTTGGCAAAGACTTTTATTCTAAATATCATAGTCATGATACACAATCAAAGAGGTTATCAGGCTTTGGACATGTGTTGTGCATTGTGTTGCCCATATAGAATTCCAGCTTGGAAAAAAAGCTATACATAATTTTGCCTCAGAAGAGAAGATGATACTGTCACGTGGTGCGATTCATGTTTGTGTCATTCTGGATTTTAAAAATATTGAACGTATTAAAAACTTGTCTATAGCGAAATAAATTCCAATCATATTTGTACATGTTTGTGCCGTCGTCGGCATTTTTCAGTAACAATTAATTCGGAGCGTTTCACAATGGCTATATATAAATATAGGAAAACGCGGAGACAGTCAGTTATGGACAGTCTGTTAATCTCTAAGATGTATACATTGTACATATTCCTTTTAATTCTTGATTTGTACGATTTGTACGACTGAGAATATCCTAAAATTAGAAATATCAGAAACAAGGAACATCAATACATTCGTATTGGTCTCTGATTGTAAGCGTTAGATCTATAGATATCAGAGTTTAATGGTAAAAATGTCTATGTATCTGCTTTGTATAGGACTAACTCTGGTTTGTATAGACGTGTAGATACTTGATCCCTGGATCAACTTTTTGTGACTAAATATTTTCCATTCTCTGTCTGTCATCGCAGCTGGATCCTCCCCTTCGTGATTTATCACTTAGAGTGTGGAACTTCTCTCCAACTCACAATTTATTTTCTCACTGAAAAGTCTTCGCATATCATTCTCAATTCTTGAATAGCTTTCGTTACAGGGCCTTGATATTGAGTGACCTTTGCTTGCCTTTTTGCGCTGTTTTTTTTTTTTGAATAAAGCAATTATGCAAATTGATGTACAATGTCTATATTGTGTTGTTAAATACAAACGTGCTGTGAGTAAAGAGGAAACTGTCTATTTATTGAAATAAAAATGAATGAGTATTAAATTAGTTTTAAGTGATTTGAGGCATATAATAAGATGATAGGGGAGTTGTCCGTATGGATAATTTCTGTTCATTGTGGCGGGAGGCTTGGATCCTCTATGCCACAACTACCGTCATCGACGTCAGACTTTGACGTTCACACAGACGTTCTCTCTATACCATATTCTTTATAATTTTGTTCCCGCCCACCTCCCTATTTACCATAGATAGATATTTTTATGAAGGAACATTCTACGGACTTGACGCTAAATCTTCTTATCCAGAACATTGACTTTATACCGAATATGACATGAAATCATTTCAAATCAAATAATTATCCCCACTCCGAACTAAAACATATAAATCAAATCTCAGTCATCCGTCTTATAATGATGATGATCTATAATACAATATTGTGTAATTCTGGTTGTCGTACGTAGTACAAACCAGGTGGCCTGACCCGACCCACATGAATGCCTAACAGTATCAATAAAATGCCAACATGGAAGTATAAAAGATGAAGAATAAATGGGAAGAACGAAAGCGATCTTTTTACTGACCACATCACGAATCCATCCCTAAATGTTATCTTATCTTCTAGAATTCCCTTCCCAGAATTGAGATCATTGAGACAATTCATTATTTTATCAGCGGAACAATAGACATTATTTACAAATTACATTATCTAGTTTTCTTTTCACAAATGATTGTTTATAGAGTCAGTTCACTTGAAGGCAGGAACACCAAACGACCGATTTCGGGATAAACATCCGTCTGGTCACTGTGCCGACACCTACTTGTATTAACACATGATGAGGTAAAGTGGGATTCGGAGGTTTCAGTTAATAAACGTTTGCACGGTTTAACACCTTTTTCATTCATATGGGTTGCGTATTTATGGGTTTCTGGGGACATATACAACACCAAGGAATACTGTAATAACCTTAACTTAGAGGTATACGTGATAGTAAAATTGTGGAAATGCTTTTATTATTTCTAGGGAAGATGCTGTAACGTGTTTGTGTGGTACAGAAATCATTCAGTCACCTCATCACTATCCGAATTGGAAAATTGTTTTATCCAAAAACCACAGTCATGATTTAGTGATGAAATCCTTATAGCGGAACTCCACTATAGGTAAAAAACGGCGCCAACAGGCAAAATTCGTCGCCGACATTTCTAAAAATTCGGAAAATTCAACATGACTAAAAATTCTAGTGGATGAGGGGGTAAAATAGGTTGTTGGCAACACATTTATTTGTTGCCAACAATTACAAAATATCTAACTTGATTAGATATTTCATCGCAAAAGATTCGTCGCAGCCGTTTTTGCCTGTTGGCGCCGTTTTTTACCTATAGTGGAGTTCCGCTATTATAGCGGAACTCCACTATAGGTAAAAAACAGCGCCAACAGGCAAAAACGGCTGCGACGAATTGTTGGCAACAAATAAATGTGTTGCCAACAACCTATTTTACCCCCTCATCCACTAGAATTTTTAGTCATGTCGAATTTTCCGAATTTTTAGAAATGTCGGCGACGAATTTTGCCTGTTGGCGCCGTTTTTTACCTATATTGGAGTTCCGCTATTATGATCTGATATTGATTATGATTTCCGATGATGATTTTAATACATGTTATGCAGGAACCCCACTATAGGAAAAACGGCAAAAAACGGCTGCGACGATTTTTTTGTTGCCGACAAAATACTGGTCCTTAAATGTCGGCAACAAAAATGCAAGTGGAGGAGGATCACATTTGTTGCCGATTTCTCTGGGAATTGTTGTGTATGCCTTGAGATTTGTTGTGGTGACACTCTTCCACTTAGCTGGAATGTGTTGCCAACATGGAAATGGTGTTGCCAACATATATGAAAGTGTTGTGAATGCTACTCCACTAGTGCCATGAAAGTGCTGCCTACATTTTTCCTCACTCATAATTTCATGGAGCTTGGGTAATGGTAAAAATTAAATTAAACAGAGATACATTTATTTGCAAATGAAATTGATCTAATGTATAATGTACATGTGTCAAAACCTTATAATTCAAGGAAAACAACAATACAACATAGTTTGATAGTGAAGAAATGCCTAATAGTTATGCTATTAAGTATTTTAAAACTCGATCGGAGTGATATTTAGTGGAGTTCTTACCTTCTACCATCTTTAGTTACTATAGGACTAGGGCCAAGCAGTGGTAGAGGGAGCGGGAGGGGGTTCTCTCGGTCTTGCGCTCAATGCATATATGTATGCTGCATGTACCCACATACATTTAAACAATAATAGGAGAAAACCACTTAAAGATTCAACTGGTGTAGATGCATTCCTCCCATCCTTCAGCACTTATCAGGGCAATTACTGCTTATCAGACCCAGCTGGGTGGTACAACACATGGAACTTCAGATACATGTGCGGGAGTGACCCCTTTGTTACTTTTACCCCCATATACCATAAGCTCTTTCCTTTTACTTTGAGATTCACCCGACAAGGAGGGTGGGTAACTTTTTAAGGATTTAGGAAGGTACTGATTTGATTTTGATTTTGAAAATATTTTATTCAGGACATAGACATTTCCACACATCACACATACTGTACATCGTTACAACTAAAATAGGTAACCAGGCCTTGTGTTCTTCACATGATAAGAGGGATAATGCGTGAAAAGTCGCTGCTAAATTTCTATTTCATTTTGGTAAAAAGAAAAATTATATTAACTAGGCCTACTTGTGTGATTGTTGGCAGGTGAAGAAAAAAGTTAATTTCACACACTGCCAACGCTTAAGTAAACTCAAATCAATGATACAACATAGTCTGATAGTGAAAAATGACTAATTTAATTGCTATTTCGAAATAGGGACCTTGCATGTGAGAACGATCTCTGTTCTACATAATAAACCAAAAATATACTTTTACACAAGTGGAATGGTTCTTAGATATAGTGGACAGGCGCCTGTGTGTCAGAAATCCATTTAAAACAACAGTAAAATGTAGTTTGATGGACCAAAATGGCTTTATCATGCTTCAACTGGCTGCCTATGCACCCACGTGCTAGTGTTGTGTTTCTGAAATATAGGTCATTCCTGTATCCATGGCTGTGATTGGCCGTAGGCCTAGGTCATCAAGGTCAAGGTCACGAATTTTGTTGCAGCGCCGAAAAATTAAGCTGCAACACTTTTTTACAGCTCCTCCACTGGCCAGGCACAGCGCCAACAAATGGACTGTGGCAACAAATATCTAATCAAGTTAGATATTTTGCAATTGTTTGCAACAAATAAATTTGTTGCAGACAACCTATTGTACCCCTCTTCCACTAGTGATTTTTGCGCGCCGACGCCGGAAAAAAGTGTTGCAAACAATTTTTAGGAATGTCGGCGACACGTTTTGCCTGTTGGCGCCGTTTTTTTCTATAGTGGAGTTCCGGCATTAGAGGTATATAAATACTGAAACACAATGTCCCCGTTTAATTCCATTCGCCATATATTTGATGAGGTAAAGCAATTTTCTTGATTGGTGTCGCCACAGTCCTTTTGGCCAACTACCGTGGAAATCGGTCCGCTGAAGCATGTACTGCGCAGATTTCTGACCGATTCTCAACAATGTCAACTCACTCTAGGTCCAAACCCTCAGATCAAATAAGAATGGTATGTCAGTGATTGGATGCCTACTTCGCTTATCGGTTTTCTAGCCTAGGACTAGGCGTTTTAATGGAAATGTAATGACATTTTGCGGTCTTAATAGACTTATAATGGCGAGAGGCTTTTTTCCCTTCGTTTGAAGGGACTCTCTCAACTTTGAGCCTGGACTGAACTGTAATCAAAGTCCGTAGATCGGTCCAGTGTGTCCCGCCTTAATTGTTGATATCAAATAAAAACATAGTATTCAGTGTTTTACCCAGTGAAATGGCTGATTGCATTATCTCACCGAATATTAAATTATTGATAAAAATATAGTATGCCTCCGTTTTTATAATAGTCAGATCGAGTCACAGTCAGTCACATAATGTGCAACAGATGTGAACTGGATTTACACCACCATGGACTGTGTAGGTTATAAAGCACTCTCTGCCGACAAATCTCCTTTCATGTATGACACATGTATTGACTAAATAATGACTTGAATCTGATATAAAATCAGATTAAATGCAATTATTAATGTACTATCTAATAAATCGCATATCGTATTATATTGACATGTAAAATAACTTGAAGAGATACAAAATACCACTATATAACAATAGCGCATCACTAGGTTGAAACATTGGGAATATTCGGGTCAATGGCAAACATGACAATACGAAAGAACTAGACCCAAGTTTCACATTCATGGAAAGGTATTCCTTTACACTGTAAAACTTCACTTCATTACGCTTACACCAACACTAAGTTATTATTTCTTGATCCAAAATTCACCTGTGTCATGCAAATCTCTGCATCCAGCTTGATATGAGCGCCTTTACACCTGATTTAGTTAATCAATATCGATGTTTTTAACGCACTGGCTACTTTACAAACCACTCTTTGGTTACCCTTGTATTAAAAAAACGAAACATTAAACTGAGGTGAAGCTGCAAAAAGGTAGATTAGCATGTGAATGAGTTTGTGTTTTTGATGTGGGTGGTACTTCTGGTGGTGGTGTTGGTGGTGAGAGGTTTAAAGTGAAAGTAAATGAGCATTGATGGGAACAATTATTCATTAAGGTGGGCATGGTGTATGTACTTTGTGTCATACATGCCGCTTTGGCACCTGGCCCACCCACCTGTTAACACTGGGCTTAAGTGACACGAGTGTTTATGGATGATGTGCTGAGGTTGCTGGTGGTGGGCCTCCTTAACTCTTACTCTATTGCTATTTTAATTCATCTGTCTTTCAATAGGGGAGTTGCATGTGCCACTGCGCATGTCTGTCACAATGCATCCTGGGATAGATGGGATAAAAATCTGACATACAAATATTAGTCAACAATTTTATCGAAAATTGCAAGAATGTTTTCACCAATATTGGAGCTTTATGAATGATCTATCTTAACCAAATGCATGATGGGAAAGATTGGTTTTATGTCATGGAGACATGAATAACAAATGGATATTGGCATCACAGCATTGATAAATATTCCATGCAGAACATAACATGTTTTCTATAGGTGTTATACTTTACAATTACTCCCATGATTCCATGCGAATCAAGATTCAAAATGGCGGCTATGCAAATCCCCTATTGAAGACCCCTGTGAGATTGGGGGCTCGTGTAAGTAAGCTAGGGACTGTTATAAAAGAAAATGAGGAAAAAGCTAAATGATATTTTATGTTAGGAGCCTCAATCCCAACGGATGTACTGATAAAGAATCCAGAACATCCTCAATTATATTCAGGATAGCATCAAGGAATTCAATCATTATCACTATAACGAGTATCTTCTAGCCTGGGAATCAATCAATGAGTATATAAACAACTTTCCTATAACGCCACATATCTTTCATCATGATCAATTCATCCCATCCCTCTAACTGATGACCTGAAAAGAGGTATACATGACAAGCTAGTCTCATAATAAATTATCTAATATAATTATTAGATCTAATGTGGTGTGCTGGGGATAATAAGAATAATGCCAGTAAAGTTCGCATACACATAAAAGCCAGGAGAGATCAGCTCTCTAGTTGATATCTAAGGTCAGAATACAAAATACATGTTTGTTTCAGTATGTGTAGAATCTATATCAACGTATATGTTATGTAGAACTGGCAAACTGTCCCAACGATTAAGATTCATGTCACTCATTTAAACATATATTATGTGTGTGTATAAATTGTGAGCATCAGGAATCACCAATGCGTCGAGGGGCAGACACTGTCCATGTCCATGTATGTATAATCTAGCAGTTGGCCATTCTTTTTTAGCCCAAAAGAATTAGTTGTGCCCTAAAGTGAGTTGCTTGGGGTAGTATACTACAAGCTATATGCGGAAACACAGGAGATTCTAGGGAACCAGAAAGTCTGATTAGAGTCGAGACCTGTACGTTATATTAAAAAAATGATTGGTTTCCCTCTTCTTTTTACAGTAGTTCATAAACCGTTTTGTCTAGCAACGATCTATGGATGTAGAACACAAAGGATTTCAGTTTCCACTTTCTAAAGTACTGAGAATATATCGGGGATATTTGGCAATTCATTTCAAACAAAAGATGGTAGTATAATCTGTTGCGGTAGCTGAATTTTGGTGGTAAACCTAGCTGGTAAAAGAAATATTGCTTGTCGTGACGACTTCCCATTACATCACATGTAGTTTAATACTTTTCAATTAGATCATATATATGTGCGATAATCTCCTGTCTGATCCAATGTGTATGATAAATGCTAATATACAACTCTAGAAGGTTGGGTAAGATTAGCTGAACTACTGGATGACTTGATAATAATAGTTTGAATCAAAACATTGAGGAGATCTAAGTGTACCAAGGTGTGTTGGGGCTGCAGGTGGGTATTGCAGCTGTGGGATCAAGTATGATGTCAAATATGTGACCACAGATGACTGCTGTGGTTACTGAATAGCCTCCAAAAAGCATACCAAAAAGTGTTGCATATTTACCAGTGAAAAAGCAATCATTCAGTCTCGCCAGTATGTATTTGATGACCGATTTTGTGAAACAATGAATACCGTATACCCCGGGAAGAGTATTGTGAATCTGACCTAGAAAACACATTTGGCGGGAATGTGATACATTTTGCACTTATGACAAAGGACAATAGTTGTATCAAAGATAATATCTTATATATTTATTTGGACTTACGGAAAGATTTTATTCCTTACCCATGCGAATGTTCTGGATACTGAAGTGATAACTGTATATTATATTGTCCTGATAGTGTAGTATAGTTCACTATATCATTCTCTAAATTATAGTCGAGCTTTTTATTTGAATAGGCCACATCCCAGGACAGCGTGTTACCCTATCCTTTGATACTCTCTTTTTGGGTCCTTTCTGTGGTGCAAACCCTCTTGGGGAACATGCTGGAATAAACACTTAGTGGTGATATGGGAAAACAGAGAATACTGGACTTGCATAGAAGCTGCACTTAATTTACAATTGCACTGCATGTGTATTAGCAACCTTATTTATTTTGGAAAGTCCTACACAATTTTTCATCATGCCTAATGAACAATATTTGAAGATCGAAGTTGTACACAACATATATAACATAACAGTTACCAGTGGCATATATATTGTAATATATCCTGATATAAATTATCAAGTATTTTCAGTAGTGCATTGGTACTTGGTTTCACCTTAGAGTAAAAGGTTTCACTATGTATCAATGGTAGAGCAGACTGCTTTGAACACCACAAACATTATAACGACTTCCACAATATCCTCCACCCGAGTGACTCAGTGAGAAAATATTCATTGTATTTATATATTGGTTTTGAAAACCCCCACCCAGTTGAAGTAGAATCTTTAAAAGTAAAACATCGATCCCTGTATTGGTATAATTATGGATGTGTTTCTATCGGATGCAATTATAATGCGTAATAGGAAGATAAAAGATGATAATGATTTTTACTCGCCTATAGAATATGAGAAAATAGAATGGTCTTTTCGGATGCCAAATGAAATAATTAATGTCGATCCATGAAGACCCTATCGTAAACAACTGACAAAAAGATGAGGGAAAGAGGTATGACATGTATTGAGAGGGAGAGCAATCTGAAAAACAAAAAGTCCAGAGAGCCTTCCAACCTGCTAATAGGCAGGAAAAATAGGAAGTATATTGTGTATAGAGTGCTAACATTTTTGTGACTCTACTAGACGGTACTACAGCTGTGTGGGCACCATGGGCCCAGATCTAGCTTCTAGGTTACCTTATTCACCGAGTGCAAATGTATCAATCCACTCTCCTTTGTCTTGGCCGTAGCGAGCTAGAAAAAATAACTAACAACTTTCTGGCAGAAAAGAGAGCGTATTTTGCCAAATACTTCATCGTACGATGTCCCCCACATTTATATTCCCTTCTGCACTCACTTGACATTGTCTGTGTCTGGTTAGTTCAGGGAAAACATAATTTATCACTTTGCAAGCTTAATTTATCAGCTTCAATTATTGAAATGTGCTACCTTAGGTCTGACATTTCAAAGACACTTCTTTTTATCTTCATTGGTTAGGACTTATAGAAGTGGTATATCTAGTAAATAACGTATGCATTAATTTTGTCAATGTTCCCATCCAAATAATTACTCTCTCTCACTCTCTTATGCTTTGTTTGTACAGCTAATTAATATACCAGTAGAAATAAACGCTTGTGGAGGGTCCTGGGTATCAACATTATACATTCGTGTTTTGTGGAGAAATATCATATTTTACACTAAACACACTAGGAGGCTTACGTATACAACTAAAATATCAGTTAAGGGCCGGGTCCACTAAGCCGATTCTCATGCAATTCTCACAGAATTTAGTGCAAAGGAGTCCTCTGCAGCGCACAATTGCATGAGAATCGGCTTGCTGGACTAGGCCCTTTAGTTCTTACAATTGAGCGAAGATAACCACTTTTCCTTCTAGACACAGATTCACGGGATTCTTGCATTTTTCTATAAAACACAGATACATGCAGTGTATGATGGAAAGCGCTTATGTAGCGGAGTCGCTTTCTTTCGAAATTATAATCAGAACTACTCTTCAAATTTTTCTGCATAATAAGGATCCATTCCTCTATTAAAGATAACGTTTTTCAGTTAACATCGATCAAAAACATTTGATCAAGTCATTTGATCAACATTTTGTAGGACTTTACATTGTTTCTCTTACCGTAACACGTCATAAAAGTTCGCATTTCGGTGGCCCTCCGAAATTCCTTGCTGCCTGCTGTGGTCTCACTTATTATCGCTCTCCGGCGGCAGCATAATATTGATAATCAAAAAGATGTTTACAGCTTTATCTCGGCTAGCCAATGCATCTTTTTTTTTATGTTTTTTTTTATGTTTTATCTTACATTCTCTAATATAACTATAGTGTCTTATCTTACTCTAAACATTTATACTTGATATCACAGCTTCCTGTATTTGTTGTTTTATTCAAGGATCTGTTTATCAAAGATTGCTAAAAAAAAGTGCTACTTTCTGGCATATTGGATGGTGGTGAAACATGTTTGTTTTTCACATATTTAGGCTACGTTTTATCAGTTTTGCTACCTCACAAGTATAGGCCGTTATAGAACAACGTGGCTATGACAGCACTGGTTTTACTATCTATTGCAACACTTCATGATTCTGTGAGGGAGCAGTCCAAAGACCAAATGTACACAATGTTGTTTTAATGATAATAGTGATGGCAAATCATTATAGTCAATAATGTATTGGCCTTTAATCACACGTCAGCAGCAAATTGCATCGTAGTCCCAATGGCTTACATTAGATCTCCCACGGTGAAATGTTGGTACGGTAGTAAATGCGTCCACTTCGGCCACATGTCTTAGAACAAGAATTCCATTATCCATACAATAATCTATCCTATTTTTAAAGGAATGTCTTATCCAACCTACCACAGTTTCACCTCTTCCATGACCACCCCTTGGAATAAATATGAAGCCTGGGATGATGTATTTGAACATGAGGTTAAGAGTTTTTTCCATATTTTTATTCGGTGTGTGTCTGACATTTTCTCTTCGCGCTTGTGAGGATGATAGATGAGTTGGCTGGCCGCTTTCTGTCAAACTTGACTCATCTTTGATTTAAGACCCGCAGGACAGGTGGGCACTGATTGAAAGATTTTTATAAATAAATATCTGCATTTTTGCTGAGGTTTTATACTGCTGAAGGCCTTTTCTTAAGTCAAGGTTAAGGATACCAGAGAATCGTGAGACAGACAGACAGGGAGAGAGAGAGAGAGAGAAGGAGAGAGAGATTCTGGTTAATGAGGAAAGAAAGTGGCAAAGGCAAAGTAAAAGGATCTTATAGGTACATAATCTTATAATAGACCGTAGGAATAAAAGACATTTGTCACAGAAATAGAGACAATAATATATTTATCATATATCCAAATGACATATATACCTGCAGTGTTCGAGTCCTGGAGCGCGTCCCTTGAACAGTAAACTCCTGTTGAGTCTCCCCATCATATTCTGCCCCGGAGTGGTGTCCCAGATTTTGACCTTTAACATAAATAGTATCAATATGTGTACCAATGTACATCAACAAAATTTGCAATGAGTGTATGAGAAGGTTTTCATAGAATGTTAACTCTAACATCCTTGACTTACTTCATATTTATTGGGTATTGAAAAGTAGTCTGAAATGTAAGGGAAAGGGGCAATGAGGCGTAGGTCTATACATCTGTCTCAAATCCAGGTGCTCTACACTATTCACGATATGTATAGAATATATAGGGTAATCCTCAATAAATAGGACATCAATCTTCAGACGCAAGGGCAGTGTACATCAATATCATTTATGAAATATTTAAGCATGCAGTTGCATATGACATTTTTACAGAAATACGAGTACTAGTTGCACGAACAATTTTTCACTCTTGTCTAAAACTTTATATATTAAATCTGATGTATAGTTGTGAATTATACGTCAAAATGTCTCTGCTTTGAAGACAGCTTAATGAGAATGATGTAAAGTATACATATTAAGTGTTCTATATACAAGAGCACCCTTACATTAAAGAGAATCTTACATAATTTGATTCATTTTTTTACCTGAATGTTTTTATTATTTTCCTGCTGATATAATAATATTATGTTCCCACAAGAAGTCAAAGCGGCCGAGAGAAGATAATAAGTCATGATAGTTCATAATAAGTGAAACCAGCTCAGTAATGGATTTCAGCGGGCCGCTGAAATATCAATGTGGACTTGTTGAGCCCTGCAGTAAAACAACTGAGTGAAAACCTCCAAAATTCAGGTCAAGGGATTTGCAGATGGATAGGAAAAGAACAGAACGAAAAGTAGAAAATCTTTTTTTTGATCGATGTTAACTGAGAATGCAGCTTTAGAATTAGTATTGTATAAGAGGAAGAGATCTATACTCCAATTCCTCACATATGGTAACAAATATTTGTGCAATGACTTAGAGGCAGAGTGAAAAGTTTCCCCTTCTTGTACGATTATATTATCAATCCATCATCATTATCCCTTTCTCCATTGTTCCTAGGGTGGGTGTAGGGCAAGGGAGGCCATGTTGGTCACAGCCTCTGAAAATGATTTGATTTCACATAATTATGGAGCTTTTCTACAAACTCCAACAGAAATAACCACTGTCTTATATGTATTAAATTGATGATCATAATGAGAAAATCTTGAAAAAAACAATGACAAATAACACCCTGATGAAGATGCTATAAGCAAACGAAACTTCGATACTTTTAAAAATAATACATCAACTAAATATTATTCTCGACTACTCATTTCATGGTTTTGCTGTTTTATTCCATTATTTAAGAAGAAAAATAAAAATGTTCGGTTAACTAAATTTTGATGCTGGGAAGTACCTTTCAATATCAACGGTCCCCCCTCAGCTTCCTCTCCCTAAAGGAATTTGTGGATTCCGTCCTTTGTTTCCATGTTGTAGAGAACACTGAGAGATGTTATACTTATAGCCTAGAGATATCTGGTGCATTCATTTGACATTATGATGCAATTCCCTTTTATTTATGACATCTAATATAACTTCTGTATTCGAATGAATTCAGTTCAAGGCATGCTCCCCATGATGCACGTTTCACTTGAATTTGCTGAAATTGAAGAGATATTGCACCACTTCCGAGTGTACATGTTGTCATAGCCTGACCCATTTACACCCTGTTTTAACTCAAAGTCTGGTTCTGGGTTCATTTTTGTTTAGCTAACCTTCTTTCTCGCCCCAGACACAACCATATGGGTCGGGTCACCAGGATGTCGACAATTAGAGTAACTCCCCAAATAGAAAAAAAATAAAGTAAATACAAATCTTGTTCATCTCATTAATATATATGGTGATATTGATCAATACACTTCCTACTTTGTATAATAATGCATTGCCAATCATTCATACCCCCAATTAGTAAGACTATTTAGCGTTTATTATCAGCCGTTTGTGAGATTTTCGCATTAACTTGATTGTATTTGATCGCTTGAGAGGTCAGGTCCATAATATGCATGTGTGTGACAGGGGTAATTTTATGAATCATGCTATAGATAACGTTGGTCGTACGTTTACTGACTTGCCTCCGCCTACACTCCCTCGACTTCCTCCTCATGGTCGTCCACGTGTACTAAAGGCTAACCTGCTTAGCTATAGGCTAGCTACCACACACCCACAAGTTTACTTTATATTCACATATCTTATTTCATAAATATCACTTCACGCCCATCTGAGTTAATTGGATATTTCTAGCTATATATAGAGCCTTTAAATGATAATTCAGGCACAGTATGTATTAAAACTTTCTCATTCAGATTTATTTTGATTTAGCTGTAAACTATATTTCTGTCTATGAGTTAATAAAGTGTTCAATTTTGTTGCAAGTAACTATTTTGAGTAGATATATATATGATTAGTTTTTTTTCAAATCAGGAGCCCCGAAGCAGGCATGTCAACTACACAGAGTAAATAATATTGAGAATTAGTAACATACAATTACAACATTTACAGTGCTCATACATATAATATGGAATTGCTTACCTCTCCCAGTCTTCAAAAATGGCATGTTCTGAAATGCCCATACTATACCCTATTGCTATCACATCTCCCTGCAAATATTCATTTCATTTGCATAAATACAGAAACAAAGACCATTGCTCACTGCTCCGCAAAGTCAGGTTAGATGTAACTTCTGGCATAATTCATTTCCCTGTACATTAGCATACATATAGGCAGATACACTTTTAATATTCCCCAATTAATCAATTTTAGATGATAAACATGTCGCTCAACATTTCGGAATCAACCAGTGATGAACATTTATGATGTATGTATACATGCACGTTGTATATTCATGCGAAGAAAGGCTAGGAGGATTGCTACTAAAAATCTTAATATAGATGCATCGTATTAAATATAGGAATAATACCGCCTTCGAGTGCATCATGTACTCTATCTATATTCAATCTACCTAGGCGAATATAGTTTCGCGCGCTTAAAACATGATGTAATACTTAATACATTTTACCATCAGGTCGGCCACTGTACGGACCCTTTCCACTCTATCCTATATAGCTGTAATCTATACCCTTACTGAGAGGGCATGATGAGAGCGCACAAAAAGCCAGTTATATTTGGCATTTATCGTATTTGCTTTGGCCAGGACTAGGTGGTCGTGATCCGGGAGGGATGAGTAAGATGTGTTGACATGACATGAGTTGTATATTTGGTAAAGTAAGATGTATGTTTGTGTAACATGAAAGCCTTTTTGTGTCACGTTAATTCAACAAATGATGCAATCTTTCCGCCTTTCTCCCACCCACCCAGCGACACTTCGTTTCACTATAGCTCCGTTCCATTTTCCTCTATTTGGATGTTTGGATCAACTCGGACTTCCGCACTGACACTTATCTTGAATGATGTTGCACTAGATGTTGGACAGATATGCATTTGTTTTCCGTCCATTTCTGTTGGATATAATCTACAGACCTATAGAAGTGTTTGGGATATAAGCTGATGAATAAATATTATTACTATAGTTTGGATGTATTGCTAAATAGAGAATCAAAATTGCCTACACATGATAATGATCACTGCTGCTAACCAATATCTTCTATGTGTAAAAATCCCTGAGTCCACACCATTGCCACCAAATGCCCCCCGGCCAAAGGCCCCCCTAGGCCAAAGGCCCCAAATGAAATATTTGCAAACATTTTTCTCATTATTCTAAAAACCTTTTACTGAAGTTTTTACTCATTTATGTTTATTATTTCTCCCCCCCCCCCCACACACACCCTTTCTCTCTCTCTCTAGTACCATTATTGGTTACAGAAACTAAGGTTTTCTAAATGAAATAGAAAACCTTTCCTGTGCATTTACAACTGTTAGTATTTGTGGTTGCGTCAGAATAGATGTATGTACAAGTTTTCGGAATGGATCAAATCAATAAGGACCTAGTGCCCAACCCAGCCCTCCCCCTTTACACACAGCACACACACTCACACACTAGCATCCGTATGTCTTCTGTATATCCCATTTCTACAAACCGATTATATTTCAGTACCTTTATTCACCTTTGATTCGCCTGGTTTAGTATGTCATATTTGTTTATATTGATTTAGGCATTGGCATAAGGATTAATAGCATTGAAGGATATTGGGCGGTACCCCCTTTGTGCTTTACTATCACTGATATAATGGATATGCACAGCTGTTGCACTAAAAAAAGATTTTAACAAATAAATTCTAAGAATTGGCTCCTCTACTAAAATAAAATTGCAGATTGCGAGGACGGGCCCAACCTAAGTATACATAGAAAAACTTCTTTCCTCAGATATGTAAATTCAGACGTCCTACTTCTTCATCCGTTTAAAGAGTCGGATAAAAATTAACCCATTCGGAATATTTCAGCATTTCCCATATTGAATGAACCTTTGAATCCACTCCATTGCCTTGGACTTTTCCACTCGTTCGCGAATCACATGTTTGCTCTCACTTGTGTCAAACATACAGTCTACATAGGGAAGATTCAAAATTCAAAATGAAAGGAAAGGTGTCTATAAGGGAGAACATGACAAAGGCACATGAACGGTCTGAGTTTATTCTTCTCAGTTCAAACTCTTCATGGGAAAATGATATATTTGCAGTTCACTTGATCTTATTTTTAGCTGTTTCATCAGTGTGTTTCTCAAGCAGTCTTTAGGTTGGAAACGGGGCCAGGGGTGCAAACAGCGTAGGTGAGCCCATTAGTAGCCCAAACTTTGCTTCTGGTTTTATATGGTTCCTAAAGGTGCGGGTATATAATACATGTCTCGGGCTGAAAGCGATAGAATTCGTATATTTACCACCTAAAAATGCGGATTATAAGGTCTGATATCATTGCAATGCTACGTGTAATAGTGCAGGTCAGGCAGGTTAAGATGATTTTCTCACCGTCTTATTATATCAATATTACTATCTAAGATTCTCAAAAAAACATTTTCATACATCGCATCATCTTTTTAAACGGTATTTTAAAAAGGTCCTTAATCCTGATAATTAAGATCGCGGTTTCAGTTTATTTTCTCATATGGGATTTCACGTGTTCAGTTGTGCAAGTCCGCCATTTTTAATAATGAAGATATCGTTCCCATTTTTCCGGATATCCCCAGCACAACTGTAGTTATATACCATGTAAAATAAATGTTTCAACAAGATTACTCAATTTGGTGCAAAGTATCCCGTTACCATATACGGTATATGGATTTCTAAAATGACTCTAAATGTATTTTACCTGTATAAATACATACACAATACATACAGTCATCTGGCTATATACTTGTGGTCTCGTCTCGTCTCATCTGTTGAGAGTTGTTGGGGGTTCAAGTTGTTTATCTCTATTAATCTGCCAATTTCGCCCCAAATCTCCCCAGTTAAATGGTGTCAAAAATTGCTTGGCAGTTTTTCTGTTTCAAACTATTAGATTTCTTTCCTCTATTGAAAGGGCCTTTTAGCATCCACTATTGCGTGACTTATATTCAGGAATTGTCTCCCATTGATGGAAAATTCCTCTATTATCCATTTATATAATAGGGGATATTTATCCGAATGCACACCCTTATGCTAAAATATGATTTGGTAAATATTTATCTTGAGTTTCTGCTTGTATTTCATGAATTACATTATAGAGACTGTGCAGTAGAAGAGAACGCCCCTATGTGCGTTCACAGGCAGCATTTGTCTCCAATTGTTTGACTAAGTTTGGCTGAATTTAAACTTTTCATGAGGGCTGCCATGTTTACGTAACACTTGAACTTACTTCTTCAACTCACTCACTTTTTTCTTCCCAACTTATCACGCCCAAATGAGAAGCAGATGAAAGATTCAAAGTGTGGCGTGACTCAGCATGCATACTGAGCCATTAGATCATGAGGTTGTGTTGCTGAGGCTGGTCTATTGGCCCAGGGGCCCGTTGCATGAGGTATCGTTAAGTAAAAGTTGTGTCCTTAAAATATCCCTAACACTTTACTGTTGCACCAGCCAATATCGTGTCCTTAAGTCATGTTTCGTGTCCTTAAATGGGGGTTTTTAACAACGTGCCTTTGAGCATGGGATATCCTTATCGTAGCGCTAAGTGACCTCCGTTGTCTGCTCGTTTCTGAGCGATAATAGAGCAACTAGTGTATCGAGAATTTGATAATGAGAATGGGAGGGACGGGACGTATTTTTTCTCAGAAATGGTGATGATACATATGATAAGTAGCTTTCATGATTTAAAATAATTTTCTCATGTACTAAAATGTAAAAATATGACAAAATGTACGGGTATGTTGCTACCCGTTGCAACGTGAATATGGCACACCACTTTCACCACTATGCGCGCCTTGGGTTACGGATACGACAGGCCTCATGAAACACTGGCAAAATCGTATTGTTAGAATATATTTAACATATCCTTAATATAATGTTAACGCTACGATATCACCCAAAAGTGGTGCAACGGGCCCCAGGAACAAGAGCGAGCTTTTTTTGTTGGTATACATGTTACTGTCATTAACAACAAATCATAAATGATTTCGAAGCAAATTGATCCAGTGGAAAGCCATGAGCTTGCCGTTTTGAGCAGTAAATATTGTCTTTTATTTTCGTTGATGTAAGCGGTCGGCCGGAAGCGGACGTCCAACACGAGTAGGCTTGGTTTCTAGGCCTACAATTGCCCCGCCATCCCAACAAATGGCGACTAAAACAGAATAATGTGCAGGAAGCTTACATGTATTAGGCAGTTATAACAGTATATAACAGTTTATTCAGATTGCTCGTTGGTATGGCATTATGCTATAATGTTTCTATTCCTTTTCCTTATCTAGCCTCTCAGACCAGATTAACCTAAAAGACTGCAATATTCATGTATGTATACATGTATGTAATTGTATGGCCATATTGGGGCAAGTGAAAACTCTGGGGCTGGGGCTTGGTATTATACCCAGTTAAAATAAATCTTTTGAAAATAAAATCTACATTCTGTTGTCTTTCTGTACAGGCTAGTCCTCCTATATATCATTTTAGTTTCTTATTAAGTTTATTAAAATGTTCTTATTCATGTTCTGGTACCCAGAACTGTGGACCCTAGCTCAGGAAGCCTTGAGATACTGAAAGGGAAAATACCTATGAGGATTGTTCATGGATTAAGTTTGTTTTAAGAGTGTGGTATTCCCACGCACCCTTCACATTATATCCGATCCTAACAAGAGCCACGCCTGCTCTGCTAATGTAAAATGGCTAAACCGCTATTTTATGATATTTAGATAGTGTTTTATACATTGAGCTTGGAACAATAAAGACTAATGTTACCAGCCAGAAGTGCAAAACACAACTCAAATGATATATCCATAAGGGTCTATCCACGGAAAATTCTCGAGTGAGATTTAAGTATATATAAATTGATAAGATACATCGGTGATTTTATGTTTGATAAAGAAAAAAATCACTTTTAGAATTGTTGCAATGCTTGGCCCCTATGGTGTGAGATAAAACATATTTCTAAAATATTAAATAAAAAAATGCATGTCTTAATGTACACATTTTTAGGTCGAGATATTAAAAGGAAAATGTTTATGATATAAAATTCAGGGCACAACAAGAAAAGCACGTTTAGAGCGAGGGTACTATGAATGTATGTACCTGAATACAAACTTATTCGAAAAATATTCTCTGCCAATATATTTCACTAAACTTAGTGTCAAACATATGAAATATATATGGTTCTTAAATGCAGATTTGTGAAGGAAGTATAGCGTAGGGTAAAGAAGCTACCGTATATATATGTAAATATCAAGCCGCTGCAACCTTGGAGTGCAACCTATGGTAACATGAAAGGAACATACTGAATACTAACCTGGATTAGGACAAATCGCGATGCTATATGAATGGTAAAGGGTGGTCTCGACTGGCTGCGTTAAGCTCTGCGTTAAGCTCTGCGGTAAGCTCTGCGGTAAGCCTTGCGATGGTGCTGTGTTGGTGAAGAGTGGCGAGGAACTGCCTACATGGCTCACTGACCATGTAGGCAATAACCTCGTCACTCCTCTCCACCTACAGAACCAGCACAAACCATCGCAAGGCTTACCGCAGAGCTTACCGCAGCCAGTGGAGACCACCCTTAATATTCTACAACAATGCCAGCCACATTAGTCATTAGACAATTGACTCACATGAAATGTGATTGATGATAAATTTGGCATTTTAATGACAGGAATATATATTGGCAATATTTACCTTCATAGCACCTTAACACCTTAAGTAAAGCATCCATTCTAATTCTACTAAATATTAGTATTCTTCGCTAAGATGATTTTGTGAGCTCCCAGCGTACACTTCTCTATGGTCAGAGCCCCTTAACGTTTTGCTTCACCAATCAGTTTTTACCTTTAATACGCTCTGAGCTCTTTTTTTGATATTTCGAGAAACTAGGATAGAGTTTGGAAGATGGAGACTGAAGGGGCAATTCACTTCATCCATCTGCCCGATTTATTTTAATCGTTTCGATCAAGACGTAACGGTAAAAGCTATCGGTAGAACAACCTGATAACTTGTGTTCTACGATTTTGTGTAAGCCTGTCACAGGTAACCACTGTGGGACATGTGGTTTAAGACAGCTATGATATATCACATCAGCACACAAACGCACCCCTCTAATAAAAACAAGTCTCACTTTACTACCTCTTCAAGCTCTTGGAACCCCTTCCACCGACTGGAATGACGTAAACATGTTATAAGTGGCCAGTCTGACAGACCTTTTTGTACGATTTATCATTTTCTTATCTAATGTGGTTATAAGTTAGTTTAATCAAATATGGCTGAGGGTACCGACACACACTATCTCAGATATTTAGCAAATATATTCTGAATGTTGTTTATTAGTAGTCCTAGACCTATTCCGGCCCATTCTATGATATTCAAATTATTGTTATACACCTGTGTACCTGTAAAGCCTCCTTTCTTCTCCACTTGCTTACAAAGCTCAATCAATTGCTAGCGATCAAATATCTGGTCGCCATGGTGACTCAGTTGTGGCCACCGAACGGTGCCGACAAGGTACATATCAATTCCCATAGGTGTCACCCCCAGTCTCTCTATTTCTGAGAAAGGTTACATGCTCAAAACGGCACACGATCACCTTTTTACAGTGATCTGATACATATAGTAATTTCCGTTGCCACAGAACGCCCTCTAAACATATCTAGATTGATGTTTTAAAGTAACACAGTCATCATAGCATTAATAAAGGAGTAATGGACGTTTTTCCTTCCTCTGCCATACCAGCTAGGCCATGTTTACAAGAGCTTTCTAGGCTATGCAGTCACCACGAGGGGAGATAGCTCAGAGGGTTTGTCACTCACCTCTAGACCTAAAGGTTGAGCGTTCTAGCCTCGCCTGGCTAACTGTTTTTGTCTCTGGGGTCGCTTAGATGCTATGTCATTCTATGCGACGGGAGGTGGGTTGGAGTGGTTGCTGGTGATGGGAAAGGCAGGAGAAACGCCATGTACATAATAATGTTTTCAGATAATTACCCATCGATCTTAGGGCTATCGATACAACTAAAGGAAAAAACAGGCCTCCACGGCCACACTAGCAATGGCCACTCTTCCTGGACACGTCTTGCAAGTCTATAGATAGCGATTGTAAACGTTTTCTTCTTTTAGTAAGTTTTAGCTATAGTCTGCCCGAAAATTAGTTGACATAGGATTCCTTCGTTCCTTTAAGAAGAGAGGAAAGGGGGACTTTTGACTTCAAACCTTTGCCCCCTGAATCGCCGTTTGCGATCGACCTGGCGAAATATACACCTGTATTGTATAGCCCTGTCTATATTCCATGTGCAGCAGCTCTGTTTCCCCTTCCATTGAAGCGTGGTTATACTGGCCCAGTTTTGCCATGGTTGATTGCAAAGAGTGACTCAGGGCAAAGGGTTGACAGGACATTAATATAAATGGACATCAAACTTTTCTTAAAGGAACGAAGGAATCCTGTGTCAACTACTGGTCTCTCCCAAGCCGAATGTTAGCGATTATACTTAGCGATTGTAAGCAGTTATTAATTGGGAGGGCGTCGCAGTGGTCACAGTTAAATTTCGGTGCAGTGGAGCTCTAGAATTTACAAGCTTTTGAATGTACCCAGTATGTATCAAGTTTGAAAGCTCAGACAGAGCTTAAAGCTCCTGTCCCAGCTATTGTCTATACAAACCTCAAATTTCACTTATTTAGCAGGCCAATACCCTATTCCACCTTATCCCAAGAGTTAGGTCTCTTTCTTAAGGTTAAATATAATATTTGAGAAGAAATACTCCTCTGAAAATCACTGGTGATCACGCTTAAATCTAGGTCTAGTTGGCATGTCTGTCAAGTGGCGACCTCTTAAGTACCAGGGTCATAATGGGCATGCGCAGAAAGAAATAGTTTGTGGTGCAAAGGGAGAAACATGGTGCTGGGCCTGGCAGAGAGGTGCCACCAAGTGTCAATTCAGTGCATCTAGAAAACTACAATGGTGGCCTGAACGCACATCCCTGTTTCCCCGATCGTAAAATCACAGAATTTAGACATTTACTTGGTTTTCATTAAGTGAGAGATTGATAATATTGAGTTTGGGAACTAATATGAATGTAATTCCCAAAGAACCACTCAGTCTTATGACCTGGGAAAGCAACTTTAATGGACAGAGCAACTCACTATACGACACTGCCATTCCCTACAGTTTATATTGCACTTGTATTTTATTATTATGTGTTACTTTATTTGATTGTGTTTACCATTGGATGGCATACCTATTGGATTAGAAATAAAAGAGGTCAACCTCTTTGTAAAGTTTATCTATGAATGCTTATACTATAAGTACGTTTCTAAGCCATGAGGTCGCGTTAATCATAACTTGATTGATTTATGATAGATCCAGTATACTACAATACCTATCTAATATACATAGTATTCGCATGACGTTACCCCAGTCACTGACAGCCATATTGTGTGTCTAGGCAGAGAGCAGGAGGCACCAGATTGACAAGCTTTCAAATGTTTAATAATGGTGATTATACTTATGGTTCCATCATGCCACCCTAAAAAATGACAATCTAACCTATCAGTATACTCTATATTACAGTCGCTAAAACTTGTGAAGGTGAAAACAGCCGAAAAACTGCATTTTTGAGTCTTGGCGCATCCTTGTCCAGCTAACGTTCATAAGGGTTGACACTCAATATGGTGAGCCGCGGCCAGCGCCATGACGTCAGTGAATACTATCCGCTTAATTAATAGCCTAATTACGTCATCGAGGTAGGAAAGGCTCCGTACATGAGCCATGTAAACTTTCCACACAGCTTACTTTGGCTTCAAGAGAGAAAAGTGGGGGACTTTTGACTTCAAACCTTTGCCCACTTAGTCACCGTTTGCGATTGACCATGACCAAATATATATACAGCTTTATTGTATTGTTCCATGTGCAGCAGCTGTTGTTTTGCTTAGATGGCAGGAAGAGCCAGTTATACTGGCCCTGTTTCCCCATGGTTGATTGCAAAGAGCGGCTCGCTGGGCAAAGGCTTGACAAGTCCTTGTCATATAGAAAAGTAAAAAATCACCCACTTCTCCCTCTTCTTAAAGGAACAAAGGAATCACGTGTCAACTACTTTTTGGACATAATAGGGACATTTAGCAACCCCTACGCTAACGCTAACGCTAACGTAAACGTATCTTTTGTGAGGACTACGTCACCACTAGGTGTGCTATTCTTAGCTTGCTACCTGAGATATGGACGTCAATTACGCTAAGAGGTGTGTCAATACGTTCCCAACGTATATATATATATATAAGAATTTTTATTCAATCAATCTTTATACAGTTACAGAAAATATGAATCGGGCTTTGATGTCTATGATGTTTATGAGTTTTGATTTAACATGCTATGTCTATTTCATGCTAAAATAATGGACAATTATCATTTCATTTTTATGTACAAATGAGCGGGAGGATATTTTTCTTTGTATACAGGTGTAAAACACTACTCACATTCATGAAATTGTGTTTTTTTGCCCTCTGAAAACACCTCTCCACCACTAAAACTGATAGAATTCTGCCATTACATACGGCCCACCCTATCGTGAGAAACTAGCGTTTACGTTAGCGTTAGCGTTAGCGTTGTGGTTGCTAAATGTCCCTACTATAGCAGTGGTTACCCGCGGAATGGCAAATCAACACCTCCTCCCACATGATATCACTTCTCACCTTACGTGATGTGATAAGATGCTCCACATTCTTCTCAGCTCTCAGAGTTTATTCGGGACATGAGTCTATGATCATTGATTGGTGGCAATAGGTGATATTTGAAAAAGAAGAGCTAAGCCAGAGATTGGTGTATTCAATGTCACCTCGTGTGTAAAAAGTCCTTTAAATCATGACCGTGTGATATCTAACTTTCATACATCAGTTTCAGTTTCACTTTCAGTCATTTCCTTTTGAGCTAAATGTTTCACTTGGATTTCCTCACATAACCATTCCCAGCGTAAGTGGAATTATAAAGGTAAACATTATGCCAACGTAATATTTATTATTCTATTAATGTGTAATTAAAGCATATTCGTGGGAATGGCACAAGTTAATTCATACTTGGTCGCATTGTTGTTGGGTGCATGGGGAGTTTTCCCCCACCAAGAAACGAAACTGTTATTCAATTCAAATAATTTTGTATTCATACATGAAGGAGGTGCACAACAAGGAGACACGCATCTGAAAGTAAATTTCAGGTCCTCCAGCGTGTTCCTGAATACTATATATTATATTATTTTGAAGGCTATTTTTTTTTTAGCTATTTTAAAGGCTATTATTCTAGCAATAGTTTGCCTAGCTCCTATACATTTATAGGAGCTAGGTCAATATCGTAAATATTATCCTCAGTGTTCCTCTACATTACACAGTGTATTCTGTTTTCATTTTACAGGTGAGTGCGTTCCCGGCCTGAGTATACATCTATTAGGCTAGTCAAAAGTCAAAGGATTGTTGAAACATGATTACATCATGACTCAGCCTATTGAATGTTACATTGCTTCAACAATAATAGGCCAAGGAGCTACAATAATCCGCTTGCTATATGACATCAGTTAATTTCAAGATATTTATATCTATATATTACACAATATACATGAAATTATTGCAAAAGTTACAATAAAACAATTGGCCTAGTCTCGTTGCTCCAAGACAGTTAGCATCTCCAAAATATTGTAAACCATTAATGTATTGCTTAGAACTTTAAGGAAAACGACCTTTCTTTTGCCGGTATCTGTGTAGCAGAGGGTGGGGGTGGGGGTGGGTATAGGTTAACTAGTGGCAATATACTTACTCTGCCGTAGACTCATATATAATATTGCATCTGCTTTAGATTTTCTTTTACTTCCGCATGTCCAGATTTGAACTAGGCCAGGTGCACCCATCCCGTTTCTGGGCGAAAACAAAGTCATAAAATTGCGAATAACTTCAGGTTTATGAGTCTTTTCAACTTCGACCTCGTTCCTTGCCATAGAAAAACATCGGAATGACCCAAGAAGCTAATTTGTAAATACCGTATTACTACTGCTCAACCAATAGATACATATACAATGTTCACATTAGACACATGACATACATTGATATTCAACACATTCAACAAACATTCATCTTAGGTAACCAGTTTTCTATTTAGTTCATAATATTTGCTATAACCTTGATTATTTATAGAAGAACATAGAACAAGTGAAATTTTTTCAAAATGCCCCCTCCCCACCCCCGCTTCCACAACGCACAATATTTTGATGACAATCAAAATAACTATATTCAATTATCAAATGTGCACGGTTTCAACCTTCACTAAGATCTGGAGTTTACACACAAAGTCGACAATAGAAAGAAATAGAAATAGAAAGTATATAAAATGGTCAGTATATCAGTATAACTTTCTATATGAAGAGTCAGATCTGTATTACAATGTGAGTATCATCTTGTCTGTTTAGAGTCAGCCAGAAATAAAATAAAATAGTGTCCAGACTTATTATTTCCCATGGCTTTCATGTAGAAATCTTAACCACTGGCAGTTTGAGTTTATTTGATGAAAACTACTTTCTGGGTTAAATGAGTCAACGCTTGGTTTAGCTTTTGACATTTCATTTTCATTTTTTAGTCTGAAGTGGGAAGCTAGAATACAGGCACAAAGAACTGAGATCTTTGTATCTTCATTTTGTGCCCACTCTTAAAACCTGACCTTTATACTTCGAACTTTTGCCCTATGGCTTGACTTTTGGCCCAAGGCCTCGGAGTAAGATACAGCACACGGGACTTGATCTTAAGCCAATGCCCAATTGACATAGTACGTGCTGTGGACTATATGTTATATTAAGATTATAGGGGTAGGGATGAAGAAAGAGATTATCAGCTGGGACGCATTTCCATTTTTGTTTTGTCAGTGAGTTTTGATTTAACATGCCATAAATATTGTATTTCTGCATTTTCACTTGATGGATAATAAATTCAAATGTGCATGGCTTTCTGAATCTTTTTTGTTCAGAGGTTTTGCAATCTTTGTGCCTCTAGCGAATGTAAACTACACGTACATATTATTTACTGGCGCTTACACAGTGTTTGCCATGAGCGTTAAACCTTTTTATATATTTTTCATTATTAAAAACCCACCAGCAGTTTACTAGATTCCTTTCTAAAATGACACCACATGGTAGGATCCTGAAGAATAAACTTGAATTCAATTCAATTCAAACATTCTTTATTGTCAGAATAGATAACGTATTGGACAGTGATGCTGTTGCTGTTGCATTTTGTGTGGCCTGGTTAGAAAAAATTAAATATTCTCTTATAGCCATAGCATTAAACCAAAGATATTTGAAAGAGTTCCTTGACCAACTGGATAGTATTATTACCGCCCACGAGCTTTTGAACTGGAAAATGAAGTTTGAACGAGTAGGTTGCACGAATACATAGACACGCAGATAGATCTAACATCGCTATCCTAAGTTACTTCGGGGCCTAATTTATGTGTCTATTCATACAATTCTTATCAGTGACCATTTTTTGTCGATTTTTCTCAGCAATTGTCCTCGGTGCGTTATTCATTCTATATCCTCTATTCACTTCGGGGCAGGATTTTTGTCACAGCACTGGCATGCCATCTCGAGGCGAGTCTATTGTCATACAGTTTACTGCTCATAGCCATCGCGCCAATGATAAAAATATCTCAGTAGTAATTGTTGTTTTATACAATCTAATTGTTCTGGTGTCTGCAGATAATAGGGTCTTTGTTTGGACCACATGCACTGCATAACTGCTTATCAGGCATCATTAGAAAGACGCTGATGTTTTGAATCTTTTAGCTGAACTAGCAAATTTCGAAAGGTAATTCATGAAGTGTGTTAAACTAAAGTCAAAGAGTCATAGAGGAGAAAGGATAATAGTAAGTTTCATGCTGTTATAGCATACATGTATACTCTGACCATAATTTCTTCAGGTTATATTTAATGCCAAAATAATATCAATATAAATTATCTTCATTAAATATGATTATTACTACCTAATCTATCTAAAATAGTTCATGAGAATCTTATAATTATACCAATACATTATAGATCATCTTTATCTATAAGAAAGTATTTTTGTGGGTGGGTAAATGTATCTGTCTTGAATAAGGAGGATCTATGGTATCTAGTGCGCTGATGAGGATGAAGATGGGGCTGATCAACATAATCATTTTAAGTGTAATTCCAGAATAGCTTACTAGTAATATAGTGAATTCATTAAATATCTCATGCTGGTCTCTTTACATTTTTGGTAAGGGCAATTAAATATTATAAGAACCATTTGTGCATCATACTATATTCCTTATTCACATCTCCTACTCCTAATTGAGTTTGTATTGATCGATTATGAATAAAGATAAATTGTTACCCATATCCTAACTCATGAGCATTCTTATGATTGATTCTTAAAGTGGACTATTAATTCTCTGGAATTAGTAAGTGTAGACGGGGTCAAGCCGCTAAATTTACAGGCAGGGATGAACAGTCTAGGTCCAAACCCTCAGATCAGATAAGAATGGTATGTCAGTGATTGGACACCTACTGCGCTGATGGCTTTTCTGCCCTAAGGCTTGGAGTTTTAATAGGAATAGAATGACAGTTTGCGGTCTTAATAGAATTATAATGGCACTTTGCGGTTTGAGGCTAGAGGCTCTCCCTCCGTTTGAAGGGACTTTCTCAACTGTAGGCCTAGACTGTGAAAACATTCTTATGTCAATCATCTTGCGCTCACAGCAAAGGGAAATATTTCTCTCTATATTTCTCTGGACTCTTTCCTTTATAAACGATGGCTGCTTCAAGAAAAACATTCCATAAACCGTGTGAACCAAAAGCTGACTGCTGGTGAAAAGTGCCCTGGAAAGGAAACCTAATGTGGGTACTAGAGTAGCTATTCATTTTTCGAATAAAAAATAGTGGTAAAAACTTCTAAAGTATGGCGAAATAACCGTTCGTTTCCAACGACGATCCTCAAAAAAATTAGATTATATAGGTCAGGTCATTAGGAAATGTACAATCGGCAGCGCGACACACTGTATTTTGAACCTTATTTTTGGCTTAAATTTGGGTTATTTGAGAGGATTGATGAAGGCGAATAGAACATTATCTGGCGACAGCATATATACACTCCTGAGTTGTATGTGATGTACGATACAAGGGATGCAATAATGTTTATTTTATTGTACATGTGCAATAATAATGAGCTACAATAATGATAATGTATTCTTTATTTACCAAACTATTATTTGACAAATAAGAGTAATGTGGTCATCAGTACCAGTCCTCCCAACACGCCCCTTAAAATATTCTTATATTGTGTTGGGCTTTCTTCTCTCCTCCTATCGCCCACGCCAGCGTGGTGATGATTAGTCTTTCTTTTAACTTTTAAATACGTTATAGGGAAACAGAATGGAAAGCAAATGTTTTTTTATTTCAATATCCTTTGCTAAAGGCACATAAGATGTAGTGAACGAAAACCTGGCGCCAGCAAAAGAAAGAACCATCGGGCTTGATCCCTCAGGGCTTCCATGTGAGATCCCGTTCGGTAATTTTTCAATTACTAGCCCCGAGTTCCATTTTCCCTATTTATCGCTCAGCGTGTATGGTCGTTTAGTATTCACTATATGTTGCTAATGGTAGACATGCTTTGGCAAGGTTTTGTGTGGACAGGGGCCATTAACCTGCTTATAACAGTGCCTTGTGAATAGACCAACTGTCAGATGTATTAGATAAATAGCTTTGTAATGAAATATTAATGGTCTGCTCTCATGCATCATATTCTAAATAATCCACATGGCTCAATGTAATGGAGAGGTTAGGTCCGGGACATGCACTACATGCACTGCAGCCAATTGCAGCCATTTGCTGCATCAGGGTCAGATTTTCAGAAAATGTACAATTGGCAGCTGTACACATGCAGTAAATTCTGCTAAATTAGGCTGCAATTTGGTCAATACTAGGTAAATTCGAGTATATTTGGTATTGCATTGATTCTAGCAATCTGTTTGGTTAGGTTGAACTGTATTTTCGTCTGAAATTCGGGTTATTTGAGAAGTTAGGTGAAGGTGAATTGTACATTTTCTGAAAATCTGACCCATCAACGAGACTGGAAGGACTTTTCTTCCAGTCTCGTTGGCTGCATGCAGGAAGTATTGTATATTGCTCCAGGTTATTGAAGCGTGCGCGTTGACCACTTCTTCATAAATCACTTAAATTGGTCTAAACATATACATTATGTCGTTTGATTTACGACCTCAGTTCAGGAGTAAGACATGCGCATATCGGTCTGATGCCTTGTCTAAAGATAAAACAAACTTCTTGTTGCTTGCTTAAGTATATAATAGATCTTGAAACCCAAATACATAATTGGAAAGACAAATTTCACATAATAGTGATACCTATTAATGAGGTATTAGTTTTATTCCCATTTTATTCCAGAATTTATCTAATACGGCTGGCAGTGTTACAAATCGAAGTTTCTATATCTATTTGCACAGCATATCATATCTTCTTGTAAAAAATGTTACCAAACCTGTCCCAGTAAATTGTCCATTGACAAGCGCTAATTGAGAAGGCTATTTAAAACTTTAAAAAATTCATTCATCCTTCCACCCAGAATTAATTTCTGATATATACCCCCTTTATTTACAGCTGTCACTTCACATATTTCATTTCACGGTGTACAGCTCTGGTTTCATAAAAATGCCAAAAATAAATTGCTTTAGGTGAGTTTCTTGTATGTCATGATAATTTGACATTTGCCGGGCGTATTTACTCAGAGATGCATGAGGGCATATGGTACCATTTAGTGGCAGTTCCCTAACATTATTGCACATCATTATATCTATGTTCCAAATGCTCGCGTAATTCTTACAAACAGATGTCAATTACTTTTCATTAACTTTTAAGGACTTTTTTCCCCAACAGTTCGGGCAAAATTCTTGTGGAAGAGGCATTGCATAACACGATATTTCATATGGGGCCCAAGAGCGAAACAGATGTCCTGAAAGTTGGGGACCAATCGAAGTAGTCAATATAATTATCTTTTTGTTATAGTGGAATACGATATTCTGTTTAGAATGCTACAAATGTGAAGCCCCAAGGGGTGACTAGGATCTGGTAAATAAAATTATTGGTTATTTATCCTATATATATTACAGCAAAGAGTATTGCATAGCCTTTATCATATTACTTATGCATGTTATTAGCTTCTTGAGCCAACTCTTCATGCGTTATGAACATTCCTTTACTGACTTTTTCTCAGGTTTGAATTAACGGCGAGGTTTCGGCGTTTGTGTGGCCTTCCTCAGGGGTATAAATATAATAATGTTATCCAGGAACAAGGGAAAAACAGAACAGATTTCTGAAAATAATCGACAGCTGTTGAAACAAATGATGGAAGAGTAAAGAAAATCAAAAATCAAAAAGAAAATCCAAAATACAAGAGAGGCGACTTAATCGTCATTAGAAATGTAAAGGCCTCAATGGCAGGTTATGTTGAATAAAACCTTTCTAAAAATAATACTAATAAAAAAAAAAGTAAGTATATCTCTAAGAAAGATTATTTCTTTAGTAAGATTGAATAACAGAGTTATTTGAGTGCGAGATGAACGGATTAAACCCTTGACCGGGTTGTTATGATAGGGCAAGTGCATTCCAAGTTTTAGAACAGAACTTTGTAGACCACTTTGCAGGGATTAATAAGATCCAAAAAATGTTGCCAAAAAGGAATGGTGCGAGTTATTTTCGGAGTAAGGACTACGGGATTGGCACAACCAGACATGTTGCCCTATGCCCTGATCTTGATTCAAGATACCTACACTTATTGAAATTCTGAATTGAGTCGAATTCGTTATTTATCTTGAATAAATAGTTGACAAAAGTATTGTACACATCTGCATATCTAGGTGTTTCTAAATATGGATCTCAAAGAAACTTACAGTAACATCAATATATACATCACTAGAAAACCCGTTTGAAATAGTTAAACAGCATGTTTTTTATTGAGAATATTTAAACAGTATTAATAAATAATGTTTTGAGTTATGTAGTAGCCGAGTCAATTAGGGAGTTAGATCTATACATAACATTTTCCTTACATATTTATCCTTAATGGAAATTTAATTAGGCTTAGTCTTAGAGTAAGCTTTAATTGTTGTCTTCGCATTTTCTGATTGCTTAGCTATTTAATGCTGAGTATATTTTGAGAGTCTGCTCTGCGAAAACTTAAAAGGGTATTGGCTAAATAGCAGTGGTCTATAATAAATCGGGCTAATCTATATACACTATAATCTACACTGTAATCCAACATTAAGGTCCCAGTTGTCTGGTGCATTATAGGTGCACTCTAAACATGCTATTAATCCACCTCCATAGAGTAGATTTATTTGTACCAGAAATTGCGGTGATCGAGCGAAACCAACTGGAGATTATCAGAATCAAAAACACACTTGTTCCACCTTCCTCGAGGCTAGCCTGCCGCACTCTGTATGAACTGTCAATAACCACAGCTTGTGTAGCTTGGGACCATGCACATCCAAAAAAGAGAAAGACGTTTAATGTCAAAACAAGTCTACAGACTAGAAAAGGCTTCTCAGCTTACCCTCCAGTAAAAAGATCAAACCGAATAATAATGATATGTTATATAATATTATGATGATGATTCGGTTTTGTTGAATATAAAAAAAATATACAATTTGAAATGTGAGATTTATTAAGCATCATCAATTCATGCCCTCTGTTGCTTATTTCCATTACGCCTCCGGCCTGATTTGTATACAATACTCAATTAATCTGGTGATGTTATACTTTAATTTTTTTTAAGTGGCCAATTTTTAGACACAAATGCTGCTAAGATTTTTGTTGAATCAGTTAGTTGTTACCGGGGGCCTGAAATTAGCATCCCCAAATCTATCCACCCCCTACCTTATGGACCTTCCTCACTGTTTAGGCACACCATAAATCTTTTCTTTGGTGATGTGGTGAAGCGAAGAAGTGTTAAGGGAGTTGTTAATATAGCTTTTATTAAGTTGCTGCTTACTCACAAATTTACTCCTTATTCCCTCCATTATTGCCGAAAGGTATGCAATCACTTTTACATTAGCTTTCACCCAGGTAATATTCCATGTGTTAAATGCATCAGCTCCTTCGCACTCTCTTATACTATTAACCGCCATATATCAATCAGTCATGCTCTGAAGAAGGTCAAATCTCTCCCAACTCTCAGGACATGTTCCCTTTCTAATCTTAACTCTTGATCCGACATGTGTCATGGAAACTAATGCTCAAATTAAGATAAAAGCCCTGGGAATAATAAAACATCGATTGATATCAGACGCGATACAAAAAGATCGTATATACATATATCTTCTGACGAATATATATATCCCTTTTTATAGGGTGGCTGACTTTGTTATACAGTACCTTGATTGATGCGCTTGAAACACTCTCTCCGATATCTTCAAGGAAATTATACCAGCTGAGATAAAGATTGTGATTATAAGAAATGAAAAGCTTTGATTACCTTTTTAAAACGACTGGATTAATGCGATAGATGTATACAAACTGCAAACGTCTCTTCACTTAAAACAACGAAGATAAAATAAAGTGTTTTCTATATAATGCTAGTTTCTAAAAGAAGTCCAATAGCATGTAGAGGGTAGAGGAGTGTCTTAGGGTGCAAAACTATCTTTTCGATTTAATTGTAGTATACTTATCCCCTCCCCCATACACACTTGTTTTTACAAAACAAATGACAAAATCAGTGAGTGCTTCCAGATTAATTATTCTAAGACGAATGTTGATGTATCTGATTATGGATGTTTGATGTTTACAGCAGCTTATATATTCAATAAAAATGTTACCGTAAAAACTGAATGAGTCACCACCAACCATGTATTTAGTGGAACAGTTTTTGTTTATTGCGCGTAGAATAACATTAATGCCTGTCAGAGTAAAGCAAAGTAAACAATGTAATCTGAAATGGGGAGTTCCCATAAATATCCATGTACTTTCGATATCGTCAAAACTAGCGATTTTGCCCTAATGTACGTCCCCCTAACTGCTACGGGTCAGGTGTTTCCCACTAACACTTTTAGCCTTAGTCTTAGCCTTGTGGTTAAGCTTATCACTGTATGTGGTGAACTGCAACGCTTGAGGAATGCGGCTTTCTGGACAGGACTGAATCATCCTATGGTCTTAGTACGAGAATAGTTGAAAATATCGAACAATAATTCCAATCGCTAGTATTCAATATCATATCATGTATTATCTTGGCACCACCAAGCATTATTCTAAAAATCCCATCTTCTATAACCAACATTCGACTGTTTTCAATGTTAAAATAAATTATTTTCAGCTGTTTTGTCCACAAATTCGGAACTAATCTAAATCTAAGCTATGGTCTGCACAGCCCAACTATTGGCTGATTAAAACATGGCTGCGGGTCGGAGTGCGCTATTAGTGTGACTTTACACCAGCGTATCATTCATTGCCACCTCTCCATACTCAATGCCTTTATAAACTACCTCAAAGAACCCAGAACCAGTGTGACTAATAACCATTTATGTGTGCACTACTCGACTATTAAGTTATATAAGTTAGAACTGCTGGCTGGGCAATCCATGCTACCATATCCAAATGTTCCTGTACAAAGTGAGCAAAGCCAAGGGAGGTACTCCTCACAAATATTTCTAAACACATGAGAAAAGTGTATTATATGGTATTTACATCCTTTCTTTTTTTTTATGTCATTGTTTTTGAAAAACCTAAATTCAAATTTCCTGCCATCTCGGCGCATACCATACTAAACATTATATTTTAAAATGCAAAAATGTGTATTTACTGCCTTTGACATCGTTTCAACATTTCGTGAAAATTTAGATACATTTGCTATACAGCTAGAGTTGCCATTGCCCCTCCCTCCATGATTCTGAGGGGCCAGGGGATGACAATTCAGTAACGAGTCTAATATGATCTAATATATTGGATGTTCGAACCGTTAATTTATCTGTATATCTATTGTGTGTGTGTGCTTGCTTCTCAACATTGCAAAATAGGATGGTCTTGTTTAAGTTGTACATAGTCTTTTTAAGATTCCAGAAATGATTGACACCCGATGTGACAAATGTATCCTCCTAGAATGGTTGTTTTACACCTTACGCACTACCTAACCTCTGCCGAACTCATATATATCTTTAAAGTAGTCCTTAAGCACTGCTTAATATGACTTTTTGTTTAAACAGTTTAATATCAAGGTAATAAACATGTTTCTTCAAATTTTGAAATGCACGAGGAAGAAAGAGCAAACGTATGTTGTGGACTAAATACATGTATTTCAACAGCAGAAACAAGTTTCTACGACAAGTGGGTGGAAGGGGCCGGGGTGTTGGTGATTCCCCAGCATGTTTTGCATTAAGAAGGTCTTTATTTGCGTCTGCAATATATCTGTTCTTCAAATCCTTTTTAATTAGAATGTTTACATTGCTGTGGCTAAAGGTAATTAATATTTACAAAGATATGTGACAGATGTCTAAGGAAATTTAAAATGAGGGAAATAACCGCCTGCAGGACAAAACGTACAAGGTTAAGGTATAAGTTCCCATATTGCCGGATCTATCAACTTTATGTATGCCAGCCTTAAGTACTATTCTCTGTTGCTCTGCCTCCATCCACAGAAAATATCAAGAAATCCAGAAGGATACTAAGCTATATGGAGTGGTCTGCTCGATTGACATACACATTCGCATATCGGTTATTTGGATATTTGGTTTTAATGATGGGGCCACACAGATTTCCCAAACTTGGTAAAAGCATATTACAGCAAATATTTCCATAGATCGCTTAATTTATGATTTAAGCTCAATCTCATGCACACTATTGCACAGCAATCCATTTAAAATGTGATTAGGATTTGGTGTGTCTATCCATTTTAGTCGTTACACCAGTGTGCATATTGTGGGAACTCGTATGTGTAGTGGCCCCCACCGAGGCCAAGACAGGCTCAGTCTGCTCAGCCCTAACCAAACGCAAGCCCCAAGTCCATGTCGGCCGAGCTATTGGCAAGATATTGGTCAGGAATGACATAATAATCACTGGCCGCCAAAAAGGAGGAGGAGGAGGAAGAAGAGGAGGAGCGGTAGCATATGGGCTGTATGTATTCAGTGGTGGGTCTATAGGAATACAAGCACTGACACAAATGGCAGAATAACCTCTATTCTGTGGTATAAGGTGAATAGCATAGCACATCTCTAGCTCACGTCTTGGCTTCCCCTTAGGGAAATCTCGCTGTGCTCCGCCCGCCACAGACCTTAGGGGGAAATTTTCTATCGGCGGAGACAGGAATTTACATCCGAGGGAGGCATTTTCTTCTTATTTCTTATTTGTACTCGCGGACTAAGGGAATTGTGATGGAAAAACAAAATGCAAGGCTCGGTGAATCTTGAATGCTAGCCCCCCGGTTGTGTGGGACAACAAAAGGCAGAGTAGAAGAAACATGCCTTAAGCGCTGGATGTCCTGGATATCTTGTATCAAACCTGAGCGTGGAATGTAAGAGAAACAAAGTGCTTTAAGTATCAGGTCAGACTTTGACTCCTTTCCCCCTCATATAAAAATACGAAATCGGAATATATATGTTATCTGGATATCGCTTTTGGATGGCCCAAGCTGTTAAAAATCAATTTTGCTGCTAGAATTTGTTATATGTGGAACAATATATGGAAAATGTGAATCATGGAGGACACCTGTTACTATACTCTTATATATCAACTTGTTTGCTTAAACTCATTAATATTTCATAAGCAATAGACTATGGAAGTGGCCACCATACAGTGTATGTTACGGAGATTTAATTGCATTAGGGAACTGCCTAAGGAGGATATACACACGGTTTCATTAATGAATAATCCGTCTGTGATGTAACCATTGGACCCATAAGTTATACTGATTGCCTCAACTTATAGCTCCAAGCCCTTTATGTAGAGGATGTTTACAAATCTGCAGGCTAATGCAAAATGTGTCAGGATTAAACAAGGAAAGCAATTACATGCACCACCTCGCACCAATAACACCTTTGTCTCTACCGGATAGATATCCTTCCTTTTTGTCTTCTTGGTTCTCTTCAAAAGTCCAGATATTATAATAGAGACACAAGGGAATTTGTGAATAACAAAACTCTGTCTTCACGGTGAGCTGGTTTCTACTTAAGGGCAAGACCGCTGGATTATTTTTTATCCGTCATTTTTTTTTGTGTAAATGATAATTGTCAGCAGCTTTGTGTAGGCGTTCTATCGTCCTAAGGTGACAGGACTGTAAAGAAAAACATTCATTATAGTTTATATTACTGGTTATTTTTAGAGGTTTTATACAGCTGCTAGAGTTTGTTGTGCTGTGGAGTTGTGTTATGTGGTCACCTTTTTGCTAATGTCCATATAAAAGTTCCTAACGTTTGACTAAAAAAACATTCGTCTAACTTTTTAACTCACATTGCAACACAATATATGAAACACATTATTCGCCTTTGGTTAAAAAAGTGCTTTTTACTATATTTTGGCATGCAGTAAAAACTCATTAATTGGATGAATGATAGACTCGACTTTTCAATGTCATGAGTCGATTTACCACATGCAATTTCAGTTGTCTCATGTTTAGCAAATTAAATCCTATCATAACATATCTTGATTAAAAAGGAAAGAAAACATCTGTACCAGTTGGTGCCTCTTTGTGCATAATTGTGTCACATATTGTTTGTTTATTATTTGATTGCAACCGCAGAAAACATGAACATATCACTTTTCTCTTAGAACATTGCATTAGATAAAATAGTGATACACCTTAGGTAATCTCCATAGATGAACTTATGCAGATTTATAATATTAACCAGTACAGTCAGGTCCAGACGGCCACATTCATCGATTCCACATCGAGCGATAAGCTTAACCACAAGGCTAAAACTAAGGCTAAAAGTGTTAATGACTCCTAAAACTTAGGGGTCCAAAACTGCCTTCTGAACCTGACTGAGTATTTATGTTTGTTGTAATGCTTACCGTTTGTATTTCCTTAAAGATGTAACGTCCTTCTGATTTAGTTCGAGATCGTCCGGAGTAAATTATCAATTATATATATATATCTATATAGAGATATTACTATATAGATATAATTACTACAATAACAACAACAATGGACGAAAATATGAACGTATAACAGCAACTTAAGAATTCCTATATGTGATGATGTATCGAAATGCAATGATCTTGCTATTGATATATTATACATATGGTTCGCATTTTTCTTAAAATTAGATACCGGTATGCATAATGATATACTATAGATGCGAAGTTGTACAGAATAAAGACACTAATATATTATACATCTTTCGATATGTCCCGACTAGGGACGATACATGTGTGCTGTCTACTCTTCTTTTCTTCTAAAGGTTTTGACTGGTTCACGCAGCCATGAAAAAAACACTCATATTTGGCAAGTTACCAAAATATAAACATATTGGACATTGGCAAAGTGTTGCATTCGGAAGGGATCGAGAATATAATATGTGCGACTTTATTAGCAATTTTAATGTTCCTGTAGGAAATCTTACTTTTGGCGCAGGAGGAAGCAGCACATATTTTTAGACATGTTTTGAATTATATATTAGCAGTTGCATTTTAGCTGTACATACAACCCATTCACGCGTGCGTCTACTATAGTAAGGTATGGAGTGGATAGTTTGGCATTTGTTTTCTCCCAAAGTCGTTGGTTTGTCAATTGGTTCCCTTTTCTGATTTCGACAGTCGAAGTAGAGTTTCATGCGTTGCCTGTTCCCAAGACTGAATGTTCACCGTTGCCCAAATTTCACTTAGTTTGACAGGGCTGGCGTTCATAAAAAAAGTGTTAACTCCCGTGTTTAATTCGTGTCCATAAAGCTAACACACCGGTTAGTGGAGTGTTAGCTATCCTCGTGTTAGCCTGGTGTTAGCGCTAACACGAGGATAGCGCTGGTGTTAGCCAGCACAATGTGTTAGCGCGGGTGTTAGTTAACACCCTGTGTGCTGGCTAACACCAGCGCTATCCTCGTGTTAGCCGGGTGTTAGCTCTCCCCTTCACTCTTTCTCCCGCTCTTTTTGTCCCTCTTCTTCTCTCCCCATCTCTCTGCTCTTCCACTGTCTCTTCCCCTCTCTCTCACTCAATATCTTTCTCCTCTCTCTCACTCTCCCATTCTCTTTCTCCCTCTCACTTTCTTCCCTGTCTCTTGCTCTGTCTCTCCCTGTCTCTTGCTCTGTATCTACCTCTTCTCCCTCTCCCCACGCACTCTCTCTTTGTCTGTCCCCCTCTCTCCCTGTTCTCTTTTCAGACCCTCTATTCCGCAATGAGTTACTCCATACTTACAAACTGGTTGCGGAGTATAGGGCCTGCCTAGGGAGGATGGGGGGAATCAGAGATGGGGTTGGGAGAGAAAAACAGGTATGAAAGACAGGAAAGAGGGGGAGGGAAAAGAGGGAGAGGGGGAAGTGTTGGGAGAAAGGGTGACTGTCCAAGAAGAGGGGAAAAGAGGCGAGGGAGAGGATGTAGGGGAAGTGAGAGAGGGGAGCATGAGGAAGAGGGGAGGGAGAGGGGGCAGGGAGTCAGAGATGGGCTTTGGAGAGAAAAACAGGTATGAAAGACAGAGACGAGGGGGAGGGAAACGAGGTAGAGGGGGAAGTGTGGGGAGTGAGGGTGACCGTCCAGACTTTGCTAGTATTATCATATTACTAAAGTCGAAATACATGAGAAAACGAGCACATACTCTAACAGTGAGGGATTTATAGAACAAGGGAATACATGTCCCGATGCTAAAACAACTGGTTTATAGACAGGTCACTCCTGCCATTAATTAGCCTAGCACCCTCAACCACAGAGTCCAGATCTGGTAAGCAACTAAAATAGCTTCCTTCCAAGCAAGCTTTGGTCAAGTGAGACTAATTGATTACATCATGCATGAGTCCCTCTGTATTCACCCGTCCCCCAATGTGGCCTTATCCTCCCCCCCCCCACACACACACACACTCCGTCAGCAGGTGGTCCACTAATTTTTACATTTATGTTGGGGTCAACTTATTTATTTAACTTTGCCATCTTGCTAATTTATTCTCACAAAATGAAATAATACCATATGATATAATAGTGACATAGCACAAATGGATTCGAATTTAGGGCGCAAATGCAAAAAAAAATGCATTGGCTCCCAAAAACTTTGCCATTTTCTTTCTCTCCCTGTCTCTCCCCCTCTCCCTGTCTCTCTTCCTGTCTCTCTCTCCCTTGAAGGATAGATAATTTCATTTGATACCTCAACATGTTTATTTCACTGCTCTAAATTCGCCGAAATAATGTCTAAAATTATGTCCGAATACTTATGCTTGTTACTCAAAAACTATTTAAGCCTTTTACACAATTTAAATTGTATTAGATACCCCAACATATCTATTTGACTTTCCTAATTATATATGAATATTGCGCAATTATTTGTACCTCTATTTCCAATCATTGATAAAGTAGCTATAAAGTAATACTCTATAGGATAAGTTATTCGCCGAAATAATGTCTACAATTATGTCCGAATACTTATGCTCATTACTCAAAAACTATTTAAGCTTTTTACACAATTCAAATTGTATTAAATACCCCGACATATCTATTTGACTGTCCTAGTACCATTTGATGATTGAGCCATTAATTCTACCTCTATTTCCAATCGTTGCAATTTGTATTTCTCAAATGTTCAACCGTAAAGACCTGTCTGTCTCTTTCTCTGTGTCTGTCTGTATGTCGGTCTCTCTCTCTCTCTACTCTGTCTTTCAATGACTCTTTCTTTCTCTCTCTGTGTCTCTGTGTGTGTCTCTCTCTCTCTCTCTGTCTCTTTCTTTAGCTACGCGCATCGGGCCTGCTGCAGAGGGTGAAAAATGGCAACTTAGCCCTCCTGTTATACCCATACAGTCATTGCTCGGGCTCTACTAGCTTCAAATACGTAAAATTATATACCTATGGATAGCTGAGCGTATACTCTTTTCATATCTTTTAATCCCGTGACCATATTTACATTAGTTGCTGGTGTTATTGCCGTTTTTGCGGCCGGCGGCCAGCGCAAAAAACGCAGGTGCTGGCTAACACGAGGATAGCGCTAACCCCCGCGCTAACACGAGGATAGCGCTGGTGCTGGCTAACACCAGCGCTAACACGGTGTTAGCTTATGGACACTACCGCTAACACCGTGTTAGTCACCCGTGTTGGTGCTAGTGTTAGTGTGCTATAACACCATTTTTTTATGAACGCCAGCCCTGGACTACATAGATTTTATTGTAGAGATACCAAATAATATTCATAATTTCCAGATTTCCATTCTCAACTTTGCCCATTTTATCATTGTCTTTTCTTCCTCCTCTCAAATTTACCATAGCTCTATTTGGAAGTTTTGTGCAAGACTCTCTTCCCTACTTACTTGGGATACTAGGAGGATAAAGACTACTGCATTTGATCATCCATGAGCATAGAATAATCTTGTTTTAAAATATTGATTTATATTTTACACAATGCTATCATAGGAGACCAATGGCCTGCATACCATACGCTTCTCTATATCTCCAATCTTTCTATTAATTCATTATCAATCAATTAGTCATACCCATAGAGAGGTATGACTAATTCCACTAATATAACATACATGTATAGTGCAATCTGTTCCATCCCAAAACGTTCAAATTGAATAACGGTTAAGGTAGTTTACTTGATTGAACACCAAATAAAGAACTCATCATATTGCATTTGAAGCGTGTCACCTAATTTTAACATTTTAACGCGAATAAGAAAAATCCAATTGTAAAAAACATGGGTAGTTGACTCATTCATATTTTTTATGAGTGGATCGCAGTAGATGTTATAATAATGATATAAACTGTGGACGCTAATGAAGGTGACCCTGAGGGAGCTGAAACACACCCTGCTTGTTAGAACATAAGAAGAAACCTGCCACATATGGTGTCCCCATCAATAACACACAGTATGAGTGTACTCCCTACTGTGGGGTGGAGCACGGATCTACAGATCTTGAAAACAACGCATGGGAAAATTTAAATTCTTTTAAAAATTTCTTATTATCTGCTACAGCAAGGAATTACTCTATCCAGTTTCATTTCCATGGTTATAAATTGTATCTGGTGTGATGGTGGCTATTTCCTTTATCAATGTTGCTGTCTTTTGCATTCATAGATCATAGCTTTAAAGTAGTTGACTACTTATAATTTATAGTACTCTAGGCTATCTTTATTTGGTAGTATATCTGCTGGGTTTTATGACTCATACACACAGGAAGAAATTTGTATATTATCGTGAACAACCATACCTCAATGACTTAGAAATTCCTTAATACAAAATAATTTATTTCAATTAGGCTGGTGGGTTTATAATATATGACTATAGCTAACTCCGATATGGTGGTGCCTCAGTCCTTTTTGTTTTTGAAATGAAGGACAAAACGAATAAAAAATGATCAGTTAAGCATGAAGTGATGAACAGATATAACCCAGTCTCATCCAGATGGTACGATGTAAATAGCGAGAATGGGAGAATATATAAATGTACCCATCTGCCCAATCGCATTTTAATTATGCACAAATAATAATAATGCATGAGACAGCCTTGGGGATGAGTACAAAAAGTTCACCTTGAAGCCATGCGTCTGCTCAAGAGGGACCCAAATATTCACCTTTTATCTCAAAGTCATCTATACATGTACGATGTTGTTCCTTGACAATATAATTGATTGATAATAAATCATAATTTAACCGTTGCCATGGAGGCAATGGAGTGGAAATGATTTATATCTTTAAAGCAGGTTAACATGACGCTGTGGCAACATTTGAACAAAATATAAATCCATATCTCTTATCACACAAGTCTTGCAATGGTATGTTGTTTATGCGCGACACATCTATGACAAATCAAAACATACACTATATTATTCTATCACTTTAGAAGGAACTAATATAAAAGGTTATTTCTCAAAGGTCAGACCAAACAAATAAACTACCATCAATATTTATGTATTTCTGGTCCTGGGTATGACCATAAAATGCCTTTCTGTCTCTTTTCTCTGTCCCTCTCTCCCTTCGATCTCTATCTCTATTTCCTGGGTATGATCATAGACTGCCTCCCTCTCAGCTCTCCCGCCCTTGATATAACCATATTAAATGTTTTGACAAGGGCGTTAAGCAACCAATCTCACTCACTCATTCATATTTATGTATTTATATATATAACACATGGCTTTTTGGCTAGGTGTAGTTGTCCAACAACTTTAACAGCTCAATTGTCATATCCGAGACTTCAATTTCGTGGACTTGGGCCCGAATGGTATATGCCTTTACATATAAGAGCACCCTAGGTTGAGATCGCATTAGAAAGCCTTCAAGAGAAAACACCTTTGGGCGTTCACCACATTAAGAATTTGGTCTCTTTCGTCCACGCAACATAGAACACTAAAACTTGGACCCTTTTTTAAAAAAACATTTCAAGTACTGCGTATCGCCTGCTGGCAGTTTGTACCATCAATGTCACAACTCATGGTATTTTGTTGTTGTAGAGTAGGCCACGAATGCTTGAACAATTATTTGAAGATATTTTACAACCCGTTCTAAAATGACTTTGACAAAATTTCATACATCTGTGCTTCGTTCAGGAGACAATATTTTCAAATCTAATATTTTTGTTTGTTTAACGTTTATTGAGTCATCACACATGGGTACATCTCTAATATCATTGCAGTTTCTTTTTGTAGCTCTCAAAACAAAAAAATATCAGTTGAACTAAACTTAATATAATGTAAGAGTAGGAGTTCCTTTACCTGGAAACTAAATTGATAAAGAACTACTTGGAGGGGAGGAACACCTTGAAGTTTAGCTACGCATCCGGAAAACTATTTCTTTGATTGAAGTGTGGTCTACTCTAGGTATCCCTTTGTTTATGTATAAATGACTATGTTAAAGAAATATATCTCTTCTATTAGATAAACTATATATAGTCGAACACTTTACCGACATATGTTGCTATTCTAGTCATATATAAATATACAGACTGACAGACAGGTGGCTGAGGGAGTTATCAAGTTTTATAGAGAATACCTGTAATAAGTTTTCCAGAGGAAACAGCAAGGTAACGTTCTCTATCCGGTGGCTAAACAAAATGTGACCGTCGTTTACATGTGTTATCTTGGAGCTAAAAAGCATGGGTCTCATTGATCAATAGATTAGGTTGCAATGGTCACTGGATTGACCAGGAGAGTGAAGCCACGCCCCCCTATGATCAGCTATTCCTGAATGGGTTTCATGTTCATATCTATAATGTATCTTCCCGTAGTCAGTATGAAATATGTGTACAATGTATACTAAAGGCATTTTTAGGACAATTAGGAGAGGAAATTATACCATAGATCAACCTCCATATGGAGTGGTGATATATCCAGGGTAAATTGGTTTATGCATCAGGAGGGCCATGTGTTGAATATCAAAGCATGATGTCAAAGGCATTGATACTGATTACATGATAACATGAATCGTGGGCCCCACTTAATTAGGCCAGGTAACATGACAATGACTATTGTAAAGATTGTCGCCTTACCTTGATTGCTAAAAGGTATGGAGTTTTCCTTTACATTCAGTTATCATGGATTTCCTTTACATGCAATTATCTGATTCCTTCTGATTATTAGCAATAGAAGATATCTATGTTAAAAAATGACCGAATTTACTATTCTTTTTGACAAAGGTAGTCCGTATATAATCAGTCCCACCAGCTCAGATTGTAAGAGTGCCAAACACATCAAGACATGTGTAATAGGGGAATTGCAGAATTGATTCTCACCTGAGGCAAGTCCAAATGTTCTATTTGGGTCAACAATCATCTATAAATTAACTAATATATTGTACCATGTATACAGTTCAGGTCCAAACCCTCAGATCAGATAAGAATGGTATGTCAGTGATTGGACGCCTTCTTCGCTAATCATTTTTTTCGCCTAGGACTCGGCGTTTAAATGGGAATATAATCACATTTTGCGTTCTTAACGGACTTATAATGGCACATTGTGGTTTGAGGCGAGAGACTTTCCCTTCGTTTGAAGCTACTCTCTCAACTTTGGGCCTAGACTGTATATATGCTGGTGATAATGCACCTTTCTTTCCCCAGCTATGTATAAGACAAGTGCTTCATAAATAATGTGGTTGTTGAATGTTTAAGCCCGGTGACCTCTACTTTCCCTCTGATTACCCTCCAACTCCCAGGGTTTAGATTAAAGTGACGTTTTTACGTCAGGACATCTGCCATCGCCTGACGGACACCGATTCCTTCCTGCTGAAGACACTTTTTATGTTCAGCTCACTCAAGTGACAAATGGCTTTAAAATCCCAATCATATTTACAAAGCCAATTGACTTTTTGAATGATTCCATTATTTTGTCAACTTGAAAGGATAAGATAAAGTTCTCTTTGGTTCCCTGAATTCGCGCCATGAGGCATCCTTTAAAATGTAGGTTACTTTGTCTGGGATCTCCTAGCTGGTATAATAGTGTGGTTTTTCCCTCAATATTCTACAGGTTAGACTATTTCTGTCACATCTCAGCAAGATCTTATAATATGTATCCAAGTCTTCACAAAAGTTTGTATGATAATGTGTATCAAACGTTGCTGCATGGAATATAGAACCCCTTGTGCTTATATATACATTCCACTGCAGACAATAATTGCTATCCCACTATCCTCTATATCTGGTTTTGGACAAGTCAATAACATTTCTTTATCTTTTCCCCCATATTTCATGTATGTTCTACACTATTATCTATTTAACAGCAATACATTAAAAGCCACTTGTTGAAAGATGACATTGAAACTTCTTGCCTATTTGATAATCGCCTCAGTAAATGTCTCTCTTTGGAGTAATGACTCACTCTTTTGATGGCTGAGTCGCTCCCTGTAAACAATTATCTGCTCTACTTTAGATACCTAGATTCCATGTGTACTACCCTCACCTACGTTGTCGCTCAAAATGAGCGATAATCTAAACACTCTCCCAATTCATCATGTTGCATCTTTGATGTAAACAGTATCGTGGAATGCCAATGAGCAAAATCACTACTTTTTTCATGTTTACTTGACTTTGTACTTGGATGACGAAGCATTCTGAGGGATAGGGTTAGCCCATAGCTCTTTCATGTCGACCGCTTTGAAAAACAATTTTTATCTGCTTTTGTTTTTCCAATTATTGTGTCCACGGTGTCGGGGTGCCTTCCTAACAATTTCATTGTATGTATGTAAAATGATAGATCGCCCAGAAGTATATTCATTCGTTTTGCTTTACTATAAATGTATATTCACTGCGTGTACCATAATACAGCTAAAACTGAGGTAATTCTGCCTTTATTCCTTTTTGTGACCACAATATCATGAACCTTCATGTAAACAAAATGTCCCACCTGGACGGATGGCTGCCTATAAAACACAGCTATGGTTATCCAATTATATACCAAACCTACTAACTATATGTCATTCCCCCAAACCTTCTAACTATATGTCATTCCCACCAAACCTTCTAACTATATGTCATTCCCACCAAACCTTCTAACTATATGTCATTCCCACCAAACCTTCTAACTATATGTCATTCCCCCAAACCTTCTAACTATATGTCATTCCCACCAAACCTTCTAACTATATGTCATTCCCCCCATGGACCTCAGGGAATATGGTCATTATTAACGTGGGTTTGGCCGGTGACAGACAGATCCCAACTATAGAAAGGTTAATAGCTTATGGATCAACACTTCCTATCACCACACCAGCCCCTGATAGGTGCTGATGTTGAAAGGATTGTATCCTAATAAATGCATCTGGCTGGTCTGTCATCCCAGATGCTAACCCCAATGCTAGACATTTAAATAATCGACAATATAATCTACATTTCTATTGCGGAGGGGGTTTATCTTATTTATAACACACAACCAATGCATTAAGGCTTCTGTTTGAAGAACACGGCGTAATAAATTTAAATAATATAATACTTATTCAACTCTATTCCACATGTCAACATGGGTTAAATGGTTAAACGGGGCATTTCCCTGACCTAACTTGTACAATAACTTCCATGGCAGAGGATGTTGCTTTCCATCTCCTAGTCCATCTAATCGTGTCTATTGTTTTGGAAGGGATTAAAAAGAAGAGTACCGGTAGTGATTAAGATTTCTTTGACAATGGAAACAGAAAGATGCAGTCTGGTCTTATTGCTTTATAATTAGTGGCGAATTGTTCCTCTGCTGTGGCTGATGGCCAGGCGTTATGGCCGTTTATGAAGGATATTTTTCCGTTCACCCAATCATTTATCAAAACTATGAAAGTGTTCATCTTAGTTTGAATTTGAACTTAGGTACTTGTGTGGGCGAATGCCTTAAGAGGCTTGTTCAATTCTAGATTCGCAATGAACTTGGGAAAATATGGTGTTTTCGAGAAACATTATGTTTTACCCTAAGGGTAATAATGAAAGGCTTGGTACTGTGCAGATAAGATGAAAGGCCTAAGGACAGTACATTCTCTGTTACATATATTGTGTTGTATTGTGTATATTGTATGTTCGCATTGTATCTATCTCTGCAAACCTGAAACACGATCTCTTGTTGGTCAATGTGTTTGTAGTCGTTAGATCACCTCACATGTATACTTAAAACAACAGCAAATACTACAATAGTTTAGAAACACTACGACATTATTGCCTTCAGATTATTTGCACCATATTCTTACATTGTTCAACACGCACATTTTCATTTCAAATGCTCATCTTCCTTTGTTGTAAGGGGTCCCAGAGAAGGCTCGGTTGCCTTGGAAACGTCCCAGCTCCTGGAGATGATCTTGGCCCTGACCCCAAGCCTCGTTTCCCCTATTTGCACAATTGCTGTCAGGTGCGCATAAAAAGAAAATAATTCTCCCCCATAATTTGCTTCACCTCCTGCAGTTGTTTGTCTGCGTTTTGATTCATCCAATTTTCATTGTTGTCCTTATCACATCCTATTGTGCCTTTTGATTTTCGTTTTGTGGATAGATGATTAAGTTGATCAAATCTTTCCGGGTGTGTTCAGATTTGTTCCTTTGGTTCTTCCCTTTGCCCTGAGACAAATAAGAAAATTGATTTAACCTGTGTTTCAAGAACCATAAAAACTTCTATCATCCATAGGATAATGATAAGATTGTCATAGTTAATACCATACCAATGTCCTTTTATAAAACATTTAGTCATAAGAAGTTCACTTATTTTAATAATAAAACGTAAGATCAAATAACCCCTTATTCCCAGAATGCATTAATTAATTTCATCAAGTTACAATGTTCTGCACCTTGGTTTTACAATCCGATTCATTGCTTACACATCCATATTTGCAAACCCCCAAATGAGGTACTTGATCATTCACTAGGTAGGGGTCCTCTATGAGCTAAACTCTCATGTTATTACGATGTATCACTTATGTCTCTTTCGCCTATTGAGGACGGCCCTCAAAATTACAGATCCAAAGGAATTATCTGACTGAAACAAAGACAATTTAAAAGAAACCGCCATTTTAATAATGTCATAGCCAACATAAATGTTTCTACATCTTTAGCACCTAGCGATTGCTTTTATTCTCCGGTGTTCCCTTCATTTTCATTTTCGTATGAGACATAAGAAACGCAACTGAGAGTTTTCCTTGTTGAGGCCTCCTAAAACCACACACCCTTCTAATATACCTTTATTTGGGAATTACCACCTCCCCACACCCATAACCACTACCATGCACTTGGATATGTCATATATACTAAAGTATACATAGATTTGAGTGGTAGTGTTCTGCCTATTTTAACTATATTCATTAAACATAGATATAAAAATATCTAGATATCGATTATCATAACTTTATTCGTATTAGTCAAAGCAAAACCTTGACATAATATTTAAGAGCTATATTCTAGGACAGCTACTTTTGTATATACACTTATGAGTTTCTGTATTGAAGTGATTATCCAATTCATATTGTTGTAATGATATCAAAGTCAAATATCTTTTATTTGAACGGTGGTAATGATCCACTGCAAGCTTTTAGAGCGCATGTATACGCTTGGCGATGTCCTCTCTCTATATATGTGGTTAAAGGTGGTCTCCACTGGCTGCGGTAAGCTCTGCGGTAAGCCTTGCGATGGTTTGTGCTGGTTCTGTAGGTGGTGAGGAGTGACGAGGTCCTTGCCTACATGGTCAGTGAACGATGTAGGCAGGACCTCGCCACTCCTCAACAACACAGCACCATCGCAAGGCTTACCGCAGAGCTTACCGCAGCCAGTGGAGACCACCCTTAAGTTTCCACCTATTTCATTCCCTAATTTGTTTTCAATGTATGAATCTTTACTGTCCAAGATTCATTTACTATCTTGTGTACATACCAAATATGATAACTACTTAAAGGTTTGAAATCGCAACGTGTATACATGTAGTCAACTAGTGATCTTGTCCCGTCCTATCTTTTTTTATGTCTTTGAATATGATTTGGATAATTATACTTTGTTCCTTTCCTTTATTGATTAATGAACCGATTAATTAATGTTTCCAATACAGGACGCTTTGAAGTACCTTCGCAGGGCCCACGACTCAATGGATACCAGTATGCTATCTCAGAGGCGGCCACTTGGGTCCTTCCCAAGTGGCAATCTACCCCCGGGTAGTACAAACCCACAACGCAGGTCTCCCTACAGCCAAAGTGAAAGAGCCATCAAGAGAACAGTACGGCACCCCAGACTACCACCTCCACCACCCAACCACCAACTGTCTCCAGAAAGGCGGTACAAGGACGTTAAGAACATTACCAACGAATACGCAAAGGAAATATATAGGACTAAAATAATTAAATTACAGGGCACTTCCGAGCTAGACTTTAGTAATCAGCATGAAAGAAGTGACCAGTATCACAGCAATAATCAGCTCATCCAAGTGCGTTTCACTGATAGCGCACGGACTGTAATGTCACCACGCATACTTGCTATGCGGTCCGCTTACAACGTGAAACTCAGGGAGAATATTAATAATCTCAAATGTAGCATAGCTCCAGATGATGATACTAATGACAGCAACTCAAGAAAACAGATCCAGTATAACTTTAAAGAAGTACAATTTGATCTGCCATATGATAATCAACATCTCCACCAACAACAGCAGCAGCAACACACCTATCCGTTGGTTCCTTCGTCTTCCGCATCGATCTCGTCTGCTCAACCGGATGTGACGTCATCGCCCGAGCCTGCTAATGTGAGTAGTATTTCGAGTAGAGCGTCCACTCGAAAAGAGAGTAGTCGAGAGGCCGAGGCGCCTGTTAAACCTCCACTTCCGCCACAACGATCGCCGACTAAACTAGTTGGTTTAAACCGAGGAACCATTTCTTCTAACAGCAAGGCTGGTGCCATCTTGATTCTAGATTTGTGTCAGTTGTGCAGTTGATCGCCTCTCTACTGCGACTGCTCCATTAATTCTATGCTTCACTGAGCTGCCTCCATTAAACCTTTTCATCTCTGCAGCTTTAATGATAAGATCTGTCTTTAAACTGAGAATCATTGATTTGCTTTTTTACACAGCAAGTTATAGAGAGGGTAATCAAACAACGATTGAAATTAATTACTGCTACTAAATAGATTGATATTAGAACTATTTTTTTATGCAACTTTGGTTAATTGATCAATAGCTATAATGCCTTTGAATATTGATTCGTTTGAATCATTAGGTTTCGTATTTATTGGATTTTCCTGAAAAGCAGGAATATCTGTTTTTGTATGTCTTAACCAAATGCTCCCCACAGCCTCAGCTTATCGTCTTTTTGAATAATAACCCCAAGTGTTCGAAATGTGATCAAATTAAATATGGTTTTGCTTGACACTAACAAACAAGTACATCTTGTTATAAGCATTGCATTTTCATTATACTAACAATGGTGTATTAATATTTTGTTAATAAACAATTTGCATACTAATAATGTCTCTTAGATTGATTATAGTGTCATTGTGTTTTTATTCAAATTATTCCGTTATTGTAGTATACCAGTTATAAATCATAGATTTGAATCTTTATTCTCCATTCATATACATGATTAACGCCGTGTCACAGTACTTTATTTGATGAAATTGTGAATATTGAAGAGGTGATCATTAATCTGAAATGTCAACACTTATTTCATGTTTTTTGTAAAGTTAAATCTTAGTTTACAGCACCACCCATTAATTATAATACATTATTTTATCCCTTGCTGGTTTGCCACGCTCGCAGATCCGAGCCTGTGAATTTATCATTAACATTTACTTCAGCAATTGGAGTAATGGCTGTTTGGATTTAGTTCCCCTAAAGTGTGCCCCTTCTCACATATATTTGCCGTCAATTTAAAGACGGAATTTATTATATCCGCATTCCACCTGAGAGGTGCGATTAAAATTAAAATTGTTTTTCTTTTAGCTTTTTGATTCTTTATGACGATTCAAAACTAAAATCAAAGGATGCTATTTCAATATTCTTCTATACTAGGGGCGTATATTGAATATTAAATTACTAGCACCTCGTTCCATTCACTCTATTTATCACGCCACTGTTTGGTGTTAAAATATTCTCAAAGAATATGAATCGGAATATAAGTCTGATATGTATTACCCTTGGGCTGATCTATGTGACGTCCTACGTTCATGTTCATAATATGCACATGATAATATGATGTCTTACAGGAAAATGAGTCACAAGTCGCAGCAAAATTGAAATTTTCCAAAGTTATTTATTCACAAGATGTATTTGTAGGAATGCTTTTATTTTGGGGGTGTTTAGCGTTGTTTGTAGCATGAATGCATTAAGTTTCAAGACTGTGTATTGAATAGATCCATGCATTTCTAAGGTCATCTTATGGAGTATATATATTAAGCTACTTTACTAGTAAATGTCTACCCACTTTTTTTCAAAAATAAAAATATCAAACTTAAAATATAGATATAGGCCGACCTATTAGATGTCCTACTGTTTATTATCATTGGAATCAGCTTGATCTCATGTTTTCAAATATGATGATATCTCAAAATCCATTTTTTTGTGACTTGTGACTCATTTTTACTAAAGCACATCACGATTATATACATTTACTCTATAACGTATATAACCAAGGTAGTGCTTGGGAAATTAGTTTGACGTCATACATTTGCAGGAAATATACGTTCAGCATATATATTTATATGCCCTTGACATGTGCTGTTGTTTATACCCAGCTAATAGATAAGTTGTTTGGCGCAAGTGACTTCTATAGCTGATGAGCAGTTCTTAAGTATTCATGGTGTCATCGGTTGTCACGATATGTTTACATTATCTGTATTGTAGAGAGTCATGCACGTGTGTTCAGGTTTTAGTTTCTGCCGCCATAAAAATCTAGTAACAGTCTTAGGATATACTTAAATGCATCTAAAAAGTAGGTGTCACAACACTGAGAGAATTATATAGAATTCTCTGGGAAGGAATATTCGGTTGTGAGGCCAGGAGAGACGTTGAAATAATATATTTGGTGTTCTTTACTTAACCATTCTTACTACTATGAGCTGGGAAATATGGCAGTCTGTCTTTCTAGGAGATCCACTGGAGCAAATTAGTATCCATGAGTTTATTCTCCATAGGGTGCAGACTATGTTCAAACAGACCGGAGTGAGAAACTAGGTTGAACGGAACGGAGGGGGGGGGGGGGGGGGGCGGGGGAGTGTAGACTCATTGTAAGAAATATCGAGGAGGAATTGTAGGAATATAAAATATCTTTGATATGAAGCTGTAAAAACGCACTCACGTTCGTATATACTTCCTGACTTTTACAATTTTTGACCGCCATTGTTCCACAGCAAAATGAAGAATCTGCATGAAAGCTGGTCGATATTCCATGTATATTGTGACATGCACGTCCTTTTTTGAGAACCTCATCAACCTAGAATTTAACAATTGAGTGGATATAGTGGTTTGACTTGTTTCTTATAGCTTATACTTTTTTTAGGACAATATTATGTTAAATCATGACATTTTTCTCATGTTGCAAATACCAACTCTTTCTTCTTCACGAAGCTTCATAATGAAGGAAGTTATTGGGCTGGCAGTGTACTTTTTGGAAACGTGCGTTATTAGATGAGACAGGTTAAAGCCATCTAAGTGTGATTGATCTGTTTCCACTGCACTCCCCAAGGTAAAATACCTAAATAGAAACTATTGTATATCGATGGTTGTATTTGAGCCAATAGATTAAGAGAGGGTTATTCATGTATTACGCACGGTCTGGAACACTATAAAAGAATCTAAGAGGAGGGATCGGTAGGTATATATAAAGGAATATCGAAGTGTACAAAATAGTCTGCTAGGAGATATGATGCTTGGTTGGTTTCTTCTTCTGGCCAGATTAAACCTGGGATAACTACATAAAGAAACCATCTACAACAAGAAAAGGGAAGAAAGAACCACTAGCACCTGCATCCAGAACTGGGTTGTTATGACGACCGTACATGTGTAAAGGAATTATAAAAGTGACCAAACAATCAGAATCAGTAAAGGAAATCAATCCTATCGAACATGATCCATTCAAACAGGCTCATTTGACTTAGGAAATATTTTTCGGCAATTAAGGGGCAACGTATTTGCCACCTATTTACAGGCTATCGTCTTACTAAACAAACCTTGTACTATATTAGGCCTTTTTGCACCTGACAACCTTCACACCTTGTCGGTGCCAGGTGAGCTTCCCTTTGATCTTGTCAATGGTTACCATGGCAACATGCTCATCCTTTTCTCCTCAGCAACCGATTCGGTGCCCCCTATCTCTCGCCGTGGCACAACTGATAAAGGTATTTCCTGGCCTGTTTCATTCATGAGATTTTACGTACACTTTGGTATGATTCATATCTAGGCATATTTCAGATTTTAAAAACCTGGGGTGGTTTATTTAAAGGAGAGTGGGACCTGTTTTATCCTGTGTGTAAGACTCCTATCCGACAAATAGGTTGGCAAAGGGACTGAGCAAAGTCTAAATGTTCATTTTCTCACCTTCCTTACTTCGAATTTATTCCTCGAACAATTCAGGATCTAGCAATCAATATCAATACCATTTAGAAAAGGAGGACTTCATGTCGTGGTAACAAAGCTTGAGCTAGAAATTATAGACTGATCACATTTAATATTATTTTTATTCTGCATTAATTCCAAGGACACCAGTCGATTAAAACTTAACGAACAAGATTCGAGCTAAATAGTACAGCGCGATCCCTCCACTCCACCCCCATGTACTAAATCCTGAAGGAATTCCTGAATACACCTCCCTGTAATGGGATGTAACTGGGATGTTAGTGAAATTAGTTTATGCACTCTTTCCCCTTAGCAACCAATCAGATTATAGCAAAGTAAGGTAGATGAGGTCCCCGATTGATGTCCCCTGCTCATATTGCTTAGAGAGAAGTATTATGTGAGTTGCTTTAGACTTTTATAAGCAAAGTGGATGGAAGGTAGAGAGCAGAGGGTCGGTGGAGCCGGGTAATATTGTCGGACGCCTTCATCGGGTAGATCAGAAATGTCAAATGATTTTCCATTGATCCACTATCCTTCAAATTAAGAAATCATGTACTCTTAATTTTGTTAACTATCGTCTCAAACTATGATGAATATATTTTGGATGAATTCTTTTAAAAGTTTTGAATATAGAGGGGGGAGGTGGAACCCTGGGCCGTAGCCTCTCCCCCCCCCCAACCCCCCGCCCCGCCCTCAACCCACACCCTCCTTTGACTCCACGGCTGAAGGTTCTGTTCAACGGTAGGGGTGGATAGGGATGAGAGGAAAGGAAGATACTCGGTTGAGGAACAGGTGCGAGAGAGGATGTCTTTGAAATAAGAGTTGTCAAAGTTTGCCATTCCACTGTAAAGAAGATTAAAAGGTGTTATTGAAGGAGCTAGGAGTATTGGCGATTAAAGCAAAAGTGTAAATGTAAATGGCGGAAGAAATCGGACAAAAGATGACGTGGGTGTGTGGGGGGAGGGTGTGGGGGGAGGGGGCTAGGGGGAGGGTGTGATGGGGAACCATGGTCAGACGTAGACTGGAAGGATTGACAAAATGTATCCGTCTATGCTTTGTATAAATATATTACCTTTTGTAGGAACTTTTTAATTTGAAAAAATATCCTATTCAGGAACAGATCTATACATTTATCAGAAATGATATTCTCAACATAGCCTGATCTAATTACATTATAATAGTATTACATCAAATTACGCAAAATGACATGAGCATGAACATTCATTAGAAGGAGACAATCCCTATTTAGACAAATAAACATATTATTGAGCGGAAAAGAGAAAAACATTTCAACGCTTTGACACTACCGTATTACGACATGGTCCTAATCCTTTAGGGTATTTTCTCTTTTATCAGTACACAAATTACACGTATAAGGATAAAAAAATGACAAAAATACATAAGTATTATCGCAAAATACATATACTGGTGATGTAAAATCAGCAGCAAAAATTGTAAAAACAGAAATATCGCGCCGTGCTCTTACATATACATACGAACAATTGGGTAACAATGGCAAAGCAATACAACTCCCCACAATATAGGCTGTGAAGGATGGGTGCAGAACTGTGGAAGGGGCAGGAGGATGCTAATGCATCCCTCATGAAGATTTACATAACAATTGATAGTGATAATCTGATTTCACCAAGGGTTTAGTTTTGTCCACATGAGTGGTATGATATTTCCAACACGGGTGGTGTGATATCTCCAACGCTGTGTCCCTTCATTTGTGTCATGTCATGTCAGTCTGTTTCATCATTATAATTGCACTGACTCAATCGAGTTCAAATTAAACCGAACTTAAATTGAAATTGAAAATATAACCTGTCACGATTAACAATCGGGAGGTGGGGATGGAGATTTATAGATTTAGATGAGTTAGATAGTTCACATCAAGTACACATGTTCTATAGCATGATATGTTGTATACATTATATGATTTAATTATTTATGCATGGCGCTATAGAGCAGATGATGCCAGACTTACATTCCAGACTGGTGTAATCTGAATGCTTATTGGTTCACCTGCTTTAATATTGCGTGCACGCTGGTTGTACAAGGTTACAATCACTCCCTATCATGATGTACCTCTTGTGTAGGATGCTTGCCATCATTGTGGATGTCCTTGACAAATAGCCTTTCGTTCGCCAGTTTCAATGTTTGTGGAATGTCATTTGCAATGGTGGTCAATAGGATAGGAAATTTAAATCTTGTTACAGCGATAAATAGTGTTCACTATCTCCAATGTCCAGATTTATTTTGTTTGCTGTTGCTGTCCATTGGAAAAATCTAATGGTTGGTGACTGAACGGGGAGATAGGTTGAAAGTTCTGGGGAACGCAGAATTGCACTTCGCTTTGTACTTTAATATTGTCAGTGAAGAACTTTCTAAACTCTTTCTATCAAAATGTCCTAGTCAAACAGACGGGAGTCATTCGGCCAATTGGACACAGGTTTTTAAAGCATTAGTATAACATTATACTGGAAGCATGAAAAGTATATATTTGTTGTTTTTTTGTATTTAGTATCTTAATACAGCACATCTATGACAGTTGAGTTATAAACAAACAAGTACATTGTACAATGAAGTTCTAATAATCAATTGATGACATTAACATTGAGATATGGGCTCACAGATGAAAATTCAATACAGAGTAACCATGGTCTTACGCCCACCGTTGTGTCTATCTAGACCTAAATTTGATTGATTTTGATTTTTAAATATGTTTATTCAGGACAACAAGAAATACATTTATCTATTGAACAAAGTCCAAAGTAAGACCAAAGGTCAAGATCTGAAACAAAATTAAATGAAATAAATTTAGAAATTATTTGTTTGGTAAATCTAGTGGCAGCGTGAAGGTATGCTCTTAGTTTGTGTATGATGATGTGTGATGATGTTGTTGTTATTGTTGAGACTTTATTTGCCAGACAAGGGCCATCAGCGGGACTAAACATCCAAATAGTGGGAGGATTTAAAGACCGGCTGGTTATATACAAATGAAAACATTCTATACGACTTTCTCCCCTTCTGGAATTTTACAATTTAATAAAATGGCTAGTCATTAAAAATTACAATTTCACTTCCTGTGTATACTATACTGAAACATAAAAGCAAGGCATTGTAAGGGAGTTGATGCCATGACTACTACCATACAGTAGCCTCGTTAATGGACTTTTTTTTCTAAAAGTGTTCATTTGACAGCAGGTTTCGTAATGAGCCTTTGACATGTCTGATAAAAGCCTTTTGTTTAAGCTAAATATACACATGGCAATTTGGGCCAACGGTGGGATTTCACTGGGTGGTCCATTATGCTTAATATCAGTGTCGGCATATGGACTAATTCCTGGGCTAGCTAATGCTTGGTATGTTTATCCTATTATGACTGACCCCATAACTGTATATATCCCTTACATTGTGTTGGGACTACTAGAAATATTTTCATCACTTAAAGTCAGTTTCTTACATAAATGCTGGGGAAAAATTAAAACTTGTACACACTCGTGCAAACATTTGCCTTTTTCTCGATGCCGAAAACTGCCATCACTTTTTCCCCATCGATGATCCCGCCCCTTTAAACGAAAACGAAAGCTATTGCATGCCAACCAATGGTAAACCATATAGCAGGGTGAAGGAAAACGAACTGAGAGGCGGACACAGCAATCTGAACGTGAGTTAAGGCAGGCAATGCTGATGCGATTGATTGATACGAGGGAGAACGGAGAGGAAGGCGAGGAGGTGGACAAGCGGGAGTGGGGTGGGGGTTAGTAGGAAGAAGGTAATTGTACTTATTTGCCAAATGGGCATATATCGAGTGACAGGTGCCAACTCTTTGATGTTAGATCCCCAGGTGATTGTAGATGTACAGGTGAGATATAGCACTCTTTGACCCTGCCACCCTACCACCCTGTCTCCCGAACTTATACCTGCATCTGAGGTACAGAAGGGAGGCAAGCCTTGCATCACATATATACCAGATTATGTGTACCTCCAACCTGCTCCCAGGGACAGTATACTACGTTTTATTTATGACATAAGACTACTTCTATTGACACAACTTGGGGCACTTTACCACCAGCTATTTTATCATGTTTTACAAGTCAGCTCTTATTGGCTTAGCTTAAAGTACCGGTAGATTAATTGTGTATTCTAGGGCCATCATTCCAATGCATGTAATATATTGTTGTTAAGTAAAGGGTGGTCTCCACTGGCTGCAGTAAGCTCTGTGGTAGGCTCTGCGGTAAGCCTTGCGATGGTACAGAGCTTAACGCAGCCAGTGGAGACCACCCTTTAGTGACCGCCCGGATGGGACAATGGTAAGAGTAGGGGAAGGAGGAGAGAGGGAGAGAGAGAGAGAGAGAGAGAGAGAGAGAGAGACAGAGACCTGAAAACGGTCCACGCAAAATATTATTCCTGACCTGCTCCCCTGCCAACATCCGGGTCCACAAAAAATGGTGGCCAGAGCCTAACAACCTGTCTCTTCTAATGGCTTACACATCTTTCCTCTCTCTATCTCATTATTTCCACTTTCTCTGTTTTACTCGCCCATATTCTTTGCTTTTCCCATCATTTCCCTTCTAATCTTGCATCCAGTCCCTACACAGCAGCCCTCATCTCGTGTATCGCTACTATCACGTGGAAGTATTTGCCCAACGTTACCTCAGACGATACCACAGACATTATTTATAATCGGAGGGAAGACTAATAAATAAATGGAGGTGTTTTTTTTATTAAATAACAAATAGCTCAGCTGAGAGAGGTGATCATGGAAGGCGGCAGGATGAAGTGTTGGGACCATCCATCAACCTTATTCCCCTTCACTGACAGCAGTATACGTAACCATTGTAAAAAATACATTCAGGTTAAAGCTCTAAGGGAAGGGGACAAATGTAAATCCACTACCCAAAACAGTGGTATATAATGTTGATATGTTTGTAGAGCTTGTTGCAACTAAATGTTAGAACTGATACGAATTAAATATCTGAATGTATACATGTATACCGGTAGCTTCGCCACTGCACAAAGTTGTGCATTCTCACTGGGGGATTGTGAAGTGATATTCGTTCGTTTTGTAATTGCGGGTTTTTCTAGTCACAATTCGCACCACTTCATTTAAAAAAGTACATGGAGATTAAACCTCTCGGGGAAGATGACAAATATTCTGCCCATAGCCGTGGGCACATTTATAATGTTGACAAGCTTGAGCTTGAGTTTGAGCTTGCATGAGCTACAATTGGATATTAGAACTGATGTTAGGATTTATTGCGGTATATTCGCCACTGCACGAAGTTGCGTATTCCAAATGAGGATTGTGATTTATAGTTTCATAATTGCTGGTTTTTCTAGTCACAATTCCCACCGGTTTGTATCAACTGTAATTACACAGTGACTACTAGCTCTATTCCGGTAGTATCCGGCCCAGTGGCATTCTATACAATACTAGGATTGGTTGGAGGAGATTAGAAAACTCAACTGCTAATCGTCATGCCTAAATTAAAGAATATATAAATTATATGTGATTCATCGCAGAGAACGGGAAATATTAGTTTCATCTATTAGCAAATCTGTTAATTTTTACTCCTTCAACTCCTCCCCCACCCTTCCCGTTATAGTGACTGCAAACATGAAAAAAAAACTATTAAAGTTGCACTCTGAGTAAACATTTGCCAACGACCCAAGATTTTCTATTTTTTGTTTTGCTCTTTCTCCATTTGACCAAACTTTTGGAGGATTTTGTCTAGTTGTTTTTGCTACAGGGCGTCATAAAAAAATTCTTGTATAAACACATAACAACCGAATATTGATAAATTCAGTCCCATAATATATTGATAAATATATTGATAAATTCAGTCCCATAATATAGGTACATTTGGTAAGATTTCTTTTGTCGTAATGACTGATAAGACAGCTCTAACTGGTGCCATTGGTGCCATTGGTGTTAAATGTTAGGTGGTGTTAAGTGAACTGGGGTTTTTGAATAATCAAAAGCTATAACAATGATGTAATCGTTAAACCATACCTGAATACAAATTTGAAACAAAAAGAAAATGCATTACTTTAGCATAGGTTTTTATGAAGAAGTACCTCAGTTCCCGACCCTTTTCCCTAAACTTGTACTGCTCAAGGGCTAGACTTGGGGAATAGGGAGAGGGCTCTGGAGTCAAATACACTTGTTTTTCCTCCATACCTCCCTTTCAGACGGAGCAAGCTTGTACTACAAGACATATATTGCTAGTTTGTGGTACATACAGGTCACCATCGTTTTGATACGATCCCTCATAATTTCACCAGGCAAGTAGTAATTTATGGTTCCATGCTGTCATGGGTATAACAAGAATTTATAAATCGATATCACCATCAACATCATCCCAACACACTATTTTCTCATTTAAACTATGGAATAAACTGTTATAGAAAAAAAACTTCAATACTCCCAGATCTATGAATTTAAATGCATTGTAGTTTTTACAGTTGTTTATCAGAGCAAAATGATAACGAGTTTATGCAGTTATAACCCTGTTACACATCATGTATTAAAAATGATGATTTCATTTCATCTGATTTGAGGGGATTTAGAGGGCCTATTCAATTCTCATTCGGTGTCCTAGAACTAGAACGTTGCTTGCTCCCGTATGAATTGTACCTTCGTGGGCTCTCACAATTTGCTGATTCAACATCACTCGATATTGATATAGTTAGGAATAGATCTGTGGCTTTAGTGGTTGACATATTAGGCCTAACAAGTGATAACTAGAATCGATGAACAGAAGAAAGGTGTAAGCAGCAAGGACATGTCCTCCCACACGTTTGATCAAGGCCTCAGACAACTGCCACAAGGAAAGTACACAAAGTTTTGACTTTGGAATGGGAGCAATCTAGAAATGAGAACCAGAGATATATATCTCGGTTAATTAGTGGTAGAGCTGCCAGTCCCCCACCTTCAGTATAAGAGTGACTTCTTTAACAGAGGCTACTTTCTAGAACTCCTTTGTATCCAGTGATAACAATTCGTAAATCTCTTAATCCTACACGAGCCTCGTGTGCAAGGTAGAGATGGCACAAGACAGATCTATAAATATTTATTTAGCGTGATTTCGCTTGTATGTATTACATGGACTGTATGTTTGCATTGCACAATGTTCTAGCTCAATACAGTTTAATTTAAATATTATATACAGCATCATAACATAGAATATCATTATTCTGGGAAGTTCTTGTTCGATATCTCTTTATTTTATTCTGGGGTAGCAAGCTGGTTCTGAGTTGGGCTAGTTAGTAACTTTGACCTTTCCGGAGATACATTTAATGTACCAAACACTGTGGGCATGTCCAGTTAAAGAACCGTGACTGCCTGGGTAGGGTTCAATGGATCAGAGTGCCTAACTCCTTAATTTTGTGTATACTTGAGCCTCAGTGTTTGCCTCATTGTATGAGTCGTGTGTACTTTGTTAAAAAAATGTATAATATAATTGCTACAAATGGTCGTATGAGCGCTGATAATGAATAGTGGAGTATTCCCACCAGAGTTAGGTCTTATTAGTCACAATTTCTGATCGGGCTTTTAATTGTTTTCCGTCACTTTATCCAATCTTTCTTCTTATAAGTTATGTGCAAATGTAGGCCAGTTCTTCACGTTAGCAACGAGATCAGCAGAGTCTTCACCTTATTTTCGGGCACCTCCCTCCTACCCTAGCATGTTGCTCGTCATCCTTTTTTTGCACGCTCGCCCTCTTTTCGCTGCCTCCAAATTTCAGTGCTCATGCCATCAGTCACTTATCAATCAATGGGTTTAACATGTAGTCACATAGATGTCTGTTTCATTGGCTATCACTACAACCCGGATCGCGTTAGTGCAACCGACTTCATTGCCCCCCCCCCCGCCCCTCCCCCCCCCCGTCCAATTCCCTCCCTGCATCTGCCCACCCACCCACTCGCCTCCCTCCCACCTAATTCAGCCTTGTGGGATGCTCCGTAGCCGATTGCCAGACTTTGTGTTTGTTTGGACGGTTTCCATGGCGACGGGCCTAAGGATCCACTGGTCCCAGGTCAGACGGGGTAACCGGGTCACTGGGTGGGGTTTGTGAACACTCCGTGATCGAGGAGTTGGAGGAGCTGGACTAGGAGAAGGTGGTAGATGAGATATAAGAGAGAAAGGGGGCCTATCGGATAGACTGCGATAATAGGTACCAATTTTGGGAGAGGCTGAGCTCATTGGAAAAGATGTTGATGGGGTGAATGAGGTTTGGGTGAGAAATAGTGATGATTGATATGCGGATGAGCAAACACAAGGCGAACATGTAGAAAACATCAAAGGATTTTAATTGATTTTCCAAATGTGAGGGGAAACAGGTGTATCTAGCTCCGCCTGCTTCAATAGTTGCTCGAACAATTGTGGCTGAGCCATTTTCCCAATAACAACTTTCATCTTCAACACCTTATGGCGTCGGGAGAACTATCAAAAGCAGAATGCATGACATCTCACCTGTCATAAATTTAAGAAACTTCTGTGGGGTTTTGATCGAGTAAAATGAAGGAGACTTATTGGAAGTATTTTCATTTTTTTTTACCTGAAGCTGGGAGTCAGCTAAGGACCAAAAATCCAAATATATTTTCTTATACGATTTCATAACAAAGGGAAACGAATTATTGCAAATTATTACAAACATGAAAGTATTTCTTTGTATCTATATATAACCAAGAATTCGTAATGATATTGGAAACGGTTTTTGCTAATCTTGTAAATTGAAGAAAGATATTACTAGAGGTTCTCACCTGATAGTGGATTTAAAGTAGTTTTATTTTCGTGGCAAACTGTTGGTGTAGAAACTGAGGGAGGTGTGTAACGGTTCGTCTGTAACCCGTAGGAGCGCCGATAGAGCAGGGCCATGGGCGTGGTCCTTATCAAATACCCGACCTTATTTTTTGTTCTTATATCTGGCTAATAATAGTGTTCAAAGGATTTATCTTTTAAGATATATCGCCCTATGATCTTTTTGTCTTTTCCTTCTCCCCTTTTTTCCCGATCCCTTCCCGATCCTTTTTTATTGTGTATTCTTAGAGAAACTTTTCCTCTGCTACTCCTCTTTTATGTCGATCTACTTATTTTCTGGTGTAGGGTGCGCCTATTGCCCTCTTCTGTTGTTATTGTCTCCGTGGGACTGGAAAAGCCTTGAGTTTTGACAAATAATTTCCAGGCTTTGAAAAGCCTGGAAAATGGGTGTTTTGGTCGAAGGGCCTGGGAAATCATCATATAGTATGGGTCTTGAATTAAGTTGGTATATATATTGGCTGGCCTTGGCGCAGATCCTCACACCTCCCCTAACCCGCCCCTCTCACATCATATGCTGAATGGTTCACAGAATTAAAATTAAAAACGGTTATTGATATAATATCAGAATATATATAACTTGTTAAATACATTATATACAACAATGATTACAACCCCACCCCTTTCCCAGTCCCGTCATTAGAAGTCTGAAAAATCTCTGAAGCGGGCCTGGAAAATCACTAAACTGGGCCTTTAAATGGGGACCCTTATTAAGGTGATTGATCTGTGAATATTTGGATATATTCATGCACCCACATACCATTACCTAGCAATGTCTTTTTGTCACTTTCGTCTTCAAAATGTCCCCTCTTTCGACTGTATTTCTTTTTGAGACCAGCTTTCACCAGTTTGTTCATATTCACTTCTGTCTCTTCACATATACCTCTTGATCTACTTGTTATATCGAATGTCATGGCGGCGAATGAATAGGACGTGTATCCGCACCGCTCGTAGCGAATCTTCAAAAAAAAGTCTCTAGCCTATGGATACTCACTACCGATTGCACCCAATTTCGTTGAAATGACTATAGTGGATGCATGGAGAACGATGAGACAAATATCAGATCACTAAGATCGCAAAGGGATTTGAAATCAGTGAATTTATTTAGAAAGGACGATATAAGGAGAATGACGAGCCATGGTCAACAAACACAAATGCCCAGCGAACCTGTGAACACAGGCAACTCGATGGGCGCACCCAGACCTATGTGTCCTGCCAATAACAATTATCAGTCGGCTAATGGAAGCCATTACAACGGACAACCTATACAGACTTTTGTGCAACCAAATACTAATTTTCAAAATGTAAATTCTGTGCCTCAAGTCAACTCGTATCAAGCAACTTCAATGGATCCGCAAGCCCACCAACAATCGGCCCCCCCAGCACAGATGTCGGTGCAGACGTATCAGCAACAACCAACCACACAGGCAGTTCAACAACAATCGCCTAATCAGTACCAGCTAAGTCAATTATATTATGATCAGTTCATGCAATCCCAATTTATGATCAAATTTGTCCAAAGAGAACAGAAATTAGACGAAGTGCTAAGCGGCTTTGCACAAATGCAAGGCTCAATGACGCAGATGCACGCTCTTGCTACCTCGAATCAAACTCAAATTACCAATCTAACAACCAATGTAAATACAATTACAGAGGCCCAAAAATCTCTTGATAATAGTATATCGCAAAATCTCAGCAAGTTGCAAGAAAAAATTGAGAGTCTTTCAGACCAGATCACTGATAACAAATCAACGATTGAAAACATAAAATTCAATTCCAATTTCCCTGCCCTGAATAACAATAGACAAATGCCTACCCAAACAATGCAATCGAATGCCCCCACCTCAAACTATATTACAACCAACCCAAACTCATCGTACCAAAATCAAAGCGAAAAACCCAGGGACATGAGAATAATTGTAAGGGGACTTGAAGAGAAACCAGACGAAAATTTAAATGATGTATTAAAAGAACTTTTTGACAATCTGGAAATCAACATGGAATTTTCCTTCCCTGAAAGACTAGGACGGCCCAGGGCCAATTCAAATTATCCCAGGCCAGTGAAAGCTACATTACCATCAACCAAGCATAAAATAGAAACCTTTCGAGCTATCAACAATAACAAACAAAAGCCACAATTACAGAATATCAGGATATCCTCAGACTCGACCGAGGAAGAGCAATTATACATGAATGAGGCCCGTACAATTGCCAATGCCGCTCGCACAATTCACAAATTGAATGCGAGACCCAGAGGGTTTGATGTGATAATCGATGGCGAGGTGTATAACAGGGACAATTTTGATAATCTCCCGAACGGTATAACGAGAACGAATGCATCCACGATCGAGGCTATAGACGGAATAGCGTTCCAAGGGCACATGAGCCCGTTATCAAACATGCACGAGTGCCAGATTGAATATGAGGGCTTTGTAGCGAGTTCGGTAGAACAGCTGTTCCAAGTCAGGAAGGGTATTTTCATAGGTGCAGACAAATCTCTAATAGAACGAATCAAGGCAGTTAAAAATCCTTATTCTGCAAAAAGACTGGCGAATCAATATCCTGAGTCTGAGGAATGGAAAAGAGTTTCTGACGAGACCCTTCTGGATTGTATGAAAAGAAAATTTGTGCAATCGAAAACTCTACGAGACTACTTGTTGAAATTTAAGAAAGACGCTTTCTTTTATGAAGCGACCCTTGATCAATATTACGGATGCGGATTCCACTTGACTGATGCCCCAACACTTTCAAGAGACAAAATCAAAACTCAAAACATCTGTGGCGAACTAATTGGTAGACTAAGAGTGGAACTTGACAACTAAAATCGCAAGTTATTTCATTATTCTCTCCTATATATTTGGCTTTCTACCAACTATGCCTTTCTTCGAAATCCTATTGATCGGTGATTCCAGATTAAAAGGCTGGGAGCTACCTCTATGGAAACTACTTAAAACCTATAATTGTGATGATCTGAATATCACAATACTCCCAATACCGGGAGCCAGGTTGGAAAGGATTGGGAATGAAGCGATAATAAATTTCGAATTCAAGCAATTCGATCTATGCTATGTTATCGGCGGCATTAATGAGCTAACAGAGAAAGTATGTGGCAGAAATATATATTCCCGCTTTGCTGCAGCACCTGATAGTATTGAGCATATCAATTCCGAATTGTATAGTCTGACCAGAAAATTAGACACAATTGCTAGAGCAGTAATAATAACCGAAATCCCAGGAATTTCACTCAAGCAATATACAAGAGGATGGATAAACTCAGCCACAGAACAAGACGAAATTCATACTGCACTTAGCACTATAAACACCCTAATACGAAGAAGAAACAGAAAAGTCAAAGTAATTGGTCCACACTTTGAAGGCATTATACATAAGAAGAGAAAGAATTACACCGCACATCGCTACATATCTAAGACCCGAGATGGGCTCCATTTCAAGAAAGAAACCATTGATAAATTCGTCCGACTAACTTTTACAACCTTCTACAAGAATATACACTCAACATGCAACTAAAATCAATATATACTTGTAACATACTGAGGTGTGGCAAACAAGTACTATAAATGTTTCTTTCTCCTATCTAAACCAGTTTTTAGAGAGTCATATTTTTTTCTACACTCCTTCTCTCCTTTTATAAACTCGCAACACTTTTTCATATGTGGCAAGCGATGAATATAATATATAACGTAATCGGGTGAGAAAACGCATGATATACAGCCACCGGATAAGAATGTTGACTAAATTTCACAGTCCCTCTGTTAATAAGCAAGATTAACCGAATGTGCTCCAGTGTAAATATTCATTTATGTGTATATGTTTTCCAATAATCACTCTATGTCAGTGGCAAATTGGTTACTATAGAAAATCTTTGTATATAAAAAGGATTTTTCTGTTAATCACTGAGACATATATATATATGTTAGTTAGTGGTCTCTTTTCTTACATAATTTTGGTGAATTACCGCTGCGGGTGGTGCGAACCCCTTACTTTGCCTTTTCACACCCCACCTCGATAACCTTAGCAGGCTCTATCGCCGCATTGCCTGTGAAAAGAAGCCCAAATCCTATAATAAGAATGTTAAGTAAAAAAGGCCTATCCATAGCCCATCTAAACACTCAAAGCCTACCAGGCAAATTTGATCTCTTTAAAAATGAAATATCCAATTTAGCGCCTAAAATAATAGGTTTAACTGAAACATGGCTACATGATAAAATAACTGACCATGAAATAGAACTGCCTATGTATAATATAGAAAGACTAGATAGAAACTGGCATGAGGGAAACAAGCTAAAACCAAAGAGAGGGGGGGGAGTAGCTATTTATATAAACTCCAATATAAATTATACACCATTACCACTTATGAATATCAGCAGTAAAGATTGCGAATGTATCTGGATTAAAATAAATCTCAACTTCTCGAAACCTATATATATAGGCTGTTTATATAAACCACCTAAAGCCAACCATGAAGCTTTTATCCAATATATTACCAACAAAACGGCTGAAATTACTGCCAATAAAAAGAATGAAATTTTTATAATGGGTGATTTTAACATAAATCTCTTAGAACCACGGAACAAAGAAAGGAAAGACATAAAAGATTTTGAGGAAAACATGAACCTCACGCAATACATTAAAACCCCAACTCGTTTCTTCCTAAATGATCAGAAAATTCTAACTGGAACTTTAATAGACCACTTTTATACAAACTCCAGCATCATCATGGAATCAGGAGTACGGAATGTATCTTTGAGTGATCATGAACTAATTTATATTATTAGAAAAAAATGTACACCAAAACCTAAATCAGAAATAAAGCTAGGAAGATCAACCAAAAATCTGGACTTAAACAGATTCAATCGCATGCTAAAAGATGATTTTGACTGGAATACGTTCGTCAATATAACATCATGTGAAAAAGCATGGGAAACAATAATATCCAGAATAACTTTAACCCTAGATAGATTAGCTCCTTTAAAGAAAATCAAAATCAGAATCTCAAATGACCCGTGGATCTCAAATGACATAATTGACTTGATTAACGAAAAGAATAGAATAAGGAAAAAAGCTGCCACATCAAAAAATAGTACTGACTGGAATGAAGCAAAAAGAATTAGAAAACAAACAAACCAAGCTATAAAAAATGCCAAAAGAAATTTTATACTTCAAGAATTAGATGAAAATTCTAAAGACCAGAAAAAATTTTGGGAAGTAGTGAATACCTTAACTCCAACTAAAAACAAAAGCAAAACAATAAATCTCACAAACTCCCATGACCAGATTATAGATAACAAAGATCTACCTGACTACATAAACGAGTATTTTGGTAATATTGCTACAAATCTGACCAAAGACCTCACTCCCAACTGGACACCAAACTCCCCAGTCAGCCCAAACTCGATTGAGAATATCTATACAAATGAAAATGAGATTCTTACCCTTTTGAGAGAAATCAACACCAACAAATCCTCCTCAATTGCAAATATACCGACTAGAATCTTAAAAATAGCCCTAATAACTTTATTCAGAGAATTTACTCATTGCATAAATCTCTCTCTTTCAACTAGCACTTTTCCATCTTCATGGAAGGTGGCAAACATAATTCCCTTATTCAAAGGTGGTGACAAGAGCAAAATTAATAATTATAGACCAATTTCCTTACTCCCAACACCTAGCAAAATAATAGAAAAAATCATACATAAAAGAATTTACGAATACCTTGAAGCTTTTAATATACTCAACAAAGAACAATTCGGCTTTAGGCCAGGGAAGTCAACAATCGAGGCCCTTACCAATGTAACAGACAGTATAGCATGGCAGTTAGATAAAAACGTAGATACCTTAATTTCCTTCATAGATTTTAGAAAGGCTTTTGACCTTGTTAATCATCAAATTCTCCTAAATAAATTAATGCATATAGGAATTAGAGGCAAACTACATGACTGGTGTAAGTCCTATCTCTCTGATCGAAAGCAGAAAATAACTGTGAACAATATTACCTCAAAAGAATGTAAGATCGTAACAGGAGTCCCACAGGGATCCATACTTGGACCTTTGATGTTCATTATTTTCATTAACGACCTGAAAACATATATACCAAATTGCAGTTTATCACTATATGCTGATGATACTATTCTCTATGTACATGGTAACGACTTAGACAGATTATACAACGAAATGCAAAAAGCCATAGATAATCTCTATTTATGGTGTAATAACAATCTATTTCTTGTGAATGCATCAAAATCCAATACTATGTTCTTATCCAAGTCAAAAGCTCATACAATCAAGAGTAATACTATGATGATAAATTACCAAAATAGCCCTTTAAAGCCAACAACTACCTATAAATATCTGGGATTTACGTTAGACTACAAATTAAACTATCATGCACAACTGCAACAATCAATAAAAACCATTTCACACAAAATATATCAAATGCACAAGATACGTAGATACATTGACGAGAGCACAGCAATCAGGATATACAAAACAAAAGTTCTACCCTTCTTTGATTATGGCGATATACTAATACATAACTCACACAAACCTCTGATAGATAAATTACAAAAACTCCAAAATAGAGCACTTAGACTAATTCTTAACCTCCCATACGACACACCAATAAACCATCTTCACGCCTCAGCCCAAATTCCCCTATTACATAACAGAAGAATAACACATCTCAGATTCTTAGCTTTTAAAAGAAAGACTGACCCAATATACACTGAAACACCAAACAGGGAGACCAGACAGAATGCCGGGCCGACCCTAAAAATCCCCAGATATAAAACAAAAATGGGAGAAAATTCCGTGCAGGTAAAATGTGCCTCAGCATGGAATGAATTGACACCCAAACAAAGACAAATAGGAACCATTGAAACCTTCAAAGCAAACCAGAAAAATTGGCTAAGTACATTATTTCTCTAAAATAAAAAAATATAAAAAAAACAAAACAAAACAAAACACAACAGCAAATATATGTTTTCAGGTCGTGAACTACAAGGTCTATATTAAGAGTATTTCTTTCTATAACTATCATAGGAATTCTCTAGCTAATCACAGAGTCCAGAATCCTCTATACTCCTTGTGGCAGAGCTATCAGAATCAGAAAATCATGAAATAGGTAAACTGAAAATTGCCCTTGAAACGATTGATACAATAGTAATTACTCTGAGGGTTGTCATAATAAATCTTATATGTAAATTGACATAGTTAAAGCAAATCACAACACTTGTAGTAAAGTTAACGCATATGATATCTCTGAGTCACAAACACTCCTCAGTATAAACTGAATGGAAAGTGGCAATGTGACAAGGAAAACATAATTCTCACTGTAAATGCTGTCTTTTTATCTCTGATATTTAGTTCTATGAAGAAACAAAGGAAATGCTTTTCAACAAGCTGTATATATATGTGTATATAACATGTGCTTTTGTCGAGTCTTGGACCGACAGAACTAACCCCGAAAAGGGGAGTCGACAACCCAAGATTAAATAAAATCTTTAAAAAAAAAATATTACTATTTTCTTATAAAGATCTTCCAAATTCGCCCGTCCCTACGTGTACTTATGTCTCTGACAGATAGTTACAAGTTCTCGATTTTAGCACTGCAGGGCGCCACTGAACGGACATGTCTGATCTTCTACACTTCCCTCGTGCTATGGAATTCTTGGTCTACTTCTTTAGATCCAGAACCGTCTTGTAGGACTTTTTTTTTATATATGTCATTTTACCAGATGTTTTCCCATAAATACATGGTAGTATACTACATCTGAAACAGGTAATAGACCAATTAAAACAACTGAAATAGAATGTCCCCGGTGCAAGATGAATACATCACATGTATATCCAGCATTGACTTGTTTTACAATACATTTTATTTTTTCAGATTAATGTGAATAAGAGTATTGTGGGATGTGAAATAGTACGAAATATCATTTCTGCAAAGATCATTTTAACGTATGGCATATAGAAATTACTCCTCAGCAAGGAAATAGGTTTTAGTCATCATACTTATATATCGTATGTACATGCAAAACAAATCTTAGCTGGAAACAACATGTTAAAATGTTAAAGCAAAACCGAAAAAAGTTTCAGAAGAAATTTAAAAAACAATAACAACCATCGCCAATCAACCAACAATTCCCTCGCCAATTTTATCAATAATTCCTATGCAAAAACAGAGAGCTAAAATGGAACGGGCACATACCAGATTAGATGACGCTTTGCATGGAAGGAGATTAAAAAACAATGCGCATGGTATGGGTGAAACATCAATTTTGGCGATCGAAAACAATAAGAAGGATAATCAATAATTGAATTCCAGAGAAGAAATGGTTCAATTATTCAAATTAAGAAACCTGGGTAGTTTTCTTTCCTTCTCATAAGTCTACGCCTAAAAAAGATTTATAAACGTGTGCAACAACATCGATATTGAATTTAATCTTTTTTTGATAAAATCGGTAACAGAATTGACTATTGCCGGTCGATATAAAACCACTTAATTCAGGTCCTCGGAGATAGCTTATAGATGCCGGAGAACATTATCGTAAATGAAAAAAAAATCAATAATACTTTTTTTAATGATTTCGTGTTTATAGAATGAGTTCATGGGTGTATATAATATAAATGTGTCAGGATCGTGACAAGTGGGGATCACGATGTGAAGTATATTTCCTTTCAGATCTTTTGGAGGACCTCTCCTTAGGTAAGCCATATAATTAGATATCAGATATTAGAGGTAAAAGATACAAATAGTAATATTACAGAAAACATTTCATAGATTGACTCATACGTTGGATTTTGTATTAAGCATACATAACCCGTTATCTTCTAGCAATCTTCATTTTTCTGCGTGAATAGGCCTACTGTTCACTGTGTTACTTCTTTCTAGTTTTATTTTTATTTTTTAATTCGATTTTATTCAGGTGTTTGAGCTAGGTACATCATGGTGATATTGAACAATTCAAAGAGTGCGCCCCAGTTCACCATACGGTGGTCTTCCTCTGGGACCTGAGCCGGAGGGTTTAAAGACATGTACAAATATTATCGTCAAAGCATTTGAGTGGTATATAAATGAATTATGGGCTAATATTTTCACAATAAACTACACAAGAAATATAGATGACCTTCCTCTCAATTTGAGAGTCATATATATGTTTCACACTCTCACGACAAAAGCATAGCTTTTACCCTACGTTTAAATTGTCGAAGTATTCAATTGATCTCATATATATACAGTAAGATTATTCCATTCTGTGCATAAGTTCATTTGAAGTCTGTGTAATTAATGCATTTAAAGCATTTTCACACTGTAAAAGCTTAGTACAAAAGGTGCACCTTCAAATCCGCCATTCTTAAGGCTGGGATATATTGTGATCGGGCAAAAGAAAACAACCCTAAACATTTGCGTTTTATGGAGGCAGCACTAGCCGTGTTTAAAATAAATATTGGCTTCTGCCATGCCAATAGCATGGCGCCGAATTGTGTCAAGTTATGTGTGTATGCATGTCGTGACCTCGCATAAGACACGCTGCAAATGCAACCATTAAATAAACACATGAAACAGAGATATAATCTCTATTGGTGTAAACGTCCATATCAATTTCCAATAACAGAATGGGGCATATGCTAGTTTTTTAATTAATTTTGCCACTTTTTCTAGCTTTCTCATGCAAGCTTGCGGCACATTTCATTGCAAACGACATCAAAACATTGATCTACCCTGGGCAAATATTCCAAAATATTTCCAAAGGGAAGGAATGTCTCGGGCGGGCTCTCCTTTAAACTTACTCAAGTAATATCTATCCTGAGTATCGTTGTCACGCGGTATTTGCTCAGATACTATATATGATATTAGGTTATATCATTAGTTTAATTAAGAGCTTTTGTTGACCCTGTATAGGGTGAGATCACGAGGCTTTAATGTTGTTCTTTTGCCTTATTTATTGTTCTACTTATATAATTATATGGGTCAGATTTTCAGAAGATGCACAATTTACCTTCGCCAATCTTCTCAAATAACCCAAATTTCAAACGAAAATAAAATTCAAAACACAATTCTACCTAACTGAACCGGTTGCTAGAATCAATGCAATGCCAAATATAACCGAATTTACCTAGAATTGACCAAATTACAGCTTAATTTAGCAGAATTTACTAGATGTGTAGAGCTGCCAATTGTACATGTTCTGAAAATCTGACCTATATATTCATTTGATAACTATATCTTATCGTGTGGCAGGCAGTGCATATCGAATGCAGAGACATGAATTGCGTGAAGATATAATTTCCAATAATTCAAGTTTGTTTTTTTGTTTTTTATGTGGGGGAATGAGTCTGTGTGGGCGCGGGGTGGGGGCGGGGGTGGTGGATACACCCGGCAATTCTCAAAGTTAGTATAATCTGCGTTGGACGGGTTTTTCTCAAAGCTACAGTGTCAGCCAAATCGACCCAAACTTATCTGTCTCAATTGGAATGGACATTTTAATCATGAAAATAACAAATATTATTTCCAGTATTTTTATGGTTTCTTAGTCTTAATTTTCTTAAAATAACCATTATTTTTGTACTTTGTACTAAGACATTAGGGCATAATTGGAATTAATAGTGCATTTTGTTTGTTATAGAGTATTGGCTTATTATCTGGGTAGTGCTATGCTAACATTTTAAATTTGAACGAGGATGCCGTAAGTTTAAGAATGACAGAGAGCTATATTCAATATAGTGGGCTCCTGCTGGCGTTCGATATCTAATCGACCCCATTAAAAAAATCTTAAGTTTGTTAGGTCGTTGATATCATTATAAACTGTTTTAAAAAAGTATGTGTATCTCGTATATATTTTTTTAAGGTTTTATTCAATAGTCCTGCCACCTGCATGGGCTCTTACGGTTCCTATATATTTAATTTACTACCATCAAATGCACTAGTACTATATGTAGACATAGAAAAAAATATATTCGTTGGAAACTAGCTGGTATAATGCAGCTTTAATGCGGACTCATCGCTTAGCAAAGAATATGTGCACCCGGCCGTCAAGTAATACAGCGCAACCATTTTAGTGTGTATCTGTTGATATTGTACCAACAACAAATTACAACCTGCAGGTATAATGAATTATTACTTTGTGCACTGAAGGCAACCAGATGCTTCATTCTATTGAAGTTCATTCTATTGAAGTTCATTCGTTCCCGACCAAAGCCCCTTGTCCACTATGCCGACTAACTCCCCGTCTGTTTGCTCGAAAAAAGTTACTGCTAATAAAAAAAATCTTTTTAAGACATGATTTTATTCAATATATCAACAAAGAACCGACTCTATTTGTTTACTTTGTTGTTAAAAAAATATGATAAAAGACGTTTATTCAATTGAATTCATTGAGTCGCCACACTCAGGCTGCGACGATTGGTTGTTTCCAATAATCGACGGTTGAGCAACTGACGTCGCCAACTGGTAAAACGACTTAATTAGTGGACACCGCGCTGCAACCCTTGCCATATATGCGGCGCTGAAAATGAATATAAATTTCTGATGGCAGCGTAACAAAGTGTGACGGACAATGGGCATATAATGATATCGATTTCTTAATCTGGCCTGTAATCTAAATACCGAATGTTTATTTCATTTTTCACATCTGTTACGTAAACGATCGGCATATCATGCATAATGTGCAGGTCTTAAAAAGATGTTGATATGATTCATCTGTTATTCATACCCAACTTTTAAGAAGCATACCGGAATTTTTCATAGATATTTGTAATCAGTACATGTCTGTATATACATACATTGTGATGAAGTATTCATAAATGAAATGTAATATCAAATGGTGGATCAAAAGAATGAATGGAAATTTAGGTGTAACCGAAACTAAGAAATTCCAATACCTGCCTATTTATTAACATATTTTGAACATTTTGAAATTAGCCCAAATACGAATAGGTAGGCCTACCAATATACGAAATTCCTGATATACGATACTCTATGATATATGGAAATCCCTGATTGCAATATATAGCCTTTCTGGGGAGCTGCAATCTCAGCTCACATTGGTAAAAAAAACTCCAACCCATCTAAAAGTCATTGACCAAAGATTTGTTGGTCACTTTCCGGCGGCCGTTTTCTCTCGGTCGATTCGACTTAAAATTCTATAAACTTATAACAGCTGCAGAATATTGATACATCCAGTCTTATAAGTCATGATAATTATGAGTAAATTAAGGAAGATGAGTGTTGTTGTAATAACTGAGAGTACAGCTTTAAATATGGCCACTGCGGTTTAAATATCATTTTTACTCATAACAATGTATGCCTACGCCCAAAAATCCTCATTTTTATAATCGTTTCGTTGCACCATAAGAATCATGGTGCGACACCAACTCATATAACATTTATCGACCCAGTTAGGTCGGCAGACATGATTAGACTAAACAATTAAGGACAGTATGAATCATCAATTGATCTGTTTGATTCAAATTTAAATTTGGCCTCCTCAGATAAATATGCCCCCTAGCGGATGAAGCTAAAGTCGTACATGGGTCAGATTTTCAGAAAATTTACAATCTACATTTCTACACATCTCTCAAATTCCGCTAATTTAGTGTGAAAAATTATAAATACTGAGTATATCTGAGTGTATTCTGTATTGTATTCATTCAAAAAATCTGTCTGGTTAGGTTGAACTGTATTTTGAACCTGAATTTTGTCTGAATTTTGTCTGAATTTTGTGTTATTTGAGAGATTGGTGAAAGCCAATTGTACATCTTCTGAAGACTTGACCCACATCAAACATTCTCATCACGCGTCTAAGCTGACCAAGAGGACTTATTTTGTCTGTTGAAGGCTTTGTTTAATTCGAATTAATGTCGTTTGTTAGAGTATCATTTCACTGTCCATCAACGATGAATTATGAGAAACTAATTACTCATTAAGGCATCATGAGGCGGATATGTTTTGCTCGTCTTCGATCTCGATGATATTATCTCGAATATTTATAAAGTCTGTGTTAACATACGCCATGCAATGTGACCATTTTATTTTTCCACCAAAATGTAATGATAGTTTTCTTTCTCCAAGTAGTAGGTATAAGTCTCAGTGAGTTGATTGCCTGGTCAAGTTTAAGGGTTTTTTATTTAGTTTAATGCTTAGTTAATTTCGGTCAACGGCACACCTTCCCCGAAGGATAATCTTCTAACAACAATCAGTTTCACAATTTAGAGTAAGAGCAAATTGCTCATTGGTGACGTCATAATCATTATACAGAGTCAGCATGAAATATTTATTTATTTTCGTAAATCATGTTTTCCCCCGAAAGTTTCAAAAGTTCAAAATTAAAAAAACATAATCTTTTTTTTTCTCTAGATATTTAAATAAATGTTGGGATATTATTCAATCACTCGCATGGGGATATCGAATGAATGTCAGGGATACGTATTTCTGTAACTCTCTATTTCTTTAATGTTAATGCCAATGGAGGTCATGCGCATGCTATTTAAAGTACGAGTCTGAATATTAAAGCTGTTTTAATATTTTGATTTGACCATCCTACCTGTTTGTCATAATTGAGAGTCCTGAACATAATGATGTTCAATAAATGAAATATCCATAATTTACTGTTTTAGTTATATATTATACATATGACAAACAAATTACTTGCAGAAGAAGCGACAGTTTCTATAAACTAATGATGCTACCATGACACAGGGATACACCCTAAAGCATTAATTATTGCTCGAGGTGAACCATGGGTTGCCCCCAACACGCACATGCACGTGCATAGGTACGCACTGGTACTTGATAATTTTTAGCCATAAACATGCAATATGTTGAATATTTTATCTCGTAAAAGATTTATACATTCTTACCTTATTGTTACATCCAGTCTCACAACAATGAGTTGGAAGTAATCCATCACCAAATATGGTGCATGGGCTTTGTGGGCTACTTTGTTGGCGCGCATCTTATAATTCCATACTTTTTATGGTCGTACCTAAAAACATAGGCTTAAAGAGTTAAGGGTGGTCTCCACTGGCTGCGGTAAGCTCTGCGGTAAGCCTTGCAATGGTTTGTGCTGGTTCTATAGGTAGAGCGGAATGATGAGGCCCTGCCTACATGGATCCCTGGCCATGTAGGCAGGACCTCGCCACTTCTGACCATCACAGCACCATCAAAAGGTTTACCGCTGAGCTTACCGCAGCCAGTGGAGACCACCTTTAACACTTCAATGCAACCACAGAGCTGGTATAATACTGATAATAAGGTTTTAATAAAATCAAGGTTGAAAATGAACACCTTTAGATAACAGTCCCATATATGTTTTATGGCTGTAAGGCCCTAGTCGACTAAGCCGATTCTCATGCGAGTTTGTGCCACAGAGGACCCTTTTCCAAGGAATCGCATGAGAATCGGCTTAGTGAGCAAGGGCTTGTACTTAAAACCATAGGTTTAAACAGTTATACCTGAATGTAACCACATAGCTGGCATAATACTGATGATAAGGTTTAAATAAAAATCAAGGTTGAAAATGAATATCTTTAGATAATATGTTGGATGAAGGACAATATGATGCTCGGAGAATATCTAGGTTTATTTAAAATTCCACATCTATTACACTCTATACGGGACCTGTTGAGTGCGGCACCCAGTACTGGGATATACATGTGTCTCCCGTTGATGTCCCATCTGAACAGCCCCCGTACAGAGTGTATATAACTTAACATTGCATATAATATTATGTAGTTTACAAAAAAACAAGAAACAATTGCAGAAGGCCAAACTAACTATGAAAATAAGGATTCTTTAAGAAGATAATCTTATACTCTTTGTAGTACAACCAAATTACATCTTTCAGAATAAGTTTAATAACAGGAAAATGCTTGGAAAATGTGTTATTATGGGACAAAAGCTTATCTTTAAAGGGCGATTCTGCACTGAAGACAGAAAATTGCTCGTTTAACGAACCTTATCAACATTAAAAAACGTCGCAATTCCTGAATAGTGATAAGGTTTTTTTCTTGTCCAAAAAAAGTTTCGCTTCAAGGCCATTATGATTAGATTGTTCAAGCTCTCAAAAGTTCACTATATCTTGTTCGCTTCTGCAGGCCTACCATCAGTTAGCATACTTCAAAGAGAGTCGCACTGTCTGAGCATTTATGTATTTTTAAACGCCATTGAGATCCAATCACATTTATAACTGCATTATGTAGTTTGAAATCTCAACTTTCTGTCTTATAAGACAACATTTATAAATCCACAGAGATATCCTATATAAAAAGGAGCCTTTTAAGGCAGAGGTTACCCATTGGAATCTTTGGTAGAGAATCCAGGGTGCCTTGTAAGAATCAATAAGATAAGAAAAGGAGGCCTGTCGTCCGCCTTATTTCTCAAATGATATTTAAGCCCAGTGCTTTCTGCACCGCTGTCTATGGAAGAGCCGCATTATGAAGTCCCTTTTATTTTTGCTCTTCTGGAAGAAATCAATGAATCTGCTCTAGCTGAACTTCCTATAGATCCCCTTAGGGAATCATTGGAATAGTGTGAAGGTTTTGTTGAGCTTGGGAGAGTAGAATGTAAGGGATGCGCCACTTTCTATCCTTGCATCCTCCGTTGCGTATCTTTCCTCTAGATTTATAGGCTTCATCATCTTAATCGTGGTTGAAAGAAACAATATTTTCTTGAAATTATCTACTTATATAGTCATTCAACTACTTCGTAATTCCATGAGTCCGATGATGGTATTTCTTTGTCCAATGCATATTAAACCTTAGGAAGTATTCATAAGATCATTTACTCCAGACTATTTGACCAGGGAAAAATAATACTTAAATAATGATAATAACCCTCTATTTCACTTTCGGTCGAATCATTAGTCCAACTCTTGCTACACTGTTATAAGTTGCATTTATCTTTCCGCTACATTATTCTCAATAATGCAACCAGCTATAGTTTTGCCAACAATAGGGTGGTGGGTGTGGTCCCGGTATCATTTGTTTAAATATATGTCGGCCATTACAGAAGATGTCGTACACACTCATTACTAAAGGTCAGTGGAAATCATAGGTTCCTTTTTTGAAAAGGTGTGGCGTGTCCACTGCACAAAAGGTGTCCGGGGCCGGTATGGAAATTGTGAAATACTAACATTTGGGTACCAAAGTACGCACGCACAAATAAAGTTTTATATGGGTCAGATCGTCAGAAAATGCACAATCAGCAGCACTACACATTTAGGCAATTCTGCTAAATTAGGCTGAAAAATGGTCAATACTAGATATATCTGAGTATATTTGGTATTGGCTTGATTCAAACAATCTATTTAGTTGTGTTGAACTGAATTTTGAACCTCATTTGAGTTATTTGAGAGAATTGGTGAAAGTGAATTGTACATTTTCTGGCGATTTCACCCATATGTACATGTATGTTTCTTCATAGACAAATCCCTAGGTTTATGAGCCAACCTGAAAGGTTTATCAAATACACTTCTTAAATTTCTCTAAAATCTTCACTTATCTATAGTTTGCATCCTACACAGAGAATCTTTAAAAGGTTGCCCAGGCAGAGGATTTAATTATAATTAGTCTTCATTTATTTTCTCAGATCGATGTTTATCTCCGGATAGGGTACCACACATTATTATTACAGAGTATTTAATTATAATATATTGAATAAACCTACGCAAAACAAACTTTCAGTGTCCCAATGTGTTAGGAGTTGACTTCACATCAATTTGTATTTAATTATGAGTCGCTCTCATTTATTTTCTCAGATCGATGTTTATCTCCGGATAGGATAACAAACATCATTTTGAGCAGAGCTATCATGCCCATTGAAGGTGTAATTCTTATAAGGCTCTACATTTATGACACTAGATACCAGGCACACATAACTGGGATAGATGGTATATTTTTAGCTGTTATTATTCAGTTAACAAACTGAAATCTCAAGACCACCTCAACTGGAAGGGTAAAATCTGCACGGCAACGTTCCCCTGTACAATTTTGAAAGGTTCTTGCGGAAGAACATCTGTACAGAGAGATTTTATGGGTTTGTCTGGATGAATATTTCATAGAGATTTTATTAGACTCCGGCCACTGTAACTATGATTTCTTTTCCTAACTGATTGATTTGGCTGGCAATGTGACGGGCTCCTGGCTTGAACGTTTAATTGATGTAGAACCGCTCACCCGTGAAATATTGGTTGGGGATGTGAGTATAACCTTTTCTTTCACATTCTTAGACAGAAAGGTTCTGTTATGTTTAGATGGATCAACCCTAGTGTATCCTTATGATCCCAGTCACTAGCATGAACATGAGATACCCTGGAAGAAACCCCGTTCATGGGCTGTTAATAATTGTCTCTGAACGGTTGTTGGATTTTCTGTGAGTATACATTGAGAAAAGGCATGCATCTTCAGGAGCCTTTGCTTTAATGGTGCATGTTCTCCCAGGTTTATATATGACATATTAGACACCGTAGCATTTACACTGCTAGTGCATTTAAGCCTTTTCTCACAAATAGTTAAAATCTTAACTAGAACGGTATCCTTCTAGCTGCTATATTATCTAAGTAGAAAGCATTTATCCTTTCTATCTGCTATGCGTTCAAAGGAGATGAGATTAAACGACAGTTTCCATCAGATTCAAACAGCCAGCAAATTCAGGTCTATGTTTGTTGCCCCTATCAATCACTTTTGAAAAAGTGACAGTCAATCTTCCACGGCAGACGACTTTTGACAGATTCTGTTGAGCCTTTCCCGCCGTTTTCTGCGTGGAAGTAACTATCGAGCAGTGCAGCAGCCGGAAAATTGCAACTCCGCTCGACTGCAAAGGCAATGGTGCACCGAACAGTTTCACCTGGTTGCAGTGAATATTTTATTGGCCCTCCCGCAAGAAAACAGCTAAATTATTAATCACACAAGTCCATAGCTGGCGAAGAAGATTGGTTTTGTTTGTTCTTGTTGGGGTGAATTCGGCATGCAAAGCAGGGGAAGTTTTAATTGGCCCTCACCCGATAGAGTAGAACATGAGCTAATCAAAATAGACCATCTTTTTCTAGCGTGTTTCATCGAAAGCAGGATCAGGGCATTGTGCTAACTTTGCACATTTATATAAGATAACATTGCTTCCATGCGTGATGCGCTGTGTTTCTCTTTTGGTCGATGGTACATGCTTTGTGCAGAGTTTCTTGACCCTTTTTTAGCCATTCCACCAGTTCTTCTTTGGATTTGAAACGGGGAAAAACATAGTAGTGTACTGGAAAATATTTGATCCAAATATTTAGTTACCTAGGAAGGAAATTTGAATTGTAACTCCTTAATTCATGAACTCCTTTTGAATGGTTAAATCATGGTGGATTTCATATTAGATCAAGACTAAATTGATGTGGGAATAATATAGAAACCTAGTAAATACTTCAAGCTAAGAAGCTATTACTATATTAGTAAGCAGGGTCGTAGGATGATGTATTTACCATGAAATCACTATAATAATAGAAATAGAATCTGTTATCCTATACTAGTTAAATTGTGATATATCGAATCATGCCCACAAATTTAGGCCATTTGCCATCCCGGCACAGAAGAAACCCTATACAATGTTCTCATCGTCCTACAAATGATTCAGGTTTTCATTGCCTAATACAACTATGTAGGTCTCTGATCTACTTCCCGACTGCTGTCCTCATCACAGGACGTTTTAAACTATCATCATTCTGTCATTTGATAATCAGTAGGTAGGACATTGCTCTATAGGACCATCCATCTTAGAAATAGGGACTGTATGACAGGGTGTTTCATACGAACACTTCTTTACACTCAATCTTGGCATACTGAAGTTAATGGGTAACTTGATTCCATATGGCTGACCTTTACAAAGTTCTTTTCTTCAGTAAATAAACATGTGATCATTACAATGTTTGATAAAAACTATGATTGATTGAATCATTTATCAGCCTAGATTTATATCTGTGTTCTGACACTGGGAAACTATGACTCGTGCATACAGAATAAAAATGAAGTACTTAGCAGCTTCGCCCAGTTCACTGATGGAAGTTAATAAAATAAGGTTTTAGATATAAACAATTCAGATTACTTGGTCATTTGGGCTTAGTCACATCCAACATGCAACAGAATATAGAAATGCATTTGTATTACCACATATTTGTGAAAAGATGTCTATATAAATAATAGGGAGATATATACGCCTTATGCAGGGACTCCACTATGGGAAAAACGGCTGTGACGAATTTTTTGCGATGAAATATCTAATTAAATTAGATATTTTGCAATTGTTGGCAACAAATAAATGTGTTGCCGACAACCTATTTTACCCCCTCATCCACTAGAATTTTTAGTCATGTCGAATTTTCCCAATTTTTAGTCATGTCGGCGACGAATTTTGCCTGTCGGCGCCGTTTTTTACCTATAGTGGAGTTCCGCTATTACGCCTTACTTGTACCTTATTCTTATCGTGTATTATGTACTCTATCATGTATTATGTACTCTGTACCCGATAACTTACTATAGTTTACTAGTCAACTGATATCACCTAGTGCCATTATTTTATCAGTGTATATTCCAAAAACCGACGGGGTATTCGGAAGAGCTGTGACTGTCACAGGCAATATTCCTTTTCCATTCTTCATCTTTTTTTAATTTAACTTGTACGATTGTATATGTGAAATGGAAATAAAATCTTATAATAATATAATATATATATAGGATGTATGGACAGAGGGACAAGACAGACAGACAGAATGCATGATTGATGATTTGATTTGATTTTTATTCAGGAACAAGGACATTACATCGATTATGCTATTCTCAGTATTGCCTGCTGTTATAAATACATTTTTAAGTTTTTAACGCATAATTCGCTGAATGACATTACAGAAATAGCCAGTTGAATAATATATAGTCAAAAAGTAAAAAATAAGGGAAAATATTAATTAATAACGACATTTAATTTCGCACATTCAAATAACTGTCGTTTGAGATACCTATGTAACAAAGAAAAGTTATTCAGTACTGCAGGTGACGCATAGGCAGTGAAAATACATCAAAGTTAAAAAAAACTTCTAAAATAGATAGATAGAAAAAGAAACATTAGAAAGACAAGAGGTAGCCAGGGAAGGTTGATACTGAGAGACTTCAGGGGAGTGAGGGGTTCAGCCAGTAAATTTCCCCTGGTTAGCGCTTTAACCATGAGACAACCAGGTATGGTATATGTGATGTGTTACAGAGAAATGAGTAACAAATCGCAAAAATGGATTTTGAGATATCATCATAATTATTTGAAAAGATGATAGTAAACAGTATGACATCTAATAAGTTTTTCTATACTTTAAATTTGATGAAAAAGAATGTTTGTGGGTGGACAATTACTAGTAAAGTAGCTGGATATACGCTATAGGATGAGCTTAGAAATGTTTGGATATTTTTTATTTTTTTTATTTCATTTTCAGGCCAATACATTAAATACAATCAATAGTTAGAAAAAAACGCGATTGTCGTTCGACGACGTGTTTCGAGATATATTTAATACACTGTCTTATAATTTAGTAGACATATTCATACGACTTGGAGCATTAGACAACCGAAAAATGAGAACATTCGTACAAAGAGATCTTGTGAATAAAATACTTTGAGAAGTATCAATTTTGCGACTTGTGACTCATTCTCCTGAAACACATCACATATATGGCAGAAGAGACAGATAGTAAGGTAAGATGTTTATGCTGGAGCTCCTCCAGGTGTCAACAACTCGCCCTCCATGCCCTTGACACCTACAAGAGGTACTCTCTCACTTCATCACCTGCTCTATACCCTCTCACTCTTATAGCAAATGGTTCCAAACTTGAACTCAAGATCATTTTGTTCCACTTAGAATAAAAGCTGCACTAATATTGTACACTGAATAAAAGAGCTTGTGGTATTCTTGCGATGTTTTCAAAATCTAAAGTTCAAAACTGCTGTAAAGTCTCTGTCGCGGTTTCTATTATATAGATGGGGTGAAAATGCTCTGAGGAGGCCCAAAGTGGGCTTCTATTATATTAGGTTTTGGTCAATGCAATCGCTATCAATACTTAGAACAATAATAGCACGAATACTTAAGTAGAAGCGCGATTCTATGACAGTTTGAACTCGAAAGAGCACCTTGAGATCATTGTTGTCTCACTGCATGAACTGCCATCCATTTAGCCAACTTTCTCCAAAGGTCAACCGGCGGCTTCTGTCAGAAGTTTTCCCCAAACCAATTTCGACCAATCGGGTCGAAATTCAGAGGCCAAAATCAAGGGTGTGGCTTCTACCAGAGCCGCGACTTCTAAGAGAGGTCTCATGGGGATTGTCGGAAATTAAAAAAACAAACACATTGGGGCGCCACTGAACTGAATAACGAAAAGTAGAACTGATATACTCCACCATAAGAACACCTTTTCAGTTCTACGCAAAAATATAAACTAGACATGTATACATTCGTGTGATCGTTTTTTTTTATCTTTGACAAACCTCTCCATTTATGATATTTTTATGTTAAACATGCTTCATGCACAAGGGGCATTTATTACTGAGAGTGGACTGGTTCGTGGGCTATTTTCAGACAATACGATTTATATCAGGATTCTTCTGTGCCTTTGCAAGCATAAATTTTTATATGATGGGCCCGATGCATATATATTACACCATGCCGAGTACATCTATCTGGTAATCCAATATTTTATTTATAAGAGGGTTTTGAATTAAAAAGTTGCTGAGTCATACTTGCGATTAGGGGTGCACATATACCATGTTTTATTAATACTGGTGCCCGTGCACTCGTCGTATAATCAAAGACCCGAGGTTTTACAAGGGTGTGGTTGTCGGATGAGGAGAATAAAAAAGCTGGTACGTCAATGAAAAAAGTACCTTAATAATGGCCGCTTAGAAGGGAGATCGATGCTGTGCCTCGGCGAATGAGGGTGAATTTATATGTATGGGATTCTTAAATTGGCCATAGAAAAATAATTTCATAAAGGGGGAGTGCTGCTTCCTTGTTCAAAGGAAGTTTGAAATTTGTAAACTATGAACTAGTCGATCTATATCAATTCTTACGTTGGTTTCAGGGGAAAGGGGAGGATTTTGCCTTTTTATTCGCACACAATCTATGCCATTACATCAAATATACGAAGATCGAACACTTGGTTTTAGTGGAGAGTTTATCCCTATCTTTCTCCAATAGTAGTGGTTTTGCAAAGCAATTATTATTTAGATTACTTTATTTAAATACTTTTGATTGTTTTCAGCTTAGATTTCCAAACGACTTCTCCCGTACGGTTTTAACAAAATATCGTTACACATGACGAGAACTGTTGTAAATGCACTACTTTATTTCTACTTTATTTATTTTCCTTTGACCCCCGCCCTTGTTCCCTCATATTCGAGTTATGCCTAATTCTGTACCGCTCCCACCCATACACCAACAAATCCCACATCTCTTTTTTCATTTCCCTCCCCACATTTCCTTCTCCTTGCTTTCTCTGTAATGGAGTTATATCATTACACTGTTATTTTAGCTGGTACCTACGCTCCGGCTAGCCTACACCCATATTATTTCTAGGTAACAGCAAAAGAACACCTCTTTACCTTAGCTTTCCTAGTCAACAATTTTTCATAATCGTGACTAAAAATCACTTGCTTTTTCTGCCTAGGTGTAATGTTGTGTTGAGTAATTTCTGGATCATTGAAAAACAATATGACCGACTTTCGCTCTCTGTTAAATGGGTTTGATTACCAGGGTGGTAAACCTATAGGGTGGTGCACAGACGTGCCTTATTTCAGACCATGCAGCCCAATACACTCCTTGGAATAAAGGTTCTTAGAGGTCCCTAGCAGGGCCTGGGTATTGGCTTACACACTCACTGGTCCTTCCATCGTTTTAGTTCTGTTTTCCGTTGACGTATATATTGTTGTCGCCACCATTTATGCTATCAGTTGACTTGTTAAATAAAGAGAAGGCCATCGTTTGTCCTCGTCTGTCGTGTTATTTCTTATATGATACTAACTCCAAGAGGAGCAAAGGAAAGTGGGATATTAGCAGAGAGATTATCCTTCTTGGTATAGGGATGGCACTATCCAAGACTCTCTGGTTGTGTTTATTATTTACTTGAGTTGGGTGGGGACCAATGCCCAGGACGAGTTACTTGATCTTCTTATTCCAGGTAAAACGTAACAAGCAGTATACTGTGCTTCAGCGATTGTAGCTCTTTTATTCAGTCAAACGTCTTCCTGGGGACTTCTTATCACCTCCGAGTCTGGACTCCAACTGCCCTTACCCTCTGACTTACCCCTATTTATACCCCCCCCCCCCTCCCCCCCCCCAGGTCTCCGTCCACTCACAGTGTGGAACCCTAGCGCCCCAAGTGGTGGACGAATGTAGAGTATATATTTAGTTACTTCACTTGAAAATACCCGCCCAGAAATATTGCAAATTTGTATTTCAAAAATTACAATATGAAACATAACCTATAGAAATACTTATTAGATGCCCTACTGTTTACCATCATTGGAATCGGCTTGATCTGATGATGTCTCAAAATCCATTTTGTGCGACTTGTGACTCATTTTCCTGAAACACATCACATTTGTTCTAAGAGTGTGTGTCCAAAAACTAGTACTTCCCCAACTCTTGGCAGGACATTTACTTGAATTACTCTCAGATGCTCTTTACCGATGTATTTCTATATCATAGCCTTGCGTTTGAATGAGTACTCGTGTTAAACTGAGGATAGATTCCTTGTGATGTGGATAATGGGAGATTTGCAAGTGACGATGCGAAAAAGAGTTTAAGCAGCACATACTTTTATACTCAGCAATTACAAGATTTAATTAATCTTGCCAAATTTACGCATTGTTTGATCTGTCAGACTGAATTTATCAATAATATTTTGCTGGGGCTGTTCTTTTTTCGGTAACTTTAAGTCAAATCGGTCGAAGGAAACGAGCACTGGCGAGCGATAATAAGTGGAACCACTGCAGCAAAGCATTTCGGTGGACCGCCGTAATGTGGATATTTATGACGCCCCGTAGCCAAAAGAACGGTGAAATTGTCCAAAGTTTTGGTCAATTTGCTAGGATGAGTTGGATTAGGATGAGTTGGAAAAGAACAAAACGAAAAGTAGGACATCTTTAGTTTTTGGTTTCTGATGAGAATGCAACTTGTGACTTCAATATTTTCCTTCTCAAGATGCTCTAAGATATTGGTTTCTAAAGTAGAATGTTTTTCTATTCCTTTGCCTTTGTATCAAAACTAAAGTCATAAATTCAGAAACCAAAATATCAAGAAACTAAGATCCTGAAGGTGTCTATGCAAGTCCCTTGATAATAGATACAGAACATAGAAGGAATAGATAAAAGAATTGAAAAATGGCTAAGTATTCATAGAGAAGGCAGAAACAATTTTAGAAACAAAGAAAAATATAGTTCTGGGGGGTCGAGTAGCATCGTTGAGGTACCGACACCTTGTAATGATGTTTGATCATCAATACCACATCTTGAAAAATAACACTACACAGCCGAATATGGATACTATTCGAATAATGGCTTGAAGTGAACGTAAAATGAATTTAAGAATTAACTTTGATATTTGAGGCGGTATAATACAAATACGGTAACCTCCATACCATGATGTTTTGATGGATTTGAACTTATTCCTTGCAGCATACCTATATATTGCGGTTCTAGGCTAATTGCCCCCCGGTCTTAAGCCCCCCTGTCCTAAGCCCCCCGGCCATAAGCCCTCTGGTCCTAAGCCCCCCGGTCATAAGCCCCCTAGGCCCAAACCCCCCCTGCCAAAATCCCCCCTGCTAAAAGCCCCCTAGGCCAGAAGCCCCCTAGGCCAAAGGCCCCCCCCCCATTTGTGTAGATTTCATGTCTATGCATGAATTCCTGTATAAATAAGGATATCAAATATTATCCACCAATTATCATAAGTCTGCCTCCTACCTATTACAATAATAGGTTAGGGGCAGGAGCATTATAAAAGAGACTAAGGCTGCGTTTCCACTGGCTCGCTCTTTTGGACCGCTCATGGCCCGCTCTTTTTTATTATCTTGAGTGCATAACAAGCGAAGATTGAGCGAAACCAGAGCGATCTAATGGAATCGGTTCCTGCGCTCTCTGTACGCTCTAAAAAGTGGCTATGTGCGCTTCTTTAGAAGAGCGCAGGACGTTGCGCTCATATCTGCCGTGTTTGATTTGACAAGGAACACAAGGCTCTTTCTACCTGTTAAAGAAGCGGACCAAGAGCGCAGTGAGAGCGCACAAACACATTTTCCATTGATTTCATATAGGAAACAAGCGCAACAGTAGAATCTCAGTAGAATTGCTCTGCGCTTGTATTGCGCTAAAAATATTAGCGGATGAAGAGCGACTGACAAGCATCCCATAAACAAGCGCAGCAAGAGCGAGCCATGAGCACATATACAAGCGAGCCAGTGGAATCATACCTTAAGAGATATAAGAGACTTGAATATTGAGGTGGGATAATTATATTGAGGTGGGATAATTATGCAATCATGATTATGACATTATATTGAGACTATTATATTTGTACTAGGACAAAATATAATAACAATTTGTTGAACTATGTTTTCTTTTGTTCAAACATATTTTTCAGGTAGGTCAATAACAGACTCACTAAGTTAATTAAACAAGACATTATTAAGGAAATGTTGAAGGTTTATATGGCACAATGGATTTAAGTTTGGAATGACAAATATAGATCCGTATATGGCGGTAACATTCTACTATCACCTCTCTCAATAGTCATGATGTACATTAGACTAATACCTACCTCATTTTTTCACAATTACGCAACCATGATTAAATAGCCCACTATATATATATTTATACACTATGCCTCTTAATTTTTTATTTATTTTTTATGCCTCTTAATATTAATACAGTACAGTTATTCGCATTTCAACTCTACCCAATTGCACAATTCATTAGTATCAAATCTTTTCAGATATAGCTTACAGTCTCACATGAGTAATAACAATCCATTTACAGCAATGCTGTTTTGTTTTTTTATATATAGGGAGGGGGCTTATGGCCTAGGGGGATTTCGACCTAGAGGGCTTCTGACCAGGGGGCTTTTGGTTGGGGGGGTTTTGGCCTAGGGGGCTTATGGCCGGGGGGCTTAGGACCAGAGGGCTTAAGGCAGGGGGGCTTATGTCAGGGGGGCTTAAGACCGGGGGGCAATTAGCCTGACACCATATATTGCATAGAGGTGTGTTGAACTCCAATTTATTGATGGATAAAATTAAAATATACGAATATGTACATACAAGCGAATACCTTGATATATATCTGCCTCACTGATCCTGATCTGATTCGGGCAAGAGCTCAGTAATAAAGCTTACCAAATGAGGTATTGGTGTACGAAGATGTAAGATCAGTAAATATGATACAGGTGCATTGTTTGATAGATTGATTAATTGATGTACCCTTTATTACCATACATCCACCTTCAAACAAGAAATTAGAAGGGGTTTGTTCGTAAACCCTTTAACTATACATGATGTTATATGGTGCATCGTGGATGTGTTAGTTTTTACGAGCTTATATATAATAGCAGATCATCCTGATTTCCTGACATATCAATGGTACAATATCGAATTATATATGCTTTATTTAAATAATATTTATTTCTTGGTGTAATTTCTGAAAGATTACATAGTAATCAGAATAAAGATGAAAGAATTCTATGTGACATCAGCTGAAGGATTTACTGTCACAATTGCTATTCATTATACAACATCAGTTGGTGGGGGAATTGAGACAGTTCCAATTTTCTAATTTCATCTCACAATCCTTCAACCCTGGCTTGCCCAATGGATGACATATATATCCAATAGTACTCTTCAACAATATATTGGTATGGTATAAAAGTGGGAATCCACTGGCTCTGACTAAAGGTGGGGAAATAAAGGGATGTAACATAGCCTGATCATATATTATATATAGATAGATAAAGGTGGCCCAGCTAGGCTTGAGCCGAGAAGGTGGGTTAGACACATGTTTATTCCTACCTACATGTGGTGCCTCCGGCCTGAAAAAACACTCTGCTTCTACTACCGCCGGAAACCAAACTGCTTTTTGTGTTTTCACATAATAAATTATAACTGACACATGGCCAGAACAGTTTGTTTTCACCCATCTTAACAATTTATTTAATCTTTAGTTCCTATATTTACAAAAAGAAAAAAAGGATTGCCTGGGTAAATATATATTCGTGAAGGGAAAGGGCGTTGCTGGAAGTTGGATGGAAAAGCGAAATTCAAGACAGAAAAGTGACTTCCAATCAGCTATAAAGCATCTGAATTGAATAATCTGAAAGGTCTATTTCTGAATCTAATGAGTTTAATAATTATATTTGTATTTAAAGTTTTTACTCAGGAACAATATTTCAACACAACTATTGCTTTTCTCATGACCAATTGAACTTGATCATACATACATGTGTAGTTTAAGTTGATTATAAATGTATAAAGTATGTATACACCAATTCTACCTTTGTTTCAGTTTTTAAAAAACCTCTTGAAGATATATAATATCAAATACTATTTTAGTATTTCGTTTAAAAACCCATTTATGACTATTAACTTTGGGAAACAAATATTCAACGCCATGCAGTGATAGTTAGGTCTTAATCACACCGAAAAGCTGGGCTAGTTTACGGGAATTTCCCATCGAAAAAAGTCGCCGCGCAAGACTCAATATCAGCTGTGAATTGCGCACTGGTTGTCTTTGTATATGAGAATGGTCAAACAGTTAATACACACATGTATATACCAGATGTTTTAAATCCATGTCAGGCAGGTGTGGATAATTCCCACTCGTGTTTGCCTGTACATAAATTTCCTTGTTATTTTCGATATGATCGCCATGGTATTTATGTTTCTCTTACACGCCACTGCAGGGGTGAATAGTATAGTTGATGTTGATCTATTGGTGGTGTAACCTAGATCAAGTTTAAATTGAAACTGAATCAGAGGTTAGAAATCTTGAATTTGATTTGTTTACTTGTTTCACCCCATCAAAAGTTCGTTGACCTGTAAGTCTGTTTAAATAATGTTATAGCAAACTATAGGCTCACAAGCCAAAAAGGAGCTCCCTTCTTGAATGCTAACCACCATCCACTCCCACTGCTATCGCATTGATATCCCGTTTAGTTAACTTATAAATATGTATTATTATGTGATAGAGAATTTGTGTGTGTTAGAAATATGTATCTGCCATTGAATTCCAATAAATTCCAGTCACTGTGTGGGGATCATTGGTATTCAAACATTATATCAACTGACTGAAGAATGCTGTGAAAACCTTTCCAACTATAATTATCTTTTTTTTTGGGGGGGGGGGGGCGATAAACAATTCTGGGATTTCCCTTGAATATCCTGGATTTAGGACACCTGAAACTTCCCTAGACTTCCGTGTTACAGCACTTGGGATGGGGTTACCCAAGTGAGTGACGTCACAAACGCTGGCCTTCTGATTAATCTGCAAATCCTGTCAACTTGATGGACAGTTGACATGTCAGGCACTGCCAGCTGTCGGGAGGAAGTTAAAACATAGAACTCTATGTACACTCTGATAACAGAAGGTTTAATGAAATCTCGCACATAAAATCATATTTTTAAAACATAAATTCTAGTTTAGAAATGATGTAGTTTCTTTTTTATTAAACCTCATTTTCAATGAAATGATGATACCTGATAGACATTTTATGTAGATAATATGAAATAATATTTCAGCCGATTCTGATGCGATGTTGCACTGCAGACGACCCTTTAAGAAGTTGCTTGACATGTATAAAAATTTAGTAGTAAAATTCTTTATTATATGCACATTCCATATGAGAGGTGCAATAAGTGGGGTGCTATGAAAATATTTCTTCTTTAATATTTTTTCAGTGAATATAGAATGGATCTCGCTGTTGTAATAAAAAATGTATTGGACTTGATTCGTCCGTGTAAGCACTCTGCCTAAAGCATCTTGCTTACACGGACGAATCTCATCCAATAGATTTTCGATTACTGCTGGCTTGTTCCATTCTCTCTTTTTATTTTATTACACACATGAGCTGTTAGAAAGGTGCAGGTCAGGGGTTCAGTTGATCCGAACTGCATACGCGATCAGTTCGCTACAAATTGTGTTGAATCAAGCCTCCACAAGCTAAACTTCAGGCTAAACAAGTTAAATTTACTTTTTAACATTCAAATACAGTGTGTAATAAATAGCAAATGGCACTCTGTTTGGGTTCAAACTGATCTCGACTTGATCAGAAAACGGGACTCACCCCCTTTGGGGTTCGGCCTGTTTACTGATGTGTCTCAATAAGTTTGGACCCTCCATCGTGCCATTTGCTATGATTATTCCCCGTGCATGTTTCAGTAAGTCAAATTTGATTGTAGAGAAATCCTATCAAGTGGGTCTTCATTTGATTACAATTTGCAGTTGTACTTTTCTGGATTTGAATTTGACTCATTGATCGACATAGGTATATAGCCGAGCAACCTAGGTGCTTGGAACACGTGACCTTAGCTTAGGAAATGTTTACCGTATTCCTTAGTATGGCTTTGACCCAGACAGTCTTAAAAGACTGGTTATATTGCCCAATCGTTTACTATCAAATGCCCTCAAAGCTTTAGTTCCTCAATAGTTCAGCATCACTTAAAGTGTTGACCAATGTACGTTAAACAAACGCATTCTTTATCCACTTAAAGTGAAATTGCTATCAAAATTGAAATAAACCATAAAAAGCCACAACTCATTATTTATTTCAATGAATAAAAGACGTGGATTAATGGTTTCCGAGAAAAGGGTCGCAAAACAGTACACATTCTTAGAATGAATTTAACATGTGTAGAGATTAATAAAACAACATGACAAAAAGAAGATAAATAAAGCTATGTATTTGAGAGATTATCCAAATTGCACTCAAGTAGGTGTACGTTACACAGCGTGAAAGAGGTTGCACAGCCTCAAGTCCTCGGGCAAACTGTCAATGTTTCCCCAGAGAGAATGAAGTGGGTAAATTGAATGAACGATAAAAAGAACATCATCAAATACTTGGACTATCTAAATACAGGGTTATTTTCTCTGTACTTCTCAAAGTAGAGGAAGAATCTCAAGTGGAGGGGGAAAAGGGGCACTTGAGTTTATGTGTAGTGGTAGTGGTGTAATAGAGATTTTTGCCCAAGAAAATAAAGTGGATAAATATCAGAATCTGCTGCCAGTTGGCAGAAAGGTGGACTTGCCCCAGAGGGAAAGGGGGCATGGGGTGGACCATTGCAGTGGAGGAGGGGGGAGAGGAAGGTTGGAGATAGAAAGTTGAAGCAAAGAGATAAAGCTTTTTACCTCTAGAGAAGTGGCAATGGGACACAATATCCTGGGGTTGTAGTATATCAATGGCCACATGGATGTGGTTGATTGCAATAGATTGAACCTTTTATTGGTGGTAACTTTTTATGGCCTTATCAAATGAAGGAAAACAAGTTTCACTAGATGTGAGAATACCTGGACGGATGTCCTGACATGAGTACTCCAAATTCCAAAATTGCAGAATGAGATTTTCCCTCTTGTAGATCCTTACAAATAATACGAATAATTGAATATAAATTTATGTAAATTGCAAAGTATCCAGGCCTGAAGGCCTAAAGATCTATACGTGTTGTATCTATTGAATTGAAAAATTCTTTATTGATACTTTTGACAAGTAACATTGGAGAGACACGTTAAATCATATACCCAGGTCTTCAGGTGTTTGCCACGTTAGATGCAGATAATATATTCATGACACATGTGGAAAATGATAGAAAATGATGGAGAATTAGCAAATCAATATTGAGCCTCTATTAAACATTGACCTACTATTAAAATCTACCAAGATTACATAATATTTCGGTTTGAATTTGGATTATTACATTTTGAGTGAGAAGGGAGGTGGATAATATATAGAAGGCAAGATGTGGGGAGGGTGTGAATGGTTTTAGTGGGGTGTAACGTGTATTCATGTCCATGTAACTGATATTGGAAAGGACAACACACCTGCAGCAGAGGACAAACATATTCAGCATGGGTCCGCCAACTCTAATCCCCTCTCTATAGTTTAGTATTCACTCTACATCTACATAGACTTGTTACAGCCCCCTCTACTCTGAGGCCACCCGAAGTAAATGAGAATGTCAAAAGTATCTGGTTAAGGGGTTTAGAAAATGTGTAAAAATACCAGTTTGATATACATTTTCATAGGAAAATGTCCCTGCAGAGATGATATTATATCTTACTCATATATACTACACTTTAATCAAAATAATCTGGCGAGGATTTATAGAGGGATTCTGTCATACTAGTTGTTTCTCCCTAGTAGCTGCTTCATGTCTCAAATTCCTCACATGATTTTCAATTTTTTTATGACTGCCTTTATATCTTTTGTCGAGTTAACCAACTATCGTGTTTCTGTATGATTGAATAGTTTTGGAATATCTAAACGTTTAAAAAAATCTCTTTCGTTGTAATCCTTTCCCTAACTTGATTTTATGAATTATATTTAAAATTCAGCAGGTCGTCCAGGCACCAACCCTTCTGGTATGTATAAATTAAGAGTTTAATAACATTTAATGTTTCTCGTTCTTCAACAGTATTAGCCTGGTTACATATTTCGTATACCATGTACACAGTGATGAAGTCCCGACCGCAATGTGCCGACCCCAGACATACATATGTTAACATATAATATATGCTAAAATATATAAAGTGCATAGGCCGATAGCCATAGACTATTATTATTAGAACAATTATGCATATGGCGAATCTATTTAGCTGAGGGGATCAGTGACCGAGGCATCTCTATAATATCTGATTCGATGTTATGTAGTATTTCACATGGGATTTACATCAACCAGAAACATGTTTTCCTGATACTCCAGATAATTTTCTTTCCAATTGACGATATTGCAGACTGTAAAACAAGAAACATCTGTTATGGAGGGGGACTTCTCTGACTTTCCAGTGTTTATTTTTTGGCTTTGGTTCTTTTCTGAAGCACAAAAAGTCAGTTGTTGTATAAGTAAGTCTACAGTCGGATTAGTAAGACAAGCAGATTCACAAACCCAGTGCACAATAGGAAGGCACTTCTGTATTGTACGTGCTGATCCCAGACTTTGCTAGTCCCCCTTTGCTTCCATGCTAAGCCAGATTCTCCGGCTCTGAGTGGGATAAGAACAAAATAATGCAAGCGTGTGGTTTAGTCTCGTGTTTCAAGGATACTGTCACCAATCCCTTCATCCTAAATTACATAATGATGTATGTCTCGGTATTGCTTGGATGATTGTGAAAAAGATATCTTCCCTGAAGTGCATTCATCTGTGTTCTTCACTTTTTGGTCCCAGAAGTTCATCAGAATGCTCCTGATCTTGTTATATACCGGATGGGGCTCCTGGTCTTGTCCCAGGCTCTACTTCATTGTAGTTTACCTACCATGCAGGCGGTTTCTAGTTCACCCCTTATTGGTCTTCGGCTTTCCCCGATCTCCGCAGTTATATTAAATGATTGTTGTAGAATGTCTTTGATGGTACGATGTCCTTCTATCAATGGACTGAGAACAGAAACCGTATACAATCAAATTCAAAATTCAAGTTAAAAAATCCTTTTTTTGCTGTTGTAGTTACAATGCGGTTGCTCTACATCTAAATTTTAGGTCTACCAGAGGATGCCGCTTTTTTGGACTTGAATCTTAAGATTAACAAAAACTGTTGCAAAATTGTCTTGGATGAGATGAAATGTAGAGAATCAGAGTCGCTATTAAGATATTGATGGCATTATTAACCAACACCCGCTCTCACCTGATGCAATAATTGCATGAACAGTCTATAATTACATAAAAAAAGGTTAGCTTTGGTGTCATCATCTCTTATCATTGCCCTTGACTCTCCCATGATGAGCGGAGGCTGGCATGCGCAGAAGTGCAAGAGAATACGGTGCTATTAGAGTGCCGCAGATTGGTCCCATTTAACCACACTAGCGCCCTCTCACGTGTTTTTACTAACCTGGTAGCGTCCCTTAGTGTTAGGTAATGGAGATGGACTTTTAGTTAATATTTTTACCCTTTCTTCTTTCAGCAGCAATAATATGACCAACCTATGGGAAAACACCTGTATATGATAGATCCCAACACTATGTTTAGGCCCTGTTTTATTTAAATTGCTTCAGGTTTTGCTTCATATTATTCTTGTAAGTAACACGTTTGACACTGTGCTTACTATAGCATTCCACCTGGAGTTTTATTTCCATTGCACTTCGATGAATAAGTTGGATGCAAATAATAACTCCTATGGTGTAGATACAATAGAAATACATTGTTTGGGGTATGGATATTTGGTGAGGATCTATTGGACATCAGTTGCTGTTTTACATGCGAATGTGAGTGACTCTTAGCCTTGAGTGCCTCACTTGTAAGTAATTAACTCAAGGTGATGCAACAGAAAATACCCAAACACTCTGGCCCGGGTACCCTCTTAAAATGTGGTTATAACGGGATAGAAAATCCTTTTTCTGTGTTTTGTCAGTATGGTTTAATAATCGCTAGAGAGCGTATATCTGATCGCACATGATATGGATAAGCTTATCTCATCGTGCGTTGATACTGGCAAGAAGGAAGTATACCAGCTCAATTCTTTACATTTATCACTTAATTACTGTTATCTCATTGATACATTTATTTTTAATATCACCTCTTAAATGGGTATATTTGATAGGCTGGGACACGTCCTAATAAGCATTTCGCTTGATAGGGTAAAACAAATGAAGGAGAATTGAAAAGATGTTTCCGATTTATATAGCTGAAATCTAGGTAGGGGGAATGGTTACCTTTTTTTAAAATTAGGAGCCACCTTCCAGGAACTGATAAACCTATTGATTTCATAACAGTAATTGCTTTAAACAAGAAAAAATGTAACTTTTAAGGGTTTTCTGGTTGGGAAGAATTGTTTTCCTGCTTTAAAGGGGAAGTAAAGTCCACTACATATCGTTATCAGAGGTACTATATTATGTATTTGATCGATTCCCAACAAGTTTTTGACTGATGAGATATTAATATCAGAGGAATCAACAGAAACAAACACCAAATATGCCATTTGAATGGCGCCATTGCAGACATTAACGCCCTCTAACAGGTCTTCAATTAACTATACTCATGACGTCACTCTTGAACTCAGGGTGAGTGCTATACATGAACGTGAACCCTCGCTTCACGGAGAATCCATACACCAGCACTAACCTCTCGGTCATCATCAACGTGATCTTTGCCCAGTGATATTTAGGAGAAATGAACATCTAGACAAAAAGTTGAATCGAGAGAAACGTTACTAGACCCTTTTAGTAAAAGGTCAGAAAGTATGGTTATCTGATTTAAAGAAATGGCCGAGTTATGAGTCTTCACAATTATTCATCTCTTACTTGGTCAACACACTCACCCTGTGCGCCAACAATAACAAAGTCAAAGTGGCATATATTCACAGTTTGGATGACTATAGTTGTGTATTATCTGGGCATGTACTAAAGATTGAATATTATATCCTATGGGAGATAAAGTCATCGTTTGTTAGATATCTATCCTTTCAGGATAGACGCAAAACTACTCAAGTTTAGAGGGCGAGGGTGCACTGACTCAAGTGTGTATACATGTGTGCTGGTTTGCCATGAGGGAGAGCTATGTATTTCAGGGTAGAGAAGACCCCTCTCGAATCTCGTTTCTCATTTTGTATAAGCCCCATTTCCCGAATCCCGCAGGTTTTCGATTTGCAATCCCGTTTTCCTATTTGCAATCCCTACCTGGACAAATTAAATCTGGCTCTGAATCCCTTTCCTGAATCCCGTAGGCCCTTGTGAATCCCGAATCCCGACCTAAAATAAGCCCCAATCCCAGTTCCCGAAAAGGTATTCCCTACCCTGTGTATTTGTCACCGGGGCCCCAAGCTGCCCCTGTCAGCTTCAGCCCTCTGTTCCACCGGCCTTACGGCAAGGGTTGTTGGAGTCAGTGGTATGGCTTGCCCTCTGTGAGAGGCGGGCAGAGGTGGATGAGCAGCCGGGAGGATCAGTGTCACTTTCCCTCGCATGTTCTCCCTCGGTCGGCCCTTAGTACAATCCCAGTAATTAAGAGGGGGAGCTAGGGGGACATTGATAAGTTAGGACATGAATATTCACCATCTGAACCAAAGTCTACCTATTCTAAAGGGGATTTGGGATTCTAAGATTCTACCAGGAGAATCAAACTCAAACGAGGAGGAGGAGATGCAATGCCATGGACTGGGTACACAGTGGGTCTGTGTTATTACCAATGGCCTCCCGACAGCCTGGGAATGACTTAGATTTATAAACATGCAGTGATTTCTTGCTATCATGGCTTCCTAATTGTCACAACCTCCTCATCTACATATTTATCTGTCAGTTTCTTTTTTCCCCAGTGCCCACATTCAGCACACAGAATTACTTCAAGGGAAACATTCCCAGTGTGAGACCGAGAGTGACCATGAGTGTTAGTGCTTGTTTACATTCATGTGTGTGCCTCTAAGTTCAAGAGTGACGTCACACTAAGTTTGCCCATTCTAACCACCTAGGTGGCACTACCGGTCAATCGCGCACAAAATGGCGCAATTCAAATTGAGAATCTGAGTAGTTTAGGCCCCTGTTACATCCAAGATATTTGGTCTAAAAATCTAACATTTTGGAAATCAATTTTTTACATGCTCTAGCACTACCAAACAAAATATGTAGTGGACTTTACTTCTCCTTTAATTAGCTTTTTTGGCCAAAATATCACCAACAAAATTAGGCAAGACCAAAACAAAATTAGATCGGGTAGGTTTTTCAAGTTAGAGGTGGTCAATCGAAACACACCTATTTTTCTTTTTGCCTTGTTCAAAATCATGGAGAAATCCCTCGTGGTAATGCTTCATGAGGTGGACAATGTATCAAATGAACAAGAGAATACATGTCAGTTAAATAGACATTTATAAGACCCACTTGTATGATTTAAGTGGCCAGGGTTGTTAAACCCCGAACAGCAGCAGCAGCCTAAAACCCTGAAACCCTAGCACCTAGATTGGTTACATGGTGGGAGGAGGGGTGGAATGCTTGCTTGTCGTCCCTGGAGCACAAATACAGGCCAGATTGCTGGTGGTGAAATGGAGCTGCTATTGATGGCCATGTGGCATGTCGGGCCAGCAAGGGAATACAGTAGGAGAAGCTGCAGGTGCACTGAGCATAGGGCACCCAGGGGTTTATACTAGAAAATATGGAACAGTATATGGGTAAGATTTTCAGAAAATGTACAATTGGCAGCTGTACACATTTAGTAAATTCTGCTAAATCGGGGTGCAATTTGGACAATACTAGGTAAATTCGAGTATAATCGGCATTGTATTGATTCTAGCAATCTGTTTGATTCGGTTGAACTGTCTTTTGAACATTATTTTCGTCTGAAATTTGAGTTATTTGAGAGGATTGGCGAAGGTGAATTATACATTTTCTGAAAATCTGACCCATATAATATCTTACAGTAAACGACCTTTGGAATATAAATACTATTACATAATGTAAAATGTTTCGAATGCATGATTGATATATTATTGTATATTGAAACCTTTGCTCTTGTCAGAAATGCTTGGAAAATATAAAAACCCTTGAGTAGTGCTCTCCCATTTGTTCTAGCTCAGCCAAGCTAAATACGTGTACCAGTCAGCTTCAAATACATTGTATTCATGTATTCAGTCGTCTGGATAAGGCACCTTTACTTGTTATTGAATTACATTGAATTCATTCCACCATGGAATGGTATACTAACCAAAAGGTCATTGTTGTGACTGTGAATACCCTCAAGGAAAACTGGGAATAGTCTCAGGAATCCATCCGAGAGTTGTAATCAATTAACAACCAATTAATCGATTCTCGCCATTAATCTATTCCTTTCCGATCAACCGTTCAGACAATAGTCACAGTATTTGACCTCTTTCATCTGCTTTTAAGTATATATGTCTGTTATCCCCAATCTTTTATTTTTCAATTCCCTGACTTTATATCTACATGTACACAGCTTTATATCCCATTCTTTACATTCCGTTACGGCCCATTCTACTTGAGGAATCGTTAAGGATATTAAAAAATGTATTCAAGAAGATATATATAATATTATCTGCAGCAGTTTCATCTTCTGTGATAGCTATGTTGTAGAACCTCGTCTAATGACCAATCCTTTCGGTTACACCATTTACTCTTTGTGACTACATAATACCAATGGATGATTGTCCTTGGAATATATTCCAATCATTACCTTATCTACGATAAGATATTTATTGAATCCTCTCAGCCGCCTACTCAGACTCTACATTTGATTATCTAAGTGGCACACCCTCTCTCACACTGGTTCACCCTGTATACAAAGTTGGACTTAATGCCAGTAGAAACGCCACCCCACCCCCTGATCCATTCTCCTCATGCTATAGACATACATACAATGCTAGCTGTACCTCCTAGTTCCACCTCACTTCCTTGTTGATCCTGCTTATATTAAAGTGTTAAGGTAGGCCAACAACTTTCTCTTCCATTTTCACAATACCATCTCAAATTCCGTATCGTGCATTGGAAGCTTTCAAATATATTTGGCACCGATTTTAGTTCATACAAATGATTATACATTTTCAATGGCGTAAATGATTTACATTGTAATGGGATTGATTAGAATCTGGAACACTACAGGTTGCTATGGTAGTTTCAACTTGCTTTTGTATATCTTTTATAGCCCGTATAATTTAATCGTGTTCTATTTTGCTCATACTCATATTATGCAATGTTTCAACCCATGAATAATTCATTATTATTTTGAGAAAAAAGTGTTAAGCAATTCAATAGGGGCCGCAGCGTAGATAATTAAATGTGAATTGGGTATTGAGCAGTCTTATGATATATATATTATATATATTATAAAAATAAATAAGTTCTATGTAAAGTGAAGGAATAATAGCTGAGAGAGAAAGGTTTTATTACCAGGAACTACCCTCTGTTGGGGCAAGACACTAATCCTTTGAGGTACACTTGTGGCAGTGCCTGACTACATGGATACAGCGGCAGAAACAGCCTTGGTAACCCATACCTCTGTATCGATTCTTACTGATTGCTTATCCATTGAATCATTCTGGCAACACTGGGTCTGTTTAATAGGGAAACATTGCATTGAGACGGTTCACAGGCCTGTGTATTGAGTCATTCAGCAAAGAAACAGGAACAGGTAGTTGTAGTTTGTTGGATAGAGTGTGATGGATGAAGAGAAGATGGGGAGCTTGTTTCCCTCGTTGTGATAATATCATATAATAGTATTTTTCTCTGACAGTTGGTAGTTTTTAAGGTAAAATGAAATGTCATATTCCCAAATGTATGTACGTTCCATTCGGTGACCATACATAATCATGAGTGGGCGGAGCCCTTACGTAATATCCATGGCATAGCATGTATAAGTAGACTTGCACAGTCCTAGCTAGTTAAGTATAATTAGCGATTTTAAGTAATGTGATAATAGGTGATAATTAATAATAATATAAATATAATGAGGTTACACAATGGTACGTAATGTTACATAACATATGTTCATCGCTCGTCTTATATTTCAGAATTGTTTCCCATTTGTTTTTGTGGGAGAATCTGTTTTTTGTGTGTAGACCACACCAGTTCATTTGTCCCCATCATTACAACCACCTTCAAATTAAATATTTAGACAAATGACCCCTCTTAGTTGTCCAATGGTCCAATGTTCCAGCGTTTGGGCGTAAATTATCTGTATTCCCAAGAGAAAAAACAAGAAATTGCATTCTATGTTTAAGTAAAACACCATGTACATAGAAAGGAAGGGACTGTTGTAAATATTGATGTGAGTATACTACATTTTACCTCTCAAGAATGTACCATTGCAGCAAATCTCTCTACTTAATTCCATTTTAATTACTTTCCACGATAATTGACCTAGAATATACAGTGCATAGCGTGACTTTGATTCGATATTTACAGAACACTCTCTGTATCGGTATACATCCAAATGGACGCAAACAAATAGATGTACTAATTCTTTTTAAACTCAGATTACCCATTTAATTTCTCCCGCACATAAAATGCGCCCTTATGCATTCATGTGAGGGATTAGTTGACTGGTGTTTGTCCACTTTTGAAAGTATATTAATCCTCTTATCTTTTTCGTACGTTGACAAAAGATCTCGTTCCATGATTTCTGGGTTCCAAGTTTAGGAGAGGTGTATTATTATATTTATAATCCCTTATTATCGGCTTTGGGTAGATCTATGCTATGTTTTCTTTAAAATGCTAAATATCTATTAAACCCCTTGTGCGATGATAATAAGATAGGAAAATAAAAACCCCACACAAGTTAAAGCTTTTTAGACAGAATTTGGACGCTTTTCACACTTCTATTATGCTGCATTTCATAGGATCAATCTTCAAAGCGGTGGCACTTACTAATTTTTGGGATATGTTTAAATTGACACAATTCGGTCCAGGATCGGTGCAGTTTTGTGCATTGAACCAAACACTTTTTTGATGCATAGTACTTTAGATGCCCTGAGTCACAGATGAAAAGATTTTGTCAACTTATCTCTTACACATCTACCGCTTTGTCATATTTTAGCAGGAATATCTTCTGACAATAAAAAGTACCATGATTTATACAATGTAAGGGACTAAACTTCGCGATCCATTTAGGAATACCTGTTATCACTAGGCATCAAAGAACTGATTGGATCACATCTTACTTTTGAAACTAAAATCAATATATACAGCCTTTACATTGCGCAGCCACAGAGGAATTACCTTGTATGAAAAAGCTACAAGGCAGATGATTTTATGTCGTACTCTCAACATAATATGCATCACTCTTAAAACAATAAGTTTTGTGCAGAACAATCGGAGATCCTTTGGTATGTATCACTGTGAGCAAATCGCTTTAGATTGTAGAGGTGTTTGGTGTGGGTTCATGATTGCCATGCCTAGTACACACAAGTTTAAGGTAAAGGGAAGTTCATAATGGAAGCAATATATTGCGGGAGAACCTCTGTAATTGGTAAGGGCGGTCGTGAGCTTCAAACTAGAAACTTTATTTTTTAACAATGTGCGTGTACATACGTAGCTCCCAAAAGAAAAGTCTGGATAAAGCTGGTGTACCTGTATGACTCTCGGATGATATTGGATTTTCTGCTTCTCATCCCTTTCAATATCAACCCCCTTGTAACAAAAACAGGGGCGGGGAAGGGAGCTGTTTGCACTCAGAGAGACTCTATGGAAAATATGATTCTATGTCTTTGATATTCCATTCCCTGTAGCCACTCTTACCTGGTGCTCATCTCTTGAGGGAAAGCTGATGTAGGCTTGCTTCAGTTCCCCTGGTTCCCCATCCCATTCTCTTCCCCCAATAATCCTCCCATAACACAGAACAATAATTATTTCATCCGCATTCATTGCAATGGAATCAAGGGACAAACACCATCGTTTATGAATGCAGACATGCCCTCCAGAAACTAAAACTAAAATTCTCGCGACTCAAAAGATATTTATTCTGGTTCAAAACATGTGTTGGAAGAGGTTTGCATCCCAATTTCATCCTCCAGCTGAAGGGGATCAGTAATTTGAGAGAAGGTGTGCCTCTTCATGTAGACAAAAATGCCAATAAGAATATGGAAGTCCTGTTAGCGATCTGAGGTATCAATGAAAAAAGCTTAGTAACTTCCATTTCTTCTCAACGATATTTTCTCTGCCTCATGCGCGTACAGCTAGAGTGGAGGTACTCATATGAGCAAGTGCACCGGTCGCCAAGGTGATCCGTGCCACTGTTACCATAGAAATGTTTGCTTTACCATGGTAACCCGGCCCTGGATCAGAGAGATCAAAGATTGGCGGGCGTTGCCATCTACCAACACTGTGCCTCTGTGTCTGATTTACCTGATCTTAGTGCAAACTTCCCTTGTGTGCGGTAGTAGACGTGTGTGAGGGTGGGGGTGGGGGTGAGGGAGGGAGGGGGGAGGGTGCTTCATTTGCATTACCTTCTCTTCCTGCTGTATGCCCTTCACAGGCATCAATGTTCACCTTGTTCTTGATTAAGGATAATTAAATTCTAAATACCACCTTTCTCTGTCTAGCTCAAATTGGCAACACTAATTGATGTTTTTCAAATCTCTGTCATTTTGGGAAGTGGGTGATGATATCTTTCAAATGATAACATTTCAAGTCTTCATTAATCTTGTCAAGGGGCCGTTGTTGTTTAAAGTTTTTGTTCAGGCTTAGCCATTTTACAAGAGTAATATTCTCAGTTTAAATCTAGAAGAACATAGCTACCAATACACACGTTAGCGTGTATATAGTATACCATTAAGAATTACAGTCAATCCATTTTTCAGTTTAAGTGACGGAAAGACAAAAATCCTATTTTGTTAATTAAATGCGAATGCATCGCCTGTTACTTTCTAGAACGGATATTAAGTACTTTCTATATATTTGGTCGACTGTGGTTACATTTGGGACTGTATAATACGGATATATATAATTTGTTATATTGTTTTCAAATACATAAGAACAGTTATAAGTTGAGAGATGAAGAAAAACAAGATTTAGATAATTTGTGTATGGAAATTGACCTAGGAAATAATGCATTGCCTATCGCAAAATAATGAATACTTTTACAGAGAAAATAACTCTGTTTGCTCATTTGTGGTCCCCTATCTTTTCCAAGTTCCTAACTGTCTGCTTCATCGCAAATGTCAGGAAGTTGAAGGAAATAGGGAGTGTTTGATTAAAAAGAATATAATCGCAATAGACACGAGGATTTCACATTCCAGAAGAAAGAGCTTCCAATGACAGAAAGTTAAATTAAGGGAAAGTAGTCCTTCTGTGAGTAATACCAGTATGTCTCTCAGCCTGCCACAGGCACGATTGCTTAGTCAGGGTTTAAGGAACCAGCACAGCAGCAGGCCTGGTTAAAGGGGGTACTCAGGTTGAAAGGTTAATCAAGGTGAGTTATAAAGGGGTCAGATTGGATGGATAAGGCCCTAGTCCACTAAGACGATTCTCATGCGATTTTGCGCATGAGAATCCATGGGTTCCATGAGAATATCATGAAATGACACTTCCTCCTCATAAGCAAAACATTTGTGTTCATCTTTAAAGACAAATAAAAACCTCTTATCTTATCTTATGTGAAATCGGCTGAGTGGACAAGGCCTTTTAGAAGAAGTATATAGGGATTGGTGTGTTGGTGAATAATAATACATTTTTTTTATAAAGAGAACCCAATTGTATGCCACTATCTAGGTCCCAGGTGAAAATATATCATTTGATGTCCTTGATACCATGTTTCTGAACCGGTCTTTTTAGGAAAGTCGTGGGGAAACGATTAAAAAAGACATGATTAAATACGATTGAAGATATCGAATCAATTAAATTGAAAACCTTCATGCGGACTTGTATAACATCTTTGCGTTTTATTAGTCACTTTGTACTCGTGTTAAGAGATGATAATTTATAGAATATACTTTCTCATTGACTATAATTCAATCGCTTAACAAACTGGTATTTTACCTCTACCTCTTTTAGAAATTTGAAATATAATTGTCATACATTATTCAAGAAATACAGTTGGGATCATTAATAACTTTACTGCTTGCAGAGTTAAAGTCTTTCGGGGTTTGATTGAACGAAAAGGGTCGTCCACGTTGAAAAACGTAGTATTGCCGGCTATACTCTTATGAGGCTCATGATCTTTCCTATCTCAACTGATTACTGTGGGTACTAAATAGGACCATGTGCCAGGAGGCAGGGAGATCGTGACACCTAAATGTCCTTGCACCGATTACATCGATCCCCCCATCCTCCTCCATTTTGTATTGTCGGCTGTCTGAGATGTTTAAATTGTCGTCTGCAACATTTTACCGCCAAGAATACTTCACATCATTCGAAGGCACGAATCCGTTTCAATGATTGCAAAAGGAGGTTAGAAAGATCAGAAATGACTTAAATAATGAAACGGCGGCAAGAAAAGGAAAGTTTAATGCTAAAAAGGAATCAAAGTAGGTAGTTTTTTTGGGTCCGGAGTCTGTGCCTGATGTAAAAGCGTTCTTTCTTGAGACAGGCGGGGCTGGGTTCGCCCGGTGCGGTAATCTTACAAGAGCCTTTCCCTCAGCTAATCGGTGCATTCACACATACCTCATCATCGCGCTCCACCAATCAAATCATACTTAAAACATCCGATATTTTTTCGCCACTAAATGAGTTTTTGCCGCAAATGCTGCTTTTATTCCTCTCTTCTAAAAACGTCCTAATCACAGTTTAATGATGCACAGCGGAAAGGAATTCTTTTCTATGTTGTAATACTATATTTGGAGTTTTTACATAGAAAACTGCAGTATTGGTAATTCCGTTGCCTGTAATTCTGTGTAAATATACATAGATTGGAACTACTTATGGCAAAAAAAGGTGGTAAAAGTTGCAAGATAGGTTCAGGGGTGTCGGAATCCGCGCCATGTAGTTGTATAGTAGTCGTTAGTAGTATATGACAAGTCGCCTTTAGCTATGGCAATCAGGAGCGTGCCAATGGCATTACCGTCATCTTTAATTCAGATGCCAATGAAAAAATGATATTACAGTCTTCTTTCATTCAGGTGCAAGAATTATGTAACGAATAAGGCGGGATGCTCATTATTAAACCCCTAAAATCTGTAATTGAAAATTCAGGTTCATAAACTAAATGGTCGGCGGGAAATCTGCTTTCTTAGATGCTTACAAAAGATGTTGTTTATAATGTTTGGTATGTTTCCTCCATTTTGCAGAAACAGATTCGCAAGTCAAGAAAGAAGAAAGTGTTGCTGAGTCCGTTCCGCTCTGATCCGGCACGAATGTGGGAGTTGCGAATGAAATTCATTGAACAATGTAAGCTCTACTTCGGCATTCCATACGCCAAAAGATATTGGACTACTGAAGGTAAGTGCTTAACTAACCCTTACATGACAATTCTCCGGGGCCAGCAAAGGTTCTTTATGGGAATATGCTGAATTATAAGTACCCAAACACTTAGAGCATGTCAACAAAAAAGTTTTCGCCATACTTGTGGTAATACAACAGTTTATTTTTTACAAACATAGTGCACCAATTCGCAATGAAAGAGAACTCTATTGATGATAGTTTATTTGAATACGATTTAATTTGAGAGACGAATATGAGTTTTCGTTTTATGTGAAAATCTGTCAAGCCAATTAGGTGATTATCAGGAAAAGGTATAATAAAGACGATTCGAAGCAATTCAAATTCTTGAGGATATTGGTGTACACACGTCCTTGTGGATATTGAACTATATTCAGGGCACAATTCAAAAATGAAAATTCCTGTTTTCAGATTATCATTTTGTTCCAATAGCTGAAATAGCATCAAACCTAGCATACGTAAGGGCCTAGTCCACCAAGCCGATTCTCATGCGATTTTGCGCCGCAGAGGACTCTTTTGCACTAGATTATGTGGGAATCGCATGAGAATCGGCTTAGTGGACTGCCCTGTAGTCAGCATCTGTGGTAGTCTATTTAAGGATCCGCGCCAATTAACACCGATTATTACTTATTTGCAATAAGGAATAAATAAAACTGAGGTCCCTCGTCCCACCTGTGTTGTACCTGCATTTCAGTATTAGTTAATTTAAGAGGAATCCATCGACTATTGTACTTCAACCCAGATGGATTTCCCATAATTTATTCAAGTTCTTCTGACCCCCAGGGTTATGATTGGTACCTTGGAAGGTTCAATTTGGGGTCAGTGGGAACTGGATGTATTGGGCCAAAATTGATTTCTCCCCACACGCACACATCTGGGAAATAAACCCAACTTTTACACACAGCCCCAGACCGCGATCAATAACTAAGTTTGACCGGTTTCTATAGTTACCGTGGAATGGGATCCACCCGCTTCAATATTTGAGGGTGGGAGAAAAACCTGAGATGAGCCATGTTATGCCATCAGATATAATGCAGACCAAAAACCGTCAATCCCCCTCATAAGGTTTCCATAAAGTTTGACAGCTATATGTGATTAGCTGTCAAACTTTGAACACTTTGTAAAGGACGGCTCCTACTTTTGTATCGAATTTGTATTTATTTGATGAAGGCAAAAAGGTACTTCGTGTTTTTGAACTGATGATAACAACTACAGCGTTTCTCATCATGTATGGTATGTAAGGATAGAGAATATTATTTTCATTGTAGAAGGAGACTAAGAAGTCATAAGTGCAGTAATTATAAGTGAAAGGTTTCAGTATCAAAGTAATTATGTAATTTTGTGATGGCAACGCGATAGAGTATCAACGTGGTTGATGTGCGTCTTTATTATATATTTGTTGTAAATGTTTGGCCGTAATAGTAATAAAAAAAAAAAAAATGGTGTCTCGAGTTTCCTCCACTGCTAAATCTACCTATTTCATAATAATAATAATAATTTCAATAACTACACATTTTGCTATTGAGGTACTGAAGACCTCCGACCTGCTGGAGAAATCCTCACATGGCAGCTAGTCTGCAATAAAAAGTGTTCCAATCCAATCCAATCCATCCCTTATTATATGTTATTATGAATCTACAAGACCGTATCATCTATAGACCAATTCCCCGAGTACTTGCGTGAACGTTTATAAATGTAGAAGCTGGGAAAACTTGATTCATTGTCTGCTTAGTTGTACCAGATAAAATGTTTTTCACTTGCTTGCCTGTTCTCCTAGACTGTATTTGTACCCTTATAGAAGTCTTAATTATTTATGCGCTTTGGAATTATGCTGAATCTTGTTTAATTTACTCACACGATTCCGCCTCTACAGTTGCCATCTTTAACACTTGTTATTATTTAATTATTGGGATCTGTGAATGTAAAGGGCTTTAGTGCAAAAGAGTCCTCTGCGGCGCAAAATCGCATGAAAATCGGCTTAGTGGATTAGGCCCTTAAGTTACCATCCTGCCCTTCACAGAAAGCTATAGGCCACTGTTCACCCCTCCCTACCAATGCCTGGCAAGTCCTTATGTATTTATTCCACGTCAGTATTTATACGTAAACATTGCTGTAGACGGCAGATTCCTCTCTCCAAGGCGTTGACGTCCCTAGGGCGAGCATTGGTGTATTTGCTAAATTGCCTGACATAGGACATCAAAAGTGTGTGTGTGTGGCGGGGGTGGGGGTGCTGGTGGGAGAGGGATGTGGTGTGAAGAGCCCGTGGTGGGGGTAGCATAGCGAGTAGAGGTGGTATAGTCATCTGCTGGTTTTGAACTTGATCAGCAGAAATGGTGAAGGGTTGAGGCATTAAGACCACACATCATTGCTAAAAGGGTTGCGACACATTCTACAGAAAAGAAAGTGCATGTATATATACAGTCCTGTCCAGAAAGCCACATTCACCGAGCGTTGCAGTTCACCGCATACAACGATAAGCTTAACCACAAGGCTAAGACTTAGGCTAAATGTGTTAATGGGAATCACCTGACCCCTACAAGTTAGGGGGTCATTAGGGCTTTCTACTACAGACTCTATGTGAATTATGGATTTGACTGACTTATTTTGTGCTGGTAACACGGTTTTGCGAAACCAGACATTATGTATGATACTGCTTTATGTATACAATGATGCATATTCTATCATGAAAGGTTTGAAGTGCTGTGATGCAATGCAGGTCTATCCCATATAATCATCCACGCATAGGAAAGGAAATATAATAGAATGAAACAAATGTAACCACCAGCTGCAACGTACTCTAAACAACATACCAGTTTGTGTGTATGCATATATTTAAGCATACATGTATTCACACATTAATGAATCCACGAGGAAAACTTTCCCATCAAACACAGTAATAGTAGCAATAGAGAAACGAGTGAGAGCACCACATAACGGCCATTCTGCTGGCCGGCGGACATGGAAGTGCAAAAAGGCTGAATGTACGTGCTTTAGGGCAATATGCCCCTGGCGGAGGAAAAGAGAAGTACCTACAAGGGTGAGTTAAACACAAAATTCCCCCCACAATTAGAATCCTGTCACCATGGTGATCCTGGAGTTCATTCGGTGCGAGAGGGACGCTCTGACCTCCCTGGATGTACCCAAAGATCAAAGACTCATTCCGCAGCTAATTCCTGCGTCTAGACACCCCGCACCAACGTAAAAGCTGGCATCCTATTGGTTGATGTAAGTTGGCACGCTATTGGTTTAGCGAAGCGAAATGAATACGTCAGATACAAGGTTACCTTCCATAGTGTAGCAAGTACAAACCGCTCCAATAATAATCCAGCATATTTTTCCTTTAAATTTTTGGTAAGAACCTAGGTTTATTATCTCCCTGATATATCGTGTGCATCCCATTTCTATGTCTTCTTAGATAAAGAGTTACAAGAACATTAGATCATGTTGCTTGAAGTTCAATACTCTCCGAGTAGTTGTTTTCTTTGGAAGGGAAATTAGAAGAGCTAAGAATGATGAAAAGATGTGAGGTTCTGATGGACTTACAATATTAAATTTTGGTAGCAAGTGAACATGCTATTCAACATGAGTAGCTAACATGTTACTTTGATAACATTTTGAAAAGTGGGCGGAAGGGCAATGTCCAAAGACTTGCTAAATCTGAATTTTGGCGTAGGTGTTGGGGGAGAAGGACAGACGAAAAGGGTCTGTGTGACAAATGTACCCAGACAGTGAGGGTGGAGTGCTTGAGGGTGGGGGGAGGAGGTGGAAGCGGGACAGAGAGTGGGAGATGGTGTACTATTGGCATGGTCAGGTGAGTTTTTGGTGTTCCCCTTTTATAAATAGTCAAAAGGCCCCCTCCGTCCCTTTGCTACTCCCTCCTACCCCCTCCAAGCCCCCTAATTCCTCCTCCTCTCCTCCCCAAACCACCCTATTACATTACCTGGCAAGGTTAGTGTAGAGAGTTGTAGCCAAAAGATCTCTCCCCCGTGACCCCCCCCCCCCCTCCACCCCCACCCAGGTCTCCTACTGAGCCAACCGCCAGGTGACGCTAATGAACTGCTTATAAATATTCCAGGGTATTTGAAGTTACCCTTAATGAACTATAGGAACTGATTTATTTAGTTGAGCTTACATGCTAACCTCATGTGGAATCTAAAGAGCACATTCTAACAGTTAGGTCCAGACGGCCACATTCCTCGATTCCATATCCAGCAATAGCTTAACCACAAGGCTAAGACTAAGGCTAAAAGTGTTAATGACCCCTAAAACTTAGGGGTCCAAAACTGCCTTCTGGACCTGACTGCTAAGAGGAACTGCACTTCTTATTCTTTGGGGATCGTCCTACAAAATATCTTCATGCCCTCTGTACTGATTCCTTAAGAACAAAACTTGTTAGCGAGGGAAAGTCTGAAAGTCCTAGATGTATATCATTTCCCATCTTCTTGGAGAGCACATAATGCGAAACTTATGATTCGAAAAGAAACCCCAAAGGAACTTAATTTGTGTTGGGGGTTGGCGGTTCCTTGATATGCCTTACCTTAATCAGTTGGATATGTTTGACGTGTGGTATGAGCTGAGGTGATCGATAAGGGGGACCCTCATATGCAGAATCCTAACTAGAGGAGAGCGAAGCGTTATACGATTACAATTATCCTCGAGCGTTGAATTCAATGGAAGATCGATGAGTTGCCGGATAACTATCAATTATCGGAGTGTATGTTGAATGATTTGATGCAAATTATATATACTTTGGTTCCTGGAACAAGAGATACCTGGGACAGGGATATAAAGGTGACGAATATTTATCCCTGATGGGGAAAATCTTTATTCTTCAGAGCATTTCCCCTTTCCATGTCTTACCATTCCCCTTCGATGCCCTTCAATCCCAACTGTTCTGACTCTTTAACAAGCCCCAATTGAAATTATAACTTACGATAAGATATACTAAACCACGTCTTATCGTTACAATTATTTTTACAGTTAAATTCAATGGGTCGATATTTTCAGGAGTAACACTAGCGCCATCAACGTGGTAAATGTTATAACGATACGATTATTGCTAATAACGATACGATTAAGACTTTAAAGAGCAACGCACCCGAGACATGTCACCTTAGGATGGTTGCGAGTGCAACTGATGGAGCGATACGAGCAGCTCTCGGCTCATGCCTCGCCTCTGAGTGATTGCGTGAGCACATCTCCCGCCTCTCTTTCTCTCCTCACACTCACAGAGTGTAACATCTCCCCCTCCCTCTATTGCTCCTCTCTCCCTCATCTAAAAATGGAGATTGGAGAAGAGAGGAGAGGAGGAGGCAAAAAGTTGCCACTGAAGCTCTCATTCGATTGATCCTCGCTCACCATCTAACAGGTTGTACTTAACGACCTTGTAAAGATCCAACGCGGGCTGTACCAATGCGTCACGTCGCCGGGGGTAGGAGGGTGGGTGGGTGGCTTAGTGCCAACACCTCTGTTGTGTGGGGGTGGGAGGTGGGGTGGGGAGGTTGGTTTGGGGGTGGGGGTAAGGTTGGAGGAGGAGCTGGTAGCTGGATGGGGGGGGGGGGGGGGAAAGGAAGGAAGGAAGGGTCTATTCTAGTACATATGACAGGTTTTTAATGGCTGCTTTGTCTATAATGGAAGAGAACAGCGGAAAGGGAGGGGAGGTTCTGTCAGGACATCTTTCCTAAAGAGAGGGACACTCGAAAGTAAATGTAGTTGTAAGCTGTAGGGACATTCTGCCTCAGAACCCAAATAATTACAAGACAGTCACACCCTTCCTTGTTATCAAAGCCCATGCATATTACTCTGTGTTCTAAATGTAAGTATTTCTCTTTTATTTTTGAACAGTGATTGCAGCTCAGGTCTTTCAGAATTAGACTACATCTGAGGCCCTGTGTACAAGCTTGTATTGATTTGCTTCTGTCCTTTTATTTTGTATCATCCCTGTTGAGACCATTGATCCTATCCTAGATTTCCATCGTACTTTTCCAGTCCTGTGAAGATAGCATAGGATGCACCCCTAGCCAGGACAAACATTACCCTTGTCATGGGCATTATCTCCTAATTCACGCTAGGTCCAAACCCTCAGATTAGATAAGAATGATGTATGTCAGCCTACTTCGCTAATCGGTATCCCTGCCTAGAACTCGGCGTTTTATGGCAATACAATGACATTTTGCGGTCTTAATGGAATTATAATGGCACTTTGCAGTTTGAGGCGAGAGGCTTTTCCTTTGCTGGAAGGGACTTTCTCAACTTTGGGCCTGAACTGTAATTCCTGCGAAAGTGTGTGCTTTACCATGCTGTAACTGAGTTTTGAGTAGTTCATTAAAAGTGGGTAATTCATCAGAGTGGGAACATGCCCCTAACGTCAACACAGCTTGGAAATGTGAAATTATCCCTCTTAAACCCTGTCCACACACAGCCGATCCCCCCACCCCCCGATTGCCACCCGATTGTGGTCTCCCGATAAATCCTATGATTTCATTTCAAATCCTGGTTTATGTTTTTGAAATAACATCAACCAGGATTGGAAATGAAATCATAGGATTCATCAGGAGACAAAAATCGGGGGTCAAATCGGCTGAGTGTTGGCAGGGTTTAAGCCAACGCTCTTAAAATCGCTATTCAAAAGCTTAATGCAATGGGCTATCAAAACACCATTTACGAAAATGTTTTAGATGGCAGTCTCTGTCCGCAGCGAAAAAGAAGCTACAGTTTATTGAACAGATTTTTACCCTTTTGATCGCACCTTCTGCCGACTTAAGTTGACAAACAGAGAAGGGCTACCAGCTTCGAGTCTTTGGAAGAGAAACTGCTGATTCGCAAGTTCTTCCCCGCGCGCTTTTTATCCGTCAAAAGATCAAAAAGATTTGCAGATATCTTGGTCCAGGGCAACACTAACAATAGTTGTAAATAACCGCTCTCCCCGAGTAACCAAAAACCTCACCAACTGTCACAACAAAAACAAATATACACATATAGAAAAACAAATATACAAAGTGTTCTCCCAGAGATCGCAGTTTATAATTGATACTGTTGTGTACCTCTGCAACGTCCAGAGACGTTGCTGGTGCGCCATTCTAACATCATAACTTATTTTATAATATAGAGCACCTTTCAACATGAAAGAAATCATACATCTATATATTATATATTTTTCATCGCTCTTAGAGACAATCCACATATCATTGCTGAGAGTCTCTGGTAATTTTACAAGGTATTTTTTGTTCAAGGTCCAAGGTCACTAATTTTCATTTATTATTTTCTTAAGGATGACAAAGTACATCTTTCAGTTAACAGTAATAAGTGCAATCCACACAGAAACATTTGATTCAGACAATGAACAAGTGATTATAAAGGCCTAACACACTACCTATACTCTCGAGGGCTCTTATGTACAAGGCATTGTGAATGCCAGCGAAATTGGTACAGAGATGACCACCCACAGTCATGTCCCTATCTTTTTCTTATAAATATGCCTAACAATTCATGTAAGAATGTGTGTGCTACTTTCACGCGGTCTGCATTATACTTTGCATCTCAATGACTGTGACGAATGGGAGATGTGAAGGGCTGTATCGAGGCACTATGGGTGAAATAGTTAGAAAATGTAAAATTCGCCTTCACCAATTCTCTCAAATAACTCAAATTTCAGACAAAAATAATGTTCAAAATACAATTCAACCTAACCAAAGAGATTGCTTGAATCAATGCAATGCCAAATATACTCGAATTTACCTAGCATTGACCAAATTTCAGTCTAATATAGCAGAATTTATCAAATGGCTGATTGTACATTTTCTGAAGATCTGACCCACATACAAAGCTTTACAAACGCGATAATTTCTAATATTCACAAACACAATAGTTGCAACACATGGAGCTTGTGTGCACATTCCCTTATTTCCACAGGGGCGACGGGAGGCTGCCAAAGTGTGTTCCAAAATATACTCGCACACGTTATGGACTGACAATAAGTGGGTAAACAACCGGAAAATGTATCTAAATAACCATACCATGCGCGGGTGGAAAATTAATTGAAATGAATTTACATTAACTAGCACAATTTTGTAAACGTCATCTCAAGTGAAAACAAGTCAAAATAAAGATGTAAAATACACAAATATATTCAGGATATAGAGGCTTTTAGAATACCTTTGAAGACTTTGTCATGCTCCAGAGAAAATTCCGATTATTATAGACCCAATTAAAATCAGTGCTCTCTAGTTACTTCAATATTCTTGTTTTTTATTTGTTGTGTTGTTACACTATGTGTACTGTTCTCAGACGTAATAAATAATGTAATTATATGTAGTTAGACACGCAACTCAAAACGAAATGTTTTAAACTAATCACTGTCACTAATGTCACTAATCTTTTATAACAAAATTGGTTGGTATACAATCCTGTATAGCGAATTAAAAAAAATAGTGGTCTTAGTATCTATATTTGCATTACAGCCCAGACAATTACAATATTAGTGATTGTTATAGCTTCGTCATTTATTCACTAAGTAAGTCAACCATTGGATCAGATAGCATGAACAATACATTTATAACCACTCGTAAACTGGAAACGTGTATGTAGAGAAGCCTACCTCCCATCAATAATAACCACCTACATTTCATTAGAAAAGAAAACTGCTATCCCCTACCGAGCACGAAATAACTATATAAAATATTATTTATACGTTGAATGGCTTAAGCACAAACTGCCTCATCGCATGCACAACGCGAGGGGAACGTACTCGCAGTTTTAGTGGGAATTGTTCTTAACCAACTATAAATGCCTTGGATCAATAGTGCCCCCTTGTCCTCACTCACTGCCTGTCTACTCCACTGTATGTCAATGACCAGATTATACTTGTAATTGTACCACAATTGTTTATTTTAATGAATTAATATTGAATTAATCTGATAAGACTTCTGGTCTTGTAGGTTTTGTCAAATATATATGCCTTAGGATCGCAATACAAATTATTTGCATCATTTAAGGAATGAGTGAATCAATGAAAGACTCAGGTCCAATCCCTCAGATCAGATAAAAATGGAATGTCAGCCTGCTTCGCTAATCAGTTTCCTGGCCTAGTACTCAGCGTTGTAATGGGAATATAATGACATTTTGCGGTCTTAATGGAATTATAATGGCATTTTGCGGTTTGATGCGAAAGGCTTTCCCTTCGTTTGAAGTGACTCTCTCAACTTTGGACCTAGACTGAAAAGTCCACATTTGTAATTATTGGATGTGGTAGTTGATTTGTTCCCCGGCAGGAATTCAAGCCCACAATTCAAGGCACTATGTATACATGGTTTGTTATGTCACTTGTTTTTTAATTGCAATGGGCAGTTGAATGTGTTTAAGTATAATGTTACCATTGGAATTCTACATTTGTGAAGAAAATCGTCGTCCTTCGTCATGAGCACCACCGTCTTAGTCTGAGTGAGAGTGCAGTGGTAGTATAGTGGTGCTGGTGCTGGTCAAGCTAGTCACGGTTGGTTGGCCAGCTCCCTGCTGGTCGCGGTGGTGTGGTGGTGGTAGTTAATCATTGGTGTTAGTGGTGGTAGTGGTGGCAGTGGTTGTCAGCAGTGGTGGCAGTGGTGGCGGTGACAGTGGGTGTATGTACTAATGTAGGTATGAATGTACATGTACATGCAAACATAGTTACACCTTACAACTACAATCTGAGCAGCTATTATTATTGTGGTGACATAGTATGTAGTATGGTTACAATCATTTAAACATGAGAAGTTTGCATCTGTTTTAACAAATGTATAATTTGAATATTTTGAATAATTTGATTTTTTTTCTAAATATATGCTGTTTTAAGGTATGTATGTATGTATGTAACAGTATGCATGTAACAGTATGCATGTAACAGTGTGCATGTAACAGTGTGCATGTAACAGTGTGCATGTAACAGTGTGCATGTAACAGTGTGCATGTAACAGTGTATGTAACAGTGTATGTAACAGTGTGTATGTAACAGTGTGTATGTAACAGTGTGTATGTAACAGTGTGTATGTAACAGTGTGTATGTAACAGTGTGTATGTAACAGTGTGTATGTAACAGTGTGTATGTAACAGTGTGTATGTAACAGTGTGTATGTAACAGTGTGTATGTAACAGTGTGTATGTAACAGTGTGTATGTAACAGTATGTATGTAACAGTGTGTATGTAACAGTATGTATGTAACAGTGCTGCACACTAGAGTGCTGCGCAGCACAGTGCTGCACTCTAGAGTGCTGCGCAGCACAGTGCTGCACTCTAGAGTGCTGCGCAGCACAGTGCTGCACTCTAGAGTGCTGCGCAGCACAGTGCTGCACTCTAGAGTGCGGCGCAGCACAGTGCTGCACACTAGAGTGCTGCGCAGCACAGTGCTGCACTCTAGAGTGCTGCGCAGCACAGTGCTGCACTCTAGAGTGCTGCGCAGCACAGTGCTGCACTCTAATGAGCTGCGCAGCACAGTGCTGCACTCTAGAGTGCTGCGCAGCACAGTGCTGCACTCTAATGAGCTGCGCAGCACAGTGCTGCACTCTAATCTGCTGCGCCGCACAGTGCTGCACTCTAATCTGCTGCGCCGCACAGTGCTCCCTCCAGGACATCAAAGATACATCATTCATGGCACTTATGAATATATGACGTAACAAATTCGCCAATACTTTTGTATGTCAAAAGTTCTATGATTAGAAGCATATCCTTGTTTCAGGATCTATGAGTTTTGTGTTTTCATATATAGTCCCATGACTTATAATTATACATGTATGTATGTATGTGTACATGTACTTATTTATGTATACATGTAGCCCATTGCAATTCTATATGACGTTAGTCATAGCCGTGCATCTTGTTTAATTTTCCCATGGTCAATGTTGTCCTATGAAATAAGTGATGCACAAACACTAAATAGATATTAATATTCTCTGTTAACAAAAATTCAATACTTATTTTTAAAAAGGTTATTCAGCCAAGCATTGAACAATCATATCACTGCAAACCGCAGTGTTTTGGTTCATTTAAAACCTGATAAACAAAATAATATTTTGGTATTATTGGTAGGCGTTTGATATGGTTGAATCGACTAATTTTAACGCAAGAATGTATGCGGTGGTAAGCCTATTTATAAGCATATATCCCAGGTGTAAATTCCTTCCTCAGATTGGTAATTCCGTCTACCTGGACATACTTTATGTCCTCCTGTGCCAAGTGGATGGCGTGGATCCAGGTGAAAGATGTAAACTGAGAAGGGGAGAATCTGTTTGTCACCTGGGCGCCGGTAAAATGTTCCACATTTTGACCGCATGCACCGAATCGTACAGATTCCAACTAAACTAAAGTTCGGTCTTTATCCCCCCAAAAGTTAACATTTAGTGGAGTTTGTTGAAGATGAAGTGTTAGAAAATTTGAAAATACAAAATAAATTATAAAATGGGGTACACGTATATTGCTATTAGTCATGTGTATGCCCAGAGGACTTATTTTTGGATGTACTTGACTTCTGCAGAATAGTTTATGCCAAGAATAAGTAGGATATCCCATGGTATCTATATAGAAACACCTTCTATATTTTAAATTGCCAGGCACACAGGGCCTTTGAAACGAGACATATTGCAGCAATTGTTTATTACATTTATTTAAGAAAACATAAAGAAATCTTACTTCCAGACAAGCTTTGATCAGAATGTTATTATTTCTATATGGTATCCAAGTGTATAGTCCGATTTGTATCGATTCTTGGGTAGATGAAAGTGCAGGTGTGGCAATAGGGGGATTCACATAGCTGCTTTATATTACCACGGTCCATTACAAAGTATGAGGGTCTCTATTTACTCCCGCAACCCTATGTGTTGCTCATAAAAATCTAAATTTTAATTCAACTTCCTACGGTAAGTATCTAAAAATGATAAAATACTGGTTATGAATGAGGCTAACCAAACTATATTCAGGCCGTTGCATCAGTTTCTTCGTCTTCTTAAGCACCAACAAAATAAGTGTGTATCCCCCCCCCCCCCTCCCAACCACCTACCTAGAGAACTTACCCCACCTAAAGTTTTTTTGAACTTGTCTTTAAAATAATTGTGATTTTTTGTTTGGCCCCAAGAGGCAGGAAAACAAGTCTTCTTAACAATAGAATTCTTCATGGGTACATTTCTCTTGTTACAGCAGCTATTCCTTCGGAATATAGACACTCTTGGTTTCTATAAAAAAAAAAAATTGTTTGCCTTATGCCATGTGCTGAACATGTCATTGAATTTCTAGATGACCTGATGTAAACTCAAATTTGTTTGAAACACATGTATGTGTTTGATGACCAGCACAATGGATTACAATAATAATCCAAGATCGTACCTTCGATACATCCAGTTCGTTTTCTCGATCTCAAACTCGGGTAAAGTTCAGTTAGAATAACCAACGATCCTATGTGAAGCTATGTGATCGTTGGAATAACTTGTACCAATAGGACAAGTACAGAATAGCATTGAACTCAAATATCAGAACTGCCCCTGTCATCAATCAGGAATCGCCTTAGATAAATGGCATTGCATACATCTAGATTGGTTCGATGTGGCCGATATTGAGGGTGAGGTAGATTATCTGCAAAACGCTTCCCATATATATATCTGGGAATCAGACAGTCAGAACTGTGCCTAAGCACCTGCTCTATTGTAGCAATGGTCGCTGGTCTTGTTTCATCATCTCGCTATGCTGAATACCGCCATCAATTATTCATACAAAAAAGGATGAAATTACCAAAGGAAAGCTGTGGATACCGAGTGCCGTACGGGTGCATATCAATACGAGTGCACCCACACCCTCGCTCACCAGCCCTCCTCCTCCTCCTCCTCCTTTTCCTCCTCCACATCACCCACCACCACCACTTTTGCTATAAGGTGGTGGCCATGGTGGTGAGGAGGGTGGTGGTGGTCATCATCATCGTTATCATCTCTCACAATAATATTAGCGTCTGAAAGGACGCCTAGAACTGCTGGGAAAGACCATATTGTTAGAATGCAGATATGGAAATGTTAGGATTCCTGTTTAAATAGAATTGTTCGCTATTCCTCTGAATTGCATTTTCATTTTAATTCTGATTGCATTGGTAAATTCTCATCAGCTGGGGGAGTTCAATTTCTGTTGAAAAATCAATTTCTTTTGAAACCACAAATGATTCATATATAATGATGCCCATTTATCAGAGCATGTCATTTTAATTATGCAAATGGATGTCTTTTTTTCGCCTGATCTCTTCATGTATGATGAATCTTCTCTGCGTTGGAAACTCTATGAAGATAAAAAGTGGTGGCTTGTGCTAGTCATTGCACGTGCCTGTTGTAAAATATAATGGAATTGCAATTTGTTGGTACATTGATTTTGTCTAAATATATTTCAAAAGGGTCTAAAAAGAAATCTCTTTATTTATCTAAGTTATATGTTGTGAACAAAATTTAGTTATAAACTGCATTGTGAGAAAACGCAGGTGATGTATTGCCTAACCACGCCTAAACCATATCCTTTCTAGCATGTTCATCTTTCCGTGATAAATCTACGAGGTTCTCCAAAGTTGGCAAGAGCTATATATGCCTAACCATCCATTAGGAATTACATGTCAAGATTCAGGCAAATTGTCAATTTTAATATTGATTTAGTGATAATTTCTAAAGAATAATCCTTGAAAAATTGATCTCGAACTCGTGGGGTCACATCATCATCGTGTTAATGGCAACATATTACACAGACAAGCAAATAAGACGCATGACAAGTCACATGACGTAAAAGTATGCTATCACGTGATCGCCAAAGACTTAAGATGGCGTGTGCCAGGTAGGCGTGTTTACTCCGTTGCCATAGCAACTAAGGCGCATGAAGTTTGCATCTCTGTTTGGCACCCTGAGAAGCTCGTTTCATCAAAGGAGTTACTCGGCTATAGGCCAACATCCCACAAAGATGACTCAAAAGCCTTTTTATTGGAAGATTTGTTCATTGTTAAATGTAGACCATAAAACCTATGTGAGAGTATAAACATTTTTTAACATGACCTAGCTACTTTGACAAAAACGGTTTATTCTTTCATATCATGTAGCTTCTACCAGGAATTTGATTTCTCTACCAACCTATGACATTTTTAGTCCAGTCTAATATTTCTCACCGATATGGATGTTTTCCAAAATTTCTATTATTTCAGTGCAGGGACCTGTTTTTATAAGTTCCCCTTTTGTGATTACTGACTCGTTCAGGCAGAAGGCATGGCCTGTGGCTGAACAAAGAAGGCCACACCCTTCTGTAACCCTTCACAACCCTTTACCATAACCACATACAACTTTTACTCTCTTTCGAATTCTTCCATAATTAAATTCTAGCAAATATATTTGACTATAACTTGTTCACACGCATGTTCTGACATTGGATATGTTTGTAATAATATTCTAAGAGGTTATGGATATGGTTAGGACATGCTATAAGTGATATAAGCCTATCATGGTATCCGCACGGTTGCGCAGCCAGATAGAGAAAGTTAATGGGGGGGGGGGGGGGGCTGGAGTGGTAGAATAAAAGGATAAACCAGAAGGTCCAGAGAAGAGTGCCGAGCTAGACATTCCTGCTTTGGTATATTATAGAAATGGATTGCAGATGCAAGATATACTTTTATGATAATTCAAATAATTAAATCGCCTATGGCTAACACCTGTAGGGAACTTCAAAAGATAATTTATTTTCCCCATTCTCCTCAATCACTATGAGGAGAATTAGGAATTAAAGTACACCTAAAATGTGATGAATCAATGGGTATGTCTAGTGTTTATATGCATCTACTCTATAGCCAGTCTCATTGGTCAAGTTGTGAGAAAAGGGAGTTAAATCGGGTTCTGGGATATATATATATCCCAGAACCCGATTTAACTCACTGGACCAGGGACTTGGATGGTAGTACTAAGTTTGCTAAGCTTGTGATTATTTCGCCGAAAATAGTTTTTGCACAGGGCCACAATTTGTCCAGTTTAGTGTATATGAAGATATTGGACTAACTAATTTATTCATTTAGTATAGCCTTAGCCTGTCACCCCACCCCACCCACCCCCGGCCTCAAATGTTATATTATGATGATGAATGCCTTTCTTCATTGGCCTTTCTTCATTGGTCTATGTATATGGGCTAATTTTGCGCTTTAGTACATTTTTTTGAAAAACAAAACATGGATATATGTTAATAAGAGCCCATATATATATAAGTTACCAAATCAAAACTATGGAAGTAAGAGAAATTCCAAAAATCCCAACCAAAATCATAATCTTAGAAAATCTGGTTTCTAAATCCTACGGAGTGTTGCTTTCTCAATTTCAAGGCATAATAGACCACGAGACATGCATCATTTACTTTGTGCTGGAGATCCTTACATTTAGATCGCAATCTTTGACTTAATTAGTAATTCTAAATGCATGAGAAATGGAAATTTAATCATACAAATATATATATACATCGGACCGAAATGCATCATAAAGTAGTGTTTCTTATTTGGAGGAGTGAGAAACACTACAAAGAATTTAATTAATTTGATTTATTTCATGAAATTTCATATCTCTCTGTTGCATACCACACTCTCCTGTTGCTTTCTCACGTACGAGTATGTAGGACAACAATAGCAGGGTAGAATTTGTCTGCGTGTCTATGGACTATACTAACTGTATTCCCGTCACTATCAGAAGTTCGTGAGACGAATCGATGAATTGAAGTCATAATTTAAAGAATACAAATGAAAATACATCAACTAAATTAAGTGGAAACTGGCACATATATACCACCATGTACCATCGTCATGATAATTACATTATGAAATAATGAATGTCTGCATGGAATTGCATAGATCTGCTGTAGATTGCGATAAAAACCTGTCCCTCTAACCTTAGAAGGGACGTTCTGGACAGTTTCTTTTTTAAATATATAATGTCATGTCTTTCCCTGTGGCATACTCCCACACCACAATAGCATTAGAGGTTACAAAGAAGGTAAAGATTAATTATAGTCAAATAAAAAAGCTGAAATGTATGCTCCATGGTTTTCTATAAGCTGATGGAACTAACTAAGGTCGCTTATGAAAGGAACAGCAGAGCGTGGAATGATTGACAGGACAATGTAATGGCTTTAACCTTGAGCGTTTTTGGCATTATACCGTTCTATGTCTCTTCATTAAAGGTTTATTAGGCTATTCATCAACTATTTACCTGAATAATTATTGATGTCATTTTTCGTGTAATGTATCAAAACATTCTCAGCTATCATATGACTTATGACCATGAGAATCTTACCAAATTTACTCTTTTTGGCTGCTGTTATTATATATGTTCTGATGATTTGAAGTCGAATCAGTCGAGAAAAAAAACGAGCGATAATAAGTGAAACCACTGCAGCAGGTGATTTCAGCGGGCCGCCGTAATAAAGATAAAAATTTATGAAGCCCTGCAGCACAGAAACAACCAGGTGAAGTCCTCCGAAACTGGTCAAATGAGGATCAGATGTGTAGCAAAAGAACAGATCAGAATATTATATTATTATACACGCATTCAATACTGAGGCCCCGACAGCGGCACATTACTTGTAACGTGGTATTGGACTAGTACATTACCGGCTCGTTGTCATGGCGACGCAAGTTTGGTGGCGCAAGATTGCCGACGCAAGGTTGCCGACGCAAGTTTGCCGTGTGCGAGGGCTTTCTTTCTCCAACATTTCAACTGTTTCTATAGTTATATTCCTCTTGTATGAACACCAGATATGGCAAATTATGTTAATGTTAATGTTAATGTTAATGTTAATGTTTTGCATGCAAAACTAGGCATGTATAATAATCAACTTATAGGACTCTTTGCCGCACGGAGCGTAAATAAAGGACGAGACCGCAGGTCGAGTCCTTTATTTACGCTCCGTGCGGCAAAGAGTCCTATAAGTGCTAAGTAGTTTTTACCAATGTAAATAAGAGAATACAGCTTTAAGGTAAAAGTTACAGTCCCGCCTGGTAGAAATGATTCATTCTAGGCTCAATGTTGAGAGAGCCCCTTCAAACGGAGGGGAAGCCTCTCACCTAAAACCGCAAAGTGCCATTATAATTCCATTAAGATAGCAAAATGTCAATATATTCCCATCAGAACGCCTAGCCCTAGGCCAGGAAACCGATTAGTGAAGCAGGCGTCTAATCACTGGCATACCATTCTTATCTGATCAAAGGGTTTGGACCTAGACTGGATAGCAACACCAGCGCTCAGTTATTCAGTCCATATCCTCTTATATAAAGTTATCTAAAGATAATAAAACCATCTCACATTATTGTACACTTAAATAAGAATGTCCTGTTAACAGTAGGTAGAACGGAGTACTGTTAATGCACTAACATAGGACCGTTGCCATATTTTGAAATTCAATATTTATCTTAAAAATACCCCCCCTTAAGCCAGCATAAATTTAATGCGCATCCATCGTATGCTTGACCAGAATTGCAGAGTCTGTGCATGTTTGATATGTTGAACCAGTGACACTAAGTGCCCGCCGTCTATTGCACTATAATAGAGTAAATATTGGGCCACTCAAGATTCCAAAAGGGTCAACCAACCTCTTTTACACACCCCTCAAACACCGCCCCTTTTATCCCAAGGGCCCCCATGTCTCACATGCGTTTGTTGTGTCCCCCTTTTACCCCCTCACTTCTTTGCATTATTTGATTTGAGACTAAGGGTAAATCGCCCTCCCCCTTGTCCTTATATTTCTCCACAGACATCTGTAATTTGATTCCTCAGAATCATTCCATATCTAAGACATATATCTTGACCTCTCTGCCTTGGTACACATGTGAATGTAAACCATTCACAGACACTCAGATTTGCTGAAACTGCTTTTATACACTGCATTTTTATACCAATTTATAAATTATATCTCATACAAAGGAACACACAATTTCCTTCGATGTGAAAATATATGAAATAAATTCGAATTTTCTTTTAGACATTTGCTATTGTCCACAAATTAGGCCTATATATATACATGTATCGAACGCTTAATCTTTGCTGACATTGTGGTTCGTGTACATACATTACATGATAGTGAGTAAATATTCCAAGGTTGGCGTATATTCATATGGAAACTCAATAGATCATTGAAGGATTTTATACATAAATGGGTCATATCTGGAGGTGTCAAGAATCTGGACAAGAATGTAAAGACATGCTCCACTACATATGTATGGATCGCATTTATGTGAGCAAATCTGTGTACATAACAGCGAGAATCATCAACTCTATTGCACGCTTTTCAAGAATCATTTGACTGGTGAATATCATGAGGAGGTATCAAATTTAGGCTTGCCTCCGTCCATGAACATGGTCTTTGAATGAGCAATGCACCTTTATGTGCATATGTTTGATCAACCTGTCTTTAGTTCTGCTATTAGATAGTGTACTATAGCTCCAGGGGTATGATATGCTGATATCGGTTTTATGAGAACATGCAATGGCAAATACCACTTGGTGGTCTTTTTAATCTGTCATCTTTTATGAAGTGAGTCAATCTACAGTATCGCTAGACATATTTCTGTGACTTTCCCTTGTATTCGAATTACCCACCTTAATGTTGTTTTTATTCATGGGCAGGGTATTGCACATCGCTATGATTCCTAAGATAGAACTCAACGAGAGATGGATCTAGCATGACGGATTCACAAAACACGAGTGCGTTGTTTTTCCGTTTCTCCCGAGTGGCGAAGCCACGAGTGAAAAACGGAAAAATAATGCACAAGTGTTTTGTGAATCCGTCATGCTAGATCCATCTCGAGTTGGGTTCTATTTTTATGCCATGATATATATATTTTAGCCTTATTTAATCATTATTTACCTTCATTTCGTGTCTCGCAACCCTCTGACTCGGCAGAAACAAGCACTTACAACGTTGCGTCATGAAATGAGCGTCATGAAATGAGCGTCATTGATTGGCGCAACTAAATTTACGCAACCAATCAAAATAACGTTGTAGATTGGTTGCATTCGAAAAGTGGATTCCACTAGTGCAATCCAGGCATGTTTATGCCATGGTCTAATCTGGCCATGTTTTTGTGGATACGCACAGCTATCATGGCATAAATCCCTTTATAGAATGGAAATATGCAGCATGTGGCATTATACAGCTTGCAGCATTATTTATAAGCATTGCATTAATTCGCATTGCCGATACAATAAACTGTAGGCTGTTGTACACATATATAATATCATGTCCACAGTTCACATCCATGTCCATGCAATTTCTTATATCTGTATTAAATATGTTATCTATATAGGCCTCTCATGAAATTAAATTAAAAAGATGTTTATAACCCTTTGTACCAAATTCAAGATACAATAAAGAATTTAGCAATCAATATATGGGTCAGATCTTCAGAAAATGTACAATTGGCAGCTGTACACATTAAGTAAATTGTGCTAAATTAGGCTGCAATTTGGTCAATACTAGGTAAATCCGAGTATATTCGGCATTGCAGTCATTCTAGCAATCTGTTTGGTAAGGTTAAACTGTATTTTGAACATTATTTTCGTCTGAAATTTGGGTTATTTGAGAAGATTGGCGAAGTTGAATTGTACATTTTCTGAAATTCTGACCCATATAAGAACCAATTATTCTACATTAATACCCTACACATAAAGCATGCTCCATGCAGGCGTTACAGAGTACTCTGTAACATGGGCAAACAAAACGTACCCATCAGAAGGGAACACTGAACCTATGATTAAGAATTATGCAATGTTTATTTAGGGTAAGGCAATGATTTTGTAATTGGGGAGAAATTGTCCATAAACAAATCGACGCCTGGTAGGTATCCAATCGCTGCTAAGCATTTGCCTATTGTTCCACGTCTTTTTTTGATTTTAAAAATAACCCCTGCTGACATAGCCGGAATGGCAATTATGAAATCTCTAAAACAAGAAGTCTCCGATTATTTAAATAGTGACAAATTGGCTTGAATAGAAGATTAATTACCTTTTGAAAAGGAACTAGTAATTCGTTTCAAAGCCCTCAGATTCCAAAGGAGCACCACCAATTGGTCTATGGTAACTATGAATAATTGTGTACAGACCTAATTTATCTTTACCCTTTTAGGATAATCAGAATATTCACTGACACAGAAGTATTTTACAACGCAGTAGTTTTATTATCATCTTGGATCAGTCATCCATTCTGCATATTGACCATATAACATCTGCGGGGCATAGCTTTCATATGCACATACGCGTCTGTGAGCAGAAATGTGTAATCTACAACAGTTTGTTCATGACTTGCCATTTTCAGAGTGGATTTTCCCTTGGTAGAATGTAGAGGGTGCTTTTATGTAAGTAGAATGTATAATGTTTTATTTATGAGGGGGCAATAACAGGCAAATGGATCCAGATCGGGTTTCCCTTCCAAACCCAGGCGGTTCGTGGGAAGTCCCATTTTCCTAGTCTCTGATTTCTTTCCATTAATTATCTTTAGTTCTCAACTTTCTCAGAAGGTCATATAAGAGATTTTGTAGGCCAAAATAAAATTATTGCAAGTGTATTGCTCTAAATATCATGGTTGATTTTCGGGGAGACTTCAATGTATTGAGCATGTATGCACATGTTAGAAGTGACTAAAAACTGCTGTAAGCTTTTTAAAGGTTATCAATTTCCACAGAACTATAAGTCTTTGCAATTTCTACTATTTTGATTCGTACTCTTATGTACCACCATAAACTTGAATTGCACATGCCATGTTTCACTCCCTCGCGTATAATTGTACCTGACTACAACTACATATATATGATATAAAAGTCCTTGCCTTCTAACATAACACTAAAGATATAGCATGTCAGTTATAGATTTGGGTCTAGATTTATTTTTCATTATGGTAATCACGTAATGCCCTCTCGACTTCATGTAGTTATATAACTAAATTCACTTTGATATCAGACCAACCCTATCCTATGTTTCCTATATTCTTATAGATATATTATGTGATATCTATTATAAATGTGTGCAGATATTTCTGAACGAACTACCATTAATATGTGGACCTTCAAAAGGGAGTAAACCCTTCTTTTAAAATTTCATTTTAAGGCCAATACAATATTTAAATAATTCATAATATTAAATGAATTAAAATAGCCCTTCTTGAGGTTAAGAATATGCAACGATTAGAGAAGCCTCTAGAAATAAACCGAAGCCATTGCAGGAACGTGTTTTCAGCGACTGAGGTCGTTTCCATAGCCTATAGGTCTTTTGCTCTCGGGTAAATTAGCCATTGGCCATTCCCTTCACTCTCTGGTGTGACATCAAGTCGGTATGCATACACCTCCGGAATGCTTATATCACACACATTGTCTGAATAGGGAAGTGGGGATCGTGGGTAGAGCATTGCCTTTAACCCCCCTCTACCCTATTACACATTACCGTGTATGACCTTGCATCTCTGAGCAATCCTCTCGTATAACCATTCCCTGTCCTAATACACCGCCACGGAGTAGCTGCTCTCGGATAACTCTTACTGTAGAGATCATGGGCTTATCAGTATGAGATGTACATACTTCTTCCTTTCTTAAGGATGTGTGCTGGATAGCATTTGCTCCCACTCTCTTTATGGACCATGGTGTCTTTTCTTGGTTGCTGCTTCCACAGAATAACTGCATATATGATTAAGGAACAAACGCCCCAGCCTCTGCAGTAATAACATCTTGATACAATGGAAGATGTTTGTGATTGTATTCATGAGTATGGCGCCTAGCTAGCTTAATGATAGTCAAATTCCCCTGGCAATAGTTTTCAGGTTAAGCCCTATCGCTTTGTATAAGAAAGGGTCAAAGAGGACACAAGGTATAGGTTGGGTGTTATATATTTAGTTATTTTATCATTGTTCTCGCTTAGAAGGAGATTTCATAGACATGGAATCATGGCCTAGGTGTGCGGACATGGTACAATATGTAGTGAGGGGCAGTAGGCCTCACCTTAAAGAACTTTAATATCTTTATTTTACAAATATGCTGTGCATTTGTCCCTGTATGTATGCCGATCCACACCCTTAAATTGTCATGCTGTTGAAGGCTGAAATGTAGCATTTATTATGATGGATGATATAATGGTAAAGCAACGCCCTGGGAGGACATTTGAACTAATCGTAATATCAGAAACCAAGCACTACAATCTATATCACCTAATTTTCACTCTGTGTTTTTCTTTCCCGTTGCGTCCTTTCTGAATCCAATTTGGAAAGAAAGTAACTCATTTTTTTCTTTTCAAAGGCATTCCTTATTCCTGATCCCAGCAAATGGAAAAACCTTGCCCCTGAATAGATTCAACCAATCCTGGAAAGCATAGCTGCGACACTGATATGCCCAGTTGAGCGGCAATAGTACACAGTCAGGGATTGGCTATTGTGGATCATGTGACCTAAGCCTGCCAATCAGAACGATGTGTGTCATTGCTATGGAGACATTCCAATGGGAGAGATGGGGAGATGTTTGCAGAGGGAATTTGGAGCGAGCTGGGTGTTTTCTTAGGGTAAATATTGGGATATGAGATTCGCAGACAGGCGACACGGGCCATGTAATGGATGGAAAGCTGTTGATCTAGTCAAGCGCCTCAATGATAGTTCTAACCTACTAACCTAGAAAATGCGATAAAAATAAAACATTGTTCTCTCATTCTTTTCTGATCGTCAAGTCTCCCAACTTCCTTATACAGAGGTTTATTTGAAGGAATGCTTGATTTTTATTTAATTTCTTGATTTTTTTTTATAATTTCGTCTTTTGCATATCTCTTGATGCATATCTAATTTCAGCTGACTCATATTTTCATGATATTTTCAGAGAAATCGGTAATCTTATATGTGGTGTCCTAAAATGGTTGTGTTGGCATCATGAATCCCAGTAGAGTTAGGGGTACCAATACTGTATGTACATGTCATGTCTTTGACGAAATTCTCTCATGCAAGTGAAGTGGGGGTCTGTTTGTCATGAACTTCCTACGAGCCTCAACCCATCGAAACTTCGTTTGCATGCCCACTGGCATTAATAATTCTTTCTATATTTTTCTCTCATTGATCGGGAAATGTTGTATGTCAGAACAGCTCTATGTCAAAATTTGACACACCTGAAACCAAAAGCTATGATCAATTGCAGTGGCTACTGTAAATATTGTTCATACCATGTGGTTCTCAGAAATAAGGCCTTTATTTATGACATGTCATTTATTTAGGCATCCTGCATTGCAGTCAAATGAAAATCTGTATTTTGATCTAAACTGCTTTGTGTTTTATCTGTTTATCTGGTTTCCAAATGGATTTGATGCTACATCTCTCGTGAATAAAGTAATGTCTAGATTTATACCACATCCCAACTGATTTGATAGTTTATATAGTATACATACTCCCCCTTTTCCACGAGTTTATAATATATATGAGGCCCACCACATACGCCATGCATTAGATAATACATTTAGGAGCTATATGGCGCCTCGCTTTTAGAGGCTTTATTAGCTTGCCTGTATAGACAAGTGCAGGGACATCCCCTACCTTTCTGCACTGGCTGGGTAAATATTGCCGCCCTGTCCCATGTACTCTCAGAGCAAAGTACCACATGTTTTAGATAAAAGCGATGCATTGTAATGCATGAGGTACTATTGATTGACGTAAGTATGTCCTAGGCACTGTCAGCCCCGTCAGCATTACCATCGAATTATCAACACAAATGATCCAACTGTGGTTAGTTGTCATGTGGGTCAGATTTTCAGAAAATGTACAATTGGCAGCTATATACATTTAGTAAATTCTGCAAAATTAGGCTGCAATTTGGCCAATACTAGGTTAATTCGAATATATTCGGCATTGCATTGATTCTAGCAATCTTTTTGGTTAGGTTAAACTGTATTTTGAACTTTATTTTCGTCTGAAATTTGGGTTATTTGAAACGATTGGCGAAGTTGAATTGTACATTTTCTGAAAATCTGATCCATGTATTTATTACATGTGTGTGTGCCGATGATGTTTCTAACCATCTAAATTCTAGCATACCTGCTAGAGATGAGCTTAGTCTCATCAAATGATAAAAACAGCTCATTAATGAGTATAAAATCATTCAAATTTTAAAAAGTGTTCTCAATTTTAGTGCTGAGCCAAATCGAAATTGTCAAATTTAGATTAGCTAGAGAATCTGCCATAGTGACCCCGTATACCTTTAATTGCCATTGTACCGAATCTAGAGAGTCATGCTATCATTTATTGCATTTTATTTTATGATATTATTATTGCGTACCTTAGTCAGAGTGTCTGCTCTTAGGCTATATAACCTCTGATTAATTTTGTCCTTTATGGAAATACACCTGTATTCGTTTTTACTCTCACTTTTATGCATACGTGTGGGTTTCGTACTCATGGAAGATATTACAAATAAAAAGGATTCTAGGTTGATTCTGTCCCATGCATGCAATGTACTTAAATTCTCTTTAGCAATACTATCACTGGAAATAATGTTTTGAGAATTCATTCCCATGAATTATTACCTTTACATGCTATCATAAACACTAGAAATGCTAGAATAAAGGAATAGAAGGGACATAACAATTAGCGCTCGGAATAGGGTTAGAAATTGATTCGGATGGAAGTTATGTACATGTGGCAGTCCTTTAGTGCAGGTATATAGGTCAGAACATAATATTCCTTTTACAAAAGGAATTATCAAATAACAGAATAATGGCGAATGATTCCAACATTACATCAGTAACCTAGAACCAAAGTGACAACAATGCTTTTAGTTCTCGCTTGAAGACAGATCCAAGCTATAAGGGAGGCACATGTCGGTCATGTATCTTGTTTCATATAGTTCCTTTCATCTGTGTTTCGTAAGTCAGATTACTTGCGTGTCGTCAGGAAATTATAGAAGCCGCCTAGTATGACCTTGCATGGTTATACTGATGTAACCATACATAATAATGGGTGCACTATTGCCCAGGGTGCTCTGATACGGCAGAACATACATTAGAACTTCTTCTATATATACTGATATAACATTTTTTGGGTCGGTTTAATTTGTCATGGTAGCATTGATTAACAATAGAGGAAATATTCCTTGAAGTATGTATGCTTTCCGACCTAAACTGTACGATTTCCAATGCACATGACTGTATAAATAAGAAAGTTTGCGTCCTTAAAGTGACACTTCTAACTGTTCTGGCCTTCATTCACGAGTAATGGCATTTCTACTCAATTTTCTGGTATCTGGTACTTCTAATCTTCCTAACTAATCCCTGGTGATATCAAAACTATGTATTAATCCATAGTATATGAGATATTTGGGGATAATAGTGAGTAAATTCATTTCGGATTGCCAGCCAAAATCCAAAGTGCCAGTTGGGTTGACATCTGGAGTTATGTAACCCCAGGTCTTTAGCCCCATGTCACTGGAGTGTAGTCACTGATACAGGGTGGTGATTGGTCAATAAAATGGAGATTAGCTCCTTTCCTGTCAACTTGGGGCATGAGGGCAGCACTGTATATTGGCTAGACCATTTTGTCTGGGTTTTGAAATGAGTAGAGGCTTCTGACCCATTCATTACACATATTCAGTAATCATTGAATGAAAACACAATGATGGTACTAAATACCTCAGATACTGCTATACCTATCAGATATGATTACACCGAAAAAGTCTCACGAGATTTGATGACTACTCATTTGAACTATCTTAGCCACTTTAATACATGTGGGTTGTTCTGCTTGTACCATTGTATATTCGCCTTATCTGAGATCCGATTGAAAATTAACATTATTTTGTCAAATTTAGTTTAATCTCTAAATCTCTTGTTTGCTGCTTCATCAAACAAATTAAGAATTAATTATTAATTTTAAGATTTTAGAAGCCTTTATTCAACATAGCCTGTATTATTAATTGTAAAGGCTTAGATGAAAACATAACCGCGTGATTCAGATCAATCAAGTGATCCAAGGATAGTAGATGTTATGTATATTTCAGTTTCCAACATATCATCGCAAATATCTATTGTTTATTTTGAACATTTCCTTATTCAGGAAATATTATTGGCATATGCCAAAATACGTTATTATGACTAGGGCAGATCCCTATCTTCCGCCATACCCTGAATGTAGTGACTTTCAAGTGCGGTTCATTACAGGGTGACATGTTATAAACTGAAACAGAGCGAACAAATCTACACTATTGGATTGATGGTATGATGAGATGTGATGTGGGTGATAAATTAAAAATAGTTAAAAAAAGATGGTAAAGCAGAAAAATATTCATGGAGTACATTAGTCTGGCTGCTTGTAGACAGTTTCAAATAACATAGTTATTTTTACTGAATTAACTAAAGGGATAAATGCACGCATATATATATCTACATGTATGTATGCATGGTTTTCATGTCAGAAGAAGCACCCTAAAGGTACGATTCCACTGGCTCGCTTGTATATGTGCTCATGGCTCGCTCTTGCTGCGCTTGTTTATGGGGTGCTTGTCAGTCGCTCTTCATCCGCTAATATTTTCAGCGCAATACAAGCGCAGAGCGATTCTACTGGGATTCTACTGTTGCGCTTGTTTCCTATATGAAATCAATGGTAAATGTGTTTGTGCGCTCTTACTGCGCTCTTAGTCCGCTTCTTTAACAGGTAGAAAGAGCCTTGTGTTGCTGCGCTCAAATCAAACATGGCAAATATGAGCGCAACGTCCTGCGCTCTTCTAAAGAAGCGCAAATAGGCACTTTTTAGAGCGTACACAGAGCGCAGGAACCGATTCCATTAGATCGCTCTGGTTTCGCTCAATCTTCGCTTGTTATGCGCTCAAGATAATAAAAAAGAGCGGGCCATGAGCGGTCCAAAAGAGCGAGCCAGTGGAAACGCAGCCTTAAAGGTACGATTCCACTGGCTCGCTTGTATATGAGCAATTCCACCAATGGGTCGACATTTGACTATAAAATAGATTTTTGCATTTTCAACGAGAAATCTTGGTCTGTAGGTATTTTAATGAATTCTGTCCATTTCCTCGACGGAAAATACATCAGAAATACCCCACTTTTACATATCTGGCACCAATATTTATGATTCTAGAGGAAAAAAACTCTGTTTTATTGCCTAAAAATTAAAGAAAATCTTACTAATTATGAGAAAAAGGGTGAAATATAAAAAAAATGATGTCAAATCAGTGTTACATGTTTATTTAAACTTCATATCATGACCCTGGCAACCGAATAATGAGAACAAAATATATTTCTAATAATCCAGTGGTTGATTTGCAATGAAAAAATGTCTGGGGAAGTCTGGGGAAGTCACCATAACGTGCCTGTTTAAACCTAGAATAAAAATTGATTTATACACCAAGAAGAATCAAGTGGCTATGTTTCAGATAGTTTTCAATATATTCTCCCATATAATAATGAATGTATTTGAATTTTTTAGTTTTCTTCGGAATTTGAGCATATAATATATATATGGGAAGTTCCTATGTCACCATAACGTGCCGGACATTTTATTTAATAAAAAATTAAATATTTAGAGTTGAAAAAAATAAAGTATGGCTGAAGGTAAGTCATCATATAGCTCAAACATAAACAGCTACATTATCCCCCTGCTTTGCATTATTGCACCTCAAGACATGATGTCACCGTAACGTGCCGGCACGTTACGGTGACATAAAGTATGTGACATTAAAATTATGTGACATAATTGACATGACTGTATTGTGTAAACATACAGAGAACCTTTTCCCTTATAATTTTGCCTCTAAATTCTTAAACAGAATGTATATTTACCTTCATAAACAACCAATACAAGTATTCAAGTCATCTTAATAGGAAAACGAGAGAATAATGTGATATATTTGTGTATAAATTCTAAATTTAATGGATTATATGTCAATTGTAGCAGAGGGTCAATGACCTGTGACCTGTGCCGCTGCCATTACCATTACCATTACTGAATCGTTTTTTGGCTGTAACTTTTCTTCTAATTGGAATATTTTCACAAACTAAAAAGCATTATGACCCGTATGGAAAGACCTATGAAGTACACAATAATTAAAAACATTACGTCCATATATCATTTTATTTATTCCTAATTTATGTAGAAATATGTACAGTTCTTCTGTGCCCTTATGAGCTAGTTCCCGTGACGAGACTCCACAAAGCTGCCCTGACTACAAAATTCATTATTAACCTTCCCAATTTCGTCTATATTGTCAGCAATATGTGTAGTTTATGTATGAAAAATAATAAATCAATAGAAGCAATTTAAAAAAATTAGGAATTTTCAGCCATATGTCGACCAATTGGTGGAATTACTCATATGTGCTCATGGCTCGCTCTTGCTGCGCTTGTTTAAAGGGAGCCCGTCATTTGCTCTTCCTCCGCTAATATTTTTTAGCGCAATACAAGCACAGGGCGATTCTACTGGTCCGCTTGTTTCCTCTATGAAATCAATGGTAAATGTGTTTGTGCGCTCTCACTGCGCTCTTAGTCCGCTTCTTTAACAGGTAGAAAGAGCCTTGTGTTGCTGCGCTCAAATCAAACACGGCAAATATGAGCGCAACGTCCTGCGCTCTTCTAAAGAAGCGCACATAGGCACTTTTTAGAGAGTACAGAGAGCGCAGGAACCGATTCCATTAGATCGCTCTGGTTTCGCTCAATCTTCGCTTGTTATGCGCTCAGGATAATAAAAAAGAGCGGGCCATGAGCGGTCCAAAAGAGCGAGCCAGTGGAAACGCAGCCTTAGATGCATCTGGCTGACTACATACATATACCTTCACATTCTAGTGAAGTTTTGTAGAGCTTTTATGAAAGAGAGAAGTGACAACTGTTCATCGATTAATGTATGCTTGCCAAGTACATGTCAGAGTTTGATCAGTGGAGAGGCCCTCTAGGGAATCTTTCTCCTGTATTGAGCCTCGCCCTTTCTCACACAAAACAAATGAATGAATAAAGTATAAGGCCTTTGAGGACTCTGGGCAAGCGTGAAAATCCCTAATTGGTAAATAGTTTCCAGCATGCAATGTCCACTTTGGCACAAACTGCATGTACTGGTCCCATGTGTTGATTAGACTGTACAACCCTGCATACACTCCTATAGGTACTGCTGTACCTATGGAAACATGGCATCACATTTGGCAAATTTAAAAACCAGTCCCTTGCTATTTTAGCATTAGATAATGTTGAAAAGGCTGTAATGTCCATTCTTCTTTTGCTATATATTTTAGTGACACTTATTCCAATGCCACATCTCATGGTGGTCTCCGTATAAGTAAAATACAAAGGGAATTATGTTATACTCCCATTAGAAGGGTATGGGGATATCTAGAAAATATTTGTAATTACATATAAATGTGCCCTGGTTGTTTATCCAGAAAGGCTGTTAGAACAGAATTGCTATATCTAATTCATCTACCTGTTCCAGTCCACAGTGAGCACCCCAATGGTTTGCATGTTCTCTTTTTAACAGGAATCCGTAAGGATATGAGAAATAGCGAGATATATTCATTATTAATGAACCTGTTGTCATGGAAGCACATGGGAGGTCAATCAGTGTTAAATCCACCCGGTTCATCCACTATCTAGGGGCTACATAATGCATGGTGTTCTTCATAACCTCTTTGAACATGATATGAAGTTTAAAATTAAATCAATGATCTCCTATTGCGTTACCTTCATAGTCAAACTAATTATTAGTGTATAGATCTGTTTAAAATCTTCATATATTTTATTTCTGATATAGTGGGTCGGTGCCTCGTGGTTGATAACGTTGTGTCACGCCAAAAAGGAGAGAAGAATCTCCAAGTGCCTTGTCTTCAATCGCTTTCGAATCATACACGTACAGTAGTGGCGCATTCTGCCTATTTGGTAAAAACATCAAATATTACTTAGTCAGACTTGTGTTGACATTTGTGTTCCAAAGTGCCTAGGAACTAACTCCAAAATATCTTATATATAATGAATAAAACTAACATCAAGATCAAAGGTGCATTTATAAGGAAAATCATAAACCCTTTCTCCAAACTGGTCATGCATTTAGTTCATATATGTTTAAAGTGAACATAGCATCTGTCGGGGACAAGAATGAAAAACAAAAAGAGACCACTTGTTGTAATGGTTCAAATGATAACCAGTCCATCCCATAAGGTTGGGTAATGTCCTCGATCGTTGGCCATCTTTATTCCATGATTTGGCCGTGAGCGTACAATATAATCAATTACTTGCCGCTCACAAGGTGTACAATATAAATTCCCTGTATTGTACAGTGACGTCACGACCGTTCGAGACTTTGGGGACAACACAGTTTGATGAAATTAATGCAAATAAAGTTGTTTTAAGTTAAGAAGCATGGAATAAAAGCAAGAATAGCACAGTATCACGTCTTCGGTGGCCTATATTCTCCTCGTATGGCCGAAAAACAACTCGGCCTACGGCCTCGTTGTTTTCGGCCATACTCGGAGAATATAGCCCCCCTCATACGCGATACTATGCTGTTCTTGCTATATTTTATTCCTACAATTTCTTCCTTCATTATTTTGCCTTACCACTCTAGGTCCAAACCCTCAGATCAGATAAGAATGGTATGTCAGGCTACTTCACTGATCAGTTTCCTTGGTGTTTTAATGGGAATATAACGACATTTTGCGGTCTTAATGGAATTATAATGGCACTTTGCGGTTTAAGGCGAGAGGCTTTCCCTTCGTTTGAAGGGACTCTCTCAACTTTGGGCCTAGACTGTTACATTGATATTGACTCCGAAGCAGATAAATCATGTTATGCTTTGTTCATGTGTGTAGGATGGTGAGGACGATTAATTAACCATGGAGGCTCCACATACACCTGCGGATTACTGACCTTATTGCACTTAGATCGTATAACCTTAACCTTGGCCTTTAGTTGAGCCTGTCTGATGGAATGGATATTCTAATCTTGTTGTAACATTTGAATCTTACGTGACCAATAGAGATTATTCTTATCTACCCTTCTGGCACCGAGATACTGGCTTGTATTTCAACCACACCCCATAGATGTACAGACATTCTCCGGGATCACATGAAACGGGTAGAAAAGCTCCTGAATTATAGTAGGATAGATTTGCAATACTCAGAATTGCGTATTTCTCTTTATCTACTTTGTTTATACAGTTCTGTGAAAGGTGTATGTATACAGCATTGGGTATTTATGATAACATAAAATTACCCCATAAATGTGTGAAATACTTAGTGAGGATCAATGTTATCCTGAAATCGGTGAGCCACCCTTTAACTTTATGACCTCATCAGAACAGAAACATAGGTTAGAAGAGTGATCTTAATGTTCTTGAACAGAATATCAGTGGAAGTTTGTATATTCTATATAGTCCCAAAAATGTGAATTAATATAACAATTGTAAGCAAGTCCTTTTAGTGGATACTCCAGTTCAAAAGTGTGAATGTTTGTGCGAAACAACAACAACTTTCGATTGCCTAGGAAAGATCTTTCAATACTTTTTCAAGGGTCAATAGCTTCAGTATACAAATAATTATCAATATCTGAAAGAATTATCTGATCTCCTCGGAAGACAGGCATACATATCTTATTAATATTTTCCCCAGGGCCCCTACAAAATACAAAGCAAACGCTGCCTCTCCATTGAGTGTGTATTGGTTGAGTATCAATAGAGAGTGCCGGAGTTCCCTAGCAACAAACAGATTGTAAAGATAAGCAACTTCCACAAATTAAAGGCTAAAAAACGGGTAGGGAAGGCGTGTTCATGTGTGGGGGTGATCAATAGGAATAACAGATAAGGACAGCTCTAGTGAGAGGTGGATGTATGGACGTGTGGTTAGGGCCAACAAGGCATGCCCAATTGGCTTTACTGCTCTTTTTTTTTTTAAATTTACCATTTCATTTGATTAAGATATACTGACGGATCAAATGGCAATATCTAAGTATTTATTTCTTGTAAACAGTTATGCATTTTTCTTCAGATAAGCGCAGACGATTGTTATATTTCCAGAGCTTATTTTTACTTCCTTTATTGTTCCTATTTTTGGGATGTTGTGAAATATCATGCTTTTCCATTTTTAAGAAATCTCACCCATCTATATTGAACACGATACCGCCTTCATACCATTCTTTCCTCTGTGTCTATTATTGCTCCTTTATCCAACATCCTATTATTAGCTTTCTCTCATTCGCGGGGAATAATCATAATTACGGACATTGCTTTGGCTCAACTTCCTTGGTAATTTTGTTTTTCATTTATACTGTTTCTGCTATCGATTCTGATCTAGCCTCCCTCTCTCTCTCTCTCTCTCTCTCTCTCTCTCTACCCGCCCATATTATTCAATCCTCTCTATAGTTGACATGAATCACTATTTCTTTGGGTCTTGCCCCTCGGTGTCTAAATCCTAAAAGAATTAACAATTAAATTCTTTAGTAAATAAAGTACTGGTATTAACGCCCATATCAGCATGAACCCTCCGAAATCCCACTATTGAAACGCTAAGATATTCTGAAGATCAGGTATATTTGATACACTAGTTTCCAAAGCTCTAACACAGAATCATATATTTCTTCCTCGGTATAGCCCAGCATAACATCTAACTCATACTAGTCGGTTTCATATTCATGACACTGCCTTTTTTTACCTCCCAATACTAGGTGCCAATATTCTCTTAGCATTACTGAGTGGTAAGATTAACAGGAAGCCATAAAAAGGTGATAACGTGGAAACCACTTGTATCTTTTCCCCAGAGGCTAGTTTTCTCTACATGCAATTCTACTCCTGCCATGTACTTTTTATTGAACGTGTGTGATAAAATATTTAATGTTTTAAATGGATTTCCAATGTTGGCTCCGCTTGGTTGATATGCTCCCGTGACAGCTGGAACTGGAACTTATTGATAAAGAAGATATTTTTCAGTCGTTTTATGTTATGCCTTAGAATTTAAAAGGTGGTTCTTTTTGGTTTCAGTTGAAAATCCTTGATGATTCCTGTTGCTTCAGGGATATTGGTCTTTTAAATTATTTGATGTATATTCCAAAATGTAAATCCCAAATTTGTCGAGTTTGTAATGTGTTACAGGAAAATGAGTCACAAGTAGCAAAAGTGATATATTTAAGAGATGTATTTGTGGGAATGTTTTTATTTTTGGGGTGCTTGACGCTGATCTCGTGGCATCGATACATGCACCACATTTCTAGACAGTGTATTCAATATATCCTTTACAACTTATAGAGTATATTTAGCTATTTTACCAGAAAATGTCCACCCAGAAAAATTGCAAACATTGTTTCAAAAATAAAAATATCAAACTTAAAATATAGAAATACTTATTAGATGTAGTATCTTTGGTATCGGCTTGATCTCATCTTTTCAAATATGATGATGCCTCAAAATCCATCTTTTGCGACTTGTGACTCATTTTCCTGTAACACATCACTTATGTCTCTAAGTAAGATCTATAGAGACGGCACAACTACTTATCACATAATGGAGAAATAAAATACAAGAACTTTGGCCCTCGCACCTGAAGTATCATTTTATGTTTGAATGATGGGCGACACAGTAGAACGTATCAATTCATAGTGAAACAATGTATTCACGATACTCTCTAAAATTTGATCCCTCCAGCTGACAACGGTGAATGAACTGCATTCTATAGAACTTTGTCCTTGAACATATATTATATGACATTTATAACAAAATGTGATATTGCATTTTTCAGATGAGCACTACCATTCAAAACTCTTCCTCGATTGCTGTGGTCTCGTTCGCCGCGTAATGAGAGATTTGAAACGAGAAGTCGGGTTCAAGATAGGGCCCTGGAACCAAGCCTACATGTTTGACACGTTGCCTGGCAACGAGAAAATAGAAGACATGAGACCAGGAGACCTCGTCTTCATTCAAGCCACCTATTACAACCCCAAAAGTAAGACTGGCTAAAATGTTTAATAAAATTGGATTCAAGATTAACCTTGCCATCGTTAATCTTTTCCCACTGTATCGTTTTCAAGACAGTAAAAGACTTTATTTACAATAACAACATCCTAGTGGATGAATGGATCAAAGTTCTGAGTGATGATGGTTGCGAAAATCGATGTAATTCCTAAATATTTTTATTTAATTGATTTAGGCGGGTCTAGAAATCGGCCACGACATCTGAATTATTTGGTTAATATTTACTGTTCTTAAATATTAGGGAAAATGGAAAATACTAATGTTCCTTTTCATGATGGAAAATCAGTTAACATTTATTATTATTTATACGTAAATAAGATACTAGACAACTGCTGGGGTGGAGGACGAACTTCATTGCCGTAATAGCTAGAAAAGACTAGGAACACTAGATGACATCCTAGAATCAAATCAGCAGGTATATGAATTACCACAATCCCACACAAGACCCCCAATGAAGAGAAAGAGTAAAGGCTTATTTAACTTAAGGACGAGATAGGAAACACGCTAACATGAACCGGTACCCTACCTTTCCCAATCGTTACCAATGGGTCTTTTACATGCAATGCATAGCCTATAGATATTTATTGGAAGGATTTGGAAGTGTCAGACTGTTGCTAAGAATATCCAGCGTCTATGCATTGAAGCATGGTACTTAACAAAAGCAATGATGAGGTCAAGCTTTTGGGTGTGCATATTACCCACCCCAACATTAGAGCTGTCGAACCCGATATAAATTTTGATGGTGCCATCCTCAAAATGAATGGGGTCATAGGGGCTTGGGCGGGGAGGAATCTATCATTGAAGGGCAAAGCCATTATAAACAATGTATTAATACTCCCTATTATCCAACATCTGCTGGCCTGTGTTCCCCTTGACATTTATCTCAGAAAAGAGATAGAACGCGTCACAAGGAAGATGGTGTGGGGAAAGAGAAGCAGTAAAATTAGTATAAAATTCTTGAAACAGTCGCATGAAGATGGGGGGTTGGGTCTAAGATCAATTGAAGAAATCTTCATAGCTAACAGAATTAAATGGGTGGGTTTGATGTTATCGGGGAGAAATAAGAAATGGACCAGTATAATTGAGACCTTCCACAAGAAAAATATGGAGGACCTGTTATTGAGCAGACTAATGCCTAATATTTTTCTCAGCGACTTCTTTCGGGAAGTTTTCAGGGTGTGGAGGAGGTTCTATTATAACAAAGAGCCTGCCTCTAAAAGGGAGGTGTTGGCCGAACGTATCTGGGAAAACAGGTTTATCAGAGGTGGGGGTAAAGTGCTTAAAAACCATCCATGGAAAAGGAACGGGATTATCACCATTGCTGATGTGGTAGATGAGAATATGGAAATCTTGACGGTTGATGAAATTGTACGTAGATATGGAGTCAAATGCAACTTTTTAGAAAGATTAACCATTAAAAACACGGTCCCACATAGATGGCTTGTACTAGCTAGGGAAGGGGAGGAGGGTGATAGGCAAGAAAACAGAGTTGATTTCAAGATAAGGGATAAGGTATTTAATGTTTATGATTTTGAAATTAATATATTATATAAGGAGTTAGTCAAAATGAATGGACCTGGATACGCAAAGCTTGAGAAATGGAATGATATCCTAGCTCAGGATGCCTTTCTGGGTTCTAAAGAGGTATGGGAAAAAATCTTCACCATCCCATTCAAATGTACGAATGAAGCCAGGTTGCAATCACTACAGTACAAGGTCATACATAGGAATATATGCTGCAACCAATACTTAAAGAGAATTAAAATAATTGAATCGGATCGCTGTAATTACTGTGATGAGACGGACTCCATTGTACACTTTTTCTTTGAATGCCCTAAAATATTTTTATTTTGGAGTAAGTATGTACAGTGGTGTGATTGCAATACGGCTCTCGAAGATTTAAATGTAAAAAAAATCAATGCCAGTTGTGTTATCCTTGGCTACGAAGGGCATAGTAAGTTTCAGGAATTCTTAAACTGGTCCATTATAATGGCCAAGAATTATATTAATAGACAAAGACTGTTTTACAAGAATGATGTAGTTTTTGGTGTTTTTTTGATTGAAATGAGACACAGATTCAAATCTGTGGAGGTGAATTGTAAGATCAAGGGAAGTAACTTGGAAAAATGCAAATTGTGGAAAAACATACTGTATGATGATGTGGTAGAATGATATGTTTTATTCAAGTGTCAATTACATTTCCAATATCAAGACTCATGAGTGTTATAAAAATTGAGATGTGGGTTGGGTCTGCATTAATGCAGATCTCCCAACGACCCCCTTTTTAAATAATATACAAGTGATAAACGGGCACTTTCCTTCATCATTTCCTGGAACTAAAAATTTAATGTTTGGCCTATATACCAGGTCCGGAATACGAGTTTTAACTGTAATAAGTGGAGGTAGCTCGCTTTGTTCATTGTATTATAACTGAGCCCTCAAGAGATACATTATGGGTTGTTAGTCTTTGTCAGTAAATCATCTAATTCATGGAACAGCATTATTATTCAGAAGTACTGATTAAGTGAGTGGAGGTGCATTAAGCACGCAGGTTGTTATGGAAGAAAATAAGAAAACAACAAAAAAACAATAAAATACAAGGTTAGCAATATTCGTGCATTAGAAGTGTAAAAGCCCCGATGGCAGGATTGTGAAAATAAAGACCTTTTAAAAAAAACAAAAAAACAAAAGCAATGAGAGATGAGCCAAAGGGTATGTCAATCAGTCTTGATAAGATAGGCAATGAAATAAATAACTTTTGATCAGCACCCGGTCTGTCCCTATCTAACTTGTCCTCGGGTTGTATCCTGCATTTGACCTTGAGATGACCTTGGAGTGACCTCTATTTGAGCTTGTTCACATCTTATCAAATCAGTATGATGGATTAGGTCATACCGTAGGATCACAGTATGTAGTCATTACTCTTTTCAGCTTATTTCCCGCAGGGGTTAATCTTTTTGTATAGCCGTTCATGAACCAGAATCAAATTATGGTGCAATAATATGAATCGTAACAGTAAAAGTGACATTTTTTTAGTTTATTTGGGTAGTAGTTTTTCATCCATCAATATGTAGTCATTCTACGAAACTTTACTTGGATATTGGAGCCAATCTAATCTTAGTTACATATTCAGTAAACCGTATCTAGGCCAATACGTAGTCTAAGGTTATGGGATATTGGGGGATTTTATATTATATTTACAATATATCATAATTTCAATCAAATTTCAATTTCTACATTGGATTGTACTCCTCAACCCTAGAACCCTGGAAACCCTACCGATGTGTAGTATGAACTTGCTACAATATGCACTCCGCATTTTGCCTTGAAACAGTGCAATCTTTCACCCTCCTATATATCTTCAAAAAGATTGTGGGTCAGATTTTCAGATAATGTACAATTGGCAGCTGTACACATTTAGTAAATTCTGCAAAATTAGGTCGCAATTTGGTTAATACTGGGTATATTCGGCATTGCATTGATTCTAGCAATCTGTTTGGTTAGGTTGAACAGTATTAATTTTTTACTTTATTTTTGTCTGAAATTTGAGTTATTTGAAAGAATTGGTGAAGGTGAACTGTACATTTTCTGAAAACCTGGCCCTTGTATATCTCGGGTGAAACCTATAGATACGTTTTTGCAAATACCTTTTGTACTGGGACGTTTAATAGCAACCTCGTATAAAAGGCATCAGGATATTATTAATGAGGACTACATCTTACACAATTACTATAAACAAACTGCTTCGAAATGACATCAATACAATTGACCTATTTACCAGGGAGACAGTTTATTCAGCTGTAGGAAACAGACTCGTGCAAGGATCCAACTTGCATGGTCTACGCTACACAAAAACAAGGCCTCCAACACGTGGAATTCCCTGCCTGTTTGTACGGGATAGCATAGTTTATGTAGTTGCTATGGCTACCTGAAACATGCCTCATAGTTTAAGTTTAATTAGAAAATGAAGTTGGGTTTGAAGATCACGTAATCCTTCACTTTTCAGGTTGTTTGGGCACACTTGTTGTTTACTTATTCACTAATTCATTATTTAAGTTTGTTGATGTAACGGGAGCTATCAATATACATTGATAGCTCTGGTGTTATCTTCTGCCATCTGGAAAGATTGATGTTCTGTACATGGGGCTGAATTATATCTAAACCATTCCGATAATGCATAACAAAACCTGTATTGAGAAAGGATATTAGTCAGGTGCTTTAGGGTAGAAAACAACATGAAACGTTTATTTTCTGGATAAAAGCGCCAAATTTCCTGCATGTATAGACAAAAATGTACTGATTAATTCTATGCCTTGCAACAAGTAATCATGTCACTCGAACACCCTAATTCAGCCATTTTTCAATATTAGTCCAGGAGACTTGAGTAAAAAAGGGCTGAACCTAGAACTTTCTAAAATTCAACTGAAGGTTAAATAAATGTTTTGATCTTAAGGCACCTGACTACATTATTATAACTTTACTATAGGCTATACAGGCGGTGGCAATATTTAAACTTTTGATATGGAGCATCGTATATGTCTAAGAGAAATATATACAGCATACATGATCATGATAATGCATGCTTAAGATGCCTTGTAGCTCCCTAGCTAGTAGTCGAATGTTCCATGAACCAATTGGAAACATGTAACTATGCCTGGAAAATTGCCTGGAGAAACCTATTGCCTGGAGAAACCCAATAATATTTGAATGTCACATTTCTTTAACTAATGAAATGAGATATTTGAGTGTCCATCGCTCGTTCTAGTTATTTTGGTTCTTAATTTACTTTGAAAGGTCAGTAGAAAACATATTTTTCTTGGTGAATGCTGATTCAAGGACACCTCTTCCTTTCATTTGCTGAGAACGTCATTGCTTGGCTACCAATGGCGTGTAAAAGATTTAGGACACCTCTGATTGTTTTAATTGCCTATGTGTGTTTGTTTAGATTATATTCATTATATCATATTAAATTTGGTAGGATTTGATTTAGTTGTAAAGTCTGACTAACTTGGCAACGCATGAGAATAATCACCATTGTGGTTATGCGTATTTATAAAGAATTTAAATGAACAAGGTCAATAAAATATATATTAAAAAAAGACACTAATTGGGTATGAATATGTTAATATGTGTGGGTGGGGGTGGGGGTGGGGGGGGGGCGAGTGGTCTAAAAAATGCGTTGGGTAGGTCACTTGCATGAGTGTCATGTGGGTTTGACCCCGAGCGCGGCTGCAATTTCACCTCTTCCACCCACCCCCCCTTCCCGCAGTACCTCCCCTAGTCCTGGTAAAAATGTACAACATTAAATATAATGCAGCTTTGTTGTATCTGGGATAGTACAGATATCTTATGTCATATCGCACCAATCATAAATCCAGGGTACGTAGCTGCAATATATGACCACGACGAAGAAAGAATGAGTCGAAGAAGAGTGAAAAAGGTTGAATAGAATGAGTGAATAAAAAAGTATAAACTAATGTTTAAGCATTGGTCAACGAGGTGTTTTGATTCGCCAAATTCACATACATATATCCTGAAACCCCAGGAAAATTGAGTTGTCTACTGCTTTCGGTACGCATTTTAGTACAACACTGTTACTTTTAGTACAACAGTGAAACACGAATCACCCAAAAGTGTACCAAGACACTGTAATGTCTCAGAAAAATCCTAGACACTCCTATAAATAAATATTATTTATAAGATATTATAAAATATTAACGGACCCTAAGAAGTATGTCCTAGGACTAAATAGGTCTTATTAAACTTTTGTTTATTCATTAAATTCCAATATTATATTTAAAATGACCTGGGAGAAAGTTTCAATCTTTCTCACAGTCTTTCATAAAGCATAAATTATGCATGAATGGCCACACCCATATCTTATTGCACAAGGGACAGTGTTAATAAAAAAATAATTATAATATTGATAGGCTTTGGAATAAGTAGTCACTATTCCTGCCAATCAGCTTTCTCTCGCGTCCACCCGACCGTGGCGCACCCTGACCTTTGATCTCAGATCAAAGCGTCGTCATGGCAACGATGGCGGCAATACTGACCAATCAGTAATCAATGACGCCAAACATGTTCCACTTAACTGCACATGTGCAAAGCCTGACATCCGGTGGTTCCAGAGATAGATTTCACCGTTGAATAGATCCGTGTACCGCCGTGGAAGTCGTCTGCCCAAAATATTGGCTCCTAAACAATACCCTAGATGGCAGCTCAAACATCGGCATTAATAGACATCTCCTGTCATTGATAGGAAATCGATAATGGCGCCCTTTTCCCATCACTGACCCCCCCCCCCCCCCCTATCTGTTGAGCGTGATGAATAATGGAAGAGTGGCTCATCAATATATAGGGGTCATCCATACATTCCACATACAATTTCCTCCTCTCATACGTCTCCATCTTAGAACTACTATTAAATGCAAAGAGTTATGCACATCATTATTACATAACTTGTGTGCTTGGTACATAGCTAGGTGTATGTTCGCCATAGACCTGCAGGTCGTTGATAACATTATAATGGTAAGTTTTTCTCATGCAAGGTTATTCGTTTTTACCCCATGAGATTTAGGAAGTATAATAAGTATAAATGTTGACAATCCAAGATATAGTTGTGGGCGAGTGATTGAAACTATAATTAGCAATTGTATTGGTTTCCACGGTTGTATAATATGCAATATCTTAATAAGGAAATATGAAAAACCTGAACCGTTGAACTGAAAACTATCAACCGTCCATTTTGGATGTTTATGTGATTTACTTTTCCCCTATGTTCAGATTGAATCGTTTTATCTCTTAAGTGGCTATATCAGCAGGTTCGATCTTGGTCACTTTGTTGTTCCATCTTGTGGAAGACCACAATTGGCTTTCATTGCGAAATAGGTTTGGTGCATTATTCTGAGGCGAAGCCAAGGGATTATGCCAAAATCAGCAGCCCCTTAATATCAGTCATTAATTCTTTAAAGGGAGACTTCTCACTTTTCTGACCTAATCAAGAGTAACTGATTTTCTACTCAATTTTCTACTCAATTTTCTGGTATATGGTACTAATCCCTGGTGATATTAAAACTATGTCATCCATAGTATATGAGATATTTGGTCAAAATAGTGAGTAAATTCATTTCGATGTGAAGGTTAAATTCCAAAGTGCCAGTTGGGTTGGCATCTGGAGTTATGTAACCCCAGGTCACTTTATCTTTTCTGGGGTGTGGTCACTGATACAGGGTGGTGATTGGTCAATAAAATGGAAATTAGCTTCTTTCCTGTCCACTCGGGCCATGGGGGCAGCATCTTATGGTGATTAAGCTCTTTCCTCTGAGATTTGAAATGGGTAGGGGCTTCTGACCCATTCATTACACATATTCAATAATCATTGAATGAACACACAATGCTGGTACTCAAAACTTCAGATACTGTTATACCTATCATATATATGATTACACTAAAAAGGTTTCACGAGATTTCATGACTACTCATTTTAACTATCTTAGCCATTTTAACAATGCACCAGCAGGCCCAAACTGGAGGTTAACAATCCTTTTAGTCTCAGCCTAGTGGTTATGCCCCAATACCGTTCAAGGCAGTAACTAACTATAGCCATTCGGTCCCACCCATATCACCCACCCCCACCAAGGCACCATACTCAGATGACACTGTCCGTGTCCAACTTGTCCGTCCATGTCCTTCCGCCAATACCCCCCCCCTCCCCGCTGAACCCTTTTCCCCACCCCCTCCCTCCCTCCCATCCTCCCTCCATCCATCCTCATGTTAATCCTTCACTGCTCTGCATTTTGACTCCCACCCTCTGCCCCCCCCCATCTCTGATTGCTCCTTCCCCCTTTCCTTATCCTAGACAGTTTCAATCGTTCTCACATCTATACCTCCTCCTTCCTTTTCTCCACCACCCACTTTTTCTCCTCTTCTTCCTCCTTCTCCTCCTCCTCCTCCTCCTCCTCCTAGTCCTAGCTCCTCCTCCTCCTCCTCCTCCTCCGCCTCCACCTTCCTTCACATACTCCACCAATACTGCCTATCTCCCTTCTTCTTCCTTAGCTCCTCCCCCTCTGGCGATCCTATCATCCATCCTTCCACCACCTACTCATTCTCCTCTTCTTCTTCTTCCTCTTCGTCTCTTTCTCCTTTCGACCATCACATCCACCATCTCCTCCCCCTGCGCCGCCGCTCACCCACCCCTGCCCCACCCACGCCACACCCTTCCTACACATAAGCATACATCACTTGGCTCCTCCCCCACCCACAGCCACCACCACTACCACCTCCCACACTGCCAGCACCTCCCTGCAGTTCATCTAGTACGTTTCCAGTGCATTCCTTTTTACCACAAATCAATATAGCACTGACAAAGTTGCCATGGTAACATCAACTGATCATTGGGGCCCTTCATACATACACACATTCTGACTCTTTTACCCTCTCTCTATCTCCATCTTCCGCAATGATGTATTTTCCTTTCTCCTGACTGTTCATCCGCCCATATGAAGTCTTTATTTGATTCTTTAAAACTTGCCCTATGCTATCGACAATATTTCCTGAAGTAGTATAGGTGCTCGCTGAATATGCATTGTTCTAGGATCCAAAGGTCGTTAACATACTCGTTAACAATCGGAATACCATGCATACTTAGAATTAAGTTTTGAGTATATATATGTAGATAATATACTGTGAATATTCGAATACTTTTATAATTGTATGCAATTGGGAATTTTCTCCTTGAATCAGCCAGGATTTTTACAGAAGTCTTTTCCTTTTCATTAGCATTTGCTTTGACGCGAATGCTTGAGAATGGTTCCACTATTTTTCGTGCAGTTCATATCACTTTGCCTTAGTATTGTCATCCTCTCCTTCCACACCAACAATCCAATGTACAGAATGATAGCAATAAAAAATATTTTACCAACAATGGTTCACAGGGTCCAATTCCAGTGCCCTACGTATCATTTAGCCATTAGTTGGGAATAATACACTCAGAGTATTTTTCTCCTCTTCCACCAACAATTCCTTTCATATGAACCTTCCACGATCTTACACGGTTATAATAGTGTACGTGAGAATATTGGATGCATATTTTGCTGGAACATAACTAGATAAACGTTTTTTTTATATATATAATGTCGACGGAAAAGAGGCGTTATCACTACACCCCTGCACTCAAAGCTAAGGTAAAGTTTCTACCTGTGCTGAACCCTTTTTAAAGTTGAAACTATAAAGCTCACCCATATAAACCCACCTTTTCATCTGCAATTCTCTTTCATCTCCCCCTATAAGTATAATGCTTCCCTGTATGGTTCCATTCTTTAAAAGGGTTTATCGAACGTTGGTAATATAATCACGCTTGGTACACTTTTGCTGGCAGACTTTTGTCATTCGATGAATTATTTGTCGGCCAGAGTTTTGTCACGCTTGTTTCAGTGACACAGAATTGAGTTTCATGAATGATTAAAAGATGGCGAAACTAACAAAAGATGGTAAACGTCCCACGCCATTATCAAGTGCAAATTGTTATAATTGTTAATTGACTTCACTTTCTATTTATATAACAAGTTGCCAGGGAAAGAGAACCACGGGGCGAATTAAATTATGAAATGTGTCAGGTTATTGATTCATGTAATATAATAGTAATAATTATTATAATCAGTTCCCTAGTTGTAATTCCAATAACCAAAATATTATTTTGTAAAATTCAGTTGTGTAGTTCTAAGTGCCTGGTCCGCCTATATTCCCCATGTGCCTAGATCCTTATACTTCACGTGTTATCTCGATAGATCACATTCTACGATAGTTCTCGAGACCTGATGGAATGAGGCAGGCTTTTCAGAATACACATTGCCCCCTAGTGCTGAGTAGCGGCACTATTTGATGTTCATGTGGCTTCATCTTTAGGAAAGCGACAGTACTCTCCGTTTTGAAATGAAGTTTCTTTCTGTGGGTTTTTTCAAGAATAAACAAGCCAAAGGTTTTCCACCGTTCTGGACATATATTTGGTTGGTCATGGGCTAGTTCCATTGAGAGATTTGTCAATAGATTTCTAAGTCGACTTCTAGGGTATTTGATTTAAATGAAATAGGGCTATTGTTAAACAATCGAGCCGGAATAACACCAGCCTCAGCGTACATCGTGTTCTTCTATTGATCAGTGACTGAATGCAAACCGACTTGATGCTTGGTCAAGTTTTCAATAGATATTTTATATGGCCACCCCTAAATGGTTTAGGACACCAGTATATTGCCCAATTAGGTACGATGGCTATGCGATTGAATTACACAGGGAGTGGCATCAGGCCGAATTGCTGGGAATATTCTACTATTATAAACTTGGTATACTATGAATATTGAGACCCTTTGTATCTATTTAACTAAAACATGTACTTATAACCAGTATTACGATACAATGGATTGCTAATTACATAAAGGGGATCTTTTTAGGATCCATATTATGTAAGGTACTCTGTATCAATATGTCATAGGACACTCTATATTATATTTGATAAACTCTATTGAAGATTGAAGACATATATTTACACATGAAATATTCAGGCATTCACTGTGAACATATTAAAACAATAGTTTACTTCGTTTTTGTGTTGGACAAATGATCGACCTTCTGTCTGCCAGTTTTACATACAGTATATGTACTTGATGTTTTTTTTTATATTATTTATTTCCTGCTATCTCACTTATGTTTTTCCTATTTCTTCTCATCTAAATTAAGGCTCGCAAGACGTATCTGTCTTTTCGGAGTTTGATAATGTCGAAGTTGTAACATCATTCATTTAGTATTGCAAGAGTTTTTATAATTGTTTAAAATCAAGGATGGTTTCTTTTTTGTCGAGCAATTTCTCATAGTATAACTTCAATCTGTGGATTATGTTAGTAGTTTATTATTGTTATTCAAATTAGATCAGGCAATGCTGAGAATATCATCATTGATGAGATGTATTTGTACCTGAAAAAATATTTTTCATATCAAATCAAAATCAGAAGGCCCTCAAGTTCTACAGTTGGAGTTTAAGCTTCATTTGTTGGACATGTTCTTTTAATATCTGATGTATAGTCAAACAGATCCAACCACTTAATCAAAATTATTTTCATTATTTCTAACTGTAGTGAAAAAGCAGCCCCATGATGTGACGCACGTTGAAGTGTGGCTCGGGGAAGGAGAGAAGACGATAGGTGCCCGATGGCAGAAAGGCGTGGTGCAGATATTTGAGAGCTACCGTTTTACAGCGAGCTCCTATCACTCTGAGAAATATGTCTTCAAATCTATTGATCCTTGGCTCAGAGGTCAATGCAAGAGGTATTCAGTCAGCTATTCATTCAACTCTCACTTTTATGAAATAAAACATGAGAAAACCCATAAGTGCTGAGAAATTAATTCATTAATTAATTAATTAACAAAGACTTTCCACATTTTATTGTGCTTCATGATGATGGCCCTGAATATTAAAAACGCAGTGACTCTAGATCTCATTTAAGTATTATATCTTACCTGGCACTTGTGCCTTGTTGTATAAACAAAATTAAACACCTTTGTTATTTCTAACCTGTAAGACATTGACAAGGTATGATCTATACTATAATGCCATCGCATTTCTTGCAGTCAATGCAAAACGCATCAGTGGAAATCACGAGCTGAGAAGTTCAAACCGCCAAAGAAATCTATTTTCAATATTGACGACAAGCAAAACAAACAGCAAGTTAGTATCTCAGTATACTTTAGTGTTATTATTCTTATTACAAATGCCCTTGAAGGATTGTTATTGTAGGGATTTGTGGGCAATGTATGTCAATGTAGGACTTTTGTTCTGTATTAAATACTTTTGTATGACATATTTTCCCACCTAATGATATTTACTCTGGGTGTTCAATGTTATAGATTAAGTTTTTCTTAATTGTTCTGATTATATTTTCCCATCCATTCGCTGAATTATATGATTGGTTATCTAAGAAAATATTATCTAATAAAAGGTTCACTTTTTTAATCATCTTCATTGGCCATTCAACATTTAAAACCTGATCTTGTGTCCGTGCACCTCCTAGACTTTTCTAGCTTCACAATATCAATTGTCATTCTAAGAATTATGTCAGTAATTTATTGACAGATTAAAATATAATTACTAAGGGAGGCTAGTAAAACTCCTTATTTTATCAGGGTCTATAAAGATTTTGAAGTAGAATCTTTTTCTGTGTTGAGTTATTTTACAGTAAAATATTCATATGGTGGTGGGTGGGAGAAAAAGCTCTTCTCCTTCCAGTGGCCAGTGTAAGAATGGCCTACGATGACCAACAGCTGAGTGTCGTGGGTAATAAGGTTCACAAAGTTACTGTAGATGCCTCCACATAAACTATTAGTAATGTTCCTATTACCACCAATGTTACATGGTTCTACATTCCTTATATTTTTATTTCTTTCCAGGGTCACAATAGTGATAGTAGTGAGGGCCATGGAAATTTCTCCAAACCAAAGACTTCCATCTCCAGACAAATGAACAGCAATACTTACTTCAAACCAATCCTGCCTTCTGCTAGGAAGTCTGCAAAGAAAAAGAAAGGTGCCAAAAAGTCAGTCGCCAAGGGTGCCAAGAAAAAGAGTGCCAATAAGGAAGGACGTCAAAAGGAAGATGGGACGTCAAGTCAGCAGCAGCAGCAACAACAACTACATAACCAACAACAACAGCAACGTCAAGAACCAGAATTAGATGAATTACAACCTGTGGTGAGCAAGAGAGAGGAGTCACAAGTCAGCAGTCAACCAGTACCACTGCCTCGTAAGTCATTACTACAACGGCCTGTAGAGGCGCCACGAGCTGCTGCTCACAAAGACAGATCAGAGATATACAAAGTACCTGAGCCTGAAGAGGACAAAGAGAACTTTGCCAACGGTGGTCCAGAGCCTGATGAAGAAGAGGAGGAGAACAATACGAGAGAGAAAGGTGATTGTGAAGAGGAGGAGGAAGATGAAGACGATGAGGATGATAGTGAAGAGGAAGAAGAGATATTGGAACCAGATGAAGAGGAAGAGAGCGACGAGGACGATGAGGAAGCTGAGTGTGAAGAGGAACAAGATGCAGAGGACACAGTGGGAGATTCTGATCTTGGTTATGTTGGCCAGAGAGAGCAGGCAAAGAACACTCTGCCAAACATATTTGAAGAAGGCAATGTGAACATGGTGACTGCTGCTCTCCCCAAGGATGTCACTCCACTGAGAGAAGGCTCAGGAAGAATTACTCGTTTGAGTTTAGTGCATGCTCCCTCCAGTGCTCGCCCATTATCGGCCCGCTCTATAATTGATGATGATGATATTTCAGTCCTCAACCTCCAGCAAGAAGTTCCAAATTTCTCTCTATTCCCTGCTGCTAGGGCAAGTAAGCGATCTGCTTTTTCAGATTACAGAGTTCCATCGGTTGCTCCTCCTCTTGTAGATTCACTTGCCTCCTTAAGGCAAGAGTATATGCCGGACGATCGGTTTGTGATCAGTCGTGGGCCGAGGCCACAGTCGACATCTCGAGCAAGGCCTGGTCTACTACAGCGCAAATTCATGCTAGTTGGTACACCGGCACCTCAGTCTGTGTCGAGGTCTCCTAGGTTAGATATCAGATTAAGGACTTCTCATTCAGATTTCAGGTCGAGGTCTCTCATCGGTTCAACGCTGAATTTCGGGGCAGTCTCTGATCTCCATTATGGGGCCCCTTATGATGTTGATGACCAAGGTAAATATGGAGGCCGGGGAGGCAGTGGTGGAACATCCAGTAATCAAGGTGCGAGACTCTAGTGAGAATAAGGCAGTTAGAAAGTTAACAGTATTAGGTTATTGTTCGTGTTGCCACCTTTTATGGCAGGTTCATTGTGTTATAGTGGGGAAATTTACTCCATGTTTTACTGTGATGACCATTATTAGGTTAATGTATATGAATACAGGTAGTGCCTTTCAAAGGACCTGCAATGTATTATCTTTAGCAAACCTGGCATAGAAGAATAACGAAAGAGATGGTAGAGGTAAGAGTATTGCTTTATGTTCGCCTCTCTTTGTAGGTGTAGTTCTCGCCTAGAAACTCAATAACAAAAGTGTTTTAAACAATGTTACCTAGCAAAAAGGTCTACAGAAATTGTGCTCCATTATTGTCCATTCCATACAGCAAGGTTGACGACTTTTCAAATTCTCGCTGAGATATATACTCTAAGCCTCACTTTAATTATCATGTGCATATTTGATATGAGGATGAGTTATCACATATGTAATAAACAATGTATAGTGGTATCATACTGTTCTGATAAAACTGTGGTAACATTCAGTAAAACTAGAAAATACTTTTAAAATATTTCTAAGTTAGATTGTTAAAAGCATACATATGATAGATAAGTTAGCTGATGTGTGGCTCTCATATGCTTGGAATGTGGCATTTGTTGCTCTTTCACCAACTATTCAGCCTCTGGCTTGTTTTGCTATTTGTTTGCAGCTTGATGCAATATTCTCAAATACCCCGTAGCCATTGATGCAATATTCTCAAATACCCCATAGTTATTGATGCAATATTCCCAGATATCGCATTTCGATGCAATATTCCACGATATCGTAATACAATGCAAAATCCTGAATATCACACCCCAATGCAATATTCCCAGATATATTCCTCAGAACAATCGATGCAATATTCCACCTCCCTCAAGACACTCATTCACTACCCTGTATTTATATACTAGCTTATAGATAACACTCCATTCAACTGCGTCATATCAATGTCACCATGAAATATGTTAGTCGAATTTTCGTGCAGGTCAAAAATCATTTCATGTTAGGACATACTAATTATTGCATATGTTAGTTTTACCTAGTCAGCAGTTGTGATAATGCATGCTATATAAGGAATGGTGCTGTGGAATGATTATTAGGTACGCTTCTGGAAATCCATCTACGCCAATGCCCTTACTAGTGAAGCGAATCCAAGGATTTTGATCCAAATCGATTATTTGCGATATTCTCATCGCACCAATCTTAGAACTATTATTACCTAATATAATATTAATTTAAGTGTGTATGACAGTCTATCATTTCATGAAAATTTCATGAAAATAGAAACAAATATTGGCCAGAAAGCCATATGCAGATATATATACAAATATTGAGGGTTAGTAGCCTAATTAGTAGGCATTTGTGATTGTTAGCAATCATTATGAAATAATCAACGTCCTCATTATTTTAGTTTTGTAAATCGAACAGATTTAGGTCAGCAACTGCAACCAGTTTGTTTCAAATATAATGTATATATTATGTGGAGTTCAAACTGTGACACATTCGGAAATACTATTTCGGAAATTATAAAATATCTCCATAAGGTGATGCTATAAAGAAATCCCCACCCCACTTTTACACTTCCTACAATAAAATCAAATAATCAATTTGCTTGCCTGGGCCACGATTAGGAAATCTGGCCTATACAGACAGAAGGTGGACTTTATAACCTTTAAATGCGCAATTTCCTAGCCAAAGCGAATAGAAGTCTTGGTCACAACAAATGTAGTAGAGGTTTGAAAGTTTCCATTTTCATGTATTTCTTTGTCGGAAAACGTGTTTCGTAATTCTTACCAAATATATCAAACAGGAAATAGCTTCACAGATATAATATGGCTGGTAATAATTGACGTGTCAGACAGTATTCCCTTAGGACCTCATTTCTCCATGTTATTTTTAACCACTTACCAATGATTTAAGAGGTCTGGGGATACGCCTATAGTATCCCGACGGGCAAATGAGCGCGATTCTACGCGATTTTTAATGCGCAATTATCTCGCCATAGTTCTGTGATGAGAGTGGACGCTTTTCACGCAATAATTATTGCGCAATGATTGCGTCATGATCACGCTAAGGGTATAACGCAATATTGGTGCAATAATCAGCAAATTCTTATTGCATTTTGAATGGGATATTTGTATACTACAGATTCCTTATATCAATAGCATCAGAAATAAATGACAGACTTCATGGCAGTTTCATTTTCCTGTCCTGGCAGCAGTACTATATTTCTTCTCACAGAAAGGTATGAAGGGTACCATTATTCCCTAAAGATTTCAGAGAGGGTTTAGGGAAGAGCTTGTGTTGCCCTCTCTTTATAGACATCATTTAGTTTTCATCAATTCTACCATCCTTTTAGTGAGCCTGAAGCAAAGAAGTCTCCTATCTGAAGTGTTCCAGTGGTTGAATGGCTCTGCCTCCCCCAAGCCACTAGGGACAATCTATATGTACAATCATAAGAGTGTTTTGATCACAGCATTTTTCTATATATCAAACAGTTATATAACACACATAAACTATAGAAGTATATCACTTATACCATTCCTATGTACATTATGTGAAACTTCTATAGTACTATAAATGCCACATAAGTGTGTTAACGTCACTTTTATTGTAAAAGAAATTGTAAATGCACCCCAGTTCCCAGTTGCGCCACCTGGTGAAAACTGCTGCACCACCACCTGGTGAGGACAAGTGGCATAATGGTAAGGGCTAAGGGTAATGGGCTATTCCCAATATTTGGAACATATATGATAGAATTATTTTCAATTTACAAATTTCGTTGACTTGGTGTCAGAAATAAATTATTATCTTTGGTAACTGCTCTATCATATTAAATATTATTTAACATGCACAAACTTTATACCTACAGAAAGCTGAGGAAATAAGGAATCTAACCGTATGCATAATTTTGGTCTCACTAGTAGCAGGCGTGCGTTAGCACCGCGCGTAACTGTTACGCATGTTACGCATATTTAATAAATAATTTTAAAGCAATTATAAAAGGGTGAATTAAATCCGTGGGAGAAGTTGAGAAGTAATAATGATTTAGCTAATATGGAGGTACCATTACATTGTTTAGTTGTGTGTAGGGGTTTCTATGACTCAGTGTCAGAAACTGAGTATAAGTGTCAGAGAATCCAGTGTCAGATGTGCGACAATAAGTGTGAATGCTAGTTGGGTGAGCAGTGCCAGGTATTGCATCCAGTTGTGGCTGCATTAGGATAATTTAGAAGAGGAGCAATCACTGCTTGTGCAACAAGGCAAGCAAATGCGCCTATTATGAATCCATTGCCCCCAAAAATGAAAAAGATTGTAAATGTTTTGTATATACTATATCAAAAACGGGGAATAATTTACCTGAAGAATTGAGAAGAATAGAGGATAAAAATTACTTTAATATAGCATTGAAGCGATTTAAATATCAGAGGTGAGGAGTTATAATCTGAGTTATTTTCTGTCTGAATAAAAAAAACAACGTTGGGAAAAAAATGATGAGTATTTAGACGCGATTTTGATTGCGCATCATATGCGCAATTGAGATCACACCCATCTTATTGGCTTTTGAAGAAAACATGTATTCCCAGATACAATTGTTTGAGTAACACATGTTTAATACAAACATAAGTAAATATGAATGAGAACTTGATCCAACACAAGTGTGAGGCAACCAACAACATAGGAGGAAATAAACGCAATGGATTTCACATAATGGTTGCTAATGGCATGTCCATTTCACTGTGATTCATAGCCATAAGTATCACACTTCACTAGTTTGCAGTCAATCACAAAATGATCACAGTGCTATCACACTCAATTGCACTCAGTGCCCGTCGGGATGGTGTTCTTCTGTGATATGTCATGTAAATAGTATTGTACAGACTGATTTATTTATATTTAAATCGGTTTCTTATATATTTAGACAATGAACGACTTGATATTCAAGGCAAGTATTTATTGAGTACCTGTAATATTTACTCCTTTTGATAATTGAGGAGAATTATCCTGTGAATGCAAAGGCATGCATTTTAGATGATTTTTTACTTTTAGCTTTATCTTGATCATAGTATTATGGATTTAGTTTAGAAATCAACGTGGATTTCCTGCATGTGCTGAGAATAAAAAAGACTTTCAGCATCACTGTAGGTTAGCTTATATTGGTATACAAGCGGAGGAATTAATATATATATTACAAATATTATGGGTCGGGCCACAATATTACATATGATATTTATGATTAAGCATTCCAATTTGATAGTACAAACTGATTTATGTCTGGATAAAAGTTAATCCGGTTAACAATGCCGTTATATTAAGGTGTTTAGATGTTTTTAAAAACTATTAAAAATGTATAATAGTCCTAGTTACTCATCTATATTTTTGCCCGGACCCATTCAAGCTAGCCATACGCTAATGTAAAATGATGATCATATTTTTTTTTGAATTGGTACATATATATGATAATTGATCCGATGATACCTCTCTGCAAATAGGTGCCGTGGAGTAGCCAAACCACACATTGGCTATTAACATGTGTGTTACTGAAAAAAGGAACAAAAAGAAGAAAACAAGAATGAATAAAACATATCCAATCAAGCTCTTGACTGATTTATTAATTTTTCAAACTTGGGAAACTTTAGTAGGAAGTGGATATGCTATCCAGATAATGCTGCTTTTTGTTTCAGATAATTTACAGTGTCCCTGATTCATAATCCGAGTGATTTAATTTTTCTCGGGTCAAATTTCAAAATGAGACATTTAATCGGATGGACGAACTAGGAATTATTGGTCATATCAACCATGCACTGGGCATGGACCCTCACTTTAAAGACAATAACGTTATTCTAGTACAAAATTGAAATAAATGCCATTACTGAGATTCTAGTATGTATCATTATTGAAGTGTTTCTGGTCGTAAACGCGCCAGTAAATTGAATTACCAGCCTAGTTTTTTGCAGTCGACATTAGCATCGGATTGAATATAGTCACATTTGGCATTAAATTAATAGCAACATTTCACCAACCAAATAACCTAATGAAATGACTGATGTAACGTTGGATGGATAACGCGTTTGCATTTCGTAAACATAATCTAAATGATAAACTTTTCGCCAAAATAGAATGGTAGAGAGATATACATGCTAGCAACTAGTGCACATCCAGACGTTGACGCTCATACCTTAACACAGGTGGCAGCACTCATATTCATGACACTTTGGAATTATTTTCTCAGTTAACACCAGAGTGTAGCACTAATGGTATTTAAAGATCATGATATACCTATTTTGTCTCATTTAATGGGATGCTGCTTGTGTTCAGCGTGTTGTCTCTTTGATTTTATCAGGATCCTCGCCTAGGGAACAGCCTTCAAAAAGCTGATTAGTTAAAGATCCATGGGGATATCTAATGGGGTAAAATTACTGGGCAGAAGGTGATGAGAATTGAAGCACTGTCTGAGAACAGCCCTCTATGAATTCCCTTGAAGGAAATAGGAAATTGAGTACAAGTAAAAGAGTAAAGACGTTAATTCTCTGATAAATAAGGAGCCCTGCGAGTGGCTGTAGGTTTATGTTTATTGACTAAATATAGGGCTGACCCTACAAAGCCTTTATCATTGGTGTCCATTCTAGCTATGATCCTTCAAGACCATTTTCACTTTTCAACGGGGTCTGGATATAGAAACGAGCATATTTTATCATATTTTGAAATTCTAATGCAAAATATTGTTTTATATGGTGAAATCTATGCATGTATTCATCACTTCTTCATGACTATTGCTAATAAAACATTAATGATTTTATTGTTAATTACATTAATCAATAACCAACACAAGGAAGAGAAAAGAGAGGCTTGAGTGGCCTGTAAATTTTTATAGTATTTATAATTTATATTTTATCAAAATTATACAAATAAAGATAGTTATTTGATTGATTGATATGAGGATTTATAAAAGATTCGATTTCATTTGATGATGAAATTGTGAATTGATATGATAAGATCAAATTGATTTGATATTGAGAGAATTATTTTGATGAATCATGAAAAAGAGGGATGTGGAGGGTGGGCATAAATCAGTGAGGTGTGTGCTCCGTGAGAAGCGAGCAGAGAATAAGGAAAGGGCAGGAGAGAGAAGGCAGGAATAGTTGTGGTTGGTAAAAGGTAGGTGCACATGGGGTAGTTAGTGGCGTTGGTGGATCAATGACTCCCTCTGGTACCATTACATACCATGAGGGAATCATTGTAATAATTAGAGTCAGCCAGTGTACACACTAGACCCACTCGACTGTGGCTTGGTGACAAAAACCCTTGACTACCATACGATCCCGATGTGCAGGATTGCATTTCTGACCTGGTTTTGACCTGGAACTTTTGACCTGATACTGACCAGGTGCTTTACCAATGGAAATCGTAAACAGTTATGAGGCTCAATCTTGATTTTACAATGCTCTATGGACCCGATTTATAAATGCACTTTTGATACTCTCAACGATGCACTATTGGCCAGGGTATTTAATGCTCTTCTGATGCTCTCAATAATGCACTATTGACCAGGTTCAAAGACGCAGTTATGAGGCACTCAGTGAGGCACTTTCATTGTGCTGTTGGAGATGTATATTTTTTCTCACAGAGAGGTTTGAAGGGTAACAATATTCCCAACAGACTTTTGGGGAGAGTTAAGGGCAGTGTATGTGTTGCACTGTCTTTATATGCATCATTTCATTTTCATCAACTCTACCATTACCTACCATTTCTCCTCTTTGTGAGCCTGACTGCATAATGTGTTCCTGTTGTGTGTTGGCTCTGCCTCACCCAAGCCACTATAGGCACAATCTATATGTACAATCATTAGGGTGTTTTGATCACAGCATTTTTTAACATCAATCAGGTATATAACACACATAAACTATGGAAGTATATCACTTATAACATTCCTATACATGATGTGGAATAACTATAGTGGTGTAAATGCCACACAAATGTATTAGCGGCACTTTTATTGTATAAAAAATTATAAATGCACCACAGTAACCATTTGTACCACCTGGTGGAAACAGTACCGCCACCTGGTGAAAACAAGTGGCATAATGGTAAGCCTGAGCTATTCCCATTATTTCGAACATATATATGATAGAATTGTTTGTATGTATAAATTAGGCTGTGAGACCAAACAAAAAGAATTATCCCGCCCTACATGAAGTTACTGACCAATAATGATTCAAATTTAAAAATGCATTTCAAATAAACAGGGCATTTAGATGAGTGTAATTTATCAGTATTTCACATATTATACAGTACAGCATGCTGTAATAATTGCATGATATGGTACGATTTTTGATATAATAATAATATAAACTGTCTTGTCGGATTTATTATTTTTAAATCGTGGCACAGGACTAACAATATTATTAATGTCTAAGTATGACTATGAGTAATTTTGGTCAATTTTGTGTAACCTTGACCATAGCTCGTATTTATTTTCATATAATATGTTCATACTGTATGATATATTTTTATTTTTATTAGGATTATCTTACTCCGTAACTTGTGTATTTTGAAGGGAAGGGAAAAACTGTTAAATAAGAAGACAACAATTAAGTATTATGAAGATGGCAATGCATAAGATATAAGGTTGAGATACCGATGGGAAATTTGTTGTACTTGTGGGTATATTAATGAATAAGATGTTGCGACTATATTTGTTATGCTATTTGTGCTGAATTTATGAATTAATATAGAGGGAAAGGATGAGTATAAAGAAATGTATGTTTTGAAGAGATAGAGTCGAGGGAATGTTTTATTTTATTATACATGTGCTTTTTAATATTGACCAAAAACACTGAATGAGGTTTCTTTGATTAATGTTATGTTTAATTGTCGGTAATTAGTGTCTTTTAGGATATCTAGGATCTAGGATATCCATGGTGGACAAAGTGTATTTACATTTGAACATTATTTAATTGTATTGGCCGTAAAAGAAATAAAAAAAAGATAATTCTATCTGAGGATGATAGGTCTCTAATGTATATACTCATACATTGAAGACTTAATTCACCTACACAAACTTTATAGCTACAGAAAGCTGAGGACAAGAGGAATTTAACCATATGCACCGTTTCGACCTCACTTCAACAAGGAGAGCGTTATCGTCGTGCGTAAATGTTACGCATAAAAAGCATAGGGTAGCAATTAAAATGTTCCTCAAAACTCATGGTATCGGCATTATTCAGTTTGAAGAAAGGGGAGGGAATTATAAAAGGAGGATTTAAATCCGTGTGAGAAATTGTGAAGTAATACTTTTATTAATTCAACATTCATTAGGTTTCATTAAGTAAGAGGGGTTTCTATGACTCTGTCAGAGACTGAGTATGAGTGTCAGAGTCTAGAGTGACAGAAGTGCGACAGTGAGTGTGAATGCCAGGTGAGTGAGCAGTGGCAGTGCAGTGGCAGGTATTGTGGCTTGCTGTGGCTTCATTGTATTGTATAATTTCATGGTTGTTGTGTGCGCAGATTTGGTTTGAACTATTATTTGTAATAGAACTGTTAAGAAATTTAGGTTATAGCAATGCATATATGAGATTCTCAAATAAAGACAATGGACCATAATAATGGACCATAATAATGGACCCTGGTTAATACAGCTATCATGGGCCCGATAAAAAAATACAAGCCTACAAGAAATGATGGTAAACATTAGGACACCTAATAAATATTTATGTATGTTTTATGCATGAACAAATGGTCGCAATAATTATCTTAAATTCATTCCTCACACTATATTGCATTTATTGATTGTAAAGTAATCTTGAGCTCTGGCATGATATATCAATGCAATATTCCATATATTTGATTCTGGTTAGATAATATATTCTAGCTACATGACATATAGATCTTCAATGGAAAATAAAAAGTACTTATAAGTATAAGAGTGGGATGAAAAGTCATTATTTACTTCTATTTCACACTAACTGATCATGTGCTGTGAAAGCCCAAATAGCCTGCATCAGTCCAGATCTTTGCATATTTATATCTTGTTAAAATAGTCTAACTGTATGTAGCATCTGCATTTACACCCGATTTAGATACATAACTTTGATATGCATATTGAAGTGCATCAGATGAGGCACTTTTCACCAGGTGCATAATCAGGTGCAAAACTGCTTTTTTTGGCGGATTGCACTTATGTGACTGGTCAGATGCACTTTTGCATACACTGGTGGATTTTACCATGCACATCGGGATATCTATTTTTTTTCAAGATTTGTTTTGTTTTTGCAAATCGAATTGTATTACTGAAGTCATGACACATTTTTCCCAAGTTACAGCTAGGATAATTACACTTTATATAAATCTTAAGTTGTGTTCCGGAGGTAGATACACATGCCTCATGTTTTGCACAATAGAATTTACCAAATATATTTTTTGTTACCCTTCCATGAGCTAACCTGGATCCAACAACAACTGTCTATTTACTCTGTAATATCTCCTTATGTCTATGTCGGGGAAAGCCAAGAGGTTTTTGATAATGTTGGAGACTTTAGTGTTAAGGTTGTTTTGGGGTTTGTTGCCTAAAGAAACCACCTTAAATGGAACGTTTTTCTTGTATTCTTCCTGAATGAGTCCTGCATCTTTTTGTTCTGCCTCCTTCTGTTCTTCACTCTTCTCACTTGTATCATACCTTTCAGACAGGTCTCTTGATCCTTAAACATGGCCAACTTGTTGGCACTCTCATCCACTTAAACTTGTTCACACTTCTCAAGCGATTCAAATAGTTTTTGAAAGTTTTTCCGGTGCTTTTTGGAAATATTCCATCTCCTGATCCCTCATCCCTCATTCAACAAGTGCCAAGAGGCTTAGATCCTCAGCGGATTCTTCTTCCCTACCCAATAGTGGTTCAGGAACTGAACCAAAGGCGCTTGTTAAAGTCTTGACCGACCGGCGCCAGTGGCTTCCCTTATAGAGGGAATCCTGATTCTCCCCATAGGCACAAGAGCGCGCCACCAGCCCCCTGGAATGACGAATTTAGTCTAGCAAAGTTGGCTCGATGTCCCGATATCCTATGTTTTCGTCATCCAGGTGAAAAACCAATGCCAGATTTGACATCCTCAACATTTTTAAGAAGCAAAACGTCGGGGTTCATAGTGTCTATATTGTACTTGTAATGCGCATACCCTGATTTCCCAATGCAGTTCAGCTATCTCCAGTGCTTAAGCCTTCTTCCTCGCACTTGGCCGTACTCGGTAACATGCTCGTAGTGACGTCATAGCAGCTACCGTATGATTTGCAAAACATCGCCCGTCATCGCGGCGATCGTTTTGCACATTTAATTAAACACAAACCAAATGATTCTAATGCGTTTGTTGATGGGCGGGATGGTGGGCCATGTCAATGTACAAAAACATTCCATACTTATGAAAGTAAATAGCCCAAGACATCCCTTCATTCCCATCAAATTGTGACGATAGTTCTAATCTGGTGCCACCCCCCCCCCCACCCCACCCTGGATAATAGATGATAAATATATCCACCAGGTAGCACCATGGTGCCAGCAAAATAGCAGCTAGCCTACGCCGACCAGATTTAATAACCTTAATATCAATCCTTTTGTATTGAGTCACACTTGTTTTGATGTTAATACACACAATAACGTTATTGAACTGTTCAAACTGGCTTATTAAGAGAGTCACTGGATAGTTAAACACTTCCTAAAGGGTTATAGTCCAGGATGGGCGATAATCCAACTGTCCATTAAAAACACTCAGTCCTTGTCGGCGGGAATTCGGTAATGTCTGATTTCTCTCTGTGTGTACTTTTCTAGCTGTTCACTTATGTCTGAACTTATTCACTTATGTCTGAACTATCCTAAATCTTTTGTATGCCTTGTGTATGAATATTTGGCAGAACTGTTTCATGTGAACCTGAAATAAAGAAGTAAAAAGTACAAGCTAGGCTCATAAACGTATTCTCAATCTTAAGGTAAGCTGAGGCCTCAAGAAATTTCATTTGCAAACAATTTCACTTGTGAACAATTTCAGGTAGACCTGATACTCTAATATCACACAAGGAGCAGCATTTTTTAAGGTTTCCCCCGCCAAAGGCGGTACGAGCGCCGAAGGCGCTTGTACTGGGAAACCTTATATAGGTTCCACTTTTTGCCGCCTGTTCACGTCCGCGTCGCCCCCTTATAAGGAAAACCCGACTCCGACTGTTCCCACCTGAATTTCCGACGCACTTGCGTAAACATCACGGTGAATTTACGCTCCCGCAAATTAATAAAAATCGCTATTTCCACTCGAAATAAATTGCCAAAAACATGAAATTCAGAAAGGGCATGCTTTTCTACTCCTATATATGTTTTTATATCAAGCTCAGTTCATAAATAAGGCTTATATAAGCGAAACATTTCAGTTGGTCTAAGTAAACAAAAAAATTGCCAAAGTATAGGTTTACATTATTGAGTCAGATTGCAAGAAAATGTACTGCACCATTCCTCTCACATTTGAGAAAGAAATCAGGTTCAAAATACAGTTTAACATAACCAAGCAGATTCATTCAATCAATGTTACACCAAATATACTCAGATATAGCTAGTATTTGTCATTTTTCAGAGTAAATTAGCAAGATTTACTAAATGTGATTTACTAAATGGGAGGGGTGGAGGGGGGGGGGGGAGGGGTGTAGCCTATATTTGTTAAGGGGATTCGGGGGAAACCGTTGTTTCCTTGGTCACAGCCAAAATTTCTTGTTCAGGGCAGTGGAAATCAAAATAATTTAAATCTGCCTTCCCTAGTGACCCGATCGCTGATTTAACACGTTTTTCTAGTAATTACCTTCAAATTAGTTACCAAAACTCATAATCAGGGGTCTTTCGCCTAAAGACAAGTTTGCTAAAGATATCAACTCAATGATTTTTTCAGTTCCTCACTTGTCAATTTTGAACTGGTTTGGGTGCTTTACTTTTCATATATGGCAGCCGGTGGCAATTACTCGTCCTATAAGTTGATTATCATACATGCCTAATTTTGCATGTAAAAATTACTTAATTAAAAAAATGATACTATAATTTACCATATCTAGGGGGTTTCTTTACCTGAGGAATAACTAGAAATAGGTGAAACAATCGGGGAAGAAAGCACTCGCTCTGGCAAACTTGCGAAATAAGAAAAACACCCCCACCATAGCGCACAGTTTGCTAAAGCTGTAAATTCAAGGTTTTATTAGATCATCCTGCCATCAATTTCAAACTTGTTTTTATCTCGCACATCAGGGAGTGCAGCTTTAATTAGAACCTCCTTATAAGGTATATTTTTTGCACATGGCCGTCGGGCCCTCGGTAGTGAACGCGGCTACGCGTCTATAATAAATATATATTTTATTTCCTTTTTTATACTGATACGTACATATGGTATACTGGGCTGGACAGGAGTTGGTTAAGGCCAATAATTGCTAGATTTTATTTGAACTCCAAATTTCTAGAACTGGCATGATTTGTTATCTATACCAAGTTTGGAGGACTAGAAGAAAAATATCTCATTGATTGTAATTGGGTGTGATGTTTTGGGGGGAAGGGTTTCGAGCTAGAGTCCCAATATATATTCTTAGCCCCCAGCTGTCGTGTAGCCATCTCTGCCTTTAGGTCCCATGCCTAAATTGATGTTTGTAGCGATTCCACATTAGTGCAATATTCGTCCCTTACGTCACAGTACCATGTGGAATCATTAGTTAACACTTTGTTCCTCGATTAAACTGACGAGTTCGCGTGGGCGTGAGCGTTCGCACCTGGATCACCAAGCACTAAATTCAATGGAACCTATATAACTGCTAAAGCTGGAGGTGCACTGTGTTGTGAAGTGGCTGTAGCGCTCTGCGCTGGAAGGGTTAAGTGCTCCTAGTTACTAGTGAAGCCAAAACATAACAACCACAGGAGGAGCGAGTACGGGAGGAGTTACCTCCACCACTACAACCACTGCACCGGAGGAACAGGTGCATATATATGTGGGTACACACAATCCTATAACCTGCACATATATAGGTGAATATAATATGTGTATGCACCATATATTATACAGCAGCCCATTGCCATGCAAGGGTAATGCTTGCATATATAACTGCCATGAACATTAATGATATTGTCTGTCATACCAATTAAGGATATTCAATGCATTGCTCTGATGGGTGGACGGATACAATACTTACCGTATACACTCCCTGAATAATCACAGAATTGGACGACCCCACTGATTTGTCCTTCTTGGAAAATATACGACCTGGATTACTGTAACAGTGGGTTTAACTATACCACACGTCAAATCAACAAGGTATAAGCATTATTTGGCTCACTTATGATGTGTTTAACCTCATGCGCTTAGACTACTGGTGATTAAAGGCCGACACATGTGCATGTATAAAGCTTAAATATTATGTGATGAGAATATCATAAGCTGCCAGTGGTGGACGACATAGGTGCCAACATATTGTACATAAAGAGGCTGGAGTTTGGGAACAATGGCATGTCTCTGTTAACCTTAGAAGCATTGATTTAAAAGTCTGTGCATGCATGCATGTATGCACACATTGCCGCACAGCAGAGGCCATCATTATTATTTGGATCCCTGGAGTAATTAAATCACTAGTTGAATTAAAGTTCAGACCAGGACCAATCTAAAGGTGAGGACTATTCTATTAAAGCATAATATCTTGGACAGAGTGATATTATAGGGGGCTTACAGTGACGCCATTTTGTATCAAGAATTGTGAAGATTTGTATAAGTTTTTACCTATATAAAATGATAATTAGGCCTGTTGCATAAGACTATACGACGAACCTGATCATTATGCAACAGCCAATAAAGCGAGTGGAAGAAAACACTAAGTACTACTTAGCAAGGGAATATCTTTTCTGAAAGCTGTTTTCCCAGGTTGGGCTCCATATCTTAAATCATGTGATATATAGGACGTCAGATTAATTTTACTAAAACTATCTCTTTTACGAAGATGGCTAAATTACATCCTGCAAATATTCACTTCAAGTGTGGAAAGCAATTAATGGGCTTTCTTTGATATATAATTGGGTGAAACCACCAGAAAATGTACAATTCACTTTCACCAATCCTCTCAAATAATCCAAATTTAAGACAAAAGTGAGGTTCAAAATACAGTTCAACATAAACAAACAGATTGTTTGAATCAAGGCAATATCAAATATATTCAGTTATACCAAGTATTGACCATTTTTCAGTCTAGTTTAGCAGAATTTACTAAATGTGTAGATGAGCCAATTGTACATTTTCTGAAGATCTGACCCAATTGATTGTTGGATGTGTAAGTTATCTAGGCATCAAAAAGGAACTGAATATCAAAATAAGGTTGCTTTTTTTTAAAAATAAATTCTATTGGACAAAGTTTCACATAAGTGATAATTCTCATTTGCCAATTACAAATACTATTTCAGTTAAACTTTAATACAAACTTTACTGATTACTCAAAAGGCTTTCCCTCTAGCCTAGGGACGTATGAGGGAAATTTGAAATACTCCATCTATTTGTATTTCAATTAAGAACATGTTGTGGTATTGAAACTGTAGGTCTACAGGTTTCTGCGAATAGGCAAATACCAGACCATATGGGTCAGAATTTCAGAAAATGCACAATCTACTGTTCTACACATCATTAGATTCTGCTAAATTCGAGTGAAAATTGATAAATACTAGGTATATCTGAGTGCATGGCTGATTAACCCTCCTCAAATAGCCGTGTCTTAATACAATTTTATCTCTGCCAAAGTGATTTGTCTTTACGCCATTTTGACTCCAGACTGGTATTTATTTTTGGAAACATTGAATTAGGGAGGTTTAAGAAAGAGCCACCTCTATGAAAAGGTGGATCATCTATTCATCTATATAGATACTCTGCCAAACTGGTATTCCAACGCATCAGACATGTCCATTTACAGATCTATACAAATCCCATACACTTGACACTCTTGGACTCCTTGGAAATGGTAGTAAAATACTAAGAATCTACCGGCCTGCACCCTTGCCAACTTCATTATTGATTTGGGATTGAATAAACAATTGCAGAGGTGTAGAGTACGCGTATATATCAGGTATTGCTTTTGTTAATGTTACGTAATCCTAATCGTGTACATTACTAGGTCTCCCATGCCACTGACGTTCTTCCACTCGCCCTTGGTCAGAAAAATGTGGTACTGAATATTTCGGGGCCATATAATAAGAAGTTGATAACATTTGTATGCGACAACATGGCAGATCGCTCTGAAAATGTTTCCCTGTCATTGTATCAGGAATGTTTGGACGACTGGAATAGAGAAGCTTGGGAACATTTAATTCAATCGTTTGTGTTTCAGTGAAAAATAATATGAAGTTTGGCAGGTCATATACTTTGAACATCTATATGTTTCACCTAGTTATAGTTGTGGTGGTCAATAACCCATCATATATATCTGGGTCTCCTATATAGTATATTAATCATGGACATTATCAAACACCGTTCCAACGTGAAATGCAATATTCATTTCTCAACCAAATTAATTAACTTTTAGATTAATATATTGTTAACACAATTATGCGAATTGTAATTGAGAATACCTTACCTAAAATGTGAATGTGTATGGGTGTTTACATCCCATTACGCATGACTATATTACCTAGCAAGGTGGTGGTCTGCTCTATTATATTATAGTAACGTTCATATTTGCCCATTTGTACAACGCCTTCCACCGGAAATTAATCCAAAAGCCATTGTCCCCTAACTTTTGAATATGAACTATAATCAATAGGGGACTTGCATAGCCGCCATTTTGAATCTTGATTCGCATGGGATTATGGGACTAATGGTACTGTGTAAAATCTATAGAAAACATGTCATGTTCAGCATGGAATATTCATTGGTATTCCAATGTCAATATCCATGTGTTATAACATGTTTCCATGAGACAAGACTTCATCTTTCCCATCGTGCATTTGGTTTTCATAGATCATTTGCACAAGCAATAATATTGGTGAAAACATTCTTGCAATTTTAGATAAAAATGTTGCCAAATATTTGTATGTCAGATTTGAAGAGAATCCATCCCAGCATGCACGGTGACAGACATGCGCAGTGAGACATGCAACTCCCCTATTCACTGGGGGAGATTATAGGGACGGATGATACGTGATAGAAAGATATAGCAACATCAATGTAATGAATCAACCTGATATATCAGACATGGGGATAAGCACGTACCATGACTGATAATGTTTGATATCATGTTACTTATAAACCAATTACATTATTGCTGCCATTGGTACACCCATAAAAATGATCAATATTGTTAGCATGAACGTACATGTATTGTTCAGACATTTTTATGAGATGTGGAAATTGTACAAGGATACCATCTAAACCAATCGTTATAATCAGGACAATCAGGTCCAAATGTTTCTACTGTATTCAATTTTTAATAAATACGGACTAGTTATTAGTAACAATGGTGGTCTGAAGTATATATATAGCATGGACTTTGGATCTGTGTTTCAAGTGTTTGCATACAAAACGGGTAAACTGACTGAAAACTTAGCAACTCCTGCTTGAATCTGTTGATTAATCTTGTCTCAAGATTAAAGGTTATGTACATGACCTGGCAATGAGAAAAATTAATTATATTTAATCTTAATTACTCACAAAGTGTATACAAACTCATTCTTTGATCCAAGCACTTCTTATCCGATATCTTTGAAATAGCTCTTACAGAAACTGCAGTATCTACTGAGTGGACAATTTGTCCCATAAGGTTAACATTATTATTACATGTAACCTTGCAGTAGTATTAAACAAACCGACAGGATTCATTATTTTATTCTATATTTTGGATTTGTAAAGTCAATCACCTTTTGGTGTACATTCAATCAGCTGCCAACATAATTATCTAATTTGGCATCAGGAAGGATCGGGCTAGTGTTACTTGTTATCGTGATTATCCGCATGCTATCAGCTTCGTGGCACATTGTTATCAGTGACATGTATTATTGGTCATCATACCCTAACAGTATTTCTTGTAAGTGGTCAATGGGATCTGGGCCTATTTGAGAGTCCTCCATTGAAGGAAGAAAATGAGTCAAATAAATGCGATATTAAAGGTATGCAATGTGAAGCATAGCCCATTTTGTATTGGATTGGGCGTGTGGGGACAGACAGGAGATATGATGAGGTAGTCATACTCAGATGACTGCCCACTCATTTACATCGTAAAAAATCAGGAAAGCGCATCGCGTTGTAGTTTGAATCACTTCCTGGATAAACTAGATTAGATTAGATTGGTATAGGACTTAATAATTGAATGAATGCCTTTACACGGGAGACTGCTTTAATTATATATTGTAAACTGGGCGCATTGGAAGAGCCTTGGCAACTGGGATAATGCCAATCCAGTGTAAATAAAATCTTTTAAAAAAAAGATAAATAAAAGTGTATATATAGGGATTTATACAAGTCAAACCAGCCAGGACGATGCCCTTGAATAAAGGATGAGGGAACTCTCAGGTATTTTCGATTTTGGACCAGTTTAGGGGTATCGGATTTGGCGTCTGAGCATTGTACCAAACTAGGGCGTTTGGGCACTCCAGTTCATTCATCGTTAAGGGTAATAGGGTTAAGGGTATATTATATATAATGAGATTTCCTTTACCTATAGCATTATCGGAGATGTTTGGTTTGGGATCGAAGAGGTGGTTTATATTCTGTCAGTGCTTTCTATCTCTTCCAGCAACATGAAAGCTATATCGATTTTAATGGAAATCTAGTTCCCCACTTCGGTATCCATTCCAATTAACTCTAGCCTATCAACTGGTAGAGAAGGAAGTTTTAAGAGAACCACAATCACAGTTCTCTCTCCCTTGGCCTCCCAATCAATATTGGCGGATCTGACAATAAGGCAAGGTATGATTTGTATAGAGTAATAAAGGAACCAATCAGTCTTATATAAGGGCTGGTGTGATGATGGAATTAACCTAACAATGCACCGTAATCATTGATTAGCAGATACCTCCATTTCCAAACCTTCTCGCCATTGATCAATTATTTACTAACTACAGTGGAACCTCGCATAAAGACCACCTCTCTATAGAGACCACCCCTCTATTAAGACCAGTTTCTCTCAGTCTCGAATTGCTTTCCTCTATTTAGATTATCCCCTCTATAATGAGATCACCTATAGCTATGAGACCACAACTCGTTCTGTCCCAGGGGTGGTCTCAATAGAGAACCCGCTTTATTTATAGATATTTGCATACAGAAGGACAATAAAATTCGCCCCAAACAAACAAAGTATCCAAACAATCTATTCAATAACCCATAACTGTATACAAGTTACTTTCATGCCTTTGTATTTATTCAGAGAGGTGTCATACACAATCTTTTTAAATGAGCAATATTCCAGATAGCCATATCTTTCATAAAATAGCGCTATATGTGCATGTATTCTAGTAGCCTTACGTATATAGTTTCTGGAGTGCATATATATAGGATAGACTATATAACAGTTTGGGCATATGTACGTGTAGATTAAAGATTATAAACCCGGGCATACCCTGTCGAATATTATGCCAAAGCAAACAATATTTACCCATGCATTTCTAGCACAGCCTTATGTAGCCTTAATTACATTCAAACAGTTCCACCAGGCTCCATTTTGAATTAACCGCTGACCTGTGTTTGACATTGTTAGTTGTTTATCAGATAGTTTTTCCTGTATGCTTGAGACTGTCAAGAAATGTAACGTCATGTGTTACATATGCTATAGTCTGTCGTGGAGGCATTTAAGCATAGATATATATTTTGAACGATTATATTATATGAACAAGTATTAATAATAACATGAAGGAGCAGTTTGGCGAACATAGAATATTTATTCCACCATAATAAAGACATAAAGTTCAAAATTTCCAATGTTGACACATGCAAATAGGTCTGATCGACCCGAGCGTGGAAGAAGGTGTGGCAGTTATACAAAATGTTCTAACTTTCCTGCGCTCCTATTGGTCAAGCCTGTCACGTGGTTGACGACCATACACAAACAACAAGTGGGCGGGGCCTCGTCGCAGCTATATGGCGGCAAGGTCTTGCCTATACATAGTCTGTCGTGGAGGCATTTAAGCATAGATATATATTTTGAACGATTATATTATATGAACAAGTATTAATAATAACATGAAGGAGCAGTTTGGCGAACATAGAATATTTATTCCACCAAAAACCACGCCAAGCCCACCGAAATAAGTTATTATAATTTAGACGACGTCTGAGCATCAATAGTTAACATTCGTAAATGTGAAGGAGTTAAATACTGGAATACTACAGATGATTTCCAATTACCTCTCGATTTAATATCAAGAATTGAGGCTCCTGAAGCAGCCATAAAGCTAGCCCCACCTCTACGAAGGGCATGGGAGGAAAAATTACCCTTGAGGCCTGCTCTAATAATCAAATGATTAAAAACAGACATGAATCTATCATAGGTAAGAGGAGGGCAAGCAGGGCATGAGAAGAGAGGGACATTGGGAGGAGATTTGTGTGAGAAATATAATTTCCTCAGCCAACGTACAGCACATAAAGCTCTACAGCTAGTATTAGCAATAGGAAGGATAAAGGGAACATCAGAAGTCTTTGAAGACATTACCTTAACCTCCAGACCCCATTCGTAAAATTCGATATGGGATCTTAGTAGAGTGTGCCTAGATAAAATAACATGACAAACCCTTAAAAGGGACCTAAACATTAGAACAATAGCAGACCATACTACTATCTCCAATGGTGAAGATCTATCCACCACCAGGTACATTCTCTTTAAATGGTTGGGTAAGAGAGGATCAGAGGGAGATGGGGCCGACCCTGGAATTTTAAAAATACCCTGTATCACAGCTTTAATAGCAGGACTAAACAGGGACACAGTCGGAAGGCCCATCATTTTAAGATGAAAAAATTTCCAATGTTGACACATGCAAATAGGTCTGATCGACCCGAGCGTGGAAGAAGGTGTGGCAGTTATACAAAATGTTCTAACTTTCCTGCGCTCCTTTTGGTCGAGCCTGTCACGTGGTTGACGACCGTACACAAACAACAAGTGGGCGTGGCCTCGTCGCAGCTATATGGCGGCAAGGTCTTGCCTATACATTTTAAAATACAATATATGGGTTAGATTTTCAGAAAATGTACAATTCAACTTCGCCAATCTTCTCAAATAATCCAAATTTCTGACGAAAATAAAGTTCAAAATACAGTTCAACCTAATCAAACTGATTGCTAGAATCAATGCAATGCCGAATATTCTCGTATTGACCAAATTGCAGCAGAATTTAGCAGAATTTACTAAATGTGTACAGCTGCTAGTTGTACATTTTCTGAAGATCTGACCCATATATATATAATCTTAGTGCAATAAGTTTGCAACATATATACAGGTTAAATTTATATAAGGACATACTGGTATTTTTTTTAGGCCAGTATGATTTAAGATAAATTATTCCTTTTGCGCTGGAGATATTCCGGGAAGCTTTAGATATATAGATAGTACTAACCTTAAATTGTTCATTCACTTCTAGCGATAGAGAGTTAAATAGTCAGATCGTGCATGCCTTGGGGGTCCTTGCCCATTGAAAATCCACCCTGCATGACTTAAAAGATTGACTGAAACCCCTAGAGCATAACAATTGTAAGAGAGGCCACATGGGGGCAATTAATGATAAATAATTAATAATGAAATAATCTTACTGTTGTTACGTGAATACCTTTTATAGATTTTTTCAAATCGTTAGTCAAGTTTGTTCATTGTAATGAGTACTGATTTAAGACACCTCATTATAGATTTACATTGGTAGTAGTTAGGCCTTTAGGCAATCCCTCACCTTTGTACGAAGGCATTTGCAATGGTGATTGGATGCATACTGTCGGGGTGGATACAATACTTTTCAATGAAAGTTGTATTGGGAAAGATAATAATGGATATTGAAATATTAACCCATTACTTGAAAGATTTCACAGTGATATACGGTGTTATTGTTTGTTATCTTTTATGATATATGGGAGATTCTATGTAAGCATCATATCCCAATGCCCCACGTCTATATAAAATAGGTGAAATCTGACATAAAAATTACCTTATTTTATTAACAGAGGTTTTGTTCACTGAGACTATACTACGGTATTCGATACTAACAAACAATAGCGTCGTTCTAAGTTAAAACGACATATTCTAAACAGGTGTCGTTGTTTCTAGGTTCATATGATCGTCAACAACTTGAACATGAGTAGCGAGATAGCAATATGCTGTACCTTGGTCCTTTCTGAATAATAAAATATATGAAGCACTTAGAACACAGGTGTGAAAACCATCAAGGATCCATAAACATGGACAATACGTCATGCATTTCTCCATGCGTCGCCACTTGAACAGAGATAACATATGTTACGTATAATGCATTACTAAAGAATATGTTTCCATGAATAGTGCATTCTCAGTACAGTTATCTCGAGGTCCTTTCAATGAAAGTGTTGGTTTAGGCAGTCATATAATCAATTATCAGCTTCTACCCAAATATATGACTATACAATGTATCTAGATTAATTTCCAGAGGATCGTACCAATAGTCTACCAAATAGTACTAACTAGTCTGAGTCAATACTGTCAAATGTTTTATTTCAATAATTTTAAACATTCGCCCTGTTGGGTAAAATTGAATCTGTCACAAGAAACAAATTGAAGCTGTCACAAGAAACAATACTCTTGAAGTTTTAGGAGGAACGTAGTGTAGCAATTACTAGCTTTTGGATAATTGTATTGCCGATTCTGGAAGGTTATGATCAGAATTACATATTGGGGAAGAAGAAATATGATATGAAGAATTAACACTTACTGTAACATTACTATCTATATCTATTCTTCAACGTCATGTCGGGATCTTCCTGCATATTTTATCCATTAATCCATTTAGGTGAGCACGGAACAGCAAAAAATGCAATGATTGATTATCGATTCATTCCAAATTTTAGAACGAATCGATTTTATTGATCCATACCTTTAGATCTGCAAATCGCTACCTCAGTATTTTATGTATTACAGGAAACGGTTAACATGATAAATTCCTGTAGTTAATTTACGTCAGTTTATTTATCATAATATCATAATGGTCTGAGACTATGCAGTAATTTTACTGCATTTGGTGATCATAAATTGGCGCTTTAGTATAAAATGTAAACCTGCATGGTGGCGAAATGTATCATTTCTGGGCATTTGACGTGTGTGTGACCCATACTAAACAATATTCAACATCCCAATATGTTTCTTCTCAAATTATCAAAGATCTACAAAACTCTGAAAAAAAATTGTTTTATTCCATTTACAGGCCAAATTTGAGAAACATAGTTAGTTAAGCAACTCTCCACCGCCCCCAAATAGATATATATTCAATGATATTGATATATATATGTCTCTTGTGCATTTGTAGTTGCAATACAGATAAATACACTTATCGATAATTATATGTATGAAGAGGTTTTAATGCATGTACATGTATGTTTGCATCATGCAATGTATGTGTTTCTACATACATGCCATGTATGTAGAAACACATACATTCCTTCATTTGAGACTGTAATTGGGAAACTATGATAAGCAACTTCTGTGCTTGTTTCCAATGAGGAGATAATCGTTTCATCTGATTATGGATTATCCATATTATCCATCAGCAGATTACGATAATCCCCTTTCATTTCTCTCATTGGCCTTCGATGTAATTGAAGTCATTGATTTAGATTTAGACAAAACGTTTCCAGCTCAGTAGGGGTCAGTCAAGGGTCGAAAATAATGAAGTCCTTCATCGGCAGAATAAATAAATAGAGCAAAAGTAATTAGATTTATATTCCTTTGTATCCTGGCAGTGTTCCATGAACGGAAAGTTTTGTTTCTATAGGTGATACTTGAATGAACCAAGCCTCCGTTGAATTTTCAGTTTAGTTTAAGACTAAAGGACATTTAAAGAGAGTTGTCTCCATTTTCTCAATGTGAATTCCCAAGTTCTGCACTTCACTCGATGGCAAAGGTCTTTATAATTTTAATGGGAATTAACAGGGCACATGACCTTAAGGGACTGTCCCAATGGACAGATTACCTTAGCCCCATTAGCCCCGATCCCAATTTGTTTTTATCAAAGAGACCTAATAAATACAATTTAAGTTGATCTTAATTGGAATACATATATTTGTTTAAACGAATACCTTGATTATTTTCATTTTTAAATACTTATCATACATCTAACTCACATTTCTCACAAGTCTGGAGAACAAAGTGGCGTCGGTGCTAGCCGCATAGTGGTTATCGGGAGGTATATATTTGAGGACAAGCCAGAGCGTTTGGCAATATCAGAAATTTCACACATATCTTCTATTACAGCTCAATTGTGGATATGAACAAACAAGCTGGAGGTACCCGTCGATATGACGTCACCTGGACCCGCTTGTAGGCCATCTAGTGGTGGCGTTCATCGACGCCCTGAAAACAAGACCTTAACATTTTATCGTAAAACCAACAATTTGCGAAGGCGGCAGAAGCAGAGAACAAAAGCAATCCAGGAACTTTACCGTAAAAGTATCCCCATTTCGGCTGTTTTAGACGTCTCCTCGTGCTCATGCTTTAAAATTCGAATTTATTTTTACTTGAATCTTTTAAAACTGTGCAGTGAGTGTTGCCAAACATGATATTAGCCCAGCTTGGGGGAAGGTAACATGATCATTGGGCTGTTTTAAATGCAGAACTTTTGCTTTTGCCGGGCTTCTCTTGTGAAGTTTTACTCAGGTTTTACTGAGGTTTTACTGGTCTTGTTTTCTTATCGTTGTCATCAATGTATTTGAAGGCCCTGAAAATGTTGTTCAAAGCTTTGTACCTATCACTTTGCAGGGATCCCATCACCAAGAGTTCCGAGGAGATTTGTGATACTTTTCAGAATTTGCTTTTGCAGTGCCCCTCTGATGCATCCATTTGCTTTTCAAAGATACATACATGTACATGCATTTATAGTATAAAATATAGATAAAGCAATATACTCGATAAAGGTATAGGGCTATATATGCCACTGACTTTTAGCACTGAAGGGGATTTCTCACCGTTGGCGATGGGGGCAAACATTATATATATAAATCAGATTGATAATATGATAATGAGTTCATCATGGCAATACTGTATACATAATTATATCTTAGAAATGCCACTAAAATAGAATGAAATTGTGGACGGCAACAGTGAACACAGAGGGGTTATTGGTGAACATACCTATAAACAGAATTATAACTTGACAGATAAATTAATCACATACGAAACTATCTATTACTTAATACGGTGTTATGCAGTATACATTGATAACGTACATTGTGCCAACATTATGACAATAGACAATGTGACTAACAATGTGTTTTGTATTTTATTTTTTTCGCACATCTAATTTAATTCATTCATAAAAAGAAACTTCCTATATGTTATACATCTATGTTACTTAATTGTTTAATTCAATAAACCGTTGTGTGAAGATCGTAAGTGGGCCTAGTTATTTAGGTCAGCCACATGTAGGATAACAATAATGATTTAGCTATTGATATGACTAACAATCTTTTTCATTATTTTCACAATTCACTCACAGAATGAGGATAGTTTCATGCATGAAATAGTATGATCATAAGGCCTTAATACCGCCTAATCTTCATCTCTCCTAAAACTCGTCCAAATATCTACAAAAATGCTCAAATATTGGAGAGAAAGTCCTAAACCCGAAGATTCCTTGAGGAGAGTCGAAAAGATCTATTATCGAGCCACCTTACCCAAGTTGTACATCCAAGGTAGGGGAGGTATTGCCCTTGGCCATGGTGAGACTGGAGATAGTTACATACTAAGACATTATATGGCCTTCCTTGCACGCCTAACCCCTCATTGCATGTTTCTGTTTGAAAAACTAGACCTAGCTCATATGCATTGGATCCACTTTATTATTATTAGACTTCTGGGGTTGCTTCCCTTCTTGCTACAAGGTGTGAGAGCATCGTACTTATATTAGGGAGATTTAGCAACCACACCGCACCAACGCAACACTAACGCATCCGCTAACAATTTGTACATTACTACCGCTGTGGGGATATCTTGAGAACGCTAGGCCGAAGGCATCTGCAATGCAGGCCTCTCGAGATATCCCCACAACGGTAATCATGTACTAATAGTTAGTGGATGCGTTAGTGTTGTGTTGGTGCGTTGTGGTTGCTAAATCTCCCTATTTAGTGCACACCCTACTCATATGTTTGTCTGCCTCAATTGTTCAAAATTCTACATACCAAGGAGGGCCTTTGGTATGGTATGTATCTTTATTAATATGATTTCATCCTTGTGCAGGTAAATTTGTTACTGTCTGGGGTAAGGGAAATTGAAAGTATTTGTATGAATTTGGGGTAAATTACTAACAGAGAGAGACAAACACTATATCGAATCCTACCATGATATGCCTGATACTAGGACAGTCCAAAGGTAGTAACCCCTTTATCTAACAAGTATTTATTTCAAAGGTCTGAGGAAATAATCTGTAAATAAATCACCGACGGTTATACCTTTTTTCATAATCTAAGTTAACACTGGGTCTGCTCGTTTTAAAAGCTAAAATATATTTTCCATGTGACTGAGGTATTTCTTCTTCATGACGTAAGAAATAACATAGATGCACCAATCTATCCTACTTAATTTTAAAAAAGCTTTGGATATATAAAATTAAAATAATAAGGTATATATATGCTGCATATAAGACTTAAAGTAGATGTAAAGCTTGTTTAACTATAATAGTTTGGATTGAGAATTTCATTAAAAACCTTAAAACTTAACCTTTAAAAAATCGAAGTGAACTGTACAGTGAAATTTTGCTTGGTCAGGGTAAGCGGGTATAGCAAGAAACTAAGAATATATATATGATGTACTCGCAGTCTAGTAGTTAAAAAACTAGTTAAGTTCCAGGTGTTTAACTTTAAGGTAAACACAGTAGTGAGAAAATTTAGTAAGTAAAAGCTATAGTCAAGCAGTATAAATCTAAGAGTTACATCCTTTTAAATGTTATAAATATTTGATTTAATTATGCGCATTCCATACATTGAAAATCAGTGAAAAATAGAAAATCGAGTCATATTTGTTTTTTGTTTTTTTTTGTTTTAAAATGTTTATTCAGCAAAGGTGAAATTATGCAATATATACACTATTCTCATTCAGAGCTGATATGATAGGAAAAATTTACAAAAAAGTTTGCATTATTACAAAAAGATAAGTAAAGAAAATTGTTACTGGAAATTTAGCACAGTAAACATATATGTCAAAGTACAAAATACAAAATACAGGAGAAAATCACATCAAAGAAATAAAAACCAACACCTAGGGCATTCATCCGATTTTCTACAGACCCAGGAGCATCGTTTCTAGTTTACAGTGAACAAAACATACCAAGAAAAAAAAAGAAGGTATCATTGTAGAGATCCCAAGACATACGAGAAATATGAAACCAAGAGTGATATTCCTTAGAGCACTTTCCCTATCCTATAGGGTTTCTGACAATTTGTAGACAAACACATTTTAGTGTTACAGACCTGTATTTTAGTGTTACAGACCTGTAAATGCTATGCATGAGACGAATTGTCTTCCACTTTTTCAATTGAATATATTCCTTCGTGGTTTGAGTCCCTACACAGTCCTTCATTTTATACATTCCCACCATTTAATGTGTACAGATTTGACAAAGTTTTCTTTCCCCTATTATAGGTTTTAGATAGATAATGACAACCGTTTTATTATTGTAGTATATCAGAACATATTTCCACAAACCCGGATTGCCTTTGTGGATTATTGACTCCTATGGTATCGTTTTACGAATTTAATTCAATTCAACAAATTAAGAGAAAATGGACACTATTGTACTTTATTTTGAAGAATCTATTGTTTTTTTAAAAAAATTTAGTAAGCTGGGTTAATGTTAGCCGAAGGGACTGAACATTGCAGAACCAAGTGATGTTCTCACCCGCGTCAACTGTAATTATTGCGCATTTCTTGAGCACAATAATTCTAGCCTAATATGGGACTCTAAATCTAGCTTTGCATTCCTAAATATCTATACATGTGGTTAGCTTTGTCTCTTCTAATGTAAGTGGATCAGGATTCTTTCAAGAATGTAAGGAAATTTCCTCTAACAAAGTTAAGAGGGCATATCCGTCGTCGATATGACTATAGATTTATCCTATCAATATCATACAAAGGATAACAATATAAGTAAGGCGGTATGACCATGCCTGTATTAAGCAAAATAAACATTAGGAGTGTGTAAAAGTTCATCATCAACTTATGATACCAGTTTCTGTTATCAATATGCTATGTCATGACTCATATCTTTCTTTCTTTGAAGTCCATACATTTGGTCAATCTTGTTGATAGTATTGTGGCATGCGCTTGCAATGGCTCTACACAATTATACTTATATTAAATTCAATTGTCAAAACAACATACCCAAATATTCATCACAAATTTTCATTTCAATAGATCCGCGAGGATTTGCAGCGGGCAAAAGCACCAGCGGAACAGGAATTATGGCTTCCCAGGGTCCCGCGCGCGGGAAAACTGGAGACAAAGAGAAGAGGTCACCACCAGATGGCGACAAACCATCAGGATCCACGAGAAAGGTCACCCTGGCGTCAGGAAAAGAACCAACCTTCTTCATTGGCGGGGGCAATGGCGTGTCTCTGTAAGCTGTTCAATATTCTAAGAATCTTTTTATCACTAGTAGCCTTGCCTTTCCATCTGCCACTTTCTCCTGTGAAAATATGGCTTCAGCCATGATATTTGCAATCGTTTGCTCTCCGCCATTCTACAGCTTCCTATTAGGATTGAGATTAGGGGGGTTCAGCAAGTCTAACCTATACGTAAACGTTAACGTATCGGTATCTCTTATATACAAACATAATGCTAAAAGAAAGAAAGAGGTTCCTCAAAACATGGCGGGAAAAACGAAACGTAACATATCAAGCAAAATGTTTCATCTCACAATTCATATTTTACATATAAGAATGTGACGTAATTCACAAAAAAAAATATGCGGATACGGTAACAAAATTAAGATACATTTGCATGCGGAACCTCCCTAATAACGTGTTTGTGATATTGTTTGTCAATAGCCTTCTCTATATTTTAGAAGTCTTATTGATCTTTTCCAGAGTGGAAGGCCCCTTGACAGAACTGGGATGGAAGCGTATAACAGACAAGGCCAATGAAAACTATAAATTGAAATGGGTTGAGTGCAAGAACACCATCAACTACAACGCTTTCAAAGAAGGTATATTCTTGTAATAGTCATTGGATTTTTAAACAATAGATATATACGTACCTGAGGGTACCTGAAGCACTTCAATCAACGCTTAGGCCTTTCATATATAGCCGCAAATGTTCGATGCTTAATTTCTAAGTTGACTCAACAAAATAGACCCCTCTCTCCTTGCGCTCCTCAGACGTTATCAATGAAACATGTATTGCTTATGTTTACATACCAGACCCATGGCTCACATATGTATGGAGAATCAAATGTACCATTACCTATATTATAGGGGAGGTGAGATACAGGTACCCATATAGGTGATTGGTGACTGCTATATTTGATTCTCCATGAAATTTATTTACCACAAGGTACGTGGTTCCATGAACATGAAGAAATCGTTATTTATATTCATTTTTAGTTCATCCTTTGGTATATTGCCTGACGCTATGGGGACTTATTGTTGAATTCAAAATCCTTTAATATCATTAGGTGACCAATTAGTGAACCACATCCCAAACTGCAACCTGCTGACAAACAAAATGGGACTACTGAGTAGTCTGCAGTCATTCGACAAGCTAAATACCACAATGCGGAGAAGAGATACCAAGCTGAAACTAAGTGACTTCATGCCAGAGACATTCAAGCTCGACGATCCTAAAGAAAGAGATCAATTCATCGAATCTTTTGATGGTAAGTTATTTATGTCTTTTTGGCAAACCATGTACCATGTTGTAAGGTATATCGGTGCTTGATAAATACGCATGGAGATAACACAATGTACAAAATACTGTGCAGTTCTGTGCGCATGTAGATAAGATTTTCCAAGTTGTATATCGAATGAGTGAGTGAGTGAGTGAGATTGGTTGCTTTACGCCCTTATCAACACTTTGAAGTGTTATATCAAGGGCGGGAGAGCTGAGAGGGAGGCAGTTTATGATCATACCCAGGAAATAGAGATAGAGAGAAGCAGGGAGAGAGAGACAGAGAAAAGAGACAGAAAGGCCCTTTAAGGTCTTACCCAGGACCAGGTATATCGAATGAGTTCCCAAACTAATGATTATATTACATATGATCCATAGTTTCCTCTATTTATTTGGTGTAATTGCGGACAATATAGTCGAACAGCGCATAATTTGTGTTTAACTTATTAGTCTGGTTCCTTGTGTAATTCTGTAGGGTATTGATGGAGAAAGTGAAAACTATACATTTTCGGAAACGTCAGGACCCATAGATCATGAAAACCAATGTTGCCCAAAACGTGTCGGCCATTTTGGCCGCCATATTGGACAACCCAAGATGGCCGCCATTCCAAACTTATTTATACCCATAACTATCTTATTACTGGTCATAGAAACTTGATTTTGATGTCTACACTAAGGTTTTCTAGGTCAAGGAATACAATGAAGATATCTATTTGAGTCTGGCATGTGTCGGCCATCTTGAAATCCAAGATGGCCACCATTCCAAACATTCTTTTGCTCATAACTTCTTACTTTTTTATAATAGAAACTTGATTTTGGTGTCTACACATAGGTTTTCAGGGGCAAGAAATACAATGAAGATGGTTAATTGGGTCTGGCATGTGTCGGCCATCTTGAAATCCAAGATGGCGGCCATTTGGAAAATGACTGTTATTGTAAGAAATCTCAAATCCAGTCCAACTTCTTACTTTTTTATAATAGAAACTTGATTTTGGTGTCTACACATAAGTTTTCAGGGGCAAGGAATACAATGAAGATGGCTGATTGGGTCTGGCATGTGTCGGCCATCTTGAAATCCAAGATGGCCACCATTGAAAACATTCTTTTGCTCATAAGTTCCTTATTAGATCTCATAGAGACTTGGTTTTGGTCTCTACACCTAGGTTTTCAAGGTCAAGGAATGCAATGAAGATGTCTAATTGGGTCTGCTATGTGTCAGCCATACTGAAATCTAATATCTAGAAATTCCCAAATTGGATTTCATGATGGCAACTTCTTTTACCCTTTCGCATTATTATTGTTATGTCACAGATAATTGATACTTGGCTAAGCCTTGTTATATGGGCAGTTTAAGTTGTACTGGGGCTTTTAGGTTAAATTGTGAAATAATCTTAAACAACCTCTTAATGCAATGAAAGGTTTTGTATTTATCTGAGTTGATATAATATGTGGTTTTATTCAGAGTTTGCTCCAGTGAAAGCAATTTATTAACCTAAGCACAATATGGATGCTCTTTTCTCAGACTATAGATTTCCTTACATAACATGCATTACCTGTAATAGGCCAGCAGCCAAGGGCCAAAAGCCTATCCCTACCCTCTAAATGGCCTGTTTCCATGGAAACTAGTGATTTTTTTGTATTTTAGCAAGAAATAGGTTTTTGTGTCCCATATCTACACTTTTGTCAGCATTGTGACCAAATTTGGGAATAGTGATGGTGTATCTAACCGTTATCATTTCTTTTTGAAACAATAACTTGATCAAGGTCAAGGTCACCAAATATGACCTTGAAATTTAAAAATAGCAAAATTCTGGGATGTGACATCCTATTTTCTCTCATGAAAATATGGCAATAGAGGAAAACGGTAACCTACTGCATACAATAATACTGTAGTGGCCCGTTTATAAGCCGGGACCTGTTTATAAGCCTATCTCAAATACAGACCAGGGATGTAGGGGTCATGAAAAAATAAAATCTACTGAAATTTAATTGTCGATTAAAAGCCTATCTCAATTGCAAGCTGGGGCAAGAGGGGGGTCTAAACAAATACAAGCCCGGGCTTATGAACGGGCCACTACGGTAACTGACATTAGGGGAAAGAAAAATAACCCATTTCTGGTATCATTGGAAAGTCTGTTGTCATGATAACTAAGCCTTACTTTTCATTCTACACTAAATTTTGTGTAAATCTAAATTACAAACTGCAGTCTATATCTTGAACAATTTATTTCAAGATGTATCAAGGTAAGTGGGAATATCACTGTTGTGACCCGCCCTGCAAAGGTCTTATATACCCCCTAAATAAGACCTGTTTTTGCAGAGCAGGTCACGTATATTGTTAAGCCTGGTATGTTGGTTGTGGGATGATGGTACAATCTGTCCAGCCTCTGTAGAACCAAGACTTCAATGAGTACTGGTATAGGCTAGCATTGGGGTTTTGGTGCTTCATAGGCTGGACAGGGTGTAGGTACTAAACCCCTTTATGTTAGAATTTGTTTATTTCATCACTAGCTTTCGGGCTAAGTTGCCCTTCTTCCATTTATTTCAAGGTTAGAGGGAAAGGTCCCTGAGAGTACAGGGCAATATACAGGCAAAACGAGGGTCACATATCACATCAATGGTATTGGAAAGGGGCCATTAAACAATTTGGAGGTTATCATATGGGGACCATTAAACAACAGCAGCATAGAGGGTAAAGTGGTGGTTATAGGGCATCATAAGAGGGTATAATAGTGGTTATGCCATAACATAGAGGGTATAACGATGACAGGGCGACCTGTCTTTCTGAGAGGCTGCCAGTTTGTCATTTACTTAGTGGACACTTGGTCTAATAATAATAGTCATGCAGTAACATAGAGGGATTAATGGGGTCATGGAGTAAAATACAGGGTATAATGGGGTCATGCAGCAAAATGAAGGGTATAATGAGGGGTCATGGAGCAACATAGAGGATATAATGGGCATCACATAGCAGCATAGAGGGCATAATGGGGGTCATAATGTTTCATAGAGGGTATAATGGGGGTCATGGAGCAGCAGAGACGGTATTGATGGAGGTCATGTGGCAGCATAGAGGGTATAGTGGGTGTCATGGAGTAACATATAGGCCAAAATTTGTGTCATGGAGCAGCACAGAGGGTATCATGGGGGTCATTGAGCACTATACTTTTTTTTATGGAATAAAAGTTCAATATATGATGCGGGTTATACAGAAGCATAGATGGTACAATGATGGTTATGGAGCAGCAAAGAGGGTGTAATGATGGTCATGGAGCAACATAGCAGGTATGATGGGGGGTCATGGAGCAATAAAGAGGGTATAATGGGGATCATGGAGAATAGACACATAGAGGGTATAATAGGGACCATGGAATAACATAGAGGGTATAATGATGGGGACCATAGAACCCTATAGATAATATAATGATGGTCATGGGGTAGCAAGGAGGGTATAATTATGGCCATGGATCACTATAGAGGGTATGATTGGGGTCATGGAGTAATATAGGGGGTATAATGGGGGTCATGTAGAAGCATACAGGGTATAGTGTGGTCATGGAACAGCATAGAGGGGATATTGATGGTCATGGAGCAGCATAGATGGTATAACAAAAGTCATGGATCTCTATACAGGGTGTAATGGGGTCATGGAGCAGCATAGTGGGTATAATGATGGTCAGGGAGTAACAGATACTGTAAAAGTATTTATTTTCGCGCGAATAATTTTTCACGCACTAAGTACTTTGACACCTTTTCGCAAGGATTCAAATTCAGTATACAGTATACAGAGTGTATTAATGGGTGTCATGGAGTAACATGGAGGGTATAATGGTGGTCATGCAGTAACATGTAGGGTATAATGGGGGTCATGGGGCAGCATAGAGGAAAGAATAGGTGCCATTGAGTAACATTGGGTGTATAACATTGGGTCATGGAGAAGCATAGAGGATGAAATGGGGGTCATGGAGCAGCAAGGTGGGTATAATGTGGGTCATGGAGCACTATAGAGGGTTTGATGGGGTCATGGAGCACTATAGATGGTATAATGATGATCATGGAGCAGCATAGCTGGTATAATCATGATCAGGGAGCAACATAGAGTGTATTATAGTGGCCATTGAACAGCACAGATGGTATATTGATGGTCATGGAGAAGCACAGAGGGAAGAACTTGGAAGAACTTCATATGCAGATGTCCTAACCCACTTCCTGAATTTTATTGTAATCTGTATACCGATCATAGTATTGCAAATGTAAATGTATTCTGAATAAAAGTATTATATATATATGGTCAATTCTCACGAAATGGGGGCAGTCAGTGTTTTGTAATTCCAAGGTTCCCTGAGCTTACAATTATATTTTTTTTGTTTATTTTTCTTTCCCATCATTTAGATCCCACCTGACGCTTTCGGGCCATATATAGTTATTGATCTGAAATTGTTTATTAATGTGCATTTTGTACATAAAAAGAGAAAATATAGCTGAAAATTGACGTTTTTAAAAACTGAAATAAATAAAATGAGACCGCAGACACTGAAAACGAAGAATTTATATAAAATCTTCTACTTCATAAAAGGGATCCGACCATTTAATAAGCGTTATTTGTTAAATTCTGGGGAAAATATAGGAGATATTATTTTTATTCCCAATTATTGGCTGTAAAAAAATGGCTAAAATCACAGGGTGCCTACGTCGGGGCAATAAAGCCTGTAAAAAAGTATATAAAATTATCCCTCAGTAGGCGTAACTACAATATATATATGAAGCCAATAATGTTCCTGAAAGAAAAAATTCAAATTTGTGTGACTCATCCTTTCAGTATTCATGGTAGACAAATTCTTTTGAAAAGAAATTAATTTGGCTAAAATTTGCAGGTGCCTACGTCGGGATACAATTGAAGTAATTATTCTTTTACAATTCATCTTTCAAGCTGCTTGTGTCTATTGAGCAATGTATAATGTTAACGACTTCAAATTCTGAGCATATGAACAATATATGTGGAAAATATTTAACTAAATGGCCAGAAAAACTTACCCCGACGTAGGCACCTCACCCCGACGTAGGCACCCCCCTAAGTAGGCCCCTATACTAATGTAGACCCAAGGTGGCAACAAGTAGGCTTTATATACTATAATTAGTGCTAATAAGTTACCCATGATTCTCAGTGTGATGACTTCAAGATGTAAAGACAAATATCTAAATGTTTTCCAGGCGTTTTTGTGAATGATTGAGATTGGTGCCTACGTCGGGGATGGGGTGCCTACGTCGGGGATTGGGTGCCTACGTCGGGGGTGGGGCGCCTACGTCGGGGTGGGGTGCCTACGTCGGGGTATTTCTTTTGAGTTTTCCAATCCTCTACACATTACAGACCCTCTCAAAACTCATCAAATATGTCATCCAATAAGTTGGGAAGGGTATAATGATAAAAGCCAATTCTTATTAGACAGTAATTCCTCACAGCTTTAGTCCATAAATCAACAAGGCTTACCCCGATGTAGGCACCTAGGAAAAAATAAGTTTAAAATTCAAATTGATGCTGAGAAAGAAATACTCATCCAATCCAGTAGCGAATTTCAGTTTACATTCCCCAAATACCATATTTATCAATGCACAAAAATCTCCTAATTCTAAGAAGTTTGACAAAATGACTTCTGAAACCACCCATTGCCCCCATTTCGTGAGAATTGACCATATATATATATAATAGAGATCATGGAGCTCTATACAGGGTATAATTGGGTCATGGAGCAGCATAGAGGGTATGATAATGGTCATGGAGTAACATATACAGAGGGTATAATGGGGGTCATGGAGCAGCATAGAGGGTATAATGATGGTCATGGAGCAACATAAGGGTATAATGATGGTCATGGAGCAACATAAAGGGTATAATGATGGGTCTGGAGCAATATAGAGGGTATAATGATGTTCATGGAGTAACATATATACAGAGGGTATAATGGGGGTCATGGAGCAGCATAGAGGGTATAATAATGGTCTTGGAGTAACATACAGAGGGTATAGTGGGGGTCATGGAGTAACATGGAGGGTATAATGATGGGTCTGGAGCAATATAGAGGGTATAATGATGGTCATGGAGCCCTTTCATTTGTCTGAGGGTATACATATGTAAGGATCAACAAAGGGCATCATAGAGCAGCATAGAAGGTATAATGATGGCCATGGAGCAACATAGAGGGTATAACAGGTTTATGGAGCAACATACAGGGTATAATAGGGTTATGGAGCAACATACAGGGTATAATGGAGGGTCATGGAGCAGCATAGAGGGATAATGGGGTCATGGAGTAACATACAGCATATAATAGGGTCATGGGGCAACAAACAGGATATAATAGGGTCATGGATCAGCATGTGGAAGATGATTAAATCATCTGAATCTCACAGTTTCATTTCAAATGTTCCTATTATTTCAGTTATTGTCGCACATTCACAAAAATTGAAATGTAGGTTCTTCTAGAGTTAATCTTGTGGGATCAGTCATTTTTATCTCATAAAGACTGTATTTACTCCATGTTTTCATGGTAACAGGATGTGATATAGTTGTGGTCTATAGCATAGCAATTCCTAAACTTTGTTGCAACAATATAATGTGAAAAAGATGCCAATCTTGTTCTCATGCTTGGTCTTATGTTTTAAGGCATACCCTCATGTTATATTTAATAAAATATAGACCTTCCTCAGGTATCTATAACAACCATTGTATTGTGATGTTGCTAGGGGAAGCCATCTTAAAAAAGTCTTGGCACAAAGCTTTGCACTCAAATAATATCATGGTAAAACCATGAATAGGGTGTTCAAAAACAGAAAACCCAGGCTGGATTGGAGATCTTGAGGTCTTACAATAATAGTCATTTTCAAAACGGCCATGATCTTGGATTTCAAGATGACCGACACATGCCACACCCAATCAGCCATCTTCATTGCATTCCTTGATGTCACATGACTATGTTTTGGCCACCCAAGGGGTGCCGCTAGGTAACAATTAATTCCTGTAGGTGTCAACCCAGTCTCTCTATTTCAGAGAAAGGATGTATGCTCAAAACGGCACACAAACACCTTTTAACAGTGATCTGATATATCTAGTCAATTCCGTTGCCACAGATTGCCCTCTCAATACCTCTAGATTGATGTTTTAAAGTAACACAGTCATCATAGCATGAATAAAGGAGTAATGGACGTTTTTCCCTCCTCTGCCATGTGTTGGCCCTGCTCATATGACTGGCAAAGTTCAGTAACCACTCCACCCAAGGGCCATAGCCCAGTGGATAGAGCACTGGCAAGTAGAGTGAAGGTTTGGGAGTTCGAGCCTCGGTAGGGTCTCACAGCCTTGTTTTTTTTATCTCAGGATTGCGTAGATGCTGTTATTCTATGCGACAGGGACGGAGGGTGGGTTGGCATGGTTGGTGGCGACGGGAAAGGCAGGAGAAACAACATATACATATAAAGTTTACAGATAAATACCCATCGATCATCAGGGCTATTGATATGACTAAAGGAGAAAAGAGGCCTCCCTGCCCGCGCTAGCAATGGCCACTCTTCCTGGACCCTGAAAACATATGTGTAGACACCAAAAGCAAGTCTCTATGAGATCTAATAGGTAACTTATAAGCAAAAGAATGTTTTCAAGGTAGCCATCTTGGATTTCAAGATGGCCAACACATGCCAGACCCAATCAGCCATCTTCATTGTATTCCTTGACCTTGAAAACCTATGTATGGACACCAAAATCAAGTTTCTATGATAACAAATTACGAAGTTATGAGCAAAAGAATGTTTGGAATGGTGGCCATCTTGGATTTCAAGATGGCTGACACATGCCAGACCCAATCAGCCATCTTCATTGTATTCCTTGCCCCTGAAAACTTATGTTTAGACACCAAAATCAAGTCATGGCATTAAGCAACCATTACTCACTCACTCCAAAATCAAGTTTCTATTATAAAAAGTAAGAAGTTAGACTGGATTTAAGATTTCTTACAATAACAGTCATTTCCCAAATGGCCGCCATCTTGGATTTCAAGATGGCCAACACATGCCAGACCCAATTAACCATCTTCATTGTATTCCTTGCCCCTGAAAACCTATGTGTAGACACCAAAACCAAGTTTCTATTATAAAAAATTAAGAAGTTATGAGCAAAAGAATGTTTGGAATGGTGGCCATCTTGGATTTCAAGATGGCCGACACATGCCAGGCTCAAATAGATATCTTCATTGTATTCCTTGACCTTGAAAACCTTGGTGTAGACACCAAAATCAAGTTTCTATGACCAGTAATAAGATAGTTATGGGCATAAATAGGTTTGGAATGGCAGCCATCTTGGATTGTCCAATATGGCGGCCAAGATGGCCGACACGTTTTGGGCAACATTGGTTTTCATGATCTATGGGTCCTGACGTTTCCGAAAATGTATAGTTTTCACTTTCTCCATCAATACCCTACAGGGGCAACTTCATGTACATAAGAACCCTGACTATATGTATAAATTTGTCAATTGCAACACCCGGGGGTATGGGGGAATGTCCTGGTTATCTTGGGAAATATGATGAAATCCCCGACCCCCCCCCCCCAGCCCCACGGCAAGAAATTTGTGTAAATTCCCCGACCCCATGGGGCCAATGTTTCGCATTATTGTTGCAAATAAAAAACATAAAAAAATTAAAACCCTGACGGTCATTCCCCACCCTGGGAATATCCTTGATACTGCGGTAAACTATTTTTTTACATCCCCCTATCCCCGGGGGTGGGGGGATGCAATTGACAAGTGCATTAATACATTTTGAGTGAAAAGGTTATATACATTTCTGCCCATCAGTGAAGGACATATGGATCTGCAAACCTACTGGCATGAACCAAGGCAAGGGAATCTATTTGGTACGAGACCTTGATGAGTTCAAAGTAACTCTCCAAGAACGTGATGAGAAGTTACAACAGACTCGCCGCCCTCCCAGAGCCAACATGGGCAGAATTATACAAAGGTAAACTACATGGCTTGTGTTGCCCAATACATAGGTTGCCTAAAGCATTGAACCTCCCCAGTTTTTAAGATTTGATTTAATTTGATCTTATTCAGAAAAGCATTATAATAAGAATATAAATACTGTTTCCAGTCTGTTCCAATGACAAATGTATATGTACATGTACATAGTTTATATTCACAGAAAATGAAAATAAATTGAGAGTTTGCCACATTGCTTTCAAGCTTGCACTGAGTAACACTTGTATTACAAGTTCCAAGTAGTGTTGACAACCTATCATCCGCCAGAAAAAGCCAAATAAAATACATGTATGAATAATTGGTATTTGCAGGTACTTGACACACCCACTGTTATTGGAGGGACGCAAGTTTGATATCAGGGCCTACATGTTGGTAGCCAACACAGTGCCCTACCTGGTGCTCTACCACAAAGGCTATGTACGCCTCTCGCTACAGGACTATGATCTGGCAAACCATGACCTCACAGCCCATCTTACCAACCAGGTGAGTGTTAACCTTGCCCTTAAGAGGGTAGCTTTGTGGAAGGACCTGGGTAATCAGGTTTATTAATTTATTATTTTTATAATTCATTATTTGTATAGGGAAAGGTCATGGACAATTCCCATTTTTACGCTATCAATGGAAGGAATTTACACAATAATTGCAGGAATGTACAGGAATCGTTAAAATCTACAAATCAACTGTCAAAGTCGGGGTATGCCTTTGTGGCAAATGAATTATCACCCTTGATGGCTCAAGGCATTTAAGTTCACTGAGAGACTTATATCTAGAGACTTATATATATCTAATATACATCTAAATTATAATGTCATCCACAGTATATCCAAAAGAGGGACCCAAGTTACAAAGAGGAGAAAGAGAGCACTGCCTGGAGTATGGACAAGTTCAATGACTATGTGAATGAGAACGTGGCTGATTTGAAGGGTGTAGAGGCGGACTGGGTATACAACACACTCACTGTAAGTCCGAGTATAATTATCTCACATGTAATCTGTCTGAATATCAGAGTTACTTCTGAAATGCATTTGACCTCGATGCACTGAAAAATCACACTGATTTGTGCGATCTAGGAATCATGATTTGTATATAATATATGGTAATTCTTTAAACCACGTCTTACTATTATATTATTATGTACTGCATTCAGCAATACAATAGCAGTTTTTTAGGTTCCACAATCGTAATTTGCATAGTTTTTTTTAAACTAGTGGTGTTGAAACTTGCCCAAAGATCCCAGTATCTAGACAAGCTGAAGTACATTTTGTGTATGTTGGATGATATCTGTTGCAGACGAAGATGAAACAAATTATGCAGTACTGTTTCCACGCCGTCAAGAATAGGTTGCAATGCAAGATCGGGTACTTCGATCTCTATGGTCTAGATTTCATGGTAGATGCAGAAATGAAGGTAAGGGAATCCCTGTTATTTTTCCATTCATAATTAATGTAAAAAAATGTTTGGAATATCTTTTTATTCTGGTATAACAAAGGCTACAGTCAACTGCACCAAACTGGTGTGGGTGGGGGATAACATACTGTAAAAGAAAAGAAAAGAGAAAACAAATACTTGAGCTTATAAATAGCCTATTATATAGTCCCTAAACCAACAATTTTGATTTTATTTTTTGGTGATTGAGAAACATAACAGCTCGCAAATATATCAAAATATTTACATCAAGATGTGTAGTATGCTATTACCTAGAAATATTAAGCTGACACTTTTTTTAGCATTGCTTTAGTTGAATTATAATTGTACATAAACTAGCAGATAGGCATTAACAGCGGTCCAAACAGGCAACACCAACAATACAAATACATCGTACATTCCCTGCGAATTAGCTTTTGGGCTCTTACCATTTACCTGTAATCACTTTAATCATCGTCTATAAGCGTGTTATAATAGAAGACCAAAATATATTTGTGAAATAATGTTCTGTCGGTCGACTATATCGCGTTATTCTGCTGACTACGCTCAACAACAATTGTTATTTAACCCTTTAAGGGCAGAGGGTCTGATAAGGGAGGTTGTCTTTTAAATTGTCCCTTATTGTGGCCGTACCAAGCATTATAAAAACGAAAAAATCTTTTTAATACTCCAAATATTAGTGAAGTTATAGTCTTTCAAAGTTGCCTGCCTGTTAAATTTTGAGCTAAACTACTTAGCCTAAGTGACTTTTTAAAAGGAGATAGATGATGTAAAAGGCAATGATGTCCAGACAGTGAAAATTAATCAGGACAATGCGACATAGTCTTTTTATCACCATTTTGCTGTAAGAAATGCGATTTGTACTGAGTAAATTGCACATGAACCTAAATTTTCTGCTCTACTTGTTATGAGTTGTAATTTAGAAATTTCATGTTTTATGTCACCATAGCAACCATTTACCAGATATACACCTTTTCAATTGAAAAAAACGGGCTGTTTGGTTGCCATGGAAACCATTCTAAAGGAACCATTTTCAAAATCCATCAACTTTTACGACCATTCATTTTATTCAGCATGAAAAACTGAATGAATGGCATTTTTTCAAAAAAATAAATTTAGATTTAGTTTTTTTCCAATTTAAGAATGAATATTGCATAAATAGAGTTATAATTCTTCCAATTTAGCCACAATCTATTATGGACACCAAATTTTCTGCATCTACCAGGCACAAGAACATTTTTTTGATTATTGGTCCTTACAACATTTGGAACACATTGACATAGGAGGAAGAGGGTAAAATAGCAGGTTTTATTAAATGAATAGCATGTCTTATAGGCAATATTATGGGGAAAATGACCCAAATAATAGTGCATAAATGCACTACTCGCCCTGATAGGGTTAACTTTGACCATCCAGCTAATGTAAACATTATATTCCACTTTTAGGTGTGGTTAATAGAAGTAAATGTCAATCCAAGTCTTGCCACGAACTGTGAGGCTCTCAAGGAGGTCATACCTGGTGTAGTGAAAGAAACAATACGTAAGTATAGAGATCTATTTGGTTTCTAAATCTGCAATATAAAGTCCCCGAAATCAAGGATATTTCACAAGAAATCCCAAAAGACACATTCATCGTTGTCAGATATTCCAATGAAGGAGGCTTGGTTATTTCGTAACAAATGGATATCCTTCAATATGAATACCACAATCAGAAAAGACATTTGTGTTACTATGTTTTCAAACGTGCCACCCTATTTCCATAGCGAGTTAATTGTATTCATATGCTGACCTATTAAGCATATTTAAAATAGAAAATACACTGTCACATATACATGATATTTTCAGGCATTCTTATATTCATTACTTATTGAAGCTGCACGCATAGCTAACGTCGGTAAAAAACGCAAGATATTCTAATTTGTGTTCAGTTCTTTTCCAACTCATCTATAAGTCATTTGATAATTTTGGAGGATTCCATATAATCATTGATAATAAAGTTCCACTAAAATAGTGCTACTGAAATCAATGAGAATAGACAATTATGCAGTTGCAACATAGTCATGGACAATATTTGTGAATATAGATAAGCATGTGGTCTCATAGATGAAAAAACTGTTCCAACACTGACATGTACTGAAGAGATTGAACACAACATCCTTTTATTGATTATAATTTCTCATGTCAGCATATCAAAGTCCAAATTTAAATTTGTTGATAATGCTCTAGTGTATAGGCCAGTCCATTGATATCTGCAGTATTAGGCAACTGGCCACCAAAATAATTGCAAAATAAGACATTTGCATAAAAAATGCCTCTTTGCAATCATCAACCCATTACTATCAAACTTTTACTTTGCAGATCTGACGTTAGAATGCTATGAGAAGTCTCGGAGAGGCCAGGCACTGATGCCACTCAATTCACTAAAGAACTTTGACATTTTATTCAATGGCTGCACCAAATCTAAAAATCGCAGCACACCTGGAGCTAGTACAGCAGGACCTGGAGCAGCTCTCTCTCCAATCAGGAGACAGAGATCTAGGTCACCAACTAAGGAGCTAACTAGTCATAACAGTAAGACCCCAAACAAAGGACAGAGTCTTAGTGAAGCCAGAAATGCTAAGGCAATGAGTGGAATGACACCAAAAGCAACACGTACAACCCTCCCAGCAACTGCAACTGCTACAGCACCAGCTCCACCCCAACCGGCACTCCGCGGTGCCCTGCCACCTAGTGGTTCACAAAGTAAAAAGGCCCTTATAGCCAATAGTGTCCTTCAAGGTGAAAAGATTAAGCTGAAAATGACTCACAATGAGGACAGTGATAGCCCAAGTTCTGCTAAATCCCTGCCCAAACAGAAAACAGATTCATCACCAACTGATGAGGCCAATGGTAGGACTCTAGAAGGGGAGGAAGAAGGAGAAAAGGTGGAGCAGAATGTGGAGAGCAATGGTGAGCAAGTTACTGACAATGCAGTGGCTCAGAAGGATAGTGATCCTACTCAAAGAGCTAACTCTACACCAATAAAGGCTAATGGACGTAAAATAAAACCTGATAAACCTACTGGACGTACAAAACTACCACCTGCCCCTAGAACTAGGACCACTCTTAGGTCAAGTAAACGTAGATCGACTACTCCCGATAGAGGAAACTGATAGTAATGCATTTGATTGAATGTGATTTAATTGTGATATGACTGTATTCTACGGAAATAGAACCCACTTCTTCGTTGGTTTGTCTATCTGGAGAAGCATGCGAAGATCCTAGATGGAATCAGCATTGTATATATGTTAAGATAAGGATAAGACGATTAAAATATAGTGTTAGATATCCTTCTTGACTAGAAACAATGCTGAGAGGGTCCATGAAAATAGCATTTCAGAACCCCGAAGATCAAAGGAACCCTGATAATCACCATTACTTTAAGTGTGTTGGATACTGTGTTGGATAATGTCTAGGTCAATGTTCATTTAATGAAGGAAACGCATTGCATGAACAATCTTGCCAGTTCAAGAAATATTTTGTCACGTTATGGGGACAGTTTTCTTTAGTTTGAAAAGATGTACAGCATTGACCTGTTTTCATTTCGTTTTCATTTCTAAGACTGGGACCTCATGAAATAGTGGAAACACTTTCTGAGGCATGAAAGTATCAGGTCACACATCTTTTTTTAAACAAATTTGTATTCAGGTTGATATTTTGGACTCAGCCATGCATGACATTATCCAGTAGTTAGTAGGTCTCCATGAATTAACCTGGATATCTGGCCTGACAAGTTCTCAATCATCACCAAATGGACGATATTAAAGCTTCCTCAATTAGGTTGCAATCTTCAGACGATATGTGATAAGTAAGCTGTGATATAGAATACACTGATAAATCTTCTGAGCAAGCAGCTATGCATGTAATTTCATACTTGCATATATGCAATAATAATTCCTGGGTAGATGTGTAATCTACACTAAGGTAAAATGTATTGGTAATAGGAGAGAAGAACTATGCATACCGGTTATCATAAGATTGAGAAAACCAAGACTAAATGGTTCTTAAGATATTATTTGGATCATAATTTGGCCTAAAGGAATTGATTTTGGTGATTCATCAAGCATGAAGAAGATTCAGATGCCTGATGAAAAGACGCAATAGTAGTTTTAGAATTTGTTGAAACCTGTTCATAACACATAGAAATCAAAATTAATTTTGAAACCCTGTTAGAAAATGATAATAATAGTATAATAATATCTTTTATTCTTTCCATAAGATATTCCAAAAATTACTAATTTGGTAAGTTGATATTTGTTACGGAGAATTATACAGACATAATTGAACTTGATATACATTTAAAATTGCTATAAAAATGATATCAATGTGCATGTCATTCCAGATGAAGATAATGGTTATTGCAATCATTAATAGTTCTGTATATATCATATATGTTATAACTAGTCTTCTTTTGAGGGCCAGGATTCAATCAATGCCACAGAGCCTCATATATGACCTCGCACACCTCTGACATAATGAAATAAGATGTATAAGGAATTCCTCCTCGATTATATCTTTTTAAAACCGGTTTTTAGTCAGGTTTATTGTTACAATTATTGCAATCTCACCCATTATGGTTGGTTTTAGTCTTGCCCTGAAAAATCTTTACAGAATATGATTTAAATGGGGTGATACAGATAGATAAGGTTTTAATTAATTACAACACTACAACATAAATAACTACACATCAGAAAATAGACATTGTTCTAGGGTTTAAGTATGAAATGATGATTCATTATTAATGGTTGTTCCTGGCTATCTGTATACTCATATATTCATATATTGAGATTAATAACAAGATAACATTTGCTGGTACATGGTATTCATGTTCCACAAACTAGATTTGTCAACTAAGCCCAGGAAATAGGCCCACGTGGACGAGAAAATTGGTGTTACACCATTAGAGTAATTATTTATAGCTGCACTTTTAGAGATAATTGGTTCACGTTGTTTCTGATCGTAGAATCTCATAATCATCATTCACATAGTCATTTAAAACAACACTTGGATGGTTCTAGTGAATGCAAACAATTGCAATCAATTTTTAATTGTGAGGTCCAATATGCCAACAAATATTGGGGAAATATTTTCCCAGCCTCTGTTTAGTTATTCATAAAAGCAATGGTTTTACCTAGTTTTAATATTCCTAATGATTTATCCTTTAAAACCAGGCTAGCTCTCCTAGTGTTTTATCTTCAATCATTAAGGGGACGAAACTGACATCAATGATATCATCTTGGATTAAGTGATAGTGATAGAATTATGTTGAAATGTTTGACTATATTCCACTGAAACCTCACTTATTTGGTGATTGAATAAAAGTGTTTAAAACTTTACACGGCCTTTTCATTTCTTCTCAGTTCTACTCAGCGTTAGATTGTACTTTACTTCATTCAATTATTCCTACTGCATGCTCTAAAATTGTTTGAGCTTTTAAGAAGTTACCCTCCAATATGGCATTCAATACAGTTAAAGTACCGTGGCCCCTGGTAAAGTATGAGTATTAATTTCCTGTAGTGCACTAAGGCCAGAATCTGGGTCCCTGGTTCGGAAATCCTTTGGTCTTGCAATCTCAGCACATGAATCGGTCCGAGTCACAAGGTGGCAGTAATGTTGCTTTGCAATACATATTTCCTTTGTGTGGAGCCACTGTTCCACTGTGCAGTTCCTGCCAGGCACACTAGAGGGTAGTAGTGAAGATGGCGCTTGTGCTAACTAAAGCCCTGGCTGACGCTTGTACCTTAGGTACCTTCTATAAGCGCCTCCAGCAGCCCCCAGTAGTTTCTGGTCCTCAGTGTCCTGCCTCCTCCTGTGTTCCTCCAGCCTGCCTCCAGATAGGACACTACTGCTACTAATACCACCTCTCCTCCAGTAAGCACAGGCAGCAGCAGCAGGCCAACTGACACTGGAGGAGGTACATGTGGAGTAGGTTTCAGTACTTCTCCTTCTTTCATGTCAGTTGACAACAGAGGCAAGACTCTGTCTCCTCCTGTGTGAGTGTGTCAGGGAGAGGTGGAGCTGTTGAGGAGGAGGGTCTGCTATCTATAGACCACAGTGGACACTGCCCTTGACAACTAGGTGGATATCACTTGCTGCAAAACAACCACCTGTCATCAGAGCTACTCTTGTCTTTGAAAAAACTCACTGACACTCGTTTATAATACCAATTATAATTGGTTAGAATATGGACCAACAGTGACATCAACATTGGATGGACTATTTCAGCTGTTAGGACTACGCTTATATAAGTTTATCACTGTTTATACATGATAAATAGTGTGGTTGAAATGCCATGCCAGGACTTGAGACGATCTAACGTGTCTACTCAAGAAAGTAGCTGTTTTTAACCATTTCACGGATCAGCAGTGAGTCGAAGTGGATTGATGCGGGCAAGGACAACCTGTGGATTAGGTAGAGAATGGAGTAGCATATACTTCACCACAGGGATTATCAGGATACGTCAGCAACCCATCTAAATGGGAATATTATACAAGGAATAGTCTACTTAGCTGGGTACGAATGAATACGCTATGTATATATGCATTATGTGCAGGATGTTTGGAATGGGAATATTATATACTTCATGCCTTATAAGAGGGAGGTATATTGAGTGCTGATGGGAAAGCTCATAAACATACACACATATGTACATGTGTATAGAAGTTTCACATCAGAATAGATGTCTGCTAGTCTAGTTAATTCATTAAATACAAACATAAACAAAGTATGAATACGATCAATAAAGATTTAACCCATTAAAGGCTTTGGCTCTCTGGTTAATAGTTATGAGCTGCACATGCATAATTAAACACCAATGTATCCGATTTAGTTGATGTTATGTAATCACTTAGACTTGGTGCTTGATTGGCGATATGAAGTGGTTTAGATTGACTGCTGCTAGCGCCAACATTTATATGTAAGGATACAATTGCATTGCCTAGTGCTTCTAAAAGCTTTCCCTTTGTGAACGAGCAAGGTTATTATCGGTATTAAATCACTTCGTGTGGCAGTCGCCACATTTAGAAACCGATTCATAGAAGATGGTTTGCTAGATTCCATATATTAAATCCTGACATGCACTACAGACTGTGGTGATGTATTGAGGATTGCTGTGGTGCCATTCGAATCCCATCGACACCTCTCACCCATCGCACATCATGGGTGCTATACCAGCAACCAGAGCTGTTGGGAATAAAATGAACAAAAGGAGTTTACAGAAGAGGGCCTGTTGGTGATACCGTGTATAGAGGTGGTTGTTACATTGTGTTATATATTCCGCTTGGCTGAGGTGGCCAACCAATCGTAAACTTATCCTAAAAAAGAGTAGCAAGCTATAGTTGCTTCCACAGAGCACTATTTCTCAGAGAGGATATATTTATTGAGAGAGAGGAGTAGAGGTTCATAGTGACTATATATGTCCTAATCCCAGTAGATATAAACTAACAGCTCCTTCACTTGTAGTTATATGTTTAATACGTATACTACTTGCTACTCACGACCGTCCAACAGGTCAGGGACAGGGAGTAATCTGTTTTGTAAGCCGAGAGTGGACCTACAACTTGTGTGCATCAAAATTGGAACTTGCAAATATATATAAAGATTAGAATAAGGGAAATAAGTCGAATGAATACCTTCTGTCGAATTAGTGCTTTCGAGGAAAATCAATTTATCATTTGTTAATAATTTCCTAATCAAAAAGTCATATTTCATTTTGGGCTTTCTATGATCGACACAAAACACTAAAAGTAGGGTCCTTGATTATTATAATGTCTATACTGATTACAGTCAATACATAGAGCGTATACTTGATTAGTGGTGTTAGCTTGCTTCTATTTCATTTCTGTCTGCACCATTCAAACTAATATCAATAATAATAGGGATAATAATAAAACTGTACATTGACACGAACTAAACAGACATTCAGAATAATGCTCATGAGAAACGGGTAAAATGTTAACCTTAAAAACGGAGAATTCTTGCAAAAATAGAAACATTTACAACAGTAAAAATGGCACTAAGATAAAATACATTGATTAACTAGAAGCGTGTGTAGGGACCTCCAAAGATGTAGGAACGTTTTTCGAATAGAAAGTTCGTTGAAGTTGTACACAATTGTATATATCTAGTCATAATGGAATGCCTGAAAGCTATGAACCCGGATCTAGGCTCTCAGCTACAGCTACATAGGAAGATAAAAGGCTATAAAATACAACATTGCAGGGAAGACGTGTAACCTGAAGCTATCAATCTCTAGTTACTTCTCTCTATATGGGCATACCTTCCCAATGTCAATCTCCGTTTTGTTATATATGTTGCCGGTGTGTATTTCATACAATGATTGGAACGCGCACATGATGCATAGTATACATTTACAGTATCATTTTCGATTTGTTCGGGACATAAAGAGGAGGTTTTGCTGATATGTGCTGAAACAGTTAATGTAGTCTTGAATTTGATTTTAAAAAGTTGTTAATCAGCCACTATCATAATTGCCATATTACTTGTATTTGGAAACCTCAAATTGCAGTTACATATCTTGCGTTATACATTCATACCGTATACGACTTTTAGGTGTAGTGTAAATGTGTTAACAAATATAATACGGTGCTAGGCATATTAAGGAGATTTAGCAACCACAACGCCTGCGTTAGTGTTGTATTGGTGCGTTGTGGTTGCTAAATCTCCCTATTGTATGTGATACATTTTACTCTGAGTAAGTACAATATAGAGGGGTCCCCAAGAGAACTGTGCAGTATTTTGGCATGTTTCTTATAAGATGTATATTCTTAATAGTAATTAGTAATGTTAAATCGTGGGATAGATTTTGTTAGGTTCGAGCATTTGTCGCAATCTGGCTTATTTATACCCTTGGGATATTTTAATGCTGCTTCATGATGCACCTTTCGCTCAATTTGGTGAACAAAATATGTATTGGTTTTTATCAATATCGACGTTTTAGAGGTGCTTGTATTCAAGAACGTTGACAATATTACATATTCCCCTTCCTTTTTCAGGTCCACACAATTGCTTGTATCAATACTTGCGGACCCGATATCGATGCGCATATCGATAGATATTGGATTCTATTAGTTACTACGCGATGATATATCTTTAGGACAACGCCAATGATCAAATGCTGGGAAAGTTTGATGCTGTGGTAGATATTAATTAAAACATTCCAGGGAACTTTCCCTGAATCCAGGCTTCTGTGGATGACATGATGAATGTTTTCTGTCAGAGACGAAGGTAGCTGTGTAGCTATACATGTGGGATTTGTACCATTAGTCGTTCGTCACTACGTAAGCTTGACTTTAATAGGATTATAAACGACCAAAAAGGTGAAGCTGGCAACGTCCACATTTGAATGAAGACCTACATATATCCTTGTGGAAAAAAGTTAAAGGCCGAAGTGTGGGTGTTATATATGTGTGTGAAAGGAACATCAATATTTCATTGATCCTCAATGTCCAACACAGCCTCCTCTGACACTCACCACCGATAAGAGAGCTTGACGGGCAGCGGGGTGCCATTAATATATGTACATATTCCTGTTTTGTGTGATACATATCGCCTGTTTGATGAGAGAGAGAGAGCCCGCTATAATAGCATATCTATACATATATAGATCCGAAGCCTAAACAGAAGACCCATCAATCAATTACGAACCTGCCTGTCAGGGACGTCGCAGAAATACACCCAACACCCCCACAAACTCTCCAATTCCCACTAGAAAATCCCCGGCCATCACATGGCAATAAATAAGGAGGATAGAGATACCGATGGTAATGTGGTTCAGTTAAGCGATCGGAGAAAGACAGACATGGATATAATGATTGTACATCGATCAACTACATGGAAACCCACTGGTACTCCTACCAATACTCCAGGGTGGTGGGGACTGTGGTCATGGAGATGCCTCGTCCTTGCCTGGATGTTACTGGAGGTGTTACCATGGAAATGCGATGCCCAGACTTCTCAATCAGGTAGGTCAAGGTCAAGTTATGCATGCGGCGGGGCGGAGGTCAGTGAACGGTCGGATGGATTGGCATTTCGCCTGACTGATTTTACATCCAATTGCCTCAGAATTTTTTTAAAGATTTGATTTAATTTCTTAAATCTTCTTAATATCGATTTACTTTTGATTTAACAGTTGGGAAAGCAGGGGAAAGGAAACAGGTTGTAAATAATTATTCAAATTTATATGAAGAAACGAGAATTGCTTGCCCCTTCACAATTCCTTAGTTTAATAGGTGCTCTATCCCTGATATGGTCCACATTTCATCTACAGATATTTGTTATTGCTTCTTTACAGCTTGGAATAGGTTCTCGGATACCTTATATGAAGACTGCATGGTGTGTTAGATTTATATGGTACATTTTAAGGGATTCGGTTGGCATAGCAGTGCACTCTCCGGATCACAAAGGACTGAAGGATAGATGTCCTGAAAATCATGTCCGTTTCATGAGATAAAAACATTAACAGGCGACAACGTGCCAAAGGGGCAAGCAATCGTAATAGATGGGCATTAACACTAATACTGTTCCAGTGAACTTCCCTTGAGTGATTAATATGTGGAACATATATCTTTCTCATATAAGCAGCTGGCAGGGGTGAGGTATATAAAGGGAGTCCCAAGGATGACTTAAGCGTCTATATATAGGTTATCACAGCAGAGGACTATGTAAGGAAACACTATGTTCATACACAAGAGACCACCTTTGTAAATTTGGCATTTGTGGCTTCAGGTTTAATGTCCGGGCCAAGCATATTTGAACAAACGAACGTTTGTCATTAACACCATTAATTCTCCAATGAAATCCTTTGACGAATTACGTTTTTGTTATAAGGTAGGCAGAGAAAGATTACGCTCTGTGAAGAGTATGCATTTAAGCACTAAGAAGGAAGGATAAAAATGCATCCTATCAATAACGTTTATCTACCTGCCCATTAAAAAAAAGCAAAAAACACCAACACTACCTATTGTAAAGAGCCCCAACAAAGCCCCCAATCATTGCCACCGTGTTGCATTATGAAAATATACATTCACAGGCGGACCACATTAATGCAGTGGACCTATAGAGCAGGAGCCTGTTGCATAAGAAGCCCTTAATTATTACAATGTTCCTTGCTAAGGTCGGAAATTCCTATTGCAGGTATTTAAAGATTAGCATTGTCTGTATAGCAAATTCCTTCCCTAAAGTTTCTTTACCAGCTTCTTAACAAGGAAAAGCACATAAGGAAGGAAAATATTATGTTAGGAGTTGAACATTATGCAGCGGGCCCCAGCATAGGGCAAGTAGAATGGACCCACTGCTGCCCACAAATGTGCAAGTCATGCTATTCGCTGGCATGCACACAGTTACAGGCATGGCTTACTTCTCCTAGACCTCATGTAGGAATAGTGTGTCGAATATTGGTGTAGTGGTTTCATCCTAGCTGCTGAAGCAGGCACTGAATGGAGAAAGTCATTTAAAATTGTAATTATTACCTCTTTGTCCTCATCCATTGTTTAAATGGAGAATTAATTTCCAAAATGCATACACTAAAAACTCCGGGTTAATTGCGTATAATCACAACATTGATAATATGCATGCCTGGTAATGCTATAGGATGGTGTGTATTTATGTAAAGCTCTGAGAGTGTGAGGAACAAAGCTACAAGAAATCATGCAATGGAATGATATAACAAGTGTATGATATGATGATAAATTTACTCATAAGCTTCTTATCCACCGACGGAATGAGACAACTTGCCCTGTACCAGGGAAAACCTGTTAAAACTAACATCCATAAGATATGGCTGGAAAATGTGCTGTCATATCAACGATTTTCTTGGAGTAAATGTGCTGTCCTATCAAGCATTTTCTGAGAGTTTAGACATAGTTCCCAGACCCGACACATTAAGGGTTATAATAGGAAGGGTTAGATACAAGCTAACCGGCTCATCCATGCAATCTGCCCTGAACAGTGCATTAGCCCATTAGCGTAGAACCACCCCATTCATTGGCACAACTATTGAATTTCATCTCCGCATCGCAGCCTCACACTCTGGCAAGAAAATGTTTCGAGAATGTCAAGATTCCTGAAATGAGAACCAGGTCAATATTGCTATCCACTAGCCTCTGCCTGAAAATATTGCCACCAGTACAAAGGAAGTAGTAATCATGATATTAGCTATCCCTCCAGCGTTTGTATGTTTTTGTTGTGGGGGTGTCCTGAATAGAATCGTTTAATCTTATGATTTATAGGTTTGAATGATAAAGTGGAAACTAGTTGACTTAGGGTTATATTCGCCAGAAACTCTGATTTTTAGTCCTTTTCTGAGAATTTCTGATTCAATATCAATTCTTCTTCTAATCAGATCCTGGATAAGGTTACCAGGCCATGCACTTGATCGTATGCCATTGTAATGTAGTCCTATTATACCATGGGACAAACTAGTAGTATACTGAAACTGGACATTGGTGCTAGCGGTACTAGTTGGGACAGGAACCTAAGAACCAAACTTCATGACAGCTAAATTAAATCGAAGTCGCATATTTGTTATTTAAGAAATGAGAGAACTTGATTCGAACCAGGGAATCGCAAATTTGCCATTAAACTTTGTCTCGGTTATCATTGGCTCTCGACCCATCCAAAATCGGACCCGATTCCCTTCCTGTGAGGTTGAAAGAAACTCGGTCCACCTATTTGTAGATAATGGGCTGGCTTCTAAATTGGGACGACTCATGTGAAAAAAAGCCGGGTTTCCATTTAAGGCCATTACCTGGGCCTTTTAAAATAGAAAAAAATCAACATGATTTTGCGTAAGATGATGAGTTCCTTTGTAATAACATTATCCAGTTTAAAGTGCTACGCTTTGTGATCTTGGCAATTGATTAGGAAAATGGGTCCAGTCCACATCGGGAACCTTTAAACCCAAAAGTTAAGTGGGGTCCCACTGGCTGCAATAAGCCTTGTGATACAAAAATCAGGTAATTTTATTTTGGTGCAGTCCAAGCGAAGTCTTTGGTTTGATCTGCAGCCAGTGGATACCCCCCCCCCCCCCCCGCCCCCCCCCTACCCGTTAGACTCCCCACTTTATGTTTAGAAAATATTGCAACTAGTTGTAGTGTGAGTTGCTAAGAGAACCTGAGAAATAATCATTGCAGATACAATGGTTATACCTCATGTAAGGATTTTACCTCTCCTTTTGGTTCCAATCTATCGATATGGTTTTCTTTACTCCTGTTGCAGATCTATAAGAACATAATACCCTTGTTTGCAGTACACAGTCCATCTTCTGCGAGACAGTGCAAATCTATCTGTTGCAACTTGATCTAATGTTCACCATTTCCTACCTCGTGAGTAATTGGCTAAATTTGCAAATCGGAAAGCTGCTAATGTGGGTACCAGACAGAAGGCCTAGAGGTAATATAGTTGGCGACCATGACGCAGGGTAAGGAATCGGTGAGGAAATCACACTCTAATTCAGCTCGCAGTGGTTTGCGTACATTATATATATTATATGTATGTTATTCCAACCACCAAAGTATCAACACTCAGGCCAAGATTTATCCTAATTATGGCAATATTCTGAGAATAAAACCAAAATACAAGAACATGTTGTTCTAGAGCCATGCTGTGAGGCGAATTAGACCCAAGCACGATGCGATATCTTAATGGAATCTCAAGGTGAACCTTAGAGCTGGACAGAGCTGACGCCTACAGATTTCTTTCTATTCCTGTTGGCATTTATCTTACTACAGGTGCATCGTAAACCTCCTAGAGTTTCCACTTTCTCTTTATTTAAACAGTCTGAGATGGTCCTTTAGAAAAGAACCCAGGGCTATCACAAGTTCATCCTCTCAAAATTCAAGATCAATATAGTAAACATAGAATATACAAAATATACTAAAATGATCCTATTATTCACGTTATATATTACAATTAATGGGGAGAACGATAATAAAAAAGTGTGTAGAATGATCAACCTAGGTAACTTTACTGTCAAGACTATGGAAGGTATTTATTGCCTTCAATGGGAATGACCTTGCCCATAATTTGTAGGCTATCACTGGTTCCTAACTGGTGCATACCTGTGTGCAATACAAGGCATTTATATCTTATATATTCGTCAAAGTATTTCTACATATAATCCCTTTTTTTTTACCTCATCTGAGCCATGTTACCCTGATCAAACAAAACAGGCTGCGATCATTGACAAATAACAACTAGATTAAGTGATAACATGTAAACAAAACCATTATACAGAATTCTAGAAATATTGATTTTACATTTGGAAGATCATAATACGTTTTTCTAGGTGGGTGAAGTTAATCAAGTACTCATACAAGAGTGTCACAAAATACGAGAGAAGCGATCTCTGGTTATTACCACACGGCAATTTATTTTCATACTTTTCAATAACGAATCGGCATCGGACTTTAATATCTTTGTTTACATGGTGAATCTGGGGCACACTCATGAAAACAAGCCAAGGTAAATTGATAACTTGAATCGAATGGATTGAGTCTTTTTTTAATTACACACAGTGGATCAGTGTATTCTCCTCTCAGGCATAGCAGGAAAGAACTGTTGTACTTACATCAACTAACCTCTGAACAATAAAGATCGTGTGACTATATCCATTTATTAATTAATTAAGATCGTGTTACTATATCCATTTATGTATGGTGCACATGTAATACTATTTCTTCCTTAATGGTATATGATGTAAAAGGTGACTGAACCAAACCACTCATAATATTAGCCAATAACTAGGCTTTGTACTCGTACGAACTTTCACCAAAGGTTTAAGAGATTGCTCCCACAATGTGTTCCTATCTGGAAAAAACTTAGATTCTACGAGTATTAAAATCTCAGTAGTCTGAAATACATGTCGAGCTATGTCGCCAATGAATGTACAGTTGTGATATATTGTCATATTTGAATTGATTATTAATTGAAAATGGACGAATATTTCATATATATGCATCCATATGTCAATGAAAGATATATATTGTTCAGTTCTATATCAAGATGCCCATTCTTTGGTAGATTTTAGGGTATCAGAAATAGTATAATTATTTGCCATAATCCGATGTAATTCTTTAGTACTTTTTAGGGCAGCAAAAATAATATAATTATTTGTCATAATTCGATGTAACCCTCATAGATAACACCACGAAGATACGTTCAATAGGAATTCGAATCCAAGCCTCCTAGGAATAATTATAGGTTTAACATTAAAAATTGAATATAAAATTACATTAACAATGACATACTTATTCCGAAGATGTTTGTAAAAAGCATTCGAATGCAAAGCGTATGGACGGACCTATCTCCATTCATAAAGCATCAAACAATGCCCAAGACTACTTGTGCCTGATACAATAGAAGTCCTTACTTAGAGTCTACCTTCCTAAGTCATTCTTCCTCCCTTAGGTAGGAAATCCCTACTATACAAAAATTAGCATAGGCTGTGTATAGCAAATTCCTTCCCTAAAGGTTCCATATACCAATTGCTTAGTAAAGACAAGTACGTAGCTAAGGGAAGAAAATATTAAGTATGGATTTTTATGGAACGGCCTCCTGGTTGTTCATACCTAGATGACGCGACCCATATATGACATGCTCAGTATAAATGTCCCATTATCGCTCAGATCGTACTCCTTCCAGCTGCCTGACAGAAGTCTATATATAAGAAAGTTGCATATTTCCATGGCTGGGTCCACTCGGTCAAGGTCTGTACTGGCAGACCTTGACCGAGTAAAGTCTTAAACCCTGCTCACACACAGCCGATTTGCTGCCCGATTGACCCCCGATTTGGGTCTCCCGATGAAATATTACACAAGTTCTAATATTCATCTCTAATATTAATGATCAATATAAATAATTCTCTATGACACATATATGTATGCAGCTGCCCCATGATATATCTCATTCTGAGATAGAGGAATGAAACATACACTCCTAGGCATAATTGTGATGTGTTGCAGGAATATGAGCCACAAGTCGCAAAATTGATATTTTTCAAAGTGTTTTATTTAGAAGATGTATTTGGGGGAATGTTTTCATTTTTGGATTGCTAAACGCGTGTCGTATCATAAACAAATGTACTAAATTTCAAGACAGTGTATCAAATATATTCATGTATCTCTAAGATCATCTTATACAGTATATTTAGGTACTTTTCTAGTAACTGCCCACCCAGAAATATTGCAAACTTCTTTTTCAAAACTTAAAACATCAAACTTAAAATATAGAAATATCAATTAGATGTCCTGATGTTTACTATCCTTTGAATCGGCTTGATCTCATCCTTTCAAATATGATGATATCTAAAAATCCATTTTTTGCGACTAGTGACTCATTTTCCTGTAACAGATCACAATTGTTTTTGTGTTTCTATTGGTTAGGCGTTCAGGATTACGTAACCGAAATAACAACTCAGTTTGCCCCACTAACATGTCATCAGGCCAGTAATATGACAGTGCCCAAGTGAAAGAGGCAATCCAGTTATTTCATTGATTCTGTCAATTAAATTACGTACAGAGAATTCCAGTTCCATCTTTTAAGTATAGTTTGTGCTGTATCACATGTGATTGGTTCAAGTCAGTGTTTTACTTCAAACATGTGGAGAGGAGTCCTTAGCAGATTCTCAGATTTATAAGGTTCCTCTGAATGTATGCGGATGACAGTCTCTGGGATATATATCATGTATAATATAACGATGGAAGAGGGAGTGGTAGATTATCATGGACAACTAGTAAAGAAGAGGCTAACCAGAAGAGAAGTTGTATCAACCATAAACCTTATTTAACCATAAGACATATCGGGAATAACAAATAAGAAAAAGAAGATTTCACTTTACCTCTCTATTCATTTTGTCGGAGGAGATGAGCCTTTTTTATATTTCAAAGTGGCTTTTCTGTTAATGGATTTTAACTTTGCCGAACGTCAACTGCATGAGTAACATTTCAAGAAAATATAAAAAAGTGGTTGTTACATCAAAATCAGACAACCAAGTATTGTTGAAATTTTTTTTTTCTGAATTGCTAATGGTAGTGTAGTATTGATTCCAACGTTTCTACTTTCATTACAGTTTTCATCAGGGAGTTTCCAGAAAAGATTTAAGCATTAGTGGATGTATATTAAACTTATCGAAAAAGGACAGATAACCCATCTTGATATTTTTGTATTATGAAATCCCCAATTTCCCAGGACTCGCCTCCGAAAATGATATATATATTAAGGATAATGAATTGTATTTCTACTACTTTTTGTTACAAGTATATATGAAACGGCTTATTCTTTTATAAGGAGGAGAACAATTTCCAAATCATGTATTACTTGGAGTCTGTCCTAAATAGCGTATAGCGCTATGAGATAGCGTTTGATAGCAAGATCAAGATGAGTCTGTCCTAAATAGCAATATTTTGACTGAATGTCTCAGAGGTCAATGACTTTATGCCTATAGCGCTGTGGGGTAGCGTTCGATAGCAAAGCAAATGTCTATCAACTCATCTCATCATTAGCAACATCAATCACCCAGAATTTCTAATTTATATTTCCTCACATATATGTATAACTTTTTTCAATTGAAATTAGTTTACATGCCAGTTAACAAACGTGTTGGTTGAAGGAGTGTGAATATTGCACAAGTTGTGTAGCAACAAGTGTGATAAACTAAGCGGCTGAAACCAGTTAGTTACGAGTTAGTTAACAGATTTATTATAATAGAAGTAGAAAAGATTGAGTCATACATTTGAATTTCAGCGGCAGTCTTAGTTAAAAAACAAATTGGTTGCCATGGCAACCCCACATAACTCACTAATAAAATATGCACTATGCGTAACTCACTCTAGGTACGTTGTTTTCAGAGCAATGCGTGTATAATAAAGAGTTATCACCACCAAATATCGGCTTAACTTAGAAATGATTGTCAGGAGACAGCGAAAACCATTCCTTGCATGAGAGTATTTGTGATGCATATACAACTACCTTAATACAAATTATCTTAAAAAGATATTAAAAAGATATGCTGACGATCCATGGTTGATCCATTAAAAGTTTTCAATTTATATCTCTCTGTATAACAAAGACACATTGGCTTCAAGGTGGTATAAATGAAAAATGTCAAAGCCTACATGACTTCAAAATAGTATTAGAGAAATTCGAAAATTATGTCTCTGATATGTTCCAAACATAAAACAGGGCCTCGATCTGGACTATTTGAAACAATATTATAACAAGATGAAGCTTGCATTATTTTGCCTAAGTGTTCTCAAGAAATAAACCACTGACAAGACAACATAACTTTTTCTTCCTGGTTACATTCACGTACTATCCGGATTCAGAATTGGACATTATTCAGTGCGGCCTAAACGAAAATTTATCATTCATGTCACGGCGGCTGCCGTTAGCGGTTTTGTTTCATCCTTACATTGAATTGTCCTATGTCACCCTTTACTGTTCTTCTTCACCGGCAATGGCGCCATGGTTGCATTTCCGTACACGTGAATGTTATTCAATACGATGCGCCGGTAAATTAAGAAGTATTTCTTAAAATATTCTGTTCATGCATAACACTGTTTATACAACTATGCCTTGGCCAAATTTCAATGATGACGTTTCAGTTATATTTGATATACTTTCCCATTATACATCTATTTATAATATGATAACTGATTTATATCATTCTGTAAGATGTTTGCCAATGCTCATCGAATCAATTAATACTAAAAAAAAAGGTGAACACCTCAGCTAGATGGGAATGGAAGTGACATTCGATCAAATGTCCTTAACTTCCCATACAGACTATTGCACAACGGCTAGTCCTGAGAGAATTGTATCTGACAACAGAAACCATCAATCCCCTTTTTATTTTTCAATTAGGACCTTTAAAATTGATGAGAAAATATCAATGTCCCGTTTAAACAGAAACTCAGACAGCATGAGCGATGAGATCGTAACACAGGAAAGGTGGGACAGGTCATGTGGACATCCCATAATACCCTCCTCAAACAACATCACGTGACTTGTGTAAGTATGACTACTAGGAGCGGCCATATTTACACAGGAATGTTTCATATTTATGTCAACAACACTGGCGCCCCATCACAGACCATGGAAGTACTAATGAATATGGGAAATGTGAGTGGATACTTTGTAACCATGGACATGTATTTCCATGTAGTATATATGGTTTCAGACATAAACGATATATATACGATATCGCTGCTATAATGGTGAAGAGCATGTTGGTGATACTTCCAACTAGTGTTGCAATGTACACCATTTTATATATTTGCAAGAAGTCCCCTACATTGTTTCCAAATTTATATTTTCCAATAAGCCGTTGTATACGATTAGGAATTAGCATCTGAATTTTCATTATCAATAATGAAATATTCGACTCTGAACTCGGCCTAACAGTATTCTGATTATGCATGTGTAATTCCCGAACTGATTGTCATACTGTGCAAACGGTGATAATTAATGAAATAAAGCTACCAAATAGAAGTGAAGAGAGACTGGAATGTTTTAATCCTCATTTGCCTGGAGCCAGACAGCTTTATAAATTTCATCACTTAACATTAATCACCAGGAACCTTCCAATACTTGCTTCTTTTTAGCACCGCCTTCACCTGGAGATTAATACCGTCTTGTTACATCATTATTTTGGAGAACTTAAAAGTGCTTCACATTCAATTCCATTTGTCTGTTCTCAATCATTTACTGATTTGATTACGCCTAATGGAGGGATTGGGAACAGAATGGTGGATAACTGACAACTTTAATTCTTATTAATTCATCAGCAAACGCATGTTTAGAAAGAAAGAAATGTTCGAAAGCCATTCAATGAAGTGGTTTTTATGATTTGTTCAATTAATTTATTTATGCTGACCTTATCGGCTTTGTTATTTTGAAAGTTAAATGAAAACCTCATCAATTTTTGGGATGTGACCTTTATTACTCGGCGGTCTCCTTAGGTCTGTCTCATGGTGATAAGGAATTTAAATATTCAAAATGTTTTCAAAATGAAAGATCAGACAACGCTATACCTGTTGTGGGACCTCATAATTACAAAACAAGATTATCGTTATAAATAAGAATTTAAAATGTGTTTTCAATTTATAACATGTATATAGTTTATTACCTTAAAATCACCCAAACATAATGGCACGTGTACTATTGCATCTAAATAAACGGCAATAACAGCATCTATCTATAGGAATGGTATAATACGGCATCGTATGATAATTCATGGCATTGATCAATCTCAGACATAGACGGCCTTCTTGGGGGAATGGAACAATATTATGGTCCAGCCAAGCCCATACATATCCATCAATCAAAACCATCAATATTCATTGGTATTACATTAGAGTTGTTTTTATTATTCTATCTACAGATTTGACATGATATCAAACCATATTTCCCCTAGCTCCAGGGCGTAGAACAAAGGCCAAATCTATACACCTTCGAGGACAAAGAATTGTAGAAATCCAGAAATCCCCGATAATTGATTCACACATCAACATGACTATTAATTAATCGATTGACTCATTATTTCAGATTAAAAGATATACGGAAATCATATTTCGATTTCAAATTCAGATTTCAACGATAGGGTTTGAGTAAGACCGGTATCCACTTCGAAGCCCCTTTTGAAGCGAGCACTGCCTAAACCACAAAGAAAGTTATTTGTTGCTGGAAGAGAATTGCATTAGGTGAACCCATCGCCATTGCTGTGTATGTAATTCATTGGATTTACAAAAAGAGGCCAGACCATTTCCTCTGAGGTTGCCTTCAAGGACTATTGGATTCCCACCTTATCATCTCTTGTCTGCCTCAGGCCTTGAATTAAGGGTTTCATACCCAGAAAGATGAAGAAATAAGGTCTACTATTGATTACGCCTCCGGGCGTCGCAATCTTAACACCATAGCTTTGAAATACAGTGTTCTGAGGCCCGTTGCTCCGTTTCTCGCTAACTATTTTCCCATACACTTTCAATGGGGAAATAGTTAGCGAGAAACGGAGCAACGGGCCCCAGGGGTCAAATTTGTCGTACAGTTTGAGAGTGTACCTGAGGGTGCTAATAGTGCAAATCACTCCGCTCTGATATACAGAGAATATAAAAGATTATAATGGAAGTAGCCTTCTCCACAAGTGGAGCGTTTCACATAGGATATTGGATATCTTTTCGTCCTCTTCGCCATAAGAAGTATCTTCCAATTCTTACCGCCTACTAGGAAAGAAACCAGCAAGGGATATTAAATTTGTTTTGAAACTTCATTTAGCTTGTATTTTCTTTATGCTGTACAATCACAAGTCAATTAGATATTTCTACACATGGTTATGCTGCCATATCTTAGTCGAATACATCTCTTATGAGTATTAAAAGGGGTAGTCCACAACGTTTCAGCATTGTATGCACTTGTTTAGTCAATATCTTTTGTTATATGTGAAGTCAGTATATATTCCATACAGTTAAACTCACTGTATATACTAGTCATGTAAACCTTTCTCCTTTAAGTAGCTATTGGATGGTCATGAATAGACATTATGATATCGTATGTTCACAGGCGGTTTTGTCAGTAATCCATTGCTTCGATGATACAGATGAGGGTTCATATATATCCAGCACATAGTTCAACTAAATAACATTAAACATAGGATACTAATTAGTATCGTTATTTCTAATTTTTGCTTATTTTCAAAACAATTTCATGTAAGTTTTATATGCTCCAATGTACATGAAATAATATGTGGAGGAAACCATAAAAACATCATTGTGTATACAATGTATTCAATGTTTTAAAATATACATGAAGCAGAATGCAGCTTGTCATAAATAATCGATGCCTTTAGAGATGCAAGGGATAATGTCTTTGACAATCTGTCCCCTTTTTGTACTTAATTAGATACTTCCATTTTATACGAACTGCAGAGGAAGGACCCTCAAGGGAAGAGCCAGGCCCCCTACTACTCTTCCTCTATGCATTCTGAAGTAATGCCAAGAGGGCATCCAAGCAGGTGATACAAGAAGGAAGGGAGAGTGGGGGAATTTCTGGGAAAATCTCCCTTTCTCTCCATCTTTATAGCACACTCCCTCCTCACTATCATTGGCTAAGGCGTGTGTCTATAACAACCAAAATTATAAACTTCCAAAATTCTTGTCATATAACAAAGAAGGCATTTTACTATGGATTCAAATGTTGATAGGTTTCAGCCATCCTTCTCCTACACCGACGGACAAAGCCCCATCCACCATGAAAGGGCTTCTTCTCCTTCTCCTAGGGGATTTATGGGAATCCTTAGGTTCATTAGGTACCATCAATTAAGTCAGCTGCCCATTAAATATTGCCTAGAAAGACTAGGGAAGGACACTCCCATTTCACCTGTTGATTAGCAAATATAACTTCCAGCGAGTGCTAAATGTATTGAGTATGATCATTTTATCTGACATCACTTTTTAATATCATCCTCAGTATCAAATTCCGAGTTCAAAATGTATTAGAGCGCAGAGCCATTTCAAGCAGAAAATCATGGTATCGATGTTGCGTGCACTTGTGTGGTAATACGCTTGACACCATCTCCTATCCAACGATCCTATAGCTTCACAGAAGCTATAGGATCGTTGTTCCTATTTAGACAAACAAACCGAATGATTGGCACTTTATGAGAATGAGATATACTTGCAGCAATAATTATATTGGTAGTGAAGATTCAAGTGCATGGATTTCCTCTTGAATTTAAAATGATACTTTTGAAGATTTTAAAGGGAGAATTTGCAATAAACACTGCCTTTCTAATAGTACTTACCTCCCTTTAGTGATACTGCATAATACTCCAAATAAAAAAAACATACATTCAAGCTACCATACAAGCGACCAGCATAAATTTGCATAGTGTATGGAACACTAGGCATCTGGCCTATGTGAGGGGCAAAGTTTCCTGACTGGCACTACCCTTGTATGAAACAGAATCAGGCAGTAAGTGTGTTGGTAATCAAATAATGCAAGCGCACAAAGCTCACTCAAGTGGTCTTATGTCCCCATGGGAGGCTCTTCTTCCCCGGCAAATATGAATTTCATCGTAATCTTGTTTTAGATACAGCCCAAGCTCTGTCAGAGCGAACTTATTGTGTATTTATTGACTTAGAAATGTAATCCCTTGGCAATAGGCTATGGTGGATTGAATCAGTGGCTGTGGCAAGGATACGATATTTACATCAAATATGGGTATGGTAATGATCGTTGGATTCTTTATATATTTATGCTAAGGGTTGCGAGGGAGGTTACATTTAACCACATTCCCAGGGTGATTTAGGGTCTTCAGGTACTTTAGGGTCACTAGTCCCTCAACGTGGGACCCCCTGGTCAGGACTATTCATTCCATCGGATTATAGCAGCTCTGAATGTGTGGAGGTTTATTTTACCATAGGGAATCTTTCAAGAATGTTAAAGGGACGCTTCTGCATTCAATCTATTATTTTATGCATGGATAATTAAACCAGCCGCCTTCTTAACTGAATTGAATTTGAGCTTAATTGCAACCTTTACTCGCGGCTCACACAAACTGATACACGCTAGAATAGTTTGCATTCATGCTTATTCAATCCGATCAATTATGAATGTATCCTAATAATAATAATGTTCTTCATACCTTAGCCTGAAAAGGTTTGTGAAGAAACATAAACAATATATGATGTATCGAGAATACTCCCCAGTAGCTATCTTTGATAATATTATCATATTAGTTTTGACATGAAGTTGTAGAATTAATTATTCTGTAATGCGTCTTCTATCAACATTGGCTCGATGATGTTTGGTCATCTCATCAGTACCAGATATGATAAAGCACGCTAATTTCTAATCAATGATGAAATAATAACATGAAATAACCCATCATTATAGGAAAGACGACATATATATGTACAATACCTAAGTACAATAGGATAATATCCTCAAAGATTATTATGTGATAGTGACTGCAATACGCCAACAATGTAATTATGAAGGCAATATGGGAAAATGGCTCAAAATATTCTGGTCTTTCGGATATAGTAATCCAGACAGACAGACACAAAGAATACCATTCAGTACAAATAGAAATAAAAGAAACACCATCACAGATGCAATGTGCTCCAAACAACAAGAGTCTTTCATCAATGACAATGCATGGGGTATGTGCATAACTTAGCTAGGTGCTAGGCTAATGGCCTATGTCGTAGCTTCCTGTGTATTGGGACTTGTATGCGGTGCATAACTAGGAACCCCAAAAGGTCGTTAGGCATTAGGCATTCTAGATAGAGTGCTTATGTGCCCAAACTTAAAAGTTCACTTAGGACAGGCCTATAATGTTTCTTATCTGCTTTGCTTTAATATATATGTATACTGCGCAGTCCCGATCGACTTTAGGCTAATTTATGCACCTGCCACAATATGTACAGGGTTTCCCAATCACAGTCATAGGACAACAACGATGGGTTCTTGGGGAGTTTTTATTGCCAGAGCCATCAAGCAAATCGGACGGTATTCCGATATAATTATATTCACATCTAACGAGAAATGATTGCATTTATAAGTGTTCTGTTTAGTATCTATCATGGCTATCTAAGTGCTTTGAATATTACCTACACAAATGGATTCTATACATATATTGTTACAGGATGCATTGCCATATTTATAAACTTTAAGATGGCAACAATGTTATTGAGGCATTGGGAAGCCATGACATCAGGGATGTTTCGTTAGCTGTATAGTTGCTTTATGATCCGAGTGGTTCCCGTAATGACAGCTGCTTGAGCTAAAGGAAACCTTAAAAGGTTGGAACCTAACTTTCCTTAAGACATATTTGATGTTTGTCCCACGTAGGCGAGCCTCATATGGTGAAACCAATGGTTCTATTGCCCTTAGTTCCGGTCCTCCTCTGAATACAGGAGAGTTAACAATAGCATGGGGCCCGGGACTGTAGGAGGGAGGTCCCGGTTAAGCGCCACAGTCCCACAAATGTTATCAGGCCATTGACCTTTTGATGAAACATATACTGAACCTACATCAATACTTACAAATTCCTTGGAACCATATGTACAAAAGTGACAAGTGCGGCTATAATACATATTTCACCATATATAATAGAATTTCATAAAAATATGTCTTAATATCGCTCCCTAAATATAACTACAATTAGATGATCTATAGGCGTACACACCAGTTTCCTGTGTCTCAGAGTAGAGTAAAGGTACGATTCCACTGGATTGCTCTTTTGGGCCGCTCTTCATCTGCTCTTTTATTTTCCGAGAGCGCCTAACAAGCGAAGTCAGAGCGAAACTAGAGTGGTCTAATAGATTTGGTAACTACGCTTTCTATACGCTCTTAAAAACTGCTATGTGCTCTTCTTTGGGAGAGCGTAGGACGTTGCGCTAATATCTGTTTTGTTTGATATGAGCGCAACTACATGACGCTCTTCCTGCCTGTTTAAGTAGCGGTCTAAGAGCGCAATGAGAGTGGACCAAGTGATTTACCATTGATTTCATAAGGAAACAAGCAAACTAGTAGAATCGCTCTGCGCTTGTCTTGTAATAATAAAAGCAGATGAAGAGCGAATGAAAGACACAATATAAATAAGCGAAGCAAGAGCAAGCTATGAGCACATATACAAACGATCCAGTGGAACCGCACCTTAAACGAATTTTATTTGTCTCTTGACTTTTAAAAGAAATACACAGGAAGAATACACATATGTGGTGAAAGGATGGTGACACAAGTCTACACCTTTAAGAAGTTGCACCTGTTCCTGCGCGTTTCTCATCAGGCAGACCCTTTTAACTTGTTTTCTACGGCAGGTGTTCCTCTCACCATTCTATTTCTGAGAACAGGGCATGATTGAAAAGCAATTACATTTTAAAAGAAAGCATACACAGGGCTTTACGTAATAAAAAGGAGGCCTCTTTTATTGGGTGTGCTCCCGAAGCTGTTTAAATAGCCTCCAGTGATGTCAATCAAATTGTAAGGCAAAAGTCACTGTTTTGTATTACCGCCGTTATTAAGAATCAAGCTCCGTCAGTGGAAAGCACGTTGTTTTAGGCGTGAGAGCCTACATCAAATGTAACATTAACCACAACGAACGTCAACACTGACACACATCTAACCTCAACCGCTGTTTATTACATTGGCACATTGAAGAGAAGCCAAGAAATTCCACCAAAGTCACAGACGTTCACCTTTTTTTCGAAACAAATATAACTTGAAGAGCGCTGTGTACTTGACTAGAAAATCATGAATGGAGGTCACTCGTTTTAAAGAACAGCCTTTTGAAGTGCAATGTTAACCGCTCTATAATTCTCATCCCCCATAGTCCGCAATTCCAATACTACGTATACAATAAATGGGAAATACTATTTCTGGCGATTGAGCCACCTGGATGGAGTAACATTCACATAGTTCATGCATATATTTATTTCAAGCGAACAATATTCTGACAGAAGAAATCCATTCATAAAGACTGATATCATAAAGGATCTTACATTACCACCCTCATGCAGCGCACCTTAACTCTTAATGATGCTTTCCCGTGAATGGCCAAAGTGTCAGAGAAGGTGAATTCAATGTCTTCTTTGCCTGACGCGCTGCGGGGATGGCTTAGTGAACTGAGAAGTCTATAGAGTCTTTGATACCTAATGCATCTGAGGTGCCATGCAGGAAATGGGTTCCCCTCACAGAAGATAGGTTCAGGGTTCCAGGCATTGACATTCTTCCATGGTCGGACCGCCGAGGAGGAATCGAGCATTTTATAGTGCAGAGGGCCGAGGATGCCCACAATTGGCCTAGCCAGAATTTTTACATACTAATATGAGTACTCCTTTTGCCTCCCATATATCAGTATGAGACCAATTGATATTTTGTAAAAGATAGAAAGTATTATGTAATGCTCTGCTTAGAAAGCACAGAATATTGGTGCTTGAATTTGGGTTTGAGGTCCTTTTGTCCCCCCACTCCATTTCCCATCCGCACGAATAATATTTTGATGTGGGCAACGTTCTTGCATCTTTGAGGTCTATCTTGGCTTTCCCTCATCACTTCATGTTTGTGTTGCACTGATTCCTTGAGCAGGCTTTTGCCAATGCACTGATGATAACTCCTCTATAAGGGCCTGTCTGGTCATAATGATTTGAAGCATTTGCGATTTGGCGATTTCAGTCATTATAGTTTCGCTAATATGCCCTACCTCGAGTATACATCTGTCGTCATCAACTATGTTTACGAAATATGTATATAATTGCCTCCGCTGATGCTGATCATATATACAGGGATGATGGGAGGCAATACTGCATTTAGAATTATCTGATATTCATATCTACGTGATTTAAGAGACAGAATAATTGTAAGTTGCAGTTGTAATTGCATTAAAAGATGTGGCCAATAAAAACATCTAAAGAAAATATGTATATTACCTTGGATATCCAAACTCACCAAATTACATATTCATTTATGACTCTGAGTCTTGTCATCAAAATCCAGAACTAAATGAAAACTACTTATAAAACCTACATTTAATCTTGACTATTTCCCAATTATGTTATGTTATATACTGCTGTAGTAGTATCAGCCCACAACAGTTCAGATAGGCGTAGGTGTGAACAACAGCATTCATTATATGCATTTTACATGAGGCGGATTGGCAAGGAGACAACAGGGGGCTACAGAAGTCTGATAATTGTTCTAATCACCTCCATTAGTACACAGTCTAGATTGTGATATAATTTGTAACGAGCCAAGCCACGTCTCTCTTTCTGACACCTCTGATCACTTTGTTGTTGCTTCTCCCCCTTTTATGACACTACTATAACCTAGCCCACCCATATATCAAAGTTCAATTCTCGGTACCGAAGACTGAAGAAGTTAATTCACATGAAAATAAAGCTCATTTCAACGTAGAGATACAAAAATGTTTCGGTACGATAGGTTTTTCGCAAATCACAATTCAATGAGTCAACCTGCTCATATGTCACTCGCCTGAACACCATATATGAATAAGATAGGAATGTCTACTTCAAATCAGTATGGTGCAGTGTTAGTGGAGTCTTTTAGCAAAGCCTCACTCACAGACTGATAAATGTTTCAGTGAATGTCCGTACCAATAATACAGTCATCGAGACTAGTTACACCTAGTCACCCGATACACTGCAATGTCGGTAATATGAACCAAACATAATGACCCCACTATAATATGATGGAAAATCTTAGGACAAAATAGCTAGCAAAAGGGATAATTCGTTCGACATAATCGTTTAAGATATTTTGGAGTGAAATCTCCCAAAATAAAACACATTCTTCAGGTGATACATTTATGTATTTCTCAAGGCCGTCCTATTTTCATTTGAAGATTTGCAAGTGTAAAAGCTGTAAGTTAAGAACATTGATGAGTGCTGACCCGATGGATTATTATAAAAGTATGGATGCGAACTCAATTTGTCGATTGATATTAACTAAAATTACTTGAATGTTGTGATAATTGAAATCCATTACATACAGACAAATATTCATTCATTGATATGCTCGATTGGATTTCATTTCTAAAAGTACCAAAAGGCCCATACACATAACTTTCCTATATGAAGCCGCCCTTCTAACTCTACCATGCACTGAAGGCGAGATCGATTCAATTACAGACTGATGTTCTCAGCCCCTTAATTATTGACTCAATGCTGGTATCTAATGTCAGCCAGTCATGCCCTAAAAACTAACCTAATCAGCCTCTGAACCATCCATACAAGCCACTTGCTATTTGATACTACCATGTTTTCTATGACGACGCATAGAGGAAATGTGGGTCAACCCGTCAACGGTATGGACAGACAGGAGGCTTATCAAATTTCACATTTTCTCCCAAATATTACACAAGTTTGAGCTAAAATGGATGTAGTTAAACATATATGTTTTTAATACTTTGGAAAGATGTACACATGTCCCTTCATTAGGAAATCCGGCTCCCTCCCTCACATCATCCATTGATACTATAATATTATGGTAAGATGAGTGCCAGTATAGACGTCATGATAAATGTGATGTGTTTCAGGGAAATTAGTTGCAAAAACCTTGATTCTGACATACCATCATATTTGAAAAGATCAAGTGGATTCTAAGGATATTAAACATTAGGATATCTAATAAGTATTTCCATAGTTTAACTTTGGTATATATTTGAAAAAAGAATTTGCAGTATTTTTGGGTGTACATTTACTAGTAAAGTACCTCAATATATTTTCTGAGATGACCTTAGAAATATATGGATATATTCAATGAACTGTCTTCATATTTGGTACATGTATTCATTCTATAGACAGCATCAAGTACTAAAAGAATGAGAACATTCCCACGAAGACATCTTGTGAATAAAACACTTTGAAAAATATTATTTCTGCAAATTATGACACCTTTTCTGAAACACATCACATATGATAAATATCTGATCGATTTATTCTATTCTCAGTTAATAAAGAACCCGGAAAGAATAACCAATATACGGGATAAGACGGGTAGTTATTGAGGTGTGCGTGGGCGTAGTGAGTAGAGCGTCATAAGGGCGTTGCCGGGTCCAATACAGTGAGCTAGAGAACCCTAAGCACTACCCTAATACAACCCTTATATAACTTTCCCAACAGCCCCAATATCTTCACACTTTATAATACCCTGCCAGGTCCCGGTACTCAGTTTCCAATTTCATCAACACCCCTACCAGGCCTGCACCAATTCAGAACCAATAACCAGACCTCCCTGTCTTCACTTCGGGATTTCTCATATATCTTCAGCCTACAGCATCTGGCAGCATTCGGATACCCTCAGATATCATTAAGGAGACATCAATAATATCTTCTTCTTGATAGGCATGGCAGCGTCCACTATCCCATCCTCTCATCCTCTTCCCTCTGGCCTTTCTCTAAGCTCTTGTGGTCCACACACATGACTGGGTATAGGCCTTTATAATGTCTGGCTCACGGTTCGTGAGTCTCAGAGGGAACTGCGGAAGCGTTGGAAAGAGTAGGGAGCACGCGCCTGCATGAAATATGGTTCTGTGATCAATGTGCATTGTGCCGAACCAAAGCCTTAAGTAAAGTCTTAAGGCGGGCACACACATGGCTGATTTTAAGGCGATTTCATTCCCGATTTGGTACTCCCGATGCATCGTAGGATTTCAGTTCAAATCCTTGGTTTTTATTTTGAAAACGGTGATGTGTGGGTCTGGGCCCGATTCATCGGGGGAGCTCCCGATTCATCGGGAACTCATCGGGAACTCATCTGGAGTGTAATCGGCTACGTTTTGTCTCCCGATTCCAGAAATCCTGGCCGATTCCAGAAATCCAGAGATTTTGGCCGATGCAGATATTTCCTTTTTGGAATCGGGGCTCATCATTTGAAATCGGGGGATGGCTACTACTAAATTTGTAATGTGTGGGTCTATCCCCGATGCATCCTATGAAGCCCCGATGCGTCGGGAGGGAACTGGGATGCATCGGGAGGGCACTCCCGATTATCCATATAATGGATCATCGGGGCAAAACTCCCGGTGCATCGGCGCGGCCAGCATTTCGTAATACCGTTCGGTTACGCTAGACGGCGCATCAGTCAAATTCCGACCTTCACCTTCAAATTCAAGATGGCGCGTTCCTTGAGATCCAAAGTCGGTGTCGGCAAACAAGATGTCCAAGTGAGTACTGCTTGAAATAACATACTGATATGCTTCTATCCTACCAGCCAACACTTTAATGATAGTCCATTGTACATTCTGTCCGATCGATGGGGGTTGTTAATCACATTTGAACCGTAGCCAAGCACAAAACGATCGGTGGCTCGGCGTGGCTGTCACTATGTATCATAGATCATACATGACATGTGTTTGTACGTGAGGGGTCCCGGGACATTAGGGCCTCGGCCTTGGACGGTAGGGGTCCCAGCCTTGGTCGGTAGGTCCCTGCCGGTAGGTCCCCGGTCTTGGACGGTAGGGCCCCTATGTCCCCAAGACATGGTTTGGTTCTGTTGTTGTGCCATGCACAGTATGTTGGCTGGTAAATTAGTTGGTAAATTGTAGGGTAGGGGCTAAAATCAAATATTTTGATCGAATATTTATCTGATTAGCTGTGAGTTATGAATTACCATTCCACATTTTGGAATTAATTCAGACTATCACAGCTTGATTGAGTTACTGTAAATTTTGTCACTATAGGAATTAATCATATGTATCATATGTAAATTTTAATACGTACTAATTTGCTCACTTTAGAAAACTAAACCAACAGCTAAGAAGCAGGCAAAGCGTACAAAAACACTCGGCGTACCACGTAAGGTAAAGTATTGCTACTATCTACTACCGTTTCTATTACTATTCAAATTAATAATTTCCTATGTTATAGTTCCTTGTTACTGGGCTGGTTAAGCCTTGTCGAAATGTGTGTGATTTTACCCTAATAGAATTAATTACCCTAATAGAATTCATTCTCCTGAAAGGATACACTAACTTTTTTTTTGATCACCCTCCTATTCTGTGCATAGGTCGTAATTATTAAATGAATTTTCAGGCGACTGCAAAGAACGTTCCTGTGGCCATTCCGGAGCCTTCAAGAGTTGCCGATAAACAGCCGCGTTCCACAGAGTTGGCTGTAGAAAACAAGGCCAATGACACCAATCACGACCGTTTGCCAGAGTCTGGTCCTGAGAAGCAGTCCAAGGCCAATCCTGGGCCTTCATCATTTCCTGAAGAAAAAAAGGCCAAGGACATCACTCTTGACCAGTCGAGAGAGTCGGACAATGACGAGGATGCGCTGGTGTGTAATGTATTTGATGTTACTTTGTGCACATTCCTTTATTTAATGTCACTGTCACAAAGGCTTGTTTATTTACTTTAATAGTTTGCGCCAAGTGTTCTTAAAGTACCATATTATACAAACCTCCCATTACAGCTAATGGCAAATAACAAAAGTTTTAAGAAGTACAATAATTGTTGACCACTTTTGGACGACTTGGTAATTAATTTCAGCTACTAAATAACTTTATTATGCATCTTTTAACCGGCTGCAACCAAGGGTTTAATACATTTAACGTCATTAATGACAACGTTATTCTGCGGCCACCTTTGTATCACTTTTTCCTTTTCCTTACAGAAAGAAAACCATGATAATGAGGAAGAGAAGGTCCAGTCGCCCTTACACCAGTCTAATGTCAGTAGAAAGCGGAAGGCCGAAGACAGTAATGACAGGGAGGACAATGGAGAAATAACACGTCAGTCTCCGAATAAGCGAACTCCGCTCACCCAAAAGAACGACATTGTTGGGGGTCAAGAGTATACACTTCGAAACACGCCTTTACGTAAGACACGTGTAAACAGCGAACCAAAAAACAAACCCACGACAAGTCCGCAGAGTAATCCTAAAGGAAAGGTGGTTGTAGTCGCTGATGATGTCGATGATGATGATGCTGAAGTCAGAGGCACAAACAAAGCAGCTGCAGAGATGTCCTTCAACCCAAATGCAGCATCGACTCCGACCAGTTTGCGCAAGGGCAAAAAAGCAGCATCGACTCCGACCAGTTTGGGCAAGGGCAAAAAAGCAGCATCGACTCCGACCAGTTTGGGCAAGGGCAAAAATGTAGCATCGACTCCGACCAGTTTGCGCAAGGGCAAAAAAGCAGCATCGACTCCGAAAAGTTTGGGCAAGGGCAAAAATGTAGCATCGACTCCTACCAGTTTGCGCAAGGTCAAAAATAGGGAACTGAAACCCGCCTACAGTCCACGCTCCCAGATGTGGACTGAAGCGGAGGAAGAGAAGCTGGTGGATATGTGGCAGGCTGCCGGATGTATATACGACAAGAAGTCAAAAGATTACAAGAATCGTGTTGCCAGGGGACTTGCCTTCCAACGAATGGCCACAGAATTAGGCAAAACTGGTGAGACATCATTGTTATATTGACATTTCACCTACTACACGGGTTGTAGAGTTCTATTAGCCTTCATCCCAGTATGCCAGTCCTATACTCAAATCGCCAGTTTCAGTTATTCACAGTTGGCATACGCTCTACAATATCGAATCTTAGTATAATTCTATCTTAGAATTCTATCTTAGTAGAATTTAGCCAGTAAAGCAGACATTAACAGGGTTATGGTTCAATGTTTACCAAATATTGTCAACTAGAATGAGATTGACTGATGATTATACATGCAACTGCATGTGGTGGTGTGGAAGTTGTTGTCACTCATTCTTACTGAAGCATGTTACTGTCAAAGGTTAAGGGAAGGAGTAATATAGATATTCAGTTGACAAGAATCAAAGAGGGTATACCCGGTGCAATTATCTTTGAACTTGATTTCTATGCACATTTATTATTTGTTTCTCAATAGGGGTCATGTTAAGTTAGTTCATACATAAACATAATAGTTGAAGATTGTATTCATTTACATGCCGACAACGTTATCCAAGACATTTGTATTTAACAAACAATTACTTCATTGCAGTAAAGCAGGTCGTAACACACACATCATCGCTCAGGACCACATACACCAAGGCCCGTCGCGAGTTGCTACCGTCAGGGTCTGGGGCTGGCGCTAATGCAGATAGTAAAATTTCAGAGCGATCTAAATATGTGTATCAATTGTGTCGCTTCCTGCAAAGCCACGTGTCACACCGACCAACAACTTCCAATCTAAACGACACTGTAAGTATATCTATGGGATGGCAGTACTATATCCGGTACCACTGTTGCAAAAACTCAATAACATGGAGAGAACATAGAGTATACACACATGAATTCATCCATTATTATAGGTAGCTAGATTAAAGTATTATAGGGTAAAATTGTATTTATATTGTCCTGTATGGGGTTGTCACATGCATTATATTGTAATTGTTAACTGATAGAATATTTCCTGGTTGAGAATTATAATTTGATTCATTACAGGAAGTTAGCGCGATGCCAAGTGTCGGAAATGAGAGTGGTTTGGAGCTGCTCGAACCAGATGGGGAAGCAGAACCGGAAGCTGAAGAACCAAACGGAGGAAACACCGAATCGGAGCACGAATTTGAACTACTAGCCCATCTAGCCCAACAAGAAGAGCAACCACCAGAACAGGAGGAAGTACCGGTTAGCAAACGTAAAGGGGATCCGCCCTCAGCTTCACTACTGGAGCGACCGAAGAAGGTGCGGCGCGAGAGTGTTGACCACGTTGATTTAGATCCAGACTACAACCCCGCAGGGGACCTAGACCAATTTACCATCAGCAGGCCAAAAAAGAAGCAACGTTTAGAACTCAAGATCATGTCTCCACAACCTTCTACTTCTGCACATGAAGCAGAACCAGACACCCAAGAAGGGGACATTGACAGGTCAAAAAAGAAGGAACCTCTACCACTCACAGACAAACCAAAGACCACTTCTGCCCAACCCTCTAGTTCGGCTAAACTTAAAGCTTCTACCTCAGCCTCTCAGCCGTCACATATGACTTCTCTTGCGGAGTCGATTAAGTCGTTCACGGCTGATTACAGCCAACTGGTCCACAGCCGCAAGGAAAAATCATTACCAGAACAGTGGGCCTCAATATTGGCTCGGAAAGTAGAGAAGATGGAACCACATATACAAGATCGCTTCATGCTATTTGTGGATACTGTTGCGCTCGATGGCCTCGATGGGTCATTTCAATCTGCGAACTTTAAATAAGAGCCTGTGAGAACCTTGTCAGAAATTTGGGAGTATTTTAACAGCTATTAATAGCTCCAAATTGTGAGATTGAGGTGGTAATGAGGTGCATTCTTCTCTAACCACAGTGTTGTGCATTGCTTCACTTGTATTTTTGTATACAAATATGTAATGTACCTGTAATGTTCACGATTCCTGTTCCTTCCTTACTTGTTAGTTAGTGTTTAGTGTGTAGATGAAACGTTTGGACGATTGTATCCGACTGTAATGGTGTAGTGTAATGGTGTAGTGTAGTGTCTTTCTACAAATGTGAGATCAATGTCTCAATTTAGATCAAGGTTGAGAACATATAGAAATTGGTTATACAAAACTTATCGATACATGATAAAGCATTTTAATATACATTTAAACCCTGTATTTTGTATCGAGCAGAAACCATTTTAATCTGATGATGTCACATTAGACATTGCGATGATGTACGTTGCTATTAACGTTTTTACAGTTGAAGTTTATTGTTTTTATTGTTTTCAGAAGTTTAGATGTTCCCAGCAGAGTCGCAGCATGTAGATTTCTCTGTTTAGGGTTATTTTAATCAGATAGTTACTTGGCGCTTTGTTTAGTAGGCTTCACATGCTTCATTGTTAACAGTATACAAAATCAGAATGGTGCTCTCTGTTACCACTGAACTGTGTTCATATTTTAGGTAGACTGGTTGTATTATTGTGAGGCATATGCTCATTGCATCTCTCCGGTCCTAGAAAATGTCTATATCATTTACCTTAGGTACGTAAATTAGGTACATTTCTATTTTAAACTTCAGAGTTGATATGTCACATGTTCGGTGACATGTTAGGTGCTAGGGGCGACTGAGTCACTGTCACATGCAGTGCGTTTGTAGACGTGTAGACGAGTTTTAGATTCAATAAATAAATATTTAAGCAAAGACTGATATTTTTAATTACTTGAAATTCAATCGTGGTTAGAGTACATAATAAAATACAACAGACTGGATACAGCTTGTAACACTAAAGGCTGACATTTTATTATAATCCACATCAATAAATACTGCATCTTCAATGGTGTATTTGGAAGCAACATACAGTTTCACGAGTCATCTAGCAAAAGTACAATAACTAGTTACGGACATCTTAAGTAATTCTTTTAGGTTTGAATAAGTACACGCAAGCACTATAGAAATAACAATGAGACTACAAATACCGTTTGTGTTTGGTGACATGAACTACCCACAATTAGCAGTGTTAAAAAACCCGCATTGTTTGGCAAGTTTGGCATAGGCAAAAATACTTACTGCAGGGCGTGAATGTCAATTGAGTCACACAAACATATTCCACCACCCAAGCTGTGAATATATATTTTCTACATATCGAAGGCGATTAGCAAGTAAGGCTACATCATACAATTTTCATCAGGAAACATTACCCTTGACATTTTTTAATATTCAGTCCACTAAACCATACTGCCAATCAACACTTCCAGCTTCAACGCAGTAACTGGCCAAGTGATTGCGCATGGCCTTAGCAGCTTGATAGCTGTTACGCGGAGATAACGCTGCAAGACCCTCAACAATAGCCACCTGCCTCCATGTGCCAGGGCACAACCGATGCAGCTCATCTTCATGGTCAACCAAGTCAATGCCAATATACTGACTGCCACATCGGGCCCGCATGAAATTGTGAAGGGCACAAGTTGCCTTCACAATGTCTTCGACCCGATCAACTCTCATGCGCAAGTCTTGTCGGTATATGGCAAACTTTGCAGTCAGTATGCCAAATGCATTTTCTACGATCCTTCTGCAGCGTGACAATCGATAATTAAAGATTCTTTCCTTAACTGCCAATCCCTGCCCTGGATAGGGTTTCATCAGGTATGTAGATAGCGGGAATGCGTCATCCCCAACGAGATAGAAACTTAGAGACTGCTGCAAACCTTCAACGTGACACCGTGGTGGGATGTTCAGCGGATTACGGCGTGACGCAATTTTTTTCTTTATTGAACAGTCACCCCAAATCCCACCATCACTTGCTGAGCCCTCTGCACCCACATCAATATAAACAAAGTTATAATTGGCGTCGACAACAGCCATTAGTACTATCGAAAAATACTGTTTGTAATTATGAAACACACTTTCTGATTTGCGCGGCTTCTGAATGCGTATGTGTTTGCCATCAACGGCCCCAATTACATTGGGTAAGTTCCATCGGGTGTTGTAGTCACTGGCAATTTTCTTCCACTCCTTCTCAGTTTTTGGAACCTGATAAGAGAATAAATAACCAACTGTAAACTGTCCAAAAATCAGGCCAATAAGGAAAAGGTTTGTGGTATGTCCGGGGCGACAGAGATCGTTATCAGGGCCGGATCACAGACTTCCTAAGCTAAATACCTTCAAAAACCTACTTATTTCGCACAGAACAAAAATTACATTATTTATTACTAACAATTATTTAGGACTTTCCTATAGGTAGCTAATCTCGGAAAATGTCATACATTGCAGAACAAAAAGAGGGCAATTCTTAACAATGATACGTTCAAACACTAAAACTTATTTAATTTGCAAATGTTATACCTTACCTGCATATACATGGGTTGTAGAACCTTATATATGGCCCTGACAGTCTCATACACAATGACCGCGACGGTACTCAGGCCCACCCGAAATTGTTGATGGATGGACCAGAATCCGTCTCCTAAAAATTTTAAACATCAACAGTTAAAGTGGATATTTAGTTATAAATTAATTAATTATTGAATCATATCGTACATAAAAAATACTGTCATTGTAAATATCATGTCCATTACAAAAGTGAGTTAAACACTATAAATTTCCCACGACTAGGAATATAGCCGAGCTAAAGGTAACTATGTTGGCAATAAGCAAAAGGCCACACTTGTTTCTTACCTAAACACAAAAATCTTAGGGTAATACAGAGTCGCACTTCTGCACAAATGGGCTTGCGCCACTTCGTCGTTTTCTTGGTTATGTGCGGACGCAAGAGTTCAAGCAACTCCTCAAAGATTGCAGGGGGCATCCTTAGGGTGCGCATGAGATGCGACTCTTCACCATCCTGTAGAGCAATTTCAATAAATCAATTCAACTAAATTACGAAAAACGATTTAAATTATAAACATACTAAAATGAATACATATAACAAATATTAATAATCAGGACTTTATTGCTCAAAAATTGGAGATTACTAATTATTTCGAATTTTATCAACAGTTTCATTCAATTACAAGTAACGGATATGTAATGGGACATGTAATGAGACAGACATGTGATCTAATTAGCAGCATATATGACTGATTTTCAGGCTGCCCAGGCATGTGGGTGATCTATGGCAGGTTATAACTGGACTGGTTACAGCAGAAAGGTATGCTAACTTATTTTTTCAACTGTAAAGGAGTACTTAGTATCAGTAACAAAATATGGTACACCTGGTCAGCAGGCAGCATCACACGAGAGACAGTACATTAGGAGGAATGGCAAGTCTCTGATCACACTTACGTCAAGAAGCTCCCTGTACAGTGTATACATGGTTTGACACACATAGTCGGGATCGTCTCTGCGACGAAGCCACGGCTTCATCCAGATCCTAGTTTCATTATTAGCCTCTTCCTCTTCCATAAAGGCCATGGTCACACCTAGAATCGCTAGCATCGGTGCCGGGTGTACGAGAAGGTCGTCCATCTTGGAGTTTTTATGGCCCCAAATGAATGCCCGCCCTAATTTGCCGCCGGCGATGTCCAAGAGCTGCTCGGTACCCCACCTAGCGTCACTTTTTTAATGCTCATTTGCAGTTCGGTGCGGTCAATCTCAGATCGGCATACAGAATCGGCAACCAAATCGGCCCTGGAATTGGCTATGTGTGGGCTTGGCCCCGAATCTGGAGAACATTTTTCATGTGTGGGTCTCCCAAAACACTCCCGATTACAAAATTACTAAATTCTGAAATCCCAGGATTTACTCCCGATTCATCGGGAGTGATGGAATCGGCTCTGTTTTGAAATCGGCGCATGTCATTCTATGTGTGGGTCCGCCTTTAAGCCCTGCCCACACACAGCCGATTTGCTCCCCGATTGACCCCCGATTTGGGTCTCCCGATGAATCTCATGATTTTATTTCAAATCCTGATTTATGTTTTTGAAATAACATAAACCAGGGTTGGAACTGAAATCCTAGGATTCATCGGGAGACCTAAATCGGGGGGCAATTGGGGGGCAAATCGGCTGTGTGTGGGCAGGGTTTAAGTAAATACTGCATAGATCTTCCTGCTATATCAAATATATAATAATTCCATTTCTTCTTTATCCTTATCACTTACTATATCAACTATTGGTAGGTCGTGGCAGAAGAAAGCTTACAGATATACAGACTGTCAATTATATTTATCTCTAAACAGTTCTGTTTATAGGGACAGTTAACGGTTCAAATTGCAATAAATAACCAATTTTACAAAAGTAAAAATCTTCCCCGAGTCAAATATAAAGACTTTCATCATGATCTAAACGTCAATCTAGTGTTTATTCACGATAACTTCTGGTCTGTTAGGTGAATCAATGCTTCATTATGATTTCGTCGGACATATTTATACGAAAGTCTTGCTCCTCTTGTTCTCCTACAAAGCCTACGAAACAAGCAAGAATAAACCGTACAGCATCATTAACATGGCATTCAACTTCTTATTCCTTGGTATTAGCAGTTGCTATGGAAACCTACTGATATATATTGATCTTTGATGTGATTAAACAAATGCATTTATAGGTGGACTCTTACACAATAGTTCATCATTCAGTCCACATTGCAATTACTTAAGATCTGCAAGACCTACAGGGGCAACCACAAGCAGGTTCTAGTATATAAGTAACTTTATTTCCATTTGCATACAATAACGGTACAGTCAAGATTTGGAAGACGTGGAAATGGGTGTCTGTCCTCTCTCCTTGACAGTTCTTCCGGACCAACCCTCTAACTACCTAGTGATATCCTGCTTCGTTATATTATTTAGGAACTTTACTATTTGGTTTTTAAGAATGACCAAACTCTTTTGGGTCACTCTTAGTATTTACAGGAAAAACTTAATGAATGTTGTGTGCCTCCATTTCGACCACCTGTGCGCATAGAAACGTCAAGCGTATCAATAATCGACTTGTTGTCTTTTGTCTAATTATTTTCTATCCACCGCTGTCTGCCCGTCGCCATATTGTGTTCATCAACCGAACCTCGTAAACAACAGCATTCGCTATTGGTTAGCACTTTATGACGTCACTCTCTCCGCCAATCAAAAACTCGCCCAAAATAAGCGCCTTTGGTAGTGGGTGTATCAGCACATGTGTGATACATATCTAAACGTACCATATAGGCAGATATATGACTCATTTTTATATGATAACACCCAAACTTGAGATATAATTACTTGCTCAATAATCAATGCTGTATTTTTCTCGTATAATCTTAACAATGTCTGAAACATTTGGAGCTCGCAAGCCAGTGCTGCAAAGAGCTGGTTGGCCTTTAACTAATCAGATTGCGTCATTTAGGTCACGTGTTATCATAACAAACCCAGACCAAACGGGACTGTTGTAACTGAACAAGTATGTAATAAAATAACTAATCATACTTCAGGTCAAAAGAGTATACGTAAAAGCGCATGGGCCTTTGGCCAATGCTTCCCAAATGATTCTGTAGCAAAGGCACTTGATTAAGGTCGCAGACGCATTGCACTATATGACTATGAGCCAATCAAAGGTAGGCTTACATCTTGTTATTCAAAACTAAGGATCCACAGTCAGGATAGGTGACGCTTTGAATAATAGTATTGAAAAAGGCGAATCAACTTATAATTGAAAAGTGAATATATATAATAGAGTCGAGTGCAGTAATTATGCAAGTTTCGTATCAGAAATCCTCTACACAGGTAGAACCATTTAGGCTTGGTGAACACGTTAAATACTCCTGCCTATGGCCACAGCCAAAAGGACAACCGCAGTATTCTCAAATTTCAGCGCCCCTAAACATTACTAACTAACCGCCAGAGGCAGAAGATACGGGATTGCCTTTAACTGCCTATACGCTCCACCACATTCTTACTCAGTTAAAGACAATCCCGTATCTTTAACCTGTGGTGGTTAGTTTAGTCAGCCTGTACCTTACTTACGATCCTTTACTGGAAGGAACAGGTTCCTAGTGAGTGAGTGAGATTGGTTGCTTTACGCACTTATCAACACATTTAAGTAGGTTCATATATGCGATTATTACTAGTGACACCTGAGTTCCTGATGTGGGGAAAGTTTGCTTGATTTCAACCATGTGCAAGATCATTAACTCAGTAATCAATACCCTGGAGCATTAATGTTACAAAAAGTGTAGTCAAACCATTTAAAGGTTTAAAACCCCAGATTTGTTTGGGCCAGGGCCGACCGTAATGCACTCCCAGACATGATAGTCGGAGGAGAAAATCTCTGCATGCTGCCCGTCCTGTCAATATGGCACTCAATTCCCATGTGCCTCTGCAAATGAAGATGTTGACAATAGCTAAAGGTGAGGCTTTCTTTTGCTGACTTCTATCAAGTTTATTGCCACTTTTTCTCATTTCAAAATTTATTGTTATTAGTCGGAGCCCCGGACCCTAAATTTGGCTATTTCGGGGTAGAAAATATCCAATGGTGCCAGGTCAATGAGAATGCAATGGGGGATTATGCACTGGGGAAAAAATGTTCCAGATGTATTGCAGTTTCCATGGAAACGGATTCAAACTTATATATTATTATAGCGATTTCTGTTCTGTGAACGAGAAAGGGTATCCTTAGGTCGACTACATTACTAGGTGGCCATTTTCCCTAGGGATAAGTAAATATAGTACAGACTGTAGCCATAATAGTTCTTCATAGGGAATGACAACCAAAGATCGGGCCCCCACTACATCATACCACCTGGGCAGCACGCTATTGTAAAGCTAGTTGATTCTCTCAGATTTGAATTTCCAAATGGAATATCTGCCACACATACTTCATTAACAAATATCAAATAATCCAAACAATATAACTCTGTTATTCAACATTCGTACGGAAGTCATTGAAAACTGTTATCACATTTCCAAGGCATTAAAAATATTCAACAGAAGTATTAGGTAACTCTGAAATACTAATAAATACTTTTTTAAGCTTTTCTATCACTAACATCATTGCTTGTCTTCATAATGCGAACATATTGCTCTTTTTAATATAAAAACTTCTTTTTATTGAAAAATGATGAAGTATTATATTGAAACGGGGATGGCCTCTCAATTCCCAAGTCGTCATCAGCTTCTCGGGAAGATGGCAATCAAGCAATGAAGTCCATGCATCCAAGGATACCCTTTCCCACTCGACGAAAAAAATCACTATAACAATAAAATTCTAAATGAGAAAAAAGTTGGCTATAAACTTGGTAGAGGTCAACGAAGAACTCATCCGAATATCGAAATAATATTACAGGCAATAGGCGATAAATGTGCTGGGAGACAACTCAAACAGAAAGATAAGTCAGACTGGGCGATAAACAGGGAATGTGACTAAGCGTTTTGGACAAATATCGTCTGCTTTTCCAATGGATCGTAGCAACTAAAATTGAAAGCTTTTATTAGATTGAAATAACGAAGCCTGTTGGTTTTTAAAAATTGAATTGTATTCTCCTGCGTGATATCCTCGAATTGTAGATCAGTTTGTACTTTATGGTTATAGAACATTTTTATGTTTGGAAATATTTTACTCCCCCACACGGTCAATTATAAGAAATGTAATTTTTCGTGCATCAGTGCAGCACATTCACATGTCCTAAAACACATAAAAGGGGTAAGATAATTATTCCTATTCTGAATATCTACATAATTCTTCTACTTTGTTTATTAAAACCCACATTTTACCTTTGAGAAAACCGTATTAGTTATACATAAATTAAAACACAAAATCGTTCACACATCCAAGTTAGAGGTCTATAGATGGAGTCCGGTGAAAAGCCGACGTGTTTTATGGATCGAGGAGGAAACGGTAATGGAGGGCTCATTTGGAAAAACAATATTTGCTCTTGGTTTGACTTGGTTGACAGGCGATAAGAAAACTTTCACTTTCATCTCTTAAAAAAGGAATTTCACTCCTACTTTATCACAGGGAAGTTACTTCTTTCTTGTCCCAGTGGACTGGTGTTTGGTCAAAGTGATGCGATACTTTAGAAATAAGTCTCTCTGGCGTGAGATGCAATGTGTCTGTTGCGAGGAAAAATAATTATTTGTTTTCGCAATGGTTATTTTAAAAGTTCTGCATGTCTGACACAAATTGAGACATATTTGCCATGGGCGTATGCACGATTTAAAGCTGTATTTTCAGTTAACATCGGTCAAAAACTATTTTCTACTTTTTGTTCCGTTGTTTTCCAACTTATCTAAAAGTAATTGGACCAAGAGTTTGGGGGATTTGGGCTGGTTGTTTTGCAACAGTACAGGGCTTCAAAAAGTGCACATTTAGATTTCGAAGACCCGCTGAAATCATTTCATGTACTGACGTCCCTTATTATCGCTCACGGGCGGCCGCTTTTTCTCTAGGCCAATTTCGCTTCAAATTCTTGTACAAACATAAAACAGCAGCAGAATACTGATGAATTCAGTCCTATAATAAGGTAATAATGTGTCAGTACATTTGGTAGGATTTCTTTGGTAATAATTGCTGAGAATGGAGCTTTAAATTGCCAACTACCGCAGGCAGAATGACGTGAAATAGCATCAGTATCATTTAATCCTTCTTGCAATTGCACTAAAATGCATGATTAACACAACCAGTGCATTATTTTGTATCTTCCATATGCGAGCATCTTTAGGCATACTAGTCCCTGTGTCATATACAAAAAGGCCTGTTTGCTCTTTTCTGTGCCAGAAAAGCATGAAAAGAGTAGGGAGAGAATTGCACTTTGAGTTGATATTGTTAACATGCCTTGCAAGGCTCACATAGCGGTCACAGCAGCTTCGAGATGATTCTGCGTTTCAAAACACCACCTTGACAATACTGGATATCCGACACACACTACATCAGGTCTAGCTAGCCTATTAAAGCTGCCATTTTACACCCATTTACAGCAATCCACAGCTCATGGCATCCCTCAGAATGGTTCTGCCAACACTTTTGCTACTGAATTTCCAAGCTCCCCTCCCTAACTCTTTCATTAAATCGAGTGCGCATCATCTGGGGTCCGCCCGCCGCGGACCCAAACCGTTTGGGTCCAACTCATTTGGATTGATCGTTTCATCGATTTAGTATTGAACCGGGTATTTGTCAGCATTAAGCAGGTTTATGTGATTTGGCTTGTCTGTGGCCGGTCCGCTCTGAAGCCTGTGTTCATAACACTATTAGTCACCAGTAATCATATGCCTTCTAACTCTATCTATCAAGCGGGAGGCAGGAGGTGCGAGGTGGGCTTGCACAATACATGCCTATAGCAATATTGGAGAGGATAAGGGAAGGAAAGGGGGAAGGATGCGCGAGGAGAAGGGTAAACAAGAGACTCTAGGTGAAAGTTATTTTCTGTTACTTGGAGCACGTTTGGAAATCAAGCTCTAGCTTGGTCAAAAAAAGTTGGGAAGAAAAGATTTCACTTATTGGAACCAATCCATGTTATATATAATATATACAAACATTATTTTCCCCGATTGGAATTGTATGATTGAATAAATATATCCAATATCAATTCATTAACAAAAAAACGTATCGCGTTAATTCTTATAGAATCATACGATACCTGTCAAATCAATCTTAATTCATTGCCATTGATAAATGACCTTAAAAGCTAGAATCATTTGACGTTTAATAAGAATCAAATTACCGAATCCGGGACCTTGACCATCAGATGGGAGCATATATACATTACAAATGAGAAAACGCAAACGGTTTGCTCAGGTCATGCATTACCAGTATCTGGAGTATTTTAATACTGTCGACGGGTGTTGAGTTCTGGTGCGTTCCCAGTATTTTCATTAGCGAAAAAGCCGCCTAATCTGCTCTGGTTTCGGGGATATTGCATTTTTTCCTATTTGCTTTGTCGCAATAATAACAAAAGAACACCAAATAAACATGAAAGCAGGTGATGAGTGCTGTTTGATTGAAATGCCTCCACCAATTCCATTATATATTTGCCTTTCATTACACGTGGGAAGAGGGCCACACAATTTTAGGCATGGTCAGAATTCTTAAAATAAAGTAACCAACTGGATTTCGAGGAGATTAAGGAATTTGCAAAATACCGAAGATGATCTTCCACGAATTTGAGAGTCCTCTTCGCTGAACGCGACCAATTTAATGTCCCATTAGTTATTCACTTCACACACTGTAATACCACCAGGTGGACAGACAGATCCTCAGGGCATGCCTACATAGTTACCATTGTATACTAGGTGTCAGATTTCTTTTCTAGTATACATACACCCCATGGTATAACAACACGTTCAGTGGTGAATCGACTACGAAATTTAAAAAATCAAAATAGTTGAAGTCAATTTATAGTATTTCTGAATCAACCGTTCAAGGATAGTTTAACAAAACTCAAGAGTATCACATATCATTTTCAGGGAAGGATATTCAATTATAGTGTAAATGATAAAGAGAATCCTGAAGTCAAGAGACTCTTAATTGGTGGTTAAATAAATATTGTTCTTCAGCCATATTGAATTAGAATTCTAATTATTTTGTCCAGGAGGTTTTTCCATCTAGCACGGTGATTAGCAATAACTACAAAAAAGAACACTTCAAGAAGTATATCAGCGGAAGCGGAGGCGTCTGTCTTCTTCTGCGCTTCAACTTGATCAATGTGTGGCATAAACGGATGGAGGCTATATACAAATAGAATAAAATAAAATTGTCCTTGTATCAGACCTGATCAATCAGTAAAGATTTACAGCAGTTGGACGCAGTTCTGCCCACACATTACACACCCTGGTGCAGCCGCCATGTTTCTTTCCACCACTAACTCAAAAGTTGCATTAGTTTGGAAGAGAAAAAATGTCGTCTGCTTCCGGTGAGCGATAATTAGGGATTTCTGGCGAGTGTCACTCAATCAATCCTGACCGAGCAACGCAAACAGTACTCTGCACCGGCAATAGTTGATCTATATTTCCTTTGTCAAGCTTGAACACTTTTTGTAAATCAAATGCAGGAATTCCCTCGCACTAAATTGTAAATAATGGTATAGGAGACAAAGAAGTAAAGGTTTTGAAACGAGAGTAGACGCTAAATGTTACACCAGAAACTAATTAGACGTATAAGTATAAGCGAGTGTTACATCTGGGAGGTTTTGGATAATAATATGTATAGTTTAAAACGTTTTACTGAATATTGTCTTCACACTGAGCCCATTTGATTAATTCTGCATTTGGTTCTTATTATCAAGTATTCATTTGCACTAATATAACTTAGAACCGGTATTTCTTTCTAAATGCTCGGTAATCCGTACCAATTGTCCATTATCAGTTCATAGATTTGAATTTTAAAAGAAAGTTAGAACTCTAAGAAGAAATTATTCCTTAAGTGATACAACCAAGGCTTCATGAAGCAATAATAGAATGTACACTGATAATAAAGATAGTTAATAAGATTCAGAAATTGGTATTTAAAAGGACTTTGATGAAAGTCTGCCACAGAGAGAAGGAGAAAATCAAATTCAGAGACTGGTTCCGGGAGGGAAATGCTGTATCGATGTAAGAGACACAGAAATCAATGAATGTAAACATGGGCCCCTGGCCAGACACATGTGACCCTAGACCAAAAGAATGAGGTTTAAGTGCACCAGGTCTCAGTCAGTTTGATCACGTCAAATCTAGGGGTTGTGCTGTGGTTGGGAACAACATGATAATCATCAATTCATGTTGCCAATTTTATAGTGATTCTTTGTTTCGTTACATGGCTCATTGGGGAGAGGGGGGGGGGTGAATCATGTTATAATTGCTTGGATGATATAATATAAACTTTTTTCAAAATGACACCTATTTATGTTCCACACTAATTTGGAAAGAATTTCTATCCCCCATACCTGAAATCATTTTGAAAAAGAATTTTTCGAAACAAACCGCTTTAATAATCACTGAGTCAAGTAAAAATCTTATTGGGGCTTATAAACAGTAGTATTTCGAAAGTTAAAGTTAATTGAATTAAAATATTCTTCCAGCAGAATGGAGAAAGGGCATTACCAAACTTTTGTAATTGACAAAACGAGGATCTGCAACCACACGGTTGTCTGCTTTCGCGTTAATAAACAATTACCTTTCTGCAACAGTGAAGGTCTGGAATGCTGATAAATATTGATTTCACTTCAGAGGTGGTGAACCTTCCACTGTTTGGGTGAAAAGAAAAGTTCCTATAGTAAAAATGATATGATTGGATCGGTTGATAATCCAGTGCATCAAATTTAAGATTGCTGGACAGACAATAGAGACTTTAAATCAATTCATATTACTTGAAAGTCATAGACACTAGTATTAACTAATAGAATAAAGAAAAAGAGAAAAAGATCTTCGAAGTTCATTTGGAAACTTTCGAGGACTTTTATTTCTAAGAACGTCTGAAATCCCTTCGTGTTAGGGACAGAGTGAAAAAAGTGATCAGTCTCTGTGTCTGTATCATTAGCTCCTTCTAAATCTTAACTTTATAGAGAAGCTCTGGAGTTCGTGCTACAGCACGTAGAGCTAATCCCGAACAAAACATAAATGTTTAAAACATCGTCCCCTGTGCGTTTTCATTGAGCTCTCACTCCCCACGTTGTTCACAAAATATAAATGTTTGCCGTCTGGAACTAAAGGTCCTACCTTTCTCGGTCGCGTTGTATATCCGCTTTGTAGCTTTTGTGCACTGCGCAGGCGAGTGGAAATGTTTCTGGACGTTTTCGGGACATATTCCAGAAGATGCTCCAAGGGGCGTTAGCTGGTTAAACTCAGAATGTCGCATTGTTTGCTGGCCTGATATACAAGGCACTGTTCTAACTTCAGTGATGAAGTCAAATTGGCTTTTGCATCAAGGCGGACAAATCCTCGCAGGTTCGTTATCAAAATTCTTCCACGATCTTGTAGCACCTTTTAATAGTTTCGTGACTTTCAATGAGGCTAGTGCCAGATTATCAATCTTCCAATATGCATCTATAGTGGAATCGCAATCGTATATATTTATATATTAATACCGCATCACCTGGCATATCAGAGTACATACTCGGTATTAATTACAGGAAACAGAAAAACAGGATAGCCAAGTTTTTATTAGAATAATTAGAACAAGGAAATTAAAACGATATTTATATCAGTACAAGTCTCTGGGTTAAATACTACGCCTATTGTCAAAAGTAAAACCATTATTCTACAAGGTGGTCTTTTATTAGATACTATTGATCAGGTATGTGTTTCTAGTGATATAAGAAATATCAAAACTCAAAGTTCATGTCTCGACTATTAAGTATTCTAACTTGATGTATAATCAGGTTCATGTTTAAACAACTACTGCTGCTTTATAAATGTAGTATACTGTATCTAGAATAGTTCTAAGCTTTTTCTCCTATGTTTTACACATTTGCTGTTAGATAACGGTGAATGGTGGAAGGCCTGTAGACCCCTTTTCAGAACCATCGATTTTGAGTGGTCTCAATAAAGAATTCGTTCAATTCTATGTAAAGTGTCATTTTTGAATGTAGTTTTATAATTAATGTGTGGGCACACAGGAAGAGCTGATAACCACAGAAAGGTTCGCCCACTTTCCATAATTGCATCTTGAAAATTGGGTATAATGTACTTATATATTCTTTAGCAGACACAAGGCAGCACTAACTCATTCCATACGAAGGACAATGACCTGAGGCCGTTGCTTCTTTCCCCAGTGCATTTTTAGCTGGAAACGTGTCTGCTCGCATCTCAAATTTCCTCCTGCCATGTAACATGACCTGCGTTCCAGTTTTACGGTTCGCCATCAATAAGAAAGAAAACCAGTTTTGAGCTGAATTAAAAATCTGTAACATTGTTTGGGTGAATATAACGTTCCCAGAGGAAAATACCAAATAATGTTCTGTGCTTGAATTAATGCGAATACACTAAATAAAATATTACACTTAAGTAAATGTGGTTAAAAGCGGTGGAAATATTATCTCCATGCAAGTTTATTTTGGTGGTTGGTACAGGACGGAAGGACAAAAGAGTATTCCCCACTCATTAAAAACCTTTCTGCGAAATTACTCCTAGAATATTTCACTTGCTTTCTCAATATAATTATGAAACATTCTTTCAAAATGCAATATTTTCTCGGATATTTGAAACCCCGTTTGGCTACGGGCCTCTAAACTCATAACATTTGTCTCGGGGGCCTGTTCTATGTACTTATCTTCTCCTTTTCCACTTGTACTGCCTCTCCTTCCTAAACCGCCTCCTCTTTTGGCTGATCACTAACCACTGCAAAAGAGTAGAGAAGCTTGACTCTTGCAGCTTGAGTGAGCATGTCTCAACTGGGCTGTGTACAATACTGGGCACATAGTCAGGGCACTGAGGGCAAGCATTGGTTCACCGCAGGACTGAAACAGAAATTATAGCAGACAGGCAAGCAGGCAAGGAGAGGGGAGGGACATGACATAACATACATAATGGCAGTTACTTGATTTGCAAGCCTGCTGTCTCTCAGATGTCTGCATACTCGGGCGCCCTCAAGGGGAAGGGCCCCTGTATCGACCAGCATATGCTGGCTTGGAAGCAAAAGTAACGTTTTGTGGTTCACTGCACTTATATAAAGGAGAAAGGTTTGAAGCAGTGAGCCATGCCTCTTATATAATTCAGCCCCTTCGACTCCGACTTCTCCTTGTCTTGCTAGTGCATGCATTGAGGGCTTTGGGAGCCAGGAAGGCTACAGTTCGAGGTCTATTTAAACTCTAGTTGGGCCTTTTCGTTGGATGGAGCTGTAACTATAGTATTTGATCTTTTCGATTGGATCTTTTCAAAGTTCGGCGACCGGGCCACCGATGGTATTGGGACTGGAGCAAGGGCTTAGTGGACCCTAGATCCTCAGTGGAAAATCGATGTTAAAGGATGATTGAAAGTACTCTGACTCAGTTTGCAAATTAAAATTCACTACTTCAAGTAGCGGACACTGTATTCAATATCTTGGCCATTTACCAATGTAGCATATATTTGAAAGTATTAATCACAAATTGAACTAGAATGAGCATGAGAGTATACAGATCTTGAGTGGAGAGAAGAGTTTAATCTAATGCTTGAACAAGTCTTTCTCACATCTTATATTTCTTGTCTATGAAGTTAATATCTAGAATTAACATATTTTTGTTCTGTTTCTCTCGCATTTCATTCGTCTTATAACATATTTCCTATAAAGATAGCACATACCCTTCATCACAATGTTTTTGGCTGTCGTCTTACATTTTAATTTTCTTTTCAACTTTGGAAATTGTTAAAGAAAGGATTAAAATCAAAGTCAGAATACACCATAAATACCCGTTATTAAATGCTACTTGGGTCGAAATGTTTTCATTTCGTTCCAAGATCTTAAGACAAGCTAACACATAGATGCATACCATTCATTGTGCTTAAGTGGCGGCTTGGTTTAATGCTCCTGTCACCAGTGACACCCATTCATGAATAAAATACTATTCTAATAAGTGTTTATGTGGTCAACCTCCTGAAGTACACCGAGTGCGTTTGGTACATCTTTTCCTGAGGATCCAATGTGCCGGATTACAAATTCACTTATTTAAACGTTCATTTAACCAGGGATGCTTTTTTAGTGATGTTATTAATCTGCTCAAGGGACCGATTAATTTGTAGCTAATTCAAATGTAATAAACACCGAAAAATATTATCTTATTGGGTCTTAGCCCTTAGGCCTGTTAGTGCTACACATTAAATACCTTTTTGAAATTTCTTCTCCTAAAAGGATCTGTTTCTAAAATGTCTTTGAATTGAGTTGACAGGATTTAAACCAACGCAATTTCGGGCAAATTTTGGATTTTGAAATGTGACTATTCCAGTTGTAAGACACGTATTTAAGGTTTCTCTAGCCTATTTGTGGCGCTGTTCAGTGGTGGCGTGTTCTGGAACTATTACCTGATTATGGATATGTAACGTTTTTGTCTTTCCAGTTCACTTATAGCAATAGATATGCATAATTGAAGTATATGAAGGTGCTGATATCAATTTAACAATATCTCGTGAGTTTCTGGATGTGATCATCATTAAAATCCCATTTGGGGGTCAATTTATGTACCATACCATATTTCAATTTCACTAAAATGAAGAAATGAATATTTATATTGATGATCATTTTGTCTTTTTTCGATAAAAGTTTTGACATAATCGTAGCATATCATTTTTCAAGAACTAAACATCTTTGTATTATTCATGGACAGCTACCCAATCAAGGACGCTATCAAAATGATATGAATCAAACACGCAATTGATATCTCATTATTGATTGTGATTTATCATCTTCGAATTCCTTAGTTCTTTTGTAAGAAAGGCAATTTTGTGTTTTTGATCGGTTATGGAAAACAAAAATATCTCAAGGCTGGTTTTCCTAATTGACTTATGATTGATACTTCCCGTGCCCATCCCATTCCTTAATGGGAAGGGTTTTAGAAAATACTTTCAGAAAAAAGACCACGAGTAGTCCTTCACTCCATCATTACTAATAGCCAAAGTTGCATACAGTATGGCAGATTCTAAATATCTACAGGGACCTCATTGATTCTCTATCTCAATCCTAAGATGGGATATTGATGGATCTTCACCAAGGGAAATACTGACAGGTTCATCTGCCGGTGGTCACTAAACTATTTCTGGGTTTCTTATTTCAAGCAGATCCATGGTCTTTCGGAATACACGTTATTATGATTCTAAAGGGTGGCCTCCACTGGCTGCGGTAAGCTCTGCAGTAAGCCTTGCGATGGTTTGTGTTGGTTCTGTAGGTGGTGAGGAATGACGAAGTCCTTGCCTACATAGTCAGTGAACCATATAAGCAGGACCTCGCCACTCCACATCAACACAGCACCATCGCAAGGCTTACCGCAGAGCTTACCGCACCCAGTGGAGACCAACCTTTGCTCGAAATGTCTCGTGTCTGGAGTATTTTCTATCTCCTTCTTCCTATGACAGGGCTCTCCCGCTTGTGTTAAGTGCATTATTCCCTAGTTTCATCGTTAAGAAATCTATCAGGTGTATTGCCTAGGAGCAATTCGCAGCGGAATTTCATTTAAAATTTGGATGTAGAACTGTTAATGATGACAGCTTCAGAAAAGGATTCTTTATCATACTTTCACCTACTGGGCAGATATTTCTTCCATCTTTGATAAAAGATACCAGGCTTTCAAGACAGTGAGATACCCTTTTCAAGTGTAGAATAACGTGTGTATCCACACTTTTAAGGCACACTGGTTTTGCCTAGCCCAAATATTCAATGTTTACAAACGTAAAAGCACTATAGGGTATTTTGTTTATCATAGTTGTTAAGATTATAGTGTAGTTATCTTAACTAAAGCAGAAACGCATCCCTTTCCAACTAACTTTGCATATTTGAAAGCCTTCCTACGGCACACTAAGTCCAAAATGACAAACATTAAGTGAACTGCGGGCATGATCAAGGCTATACCTAAAATTTATATCCTAGCATATAGCTAGAGCAAATTTTAATCACTTCATGAGCGAGCATTAGTGAGGAAAACTATGGAATAAATTCTGAGTGTGCTATGAAGAATTTATGACAGCTAATGGATACATAATATTATCCGATGCAGATATGATACAGCTTTTAACACTGTACAATGAACGAAAGCGCATATATATGAGATATAATGTGTTAGTCCATGCTGTCATATAACACTAATGTACCTTGACTTTATGTTGAGATACAATAGGGGGTTTGCCTTCTAATCGTTCAGTCGTTGGTAACTATTGTGCATTTTTAAATTAACGTGCACCACATTTTATACAATCCTATCTAAATATTTATAAATATGAATGCTAACTCAAAACATGTTAATTGCTGAAATGAATGCAGATTTTAACTTTGAAATATTTGTCGATTTGAAGTTTAGATAATTTACAAGACCGGTAAATAAAATTTGTGACATCCATATAAAAAAGTCTAGAGCCCATAATATATCCTTTGAACCGATAACGCCAGTTTTATAGATCCATACCAATCTTATAATTTAAACTGGGCTCAATGCAAGAGCCCCATTACCCACTCTATCATATACTTTTAATCGGGGAGAGAGACCCAGCGGGAGCAGCACAAAGTGCCAATACAGGACGTATTGTATATGCCTTAATGTTTATTCTCTACTCGTATCACCTGTCATCTACATTGACACACTTAAAACACTCAGCTGGTATATAACAACACGCCTTTCCGCTTAGAAATAATTGATTAAAAGAGAACATCTGTCCCTTTAGGAATCTTTAGAATATTCATGATATATCCCCCTAGAGAGGTGGGTAGATGTGTTCTCGGGCATTTCTTTACATCAAGCGAGTCCTGGCCATAATCGAGATATTTCTAACCATCCAACTGTCTCTGCACTGGAAATGGCTCTTATGTGCCATTGGGCAAGGTTAAAGAGGGTAGTTAGAGACTACAATGAGAAGCAAGGTCGAGAAGATTCTACGCATCTCGATCCCTTTATAATCTCGATTTTTTTTCAGTTTCAAAGTAAATTTGGTAACAGCTGGAAGACCTAGAAATTAATCCAGAAGCATATAGATCTACCCATTTGTCAATTCTCCCTAGATGTAACAATTTAGCAAATAAAGTATTTTCAAATCAAATCAAAGTAGAAAATCTAATTCAAAATATGTCATTTAAATACTCATCCCGAATCTTTAAAATGCATTCATAAAGTTGGGGAATAGCTGTAATGGGATATTACTTCCCTGAGCAGTTCCCCCTATATATATACCAGCCTCTCTACATGGTATGCTCCTAAGTGTGGAGATCATAGGACATACTTTGGCCTTCATCCTTAAAGGATAGGACTGAAACCGATACGTCATATGCAAACTCGTATTGTAGGGCCAGACCATTTCTGTGTTATTGACATACTGTAGTCGTCTGGCATTTATCATTTTGAGGGAGCCCAGGTGCTTTCAACCATCCATCATTTGCCTTTTTTATTTTTCTACCAATATACCAGCTTGAAATGTTCTAAAACATCATAAAATGGACATTTACTCTCATCCGATCTACTCTCTGTTATGGATATGTGTTGGCCTGAGGGTCACTGGAAGCAGCAAAGAAGGAAATCAAAATGGCGGATCTTTCCATCGATTCAAATTCTTCAACGGCAAATGTAAAGTCCTACATTATGGAAGAAATAAACACAAAATGAAGGATGTAAAGTTAGACAGAACAGAAAAACTGTTGGCCAAAATATATTCTAAACGGATTAGAAACCGATAGGGCAAAGGCCGGTGTTGCATAAAATCATACAAATAGTAGCAGGCTTATAGAACCCAGCAGCTAATACTGTTATGTATGAGCATTCGGGCGGAAATTCCAGTGGCTCTAACAGACCATCCAAGGATCCATGAGACCAAATCCTTAATTGATGAAGACCATACTGAGTGACATTTCTCATAATCCCTCGCATATACAAATTTAAAATACAAACATCATCATTGACCTTTTTATTTCCTTCATTTCTTTATGATATAACAAGGGCAAGAACGAAATCATCTCTTTGAAGCCTAGGCCTTCAACTGCCTATCAATATATGTAATAACAGTATATCAGGCGAAATCTTATATGGATATCTTTACAGCAGGCTTCATCGCGATGGTGCGTTTTTTATCCAAAATGACATCTCTTGTCAGGATCGGGGAAATAAGGACATGAAAGTAGCAGTGACCCATATTTGCGAGGCAACACTAGATGTAAATATAATAGGGAGGGCTTTTATCCTATCCTCGGGCCTTTTTCTTAACATGCGATTTTTCCCCCTGAAGAAATAACATCCAACAAGCCTGGAGAAATTGTAAAATATATTTATTTGAGGATCTTATAACATAAATGTAATTCATTATATATTTATGTCCCGGCAGATCAGAATTTTTCATCCGAAATATACTATATATTTATATAAAGAATTATAAAAATAGAAGTGTGTGGTGAAGGTTCAAATCGGAGATGTATAAGTCAAGATAATACATAGTTGAGACTCTGATTCAGATCATGATGCACGCAACTACATTTCTGTTATTTTTTAAGGACTATTATTTTGTCCCACTTTCTTTATGCGTTTCCTTACAATCGGATACATTGGACCCTTTTAAACATGACATCCTTTTTGTGTGTTGCCTGGAGATAATATCTTCTTTCCTTGAGAGAAAAATGCCGTATGTATACATGTACGTATTATTTCATCGCTCTCCCTCTTTACAACACAGCCATCTTTCCTGTTATTGTTACTGAAAACTAAAGAGTTTGTGTCTGTCTCACTCTGCCCATATTGTAATATGAAATCATGATGGATATGACACACCAATCAGTCTAAATGAAATACGTACTAGTCAAGGAATGCCCCCCCCCCTGTTTTTGAATAAGCAGAACGTTGGAAAGATATTTTCGGGCCAACATCAATGCTATCACGGTCAAGGTTGACCGTCAATGTCCCAGCGGGTCATGTAACCGGATCGTGGGCCCCGTCTCTCTTTAATATTTCATTGAATAATGTAAACGTATCTTTCTATACTGAATTTGTTTACATGTTTTAGGAAGATCGCAGCTAAGAGAGTGTGTATACATTTTAAGACTGCCTTCTCTTGATAACTTGCTGCTATTAATTCTCAATCTTAACCCCACTAATTAGGCATGTTGAGTTCTTAGGTTTACATGCCAGGGTCACTTTACTATTATTACTCTGATTAATTCCCAAACGTGTACTTTTATTTGCCTATAGATAAAAACATATATGGGTCGGATCGTCAGAAGATGTACAATTTACCTTCACCAATCCCTTCAAATAACCCAAATTCAAGACAAAAATAAGGTTCAAAATACGGTTTAACATATAATAGTAGAACTTATAACATTTAACATATTATATTAAACCAACACACAACCAAAAATACTCAGATATACCCGGTATTCATCATTTTTCAGCCTAATTTAGCAGATTTTACTAAATGTGTAGAGCTGCCAATTGTACATTTTCTGACGATCTGACCCATACATGTATACGTATATTCATACAGTATAGGCATCCACCTCTAAGTGATTGCATAGAGGTACATACATTTCTATCTGCATGTATAAATGCAACATGTAACATATATACATGCACACGCATACATACGCACCAGTTGCTGGTAGGCGTTGCATTCTGAACAGTACTGTCCCACATAACAGGACAAACGCCTCACTAGAAGTATCGACCTATTTCCCATGCTGAATAGGGGCGGAATACTTAAAATGGTGCAGAGGAGAGTAATGAGTAATGGACAAGGATCCCCCTGTGCCTGATAAGCCTGATTGTGCATCAAGTCCTCCAGTTCTCCAACGACACCCCAGGGACAATTCCAGTATCTAAGAAGTCATTTGATTAAAACTTCCAAACCAGTCATCGTCCTTATAATGAGGAGCACTGGAATTGAAGTCCACTTGCAAATCCACTTGTATATAAATCCACTTGGTCAAAAAGATCTTAAAGTATTCAGGATTTCGTATTTAAGATCTTTTGGAACGAGAAGATTTATGTTGTTGTAAATTATAACTTGGGAACATTCAATGAACGGTGTCTGGTCCTTTGAGCTTAATTGGATGTGCGTGAATTAGTTCATGTACTTCATATAATAATACCCTCTTGCAAAATTTCTCCATTCAGGACGTGCTTTCCACAGGGCCAGTGTTAAAACCTGTTGTCAGGGACATTATACATGATTCAATATTCTTGTGAGTCCATATTGAAAATTGCGCATCGTTGGTTAATAGATGTAAATGTATTTTAACTAATTTGCATATATATGCATGCATCAATTCATCTCATCCCCTGATCTCATTATCTGACACCCATCAAGTGCTCAAAAACAAAGCCATCTTGTTTATGCCAAACACTCATTTAATATACAAAGAAGGGCCTTTAGAAATGCAAATGCCTTTTGCCTACCGCAAGATTAATTTGTCTCACGCATTGTCCTGTGTGCGTCATCAAGACAATGGTGAAACAAATACCACAAACCCATGTGGCTTCTCATCAGGTTTTAGTGTCCGTAAATATAGTTCATGTTTTGTTCACCACTATAATTCATTTGGCAAGCGAAATGCTATCAATGATAAAAAGTATAAAAAGTACTTCTTAGGTGGCGCAATGTTGACTCGAATGATAACGAACACATTCCAGCTGATCTATCCGTATATGAATATATGGATATATGGATATATGATTATATATTCAGACATATTTTATAATGGTCGCTGAAAGCATGGAATATCTATGTGAATACTGATTGTTGATAATTGATTGTGTGTTCAGGATCTTTGATACTAGTACTTGAGATAATAGCAATGGGTGGAGGGGAAGGCTTTTTCGATAAAAGTGTTTTTTCAATGCTCAGGTTGAGACAGTTTTCTCCCCCATCTCATATTATATTGTAACTATTGTAACTTTTGACCTGCATCTAGTCAAAAGTATGTGCATGAATTATAAAATACCTAGAAGGAAAAGAATTTTATGTTCAACAAAGACTTGTAAATCAATATAAATAAGTATATTGTCATAACTTAAGTCCTGTTGTTCTTGGAATATATTTGTACTAGTATATTCCTAATCTCGTCACAAGAGTGACAGTATAATAATTTTATTATTATACATAAGTATTTTGTAACCCGAGAAAGTAATTTATCTCAGGGAAGTTAATTTTTTAACTAGCTTATAGGAATATCTATAAGTATTATATAGACCTTGAATACCACAAGGCCTCAATATGTTAGAAATGTGTGTTTTTATTGTTAACAATGTTATGTGCCAACTTTTTAAGTTCGCTAAAGGAGCTTATACCCTGCGCCCAGACAATTTGGGCTTAATATCTGAATACTTTAATGTATCAAGAAATAGAAGAGGAGAAGATATCCGATTTTAAAGGTCTTAGAGTTGTATCATGGAATATCAGAAGTTTGCCTCCGAAAATCCTACAAGTAAATACATTTGTCAAGAACACTATGGTTGACATACTAACTATTCAAGAGTCTTGGTTACACGAGGGAGTTAATTCCAACCAAATAAAAATTGATGGTTATCATATGATCAGACAAGATAGAAAGATTAGGAAACGAGGTGGTGGTTTAATAACCTTTATCAAAGATGACTTTGTAATTAATGAAACTTTACACGATAAATTAAATATTTCAAACTCACTTCTTGAGGCTCAAATATTTGAGTGTACAAGAAAACAAGCTAAGACGATTACAGTGATCAATGTGTATAGGCCACCTCAATCAAGTGTTGTTGAAGGATTAAAACTACTGAAAAATATTTTAGAGCAGATAAAATTAACAAAGGATATTTATATCACTGGTGATTTTAATTTAGCTCATGATGCATCTCAAATCGACTTTATAAAACAGTTCGGCCTCTCTCAAATGATAAATGTCCCGACGAGAATAAGCAAAAAGTCTTCATCTACCATTGACCAAATCTACACAAATTCTAAGTCAATTGCTCAGGCTGGCTCTATTAACAATAATACGAGTGATCATTTACCTGTATTTGTAATTAATAAGAAAGACAGAAATAGGTATACCTTTTCGTCTTTCACTGCCAGGAAATGGGCTTCTTTGGATTTAAAAATTCTAAAAGAAATACTGAGAAATGAGGATTGGTCAAAGTTTTATGAATCGAGAAATGTGAATTTTTGTTGGGAGTTTATGTTGTCTAAGATAAATCATTTTTTGGACAGAATGTGCCCAAAAAAGAAATTCAAGAAGATAAAAGAGAGGCCACACTGGTACACCAAGGACTTGATTAAATTATCGAAGGAGAGAGATAAGGCATTTAAATTAGCTAGAAAGACTAATAATGCAGAGGATTGGGATCTAGCTAAAAAGAAGAGAAACCAAATGAATAATGAAATACAAAAATTAAAGGCTAATCATCTTAAAGATGAATTAACGAAGAATCCGGGAGACAGTAAACAATTCTGGGATACAATAAAACCGTTTCTGGCCCCAGATAAAGTTAAAACAAAGCAGATTATCAGCCTCATTGATGAAGAGGAAAATCTACTAACTGGTCTGGATGCAGCCGAAATGCAAAATAAGTTTTTCTCTGAAATTGGCGACAAATTAGCTGTAAATATCAAGCCGTTGGATGATCAGGAAAGAGATTCTTTCCAAAACTCTAATATGACTGATATGAATAGTGCTGATGAACCTTTCTCCTTCGATGAATTTAGCTCTCAGGAAATATCTGACTATATAAGGAAGTCAAAATCCAGTAAAGCATCTGGAATACCTTACTTGCCAACCAAAGTGCTCAAACCATGTTTATTTGAGCTGGCAAACCAATTTACATACTTATGTAACCTTACCTTAAACCAGAAGGAAATACCAAATGATTTTAAAACTGCTACCATAATTCCACTATATAAGAAAGGATCGAAAAATAACCCTTCAAACTATCGACCAATAAGTTTAATAAAACTTCCAGCGAAAATCCTTGAAAAAGCAATACACAACCAACTTTACAATTATATAGAGACAAAAAATCTATTTTATAAATACCAATTTGGGTTCAGATCAGAGCATTCAATAAATCAAGCTCATCACCGATTATTTCACCAAATATATGATAGTATTAATAAAAAAGAAAAAACAGTTCTAGCTTTCCTGGATTTCAGGAAAGCGTTTGACACTGTGGACCATGAGATCCTCTTACAAAAATTGCCTTCTTTTAACCTGAGCGATGATACAATCCTATGGTTTAAAGACTACCTTAAAAATAGATTCCAAGCAGTTAATATTAACAATGTTACTTCTGGTTTAAGAAGGGTAACTCGAGGTGTTCCTCAAGGAACAGGTCTGGGACCATTAATGTTCCTCTTGTATATAAACGATTTGTCAACAGTTGTCTCTAATGTAAATATTCAACACTTTGCTGATGACACTGTCCTCTATACTTCACATACGTCTAGGCAAAAAGTTAATAAAGATTTACAAGATGACCTAATGAAAGTAAACCTATGGTGTAGAGAAAACAAAATCTCTATTAACATAGAGAAAAGTAATATTCTTGAAATACTTCCAGCAAAGAATGAAGATATCTCCAATAAACATGTTTTCAAGCTTGGAAATGATATAATGAACTATACAAAATCCTACACCTACCTAGGTTTGGTTATAGACGATAACTTAACTTTTAAAAATCATCTAACCCAAAAAATCAGTCAAGCCTCTAACAGATTGAAAGCAATAAAAAAGGTCCAGAAATCCTTATCTCCAAACAATATCATGACACTATACAAGGTAGCAGTGAGACCTGTTATTGACTTTGGAGACTGCTTTTATAATGTAGCACCCATATCCTTACTTAAAAAACTTCAAACAATACAAAACTCTTTTTTAAGAGTAGCTTTTTGCCTAGATAAAATGGATAATGTTGATGAAAAACACAATGAACTTAACTTAGAATTTTTAGCCACAAGGAGAAAACACCATGCTCTTCATATGGCTTTTGAGTTGAGTCATAATGATGCTTTTATCGATAATAATAATATGAACCTGAGATCCCATAAAAAGGGGAAATTATTAATAGTACCTCAACCCCATACTGAAAGAGTGAAAAAATCGCTAATCTACCAAATTCCAATTTTATGGAATGAATTATCACCAAAAGCTAAATCGTTTCAATGCTTAAAAGAATTCAAAACCTATATTTTTAACAACATAAATTGAAATTTATGTGGTTGAAAATATAACATTCTGGAAAGAGTATTGTTGAATAATGATTGTATAAACACTCAATACAAACACAGAAGCGTTTTAACTCAAGTCAGGTGAGGTAAAGGTGAGGTTATCAAACAAAAGTGATATGTGATTTCACTACATTATTTTGTACTATAACTTGCTGTTTATTGCTGTAATTCCATTTGCAGAATTACTTTCTGTATTACTTACGAATGTAAACAAAATGTTCAAAGGTAATAGACCGTAAGTATAGTCTAGCTCCTATGTAAAATAATATTGAGATTGTATTATTATCTCAAACATAATAAGTAATTGATATTGGAATAACTCAATGAAAATATTATGTGTTGTACTGTAATTTGTAATTTTGAAATTTAATATTGTTAAACATTTCTTAATGAACTACATTCCGATAGTTCCCATATAGTATATGTCATGTACCCACGCCACTTGTTGTATTATTTAATACTTAACATCTAAACATTATAGAATCTCAATCAAACAATACTTCTCTTCCACCATCATTGTAATTTAGGAAGACTTGGAAGACCAGGAGTTCTTGAAAGTTTTGTTATATATGATGTATAACTTTATTCCTTTTTCCGATATAATGTAACTGTTTTCACGGAAATAAAAATAGTACATACATACATACACATCTTCTTGCGTCTGCTTGCTTCATCGTCGCACATCATTACGTTAAATAAATGGATGACAATTTAAATATCAGCCGTTTTCCACCAAACGAATATTCTAAAATGTTTTAATTAGTTGGTGTCATTGTTTGGCTGTGCAATGCGAATATCTACAATGTATAGACATGAGTATGAGTGCAGAATAAAATCTTGATTTAATTTTTTTTTCTGGGTTTTTTATTGATAGCAGTTCCCCATACAGACAATTTCTCAGCATATATTAAGTATATATGATGTATTGGTCATTTATCGGACTTGTCATGACCCATTCCAAATCCAATATTATTTTTTAAATGATTCGATCTAAAGAGAGATAAACGATGGTGTATTCTTATAACACTTATGGGTACGGTAAGGTATACTATACGGCTCCATTCTGTTTGAAGGTTCAACCGTTTACGAAGAAATGTTTGAATTAAGACAAACCCCATCGAACCACATTTTTATGCAGTCTTAACTACTAAAGCTGAAGCCTAGGTAAAATATGGACCCTACGGACTGCTGGTGATGTCAAGGTTACAAGCGATAAACCAGGCACCAGACGTTTGAAAATGGAGAATTAATGCTGATTTGCAGTGACCATAAAATGTGGTTGCATAGGGCAGGCTCTGGGACACCAAATTTACTGTGCTAAACATGGAAGAAATATGCACTTGTACGAAAATAGTACACTGTACACTAGTACATTGTCCGAATCAGAAATCATCTGTATTTAAAGCAGTCATCATTTTAATTATTGTTAAATAAAAATTGTTAAATGTTGTTTGGTAGCTTTCCAACCGATCCCAAAGTAATTTGACCAAACTTTTGGAGGGTTTTGTCCCGTTGGTTTTGCTTCAGGGATTCATGAACGTTCACATTAGTTTTTCGGAGATTCGCTGAAATCCTTTCCTGTGGTGGCTTCACTTATTATTTCTCACTGGCGGCGTTTTCCCCAGCTGATTCGACTTCAATTTCTTGTACAAACATAAAATAGCAGCAGAATATTGATAAATTCAATCCTATAAGTCATAATTTGTGTAACTTCTTATGTCGTAATAAATGTGAATGCAGATTTAATTGTCCAGAGAAGTCAACTTTTTAAAAGTCAAGAGAAGTTTTTCTGACTTTTTTCTATGTATTTGTATGCAATTTGGAAATAAAAACACTTATATATATAAGTCAAATTAGCCCTAGCTAGCTTCCCCCTCAGCACACATTCTAAGGAATTGCTGGATCTTGCCCAGGATCGCTGTAAATCAATATAGAAAAATATAGTCAAACGCACAGCGAACATTCTTAAACACATTAAACCCATCTAAGACAAAAAGCCCGCGCTTTTTCACCGATCTACAAAAGTCGTCTGCCAGTGTGAAAATGTGAAAACTGATTATGATCTAGACCGCTAATTATGTATGGCGCTGTAAGCAATGGCAGAAAATGGTGAATTATCGGTTTTATATTACACGCTATCAAATTTAGTGTATCACATAGTTTAACAAGTGTATTGATGAGATGTGTGCTTATGCAGATTACGATTTCTCAGTCGTACTGGTTTAGTGTTACCCCTCTTCTACATTTCAGATAGCCTCTGAGTGGTGAGATATATGGGTCTGACCACTGATATATACACTATTGCTGCAATTGTTAATAACATTTAGTCATTATATCATTACTGGGAAATGAGAAGGCTTAAATGTTCATTTATCATCCAAATCCATATAAAAAGTCTTAAATGTGTTGATAAGGGCGTAAAGCAACCACTCTCACTCACTCCTAAAAAGTTAAAATCATTCATTAAAGTATTATATAACGTGAACATGAAATCATAAAATCTCCTTTCATATCTTATTGTTAAAGATGAGAGAAAAATATAAATACACTGAAAGGGTACCCAGATAACAACTAATGTTTATCATAACTTTCATATTCCTTTTTATTAGTTCTTATTTATTCTTATTCCATTTAGGTTTAACCTTTACATCGATATTTTTCTCGTCATCGCTAGGCCTACATTACTCAGCTTCTATGCAAATGTTTTTCATTTCATCATCACATTGCATCCTTTGGAACCCTACAACCTTATAACCTAACACACTCTTAACAGTAGACAGGATTCTGTAATGCCAATGTTCAACACATTTCCACCAAATGAAGCGCCTACATTGAATCCTCTCGTTTATTAGATATGGACGAACCTCTTCCACGATGAAAAAAAAACCCAGCCCCAATTTTCTTGAGAGTGTACATCTTAATCTGAGATGGGAAGTCATCTTAGTAACACTTTCACTTTCCCTCATCAAGCCATCGCTAATTATAGGATATCTTCATATTATGGGATGGCGTTGCATTATTATGGGATGTCGCAGATCATCCTAGCGCCTGCAAGACTGTCTGGGTGACAAGGTAAAGGCAAATAGGCCTCCATCAGATTACCCCGATAGTTGACTTCCTGCACTAAAGTAATCATAGTAATTAAAGCGCATTAATTGGGGAGGGGGTGGGGGATAGAAATTAGATAGCTAATAACCTCCGTGTCTGTTCAGACTGATGAGCAGGGGAAGAAACGAAGGATGCAGCTAAATTGGAACCAAAATGAGGAAATGATTGGATTTGGAAAATATTGTTCTCCGCTCGCAGAATCACTATTCGAAGCCGTGAGTAATGGGCCATGGTGGGTTTCTTGTAGGACGGCCATTTGATGGCAAAACTTCCTTCCATAAATTTATTCCTGACTAAGCATTATTTTATATGACTCAGGCTGCAAGTCCGTGGCAGGAGTTTCATAAGTTTCAAGATCAACCGAAACCATTTTAGCCTCCAATAGTTCCCAGTAATACGATCGGAGACAGTTGGCGATACTTGCTGACACTATCAGAAGCATTGGGAAAAAGTAAACTTGTTGGAATTCATCAGTATGGGCCCAACTGTAATCGTTGGTGCATTGGTCGAAACACTGGGAATTGTCGACGATTGCATAATATTGAAAATAGGATATAATATGAAGTCATTACGCTTACACCCTAAACTTTGCCGGTTTTTACTACAGTTTCTAGACTTTAAGTAAGGTTTATTCGTGCAAATCGTTTGCCCTTGGTTTAAAGGGTTCGTGTAAGTCTTTAGATCTAAGACCTTTATTATGACAAAGGACGCTGTTGATCTCTTTATAAGCGGACATCTTACGTGAAAGTCAAATGTGCTTGATTAATTTTGCAAATTATTTGTATTTCTACCTAATTGAAATAGGCGCTTGTTTATTACTGAGTGGCAAAGTAATTAGTACGTGAAAGACTGTACTTTGCCTAAAGACCTTTCTGAACCAGTATTTGACTAGTCTTCAATTGTTCTTACCAAGATACGGTCGACACAGCATTTAACTACTTAACTTGATAAAGGGCAAATGTCGCCCGATACGCTTAAACAAACCTACAACTTAAACTCCAGCCCCTGTCCTTTTTGATTTGGGTCCATCAATCCTTTTGAGATCTATCTATTTTTTTAATTTCAATATTTATTTTGGATGATGGCACAAAAGGTATCCACATGGGTTGAAAGTAATGGTATCTATATTATAAGGTGGATAATTATCTTGATCGCTGCTATGAATCAGTTTTGAGATCTATGCTTTTCGGACAAGCGTAGATAGGATATATCTTTTACTTTTGGTCTCGCCTTATAATATATTCAGTCTGTGTTCCTTGATTTAGGTAGGATAACTAGTTATATCAAATCATCTTTGTTACTTCCTCAAATGCACAGACATTTCCCAACACAATTCCGGCACTAAATAAGTTAAATAATTCTTATAGTGAAGCTACGAACGTCCCATCTAAAACCCTGCCCACACACAGCCGATTTGGCTTCCGATTGCCCCACGATTTGGGTCTTCTGATGAATCCGATGAATCCTAGGATTTCATTTCCAATCCTGGTTTATGTTATTTCAAAAACAGGGTTTGAAATGAGATAATAGGATTCACCAGGAGACCCAAATCGGGAGGCAAATCGGCTGTGGGTGGGCAGGGTCTTAGTGAATCAGGAGCTTGTATCTCTTGTCAGTACATTGGTTTTTTGGTGTTATTGCACATCCCCAATTGTACCATTCCCGATAAACTAACTCATATATTGTCGATTACAGTGGTTCAGTCACAAGGAGAGGTGAAGGACGTGAACACTGTTCGCATCACTCAATACTATACCTATCTATAGCAAAGTCCTTCGCAGAACTCATAGATCCTAAGGTAAATCTCTCGCAAGGAAAAAGTACCAATTTTATAGAGTATTGCGTAGCAGACAGAGGTGGTCTGGGCTCCTCTGAATGGGTCCTTCTGACAGAATCTCCCGGATGAGGGAGGATCAGGTAGGGACTCAGGAAAGATTTTCTCTGGATCTTGTGTTCATTCCCAGTATTGGATGGAGGGGGATGAGACTTTGGGATGGGAATATGACTGGAAGGGGTTGGGGGACGATGAGAGGACGGGATAAGCAGGGCTGTCAATAACGCTGCCTTGTAAAAACCTGAGAGATTTTGACCAGGCTGGAATGGTCTTTTGATCATGATTTGCTGTTTGTGTGCCAAATTAAAGTTATGAATAATTAACTGAATTGCTGATCACTTTCCCTCATACTTTTTCCCAATATTTGAGGCAAAGGAAATAGTTCATACATCGATATTTATATATAAACCTTTACTGAAGGCTATTTCCAGCACGCCTGATATTATGTCATCCAGTAGACGCTTTACCCTAGTGGTACCAGTCGCTCTACTCAAGTATGCCCATGGATATATAAATTTGACAAATGTTCCTATATGGATAATGAAAGAAAGATATTGTATTATCCCCTTGGTCTAACATTCTAGTGAACAGGCCTCTTTAGAATACATAAACACACTTAAACCAATGTTTCCGTGACTGTTTTTCTAAGGTTATGAATCGATTGAAATTAGAAATGTGACTTTAAATTCTGGCTGCGTGTATTCATCATATCAGGAACGTGAGAATGTCAACATCTTCAAAGGCCATGTATCCTTAAAGTATCCTTGGGAATAATCGGATGAAAACGTTTCTTCGCTGATTGATTCAATTAACGATGCTTTTACAAGGATGTAATTCATTCTTTGAAATCAGACCGGGTTCAAAGTCTTTCCGAGGATAACATTTCCATTGAGATCAAAGTTAGGTGTGAAATGGAGATTCTCAAATCCGAGCAAAGGCAATCAACATTTCAATTCATTCTCAGTCATTCTCAGTCACTTCAGCTGTATACGATGGATCTGCTAAAACACAGGGATATATATATATACGTATATATAATTCTTATGTTCTTTATCTTCTAAAGCGTTGTCTCCTAACAAATGCTCGCAAATGAGCGAGATAATGCTTATGAATCTGTTGGAGAAGACCGTATGTTAATAAAATACGGATGAGGGGGTGAGTTTGTTAAAGACGGCCCATTATACAGACTCATGATTACGCTTGATGATGAAGATGATAAAAGCTTTTAACCAATTTAAACTTTTTAATCAATTTCATTCTTTTGGAAAATGTAATAAAAAAACAGCAATCCCTGGACGAACTGAAATGCTTGCGTCACTAAAAGTGTTATGTACATTAAAGGCCTAGTCTACTAACCCGATTCTCATGCAATCTTGCGTCGCAGAGGACTCTTTTGCACTAAATTCTGCGAGAATCGCACTAGAGAATCGGCTTAGTGGACTAGTATATAGGCCCTATAGTGATATTTATGTATTAGATTTCATCTTGAGGTAATTCATATGTTTTATTTTTCAGGTGAGTGTTCAATAAAGTTTTGAATAAAGATATCATTGAAACATGGATCACCGTATGTAAGTATAATGTAAGAAATAAGGTGAGTATGTTTTTCCATTGATGCAGCCTAGCAATTCCGAAGTTTTCCATTAGAATGCTTTTTACAAACACGACGTTTTTTAAGACAATGATAATCCACACAGAATGTAAATTTGAAATATGCAGTGTAGGACCTAACGCCAAATTCGGGACCTGGATGGGGCTTTTGATAAGCAAGGGTTATCAACATGACCAAGTGGAAGGACCGGCCTAACCACAACTATGTGTGGCATCAGGGAGGCCTCCAATATGGACTTAGAAGGTTGTGGTTTGACTTATGGCATGGAGACTTATGGCATGTGATAGAGGACGAGCGATAGCGAGTTCTCTATCACATGTCCATAAGGCTATTCCCTCCAAACCACAACCTTCCAAGTCCTTTAGGGGTCGACCACAGACTCTATCCGCTGTTAGGATTGTTCGTTACAAGGGCAATTTAGGGACAAAACTGGACCAAAGACCCCTAACGATGTATAGTTCAGGCAATCTAAGCCCTCACAGACACACATCAAAATAACTAAAATCCCATGTACAGTTTAGCTTCTAGAGTCCTCTTCTCTGAAAACTGAGCAATTTGTGGTGAAGTAAAAATTAATTTATATACATTGGTTCGGTCAGAGCAGCAGGGAGTATGGAGATCGGTATCACTGCTGTGGCGATGAACCCTCGACTGTATGATGTAAATTGACACAACACAAAGAAAACGGCAGTTCTGTTGCATATATTTACAACCTTTGTAACGTTACTTCAGAAATTAATTGCCATTAATGGCAGATTGTCTGGCGTGGTAAACTAAGGATTGCCAAAGATAATTCCCTAATTGTCTTATAAAGATAAAGAATATTCCGAATATTCCGAGATAGCCAGCGAATAGCATCAGAACATAAATGCATTCAAGTGTTATACACTTCGGTCCCCAACAAACAAAAGCAAATATAATAGCGTGTAGAATATGCTCACGATTTCTTCTGGCAGCCAATATTCCTTTGTTTCCTAAAGACAAATGGGATACCCTTGTTTCTGGCTTCTTAAGGTTTTAAACTGGTGTCCTTTGGTAATCCATGCTATCTAATCTACTTACACGCACCCCTATCTTAACGTCATTACCTGTCAAACATGCATAGTAAAACTTGACTCGGTACTTGACCTTTCACTGCACTAATCGTGTCATATAACATGCCATCTGATTGGATGGGGCCAGCCAATAGGATTGAGAAGGGCTTATTAGATTTGTGGTAAAATGTAGCGTTATCCCATTACATAGAGTGCCGGTTTGTCTCAGAGTCCTGATTAGTTAAGACAGGGACAGTATACTATCGTTTTTTTCTCGATGCTTTTAGGGCGATGCTGTTAAGAGTCTCTCAATAATACTTCCATTATTTTTTATTGAAAACTCCAAACCGTGGCCAAACAAATAACCTGATGGCAGGATGCAGAGTAAACACATCACTTTTATTATTCTGATGAAATGTCAGGTTTCAGGTTCCCATGAGTGTATTCTGTATTTTACATATTGTATTTTACACTACTGTACTGCTGTAAAATTATCTTTCTTCGGCATTTAATAAGGGCTTCCAGTAGCAAATGATCAAATATTTTACACTCCTAAAACAGATGGCTTCGTGAAGAACCCTCTTTAGCACCTTCCGTCGTCTGCCTCAGAGAATTTAGTATACTAACAAAATAATCTGAGATGTACATTTAGAGTATTCTGAAGTTCAGAATCCAATATATCAGACAGAATATCTGGGAGGGAAATCACAAGTTTAGCCCATAACAAACATAATCATATATAAGTGTGAGATGGACAAGGCACCCGTTGCATAACACATTGTTTCTTCATATTTTCCTTTCTTTGCTACTTCTCCTTGCCAAACAGCTAATAAGGAACTTTTAGGGAAGGCATTTTCTATATGACTGAAATTGCTTCTATTCCTCCAGTGGAAACTTAGCAATAAGATTTCAGAAATATCAGAAATCTTCCAGAAATATCAGAAACCAGGAAATCATTTTTAGAAGTATTTCCCCTTTTTATACAGGTACAAATGTATACATAATAATTATGTTGAATTGACAACACATAACAGCAGCAGAATATTGATAAATTTAGTCCTATAAGTAAATTTGGCACGATTTTGTTTGTAGTAATAGCTGATGATACAGCTTAAAGTAAGGATTTCTTTAGCAACAGATGCCAGGTTCTTGCATGTCGAGAAAAGTTTGAAGAAGGATGAGAGCCTGAGGGAGGCTTGTGTATGTACAGTATGTATGATGTATGTAAGACCCGAGAGAGTAGGTGATCAGGGTTGGAGCAACTCGGTATGAACAGCTCAGGCAGTAGCCACCTGAAGAGGCCCATCTTTGCCATTAGCAGAACCCTGGAGGAGATGTAGTGACAACACATGATGCTAGTCATGCTAACGGAGCGTGCGGTCACTTTCTCAGCTGACCTCACTAATCTAACATGATGGAACAGCATGAACCCATGGGGACATATTATAACCGACCTTGCACAAATAGGGGGATTACATCTGCATGCTTCTGTGTATATAGCAGAAGATTGGAGATGGGGTTGCGCCATTTTTAGTATAAAAGTTGTATTTTCAAATCGACATGTTAAAATCTCCAAGGCAATCTCATTACAGGAAAATAAATAAAATATTGCTTATCTTATACTAACTCCCCCTATGACATACATGCAATATCTTGATTTATATTGGTGCCAAGTTTCCATGCATGCATGTTGGAAGATGCCCCAGATATCATAAGGACTTCTTAAGATGAATAAGGACACGAACTGCATGAAATATGCCCCATGATGACATGCAAATTGTTATGGGATCTGCCTCGCCCCTCACGAAATTCTGATTATGGCCAAGGAAATGATTCCCTAATGAAATTCCTTGATACAGGGCACGAAATGAACCCGCCACTACTTTACATATTGCCACTCTTCACGAGGCATGCCATGTATCCTGATTTTGAGACAGGACCTTATTTTCAGACCGATATTTAGTAAATAAAGCAAGTAAATTCTCATCCTAATATGTATATATGTCATTCTAGTACATAAAGGCCTGCATTCTCGTTTCAGAAATGCATTTCTCTATGAAATATGACCCATGATTAGCGAGATCAATAGGTTTATAGGGTTTCGTGATTCAGAAGTGACATGCATCGGATGCTGATGGACTACTCCTTTCTTTCTTTTCTTAAAGTAGTAGGGATATTTGTATAAGTTCTACAGTCCTTAGTATTATTATCAAACATCAGGTTCCTTTATTTTATAAAACAAATGTGTACATAAATGGCATATCTATTTAAATGCACACATGCAGGTTGGCATGAAAGCGTTGCTGATATGATCCAAAATATTATATATTTTTAATATGATGCAAGGGAGTTCAGATATGTGACATGCATAAAGAGCATGAAATTCGCATGATCTAGCGGCTTCAAATAGGCAACTCGATATAAATAAATAGTTCCCACGCACGTGCAAGCACAAATACATATATGGCAGCCTAAAAGCTTGTCAATGCAGCTAGGAAAGCAATTTTTCAAGTCATCATTTTATTGTAGCCTCCCTTCCACATGCAATCCCTCTTTTTGTGAACTTTATCTCTACTCTTTTCTGTGATTGTTGGATTGATGTTGTGACTCCTCCCCTGGTATTAGATCGAACTAGAAGCCATGAAACTCAGTGGCAAGTAACCTGAGATCTTAGCTTTGATGATTTCTCTTTGATGATTGCTTACCCGTTTTCTCACGTTTCTCTTTATTTTCCAGCATAGCTGGACAGAGTTTTATTTGTCCAAACGGAAGAAAAATACATTTTCCCCGCATTATTTTTGTACATTTATAATGAATTGTTGCTTTCTATTTTCTGTTTAGTTAGCTGACATATACATCGTAATCATTCATTCTTTCTGGAAGAATGTACATATATATACATAGGGAAAAGAATTTAGATTCAGAGAGGAGAGAGGATGAACAATGTTCTTGTCATAGTATCATATTTTATTTCTGAACTTTGTTGAAAGTACATAATTATACACACCTAAGATATAATCTGAATTACAGTTATTCCTACGTCCTATGGTGTGTTTTGTAATATTTGTAAAGACTTGCATGTACTAGAATAAAGGGCCGAGTCCAATTAGCCGATTCTCATGCGATTCTCACAGAATCTAGTGAAAAAGAAGGCGCAAAATCGCATGAGAATCGGTTTAGTGTACTAGGGAAGGCCCTTTACTGGCACAGCCGGGGCCATGCAACTGTGCACTTATAATTGAATCAAGCTGTTGGATCAATGAGGAATTATATATTGATATACAGATAAATTCAAATCAATGAGCCTTGGTATACACTTATAGGATTCATATTCATTTAACTCTTGGTAGTATTGCTGTACATTTGTTTATGGCGAATGCCGAATAGGCCTACAGATGAGAGCGAAAATTATAAAACTAATGTAAATGTGGCTTCAGAATAGGGGACTTGCATGTGCCACTGCGCATGTCTGTTACAGTGCATCCTGGGATGGATTCTGATGAAATCTGACATATACACATATTTGGCAACATTTTTATCGAAAATTGCAAGAATAATTATTTTCACCAATATCATAGCTTTATAAATGATCTATGAAAACTAAATGCATGATGGGTAAGATGGGGACTTGAGTTATGGATATTGACATTAAAGCATTGAAAAATTGATACATTTAGAAAACGAAAAGGGTCCATGGAGTTAGTGGGGAATGATGAGATAAATCTGGAGAGAAATATATATAATACAAATTCGGAGAAAAACAAATTACAGACTCAAACAAAAAAAAGACCTATCAGCCAAGAAAAGAGAATTGAAAGGAAACATATTAGGGGAAGGAGACACTGCAAATTCAATGTGTGGCCCACCTGTCCTATAACTCAGACTCCCACTCACGGGAAATATGCACCGCTTGTTCTGGCCACCAATTGACCTTCAGCGCAGGTCAGGGTTCAGCGATGCACTTTGCATTTTGCCACCATTTTAAGCTGACGTGGGCTGAATTGCCAGATGCGTATCTCAGCTATTGGATGTTTTAGTCGCAGCGTGGCCCGCCTCTCATTACTACTACACGGTCCAAATGCATAGATTCTGCCACCAAGATTTGAACACTTGTTCTTGACTGAGATCCTTTAAAATACCTTTCCTCATATGAGTGTTTACTCTTTATGTCAGATTCGTCTCAATAGCTATGGAGTAAGAAATGAAGCTTAGAATGTTGTTGTTAAACAGTTCAATGTATATTTTTATTGTAAAATCAGGATTTCCTTATATTAAAATAATAGCTTTGCAACTTTACACCCGTTCATATAAAGCTAATACAGAATTCGATTTACCTCTGACTCTTTTAGTCAATATGGGTACATTGTTCTTGCTATTGTTTGTGGTTTGTGGTTTGTGGTTTGTGTATTATTCATTTGTGTCTTTTATATAGGAGTAAACCCCACAACCGATCTACGTTTTCCCACCATTGGTGATTACTTTTGCTTTGCATAATGTATCATGTTGCTAGTCTGGCACAGTTGAGACTTCATAATAAAATACAACAATGCCAAGTCTATGCAGTCATAAGCATCACAATCTATTTAATTTCTGCACTGCTGTCCTGCATTGTGATCTTCCCATTGGATTTAAGGAAACTTGAGAACATTTCATTGCCAAAGCCTGAATACCATCAATTCCAATTTCATAAGGGAACAATGGGACAGCTAAAACCAGCTGCTGAGATCTTCTAAGACCATCAGAAACCAATTGATAATTTTGTTTGCCGAACCTGCTGGGTCCCAAAGTTATGACAGCTGCGACATGCTCTGAAGGCATATTAGAATCCCTTCCCTATCCACCCATTGCATCTATACACACTTAACATGGAGTGCCACCAACATGTATACATTGGGTTGCATCAATTGTACTACTATGCATGTTTTACTGTAGACGTATTTATTTTCGCGCGGGTGAATTTCTGCGCACTAGGTACTTTGACACCTTTTTGCGTGGATTTAAATTCGTGCAGCGAGGAAGTCTCACACCTTGGTAAAAGGATGATATTGATAAAAATCGATATTTGTATTTTACATAATTTACTTAACAATTTACATTACTATTACCTTCCCTCCGATTCGAATGGTCGGTGTGAATCTGATACATATTATTGCTTAAACCCCTTTCACCTGCTGTTCCTTTCTTACAAGTAATGGCTGAGTTATATTGTCCTACCTCTTCCCCGATGTAATCAATCATTCAGTAGCGGAGAAAGGCAAGTGCACTGATGCAGGATCAAGTTTCTTGATATCATTGACTCTCACAATCTCCTTTTCACTCCCATTCACACCGTCCCATCGCACAAAACCGCTCAAAAAGCGCCTTAGAGATGACAGGTACTTGCAACCAAATGGCTCCATATTCAAAACACAGTCACACTAATCGTCCGGATATCTGGGCAATTTGCCCGGTTGTTCTGTAAAAATACGAATAGATGCTGTAATAGTATCATTCGAATATGAAACATACCATAGTCCAGTGTAGTACAGGCACTGTTTCAAAAACACATACACATTTAGTTAAAAGACCTCCGGTTCATATATCAGTGTCGCTATATAACCTTCTCCAATGAGTCACATCTTTTGTATCCATTCATTTCATTTTTTTTCAGTAGCTTTGTAGTGTTTGCTTGCCTATGATGAAGATGGGGCAATATAGCATCCCCACTTAAAGCTGCCCTCTCTGCCGTGTCTGATACTAATCTCAAAGATGACTTACTCTCCTATTTCTTTAGATCACTAATACCATGCCCGACCTTACCCCACAAGTTTTATTTGATTTCATTATGTTTTGAAGACATTAAATACTGGTTTAAATAGTTAAATTTGTTAAAATCTGGGCTGCCACCTGCCGCCATATATGAAACGTAAAGCACCAAAACAAGTTCAAAATTGACAAGTGCAAAACTAAAAAAATCACTGAATTAACAACCATAGCAAACTTGTCTTTCTGTGAGGGATCCCTGATTGTGAGTTTTGGTAACTAATTTTAAGGTAATTACTAGGAAAAACGTGTTAAATCAACAATCGGGTCACTAGGGAAGGCATCTTTAATCAATGAATGGCGTATGACACGTTTACGCATGATACATTAAAAGTACACATACTGGTATGAAAGTGGAAGGTATGAGTAGTATAAGCAGAATAATATTATAGGCAGGGCATATACAGTGTATACTATAATAAGCTAGCTATATATCGTGCACGTACTTGATATGACCAGGTTAAATTTTCAATACCTCAATAAGTGTGTCAAGTATATCAAGCATCATACGGGTCTCTCCCAGCCCCAGTATAAATTAAAGTCGTCCTTGACCTTATTACACTAGGTACTGGAAGCTGCAGTGTAAAAATAATATTATATTCGCAATTCAATACTCAGACCCGCCTTCCCTTTGAATTGCACAAAGGTCATAGGCCTCTCTCATCACAACCTTGACATTTTTCAGAGATAGGATGGAGATGGCTTGAATAGTTAAGGAATCGTGTTACAGCTATTACTCTCAATGGCGTAAACTATGGATCTTGAATTCCGTTTGTCCTAACGGTAGCTACTGAGGAGCACAGCAAAGGTGGTTGTATACAGACTTGTTGTCCAACACACAGTATTATGTCTGATGTTTTATTCAAGGGAAACAACCTTAAAATATTTTTTAAAATGTGTATCTATCTTGGTCAACATATCGCATATTCTGCCACCAGGCTATCCAATTTTGTTCAAGTCAATTACCATGCGGTGAATAATGGGATGAATAACATTTGAGAAAGCATATTTTTACTCAAACAGTTGATAAAGATTTATATTATTCTGGCCTATTTTACACTGGCCAGCACAAACTCCATAATCCTTCAGTGTGAACGTGCCCGGAGAGTGGCGGAAATCCCAAATAGAACTTTACTCTAGGACATCCCTCATGGGAAACCAAGTCACCCCTAACATCGTGCATATCTTTCTGATCTTATTTTCCCTTGATCTCAAAGACAGATAAAATTTCCCTCGTCACAAAGCATGCCTGTAGGGTTTTGAACCAGCCTTTATACTACCACACCACTGGCACCCAGTGATTATGGGCACTTGCACAACCACCTCTACCACACAATAATAATCTAATGAACAAGATTTATACAGCAATTCTACCAGAGGTCTAATACCAGCACAGAGCTGTTCTGTAAGGTCCCTATAAGCTCTGTTGGTGGTCCCCAATTAATCACAGACCCCACCCCTGCAGCTTTACACCACAACCAATCACATTCTTCCCAGGCTTGGTTCACAAACTTTGAGCCAGGGGCGAAGGACTCTGTATCTTATGGTGGATGAGATATTGACCCCCAATAGTGAACTCCCGGAGATTTTACCAAGTTTCATTTCGTCCCTTTGAATATTTCATCAGCATAGGGCATTGACGGTTGTTTTTCTTTGTATTTTTCACGCCTTTCTGTCCTTTGGTATGAATGCCAATTGACCCCACAGATGCTGACTGTATTTTTTTGTATAGGATTTTCTTAACTTAAATATATAGATCTATGTCTTTTTATTGCGAAAATCCTCACTCAATCATCCACAGTATTTCATAGCCCCTGAAATAGAGAGGAAAAATGTAATTGTGTTATCTAGTACTCCGAGAATTCATAAAATACAGACAATACAGACTGCCTCGCTACCCCTATTTAGACAAGTTGCTATTTAGTACTGATCAGAACAAATGAAACTTGCAGGTCTGCAATTAGAGCAGCATTAGGACCGTTCTATATTTGGTACAATTTTTCTCCTTCCCTACAAAGCAGAAAGCCTTCACTATTGGAACGAAGAATCCTCATTATCACCTCATATTCATCATCATTAATTCCTTAATGCTGCCGAGCAAATGGAGAAAGATTGATATTCAGATGACTTTTCCAAAGGCTACAGAAGTATTCATCGAAACTTAATCAATATTTCCAAGGAATGACTTCAGTGGAAAAAGAGTGGGCCTTTCTTTCCTGGAGATTGTTCTGGGTGAAGCATGGTGTTCATTAGAATGCTTAGTATTGTCTCTTGTCCTACCAGATGAATCATTGATTCATTGGTAGACGCAGCCCGCTAATTGGAATGATAATTGCATAATTAACACAATTAGGCGGGCGTAGGAAGAAGGCTGTTGGGGAGGTTATGTAAGGAATGGTGTCAACTCTAATATAACAACATGCCTAAATACATGGCCTTTTCTGCCACTACTACTAATCAATTTCTTTATTTCTTCTTATTTCCTTGCCAGTCTGATAAGAACTGGGCAGCTCTGATATTTGATTTTCATAGCCACTCTTTTTTAATCTTGATTTATGGTGTTATTGGAGAGTTATACAATTTGATCGTCCTATTACCATCTGATTGCTATCTTCTCTTATTATTCAACTCATTTCATCTCGTTATACCCACTTATTTTGACTAATACTGTCATCTGTATAGTTCTTGATGTATCTTGAGCCAGGAGCGAGTCGAAAAAAGGATCCAGAAGAACTGACCAAAGGCCGTCTTTCATTTTCCGGTTACATGAGATATAAAGAAAACCTATTAGACTCATAACGATAAGCAACTGAGATAATCAAGAATTGATAATGATTTGTTTAATTATGCGGTTAATGGTTATGCTATGCATGTTCAATGGCGGAGGCAAAAGACCTATTGTGACATTGAGGCGAAGCATCATCTTGAGTTCCTCTAGAGATTTCCTCTATTGATATGGACCATGTTTCAGCTCCTATTCCATCCTTCATGCCATCTCCTTCACCTTTTGGAGACAGCCATCAGCACCATTGTCGTAACAAGAACCCAAGTCATCATCACCTCCTTCCCTGTAAAGATAGCGGCTGCCGTTGAATCGCATACGGATCAATATAAACCCTCTTGTTATACAATCCACTACTGGAATACCAGGGTTATGAGCTAAATGCTTTGTGAGTATTGAATACCTAATTCTTCCTCGGGAACACAATGATCGGAGGGAAGGGCTAGGTATAGACATTCCAGGGTGAACTCTCTTCATACACCAATACTCCTGTACCTACCACACCGGAAACAGGATACAGAGACTTCCGGTCACTCTCCAATAGGGAGGCTGATCACCTCCGCTCAGTTCAATAGAGTTCTTTGATTGGCTGAAAGCATTCCTATGGGTCCTTGTCCCATGGGAGGTTTTCACTGCTGACTGAGTGAAAAGATCTCGTATGTAAAGGTTTGGGAAACTTGGCATAACAGTTCAGAATGAGGGATCGGTCATTGGTCAGTGTGCATAGCGATGGTCAGCAGTGGCCAACAGCGCGGTCAGTGACCACAAACAACATTAAAGATCTGATGTGGTTGCCCCCAGGGATTTGTAGACTTCAGGCAGTTGTATATCAGGGTCCTCCAGGGTGGAAAATACCAGGGTCTATAGTATGTGAGGTAGGAGGGCTGGAACAGGAGCTGGAGGAGGAACTGGAGCAGTAAGAATGTGCACTGGTGTTTTGGTACAAGGTGAAAGAAGGCGGAGGAGAAAGAGGAGAGAACATCTAAAAAAGGAGATGATATATGTATGATATACGCCTTAAAAGCCTCATCTGAAGAAGAATAACGAGGAAAACTTTGTCTCTTTATAGAGTGTGAGAGTATCAGCAATAAAGGCGTTCATTGTTCTCATTTTATTACAATTTGAAGTCCCCCCCCCCACCCCGATTATCCTAAAACTATAATCGTTATGGCACATAGCATTGAAGAAAGGAACCATTTGGGAGATGTGAAACAATCTATGCTAAGCGATATCTGATTACAATTGATTCCAGTTTTGATCCCAGGCTGTTTATCACCCACGAGGCTCATGCATATTCATCAAGGGTGTTTGGGGGTTAATTTACCATGAAGACCTGGTTTTTAAAAAGAAACAAAAGAAAGGGTTCTCTGTGGAACATTAACTGTTTTGGGAGTGTTGAAATATAATAGGCGATTAGTCTAAAAACACTTAAAGGGCCTTAATATGGACTATTAACCTAAAAATTCAGTTTATGCGGCATGGTGATTCTGATATTCAGCTACACGCATTCAGTCTGGGTCCAAACCCCCAGATCAGATAAGAATGGTATGTCTGTGATTATACGCCTACTTGGCTAATCGGTTTTCTGGCCTAGAACTGGGCGTTTTAATGGGAATATAATGATATTTTGCAACCTTAATGGAATTATAATGAGGCAAAAGGTTTTCCCTCCGTTTGAAGGGACTCTCCCAACTTTGGGCCTAGACTGCATTCTGCATTGCACAGATTTGATCCCGATTTCATTCATATACATACAGATCTCTAAGTAGTACACACTGACATACGTTCCTGTGCAGTTTTAACTGTTGCCACCCAAGGACTTGAGCACCATCCTACTCCAAACAGATGTAGAACAAGCAGCATCAGCGGCCTCTGTTCATTTTATGGAAGTACGATCAATTGTACTTTATCTGAAGTAAATGTCAGTGAATATCAAATTTCAGGCTTGGGGGTGGTCGGGAGTGGAGACTCATATGAAGACCTCAGCTACTGCCAGCTGTGCCTCTCAAACTGCCTCACTTATTTAGTGGTATCCATCCACTGTCAATCCCAACGCTATTTCAGAATGTTGGCTTTGGGAACAACTAAAGGGGAACGATGGTAAAAACCACAATGGTGTCAATTCGAATGCAAATACTTTGCACCTGCAAAGTGCAAATCCCCATCTTTGTACCGTCTCAGGGCGTTGCGGAGCAGCTGTGGTCTTGTGGTTTTATCGTCACCCTCGAGACTTGACGAGATTGGAGGGAGACAGCATAAATAGCATCCAACTGGTGAATGTATACTCGGTTGGTATCATTCTAAAGAGGTGTCTAGAATTCCAAAACAAGATTCAAAACTCTATACGGCACATATTCTCATTTTGAAATAACAGATGGTTTTAAGATGTATGTATACATGAACTAACTAATTTGCGTAAGACCACAGTCCATGAGAGAACATTAGTGTGATTCCATGACAATCATGTTAATTGAAATAATGATAATTTGTTAATTAAAATAATTATAATTTCATAATTTTTAGGGACGCTAGTTTTATATATGTACAATAAATAAGCCACACTGCAAAATCTCAAAATGGCATAAACATTCGCACTCGGACATGCCATGATTTGATTTAATTTGAAAATACACGCACAGTATAATGAACATTTCCTGATGTGTAACTTTGCCCAAAATATTAGCAGTATTTAACTTCGGAATTATGAACAGAGTTTTAGAGTAGAAAGAATGCTCTTGAGTCGTCTAGTGTAAGCTGCAGTTAAAAAGTCGATCTCTATGGCTTTGTAAATCTAAGGTTCGCCACAGGAATGTTTGGAGTTTTTTCTTGTCAAATAAACACTACCTGAATGGCTGCTTTTATTCGCACCGCTTCTAGCTTTTCGAATCTCGTGTCCGGGCAGCGCCATGATGAATTGCCATGGCAACTGGAGACGCATTGGGTCAGGCAACAGTAAAAACTCGCGTTGACACGGTATTCTCGTGCCTGATGGGACTCGGCCTTAATTTCCTGTCGCTTTGGGGTGCCACAGAAAATGGATGATAGAGGGTTGTGTTTGTCTTCTTCGTTTTTATATAAAAACAGATTTGGCTTCAAAAGCTAGACAAATCGTTCCTCTGTTCATCTTTTCAACTGTTTTCGGATGCAGCTATCCATTCCAGTATTGGCTCCCTTTTCGACTCCAGATTTAATATTCCAAGCAGGTAATGGTATCCAACTGTTTTGCCAAAACATTTTTCTTCCCTTTTTGGCAGGACCTGGTTCTCGATTAAACTCCTGATGCATGTTGTTTCTTCGATTATTCTTCCTTTTTATATTATAGATAATTGCATTCGCATCATGCCACGCAAGGTATAAACAGCAAGATAAAGATTTTTAGCATAAAGTAATAGTGTCATTTGTCATCTAATTGCAGTTTTGTTCAACGAAACTAAATGCCTCAGATAGAATACTGAAACTCCATTCTGTCAGAACTTCAACTAACTGCGTGTCACAGGTCATTGTCGATGAAATACTTGACATTTAAACTAAATTCCCAGTAAATGTTAATCAAGAACTTAATTATGTTCGACTTTTTATGCCGTTCTTTTCCTGCCCATCTAAAAGTCATTTGAACAAAATGAACAGCTTCATGTATGTCCACATTTATATTATCTTCGCTCCAGTGGTTTCACTTATTATCGCTCACCAGCATTAAGATTCATTCGGCCGATTCGACTACAAAGTTGTGTATGAACTATTACAGGAGCAACATATTGATAACGTCAGTACTGTTTGTCCAAGAATGAGTGAATTTTGTGAGACCTTTTTTCTCGCGATAGCTGAGAGTGTAACTTTAATATGAAGAGGTGATATCCTCTGACCTGCATCTATTATTTAATGTGTTAAGCAATAGTAAACATATGTGATGTGTTCCAGTAAAATGAGTCACAAGTCGCAAAATTGATACTTTTCAAAGTGTTTTTTCCACAAGATATCCTTATTGAAATGCTTTGATTTTTAGAGGGTTTATCATTTATAGTGATGTGAATCCGTGTAACATATTTCGGGACATTGTATTAAATATATTCTTACGTTTTGAAGGCCTTCGTATGGAGTATATTTAGTTACTTAACTGGTAATTACCCATCCAGAAAATATCAAATTTAAATATAGAAATATTTATTAGGTGTCCTAGTGTTTACTATCATCGGAATCAGCTTAATCTCCTCTTTTCAAATAATTATGGTGATATCTCGAAATCCATATTTTGTAACCTTTCCTAAAACGAATCACAGAGAGAGAGATTTGTGTTGCTCTACGCCCTTATCAACACATTTAATATGGTTATATCAAGGGGGGGAGAGCTGACATGGAGGCAGTTCATGATCATACCCAGGAAATAGAGATAGAGAAGAAGGGAGAGAGAGACAGAGAAAAGAGACAAAAAGGCAAAAAAGCATATTAGTTTCTGTATATATATATATTTGGGTGTGTTCTTTAAAAATTAAATGACATATAATGCAAGGCCTATCGAATATCGCCAGATCCTTGTCAGCTGTTTCATTATCAGCATAGCATCCTGTGCAATTGATGATGATTTTATGCAACTTGCAAAAGGAGTTTCATGAAACTTTTATCTGCAGTCGGAAGGAAAGAGGCTTCTTAAGCGCGTATCAAATAGCATGAGCAATTCCTTTTGAGACCTTGACCTCCTGTCGTGTCTCCCATTGAATGATGGACTGTGTTGTAACTGTATGTTAGATGGATCTCGATGACTTGCTAGCATGATAAATGTGGAACTAAAGTAAAACCATAACTTTGCCTAGCTAGAGCTGGATATTGAATCATCTCATGCTAAGTGAAGGCTAGGGAATGGTTCATCTAGGGCGTAAGCCTTGGGGACTTGTTGATGAAATGGATCAATCACTTTTGACAGAGATCCACTCCTTAATCAACAAATAATCGAGAGTGCCCATGCTTCTATATTGACGAATAGCAGACAGTGTGACCCTACACTTCTGGGTCATGGAAGAGATACCTCCTCGGTCAACTAAGCTCTTACATCAAGATGAGGCAAAATTGTCGTCTGCTATCCGGCTGCGTCCTCTAACATTAAAATTGACGAGCATTCACGTGACACAGACAGTCTATAGCTTTGGTTGAGAAAACATGGCCATAAAGCTTAGCAGCGAGGGAAGATAATTTTAATGAAATAAATAAGTGTATTTGGGAATGGCTGTGATGCATAATAATGCATTCGAATTATCCTGTATAATATTACACAACTTACACAACTTACCAAATTGGAAGTAAAACTCAGGTTTAAAGTTAAAAAGGGATAGATAAGTTCTAAAACTTGTTCGTATCAAAAGGATTTTAAACCTTGAAATAATCCAGTCCTTAAACTATATACATGATAAATGAAACTACTGTACCTCTGGATTGATAACGTCAAAATATATCATATGGCCGCCTCAATGAATATATACTCCTGACTCTGATCATACGCCCACAATTTATATGTTTTACCAAGATAACAAGAAATGGATAAAAGGTGGCCTTAGTCTATCATTAATTTACTCTTGTTTAAAGGCAAAGATGAAACAAGAAGCCATGAGAAATATATGAGAAGTACATATGATGAGAAAAATATGTTCATATCCCACTGGAGATCAAAGCCTTGGATCTAGAAGTTGATAGCGCAGGTGGATGGTATCAAATTAGGGACTTAAGATTACATATGTGATTGGGAAGACTTGGGGCAAGTATTGCTTCCTTCAGGTCGCAATTACACAGAAAGCCTCCAACAGTAAACGTGGCGCTTCACAGAGTTCCCTGCAAGGATGCCTAAGGTCATAGCAGAACCCTAGGTCAAATGTCTTCTGTTGTTTGCTAATGGAAATAAATGATTCTACCTATAGATTGCCATGTTATATTTGGGCTAGAAATGTAAAAATGTAAAAGACTCCCAGTTTCTTTTCTTTGTTTTACTGCAACTGATTGAATCGTAATGAGTTATATTCTAGAAAACAATATGCTTATCGTAAAATTATTTATGTATGGGTTGTCACAACATTAGTTGTAATGAAATTTATGAATTCAATAACAATGCCAATATTTTCTATGATTATTTTGTTATCAGTATCATTGGTACATTTCACTGATTGTTTCCACAAACTAGCACAAAATGAATCAAAAAATTATTTTCAGATGTTGCATATATATATTGATTCAAGTATATAACTGCTGGATTTCTATCTATCTTTGATTCATTCAACCAAATATCTTCATAAGTAGTCCCTCGTGTGATACTTCCAGCCTCAAACTGGGCCCTCTATCAAATATAACTTCACATGGGCATCCATAAAAGAGAGAGCTATCAGAACTTCTTGACAATCTAGATGCCTCGGAGAAATACTCGTTCTTCATAATGACCGTCCATCAAAGCAACAGTGCATACCTATCAGCTTATTCCTGTAGGGGGAATATTATGTAAATATTTATGACTGTACCTGTCAATTTATGATGTATGATCATGGAAGGAAATTGTCGTCTGGGCACTGAATATGCTTCAGACATTCATACAAGGTCCTACATCTGACTGGTCGGTAACCCCTTCAAGGCCCTCCGCATATTACTATCAGAATTTAGTAGTGTCTAAGATCGGAGTTTATTACAGCAATTGCCTCTTGGATTGTGATCTATGGCTTCTGATTTCATCTTTATGAGTCATGCCAAATATATTTATTCAGATATCTCAGGGCACATGTCTGGAGGCAGTGAATGTTTTAAGAGTCACGGAAGCACTACAGGACTGACAGGTTGCAGCTCTATCCTCATCCATCTCAAAACTACCAGGAGAGGATCCTGAATACGGATCTTTATTTTCATCTTCATAATATCAAATACCATCCAGTAATGTAACTATGTCTGTCTCTATTGATAAGACATGTGTTTATATTCGGTTACTCCATCAGGATATAATGACAATCGTATTCTAATCCAATTTAGAACATTCTGCAAAAGGGATTCGCCTCCAGGATCTTTGCACTTCTGATGTGTAACTGCCATGAACTGTGATTTGAAAGAGTCAAAGTACCATGCATATTATATTCAGTGCTATGTTACATCCATTTCCGTTTCCCTAATTGGTTTGGTTCTATGATATGTACATAGGGATATCGATGCACCAACTTCAGACATAACACAGGATTTCATAGAATGATTATATCTAAGCTATTATTATTCATATACTGCCTTCTAATTTCTGACTGAACAGGACCTATGGTTTATAAATACACATATAAATTTGTGTTCTGCCGTTCAGTTGGTCTCCCCAGCCCAGACAAGTTCCTTCTTCCTATTTTTTTTATGGATGTATATCAGATTTCCCCTGGTGTGTGTATCGAGTAAACATATGGGTGTGATTGTGGCCTGGTATTGATTATTTCTTTTTACCAAACGATAGCCACTATATTTCACCACCACCCAGTATTGGGAACCGCACGCGATGAGGACAACCATCTTCTAATTGCAAAAGAATACATTTGGAAATATTTTCTTGCAATATATCAAAGGCAATTCGCTTGACAATTATATGATTAATACAATATAGTGAATTATGATCCAAAATGTTTGCTGTTGCAAAGGCGATAGCTTATATTGGAAGAATCGGCTTTATATTTAATCAGCGTTTATAGAATAATTATTAGAATCGTCTGCCTTTAATATAAGCCCTCTGGAAATTACCATTAAGGCATGAAAGACGTGCTTCATGTTCCTAGGTGTATTCTTGGAGGCGCTACAAAGAGCCACGATTGCTTTGCAGATTAGCCGCAATGGGCCGGACCTGTCTTTAGGGGAAACCCAAGGATTAGCGATTAAATTGGAATCCCCGTATTGAGACCTTGGATATTTGAATCACGGATTTCCATAATCACATATTGCTTGTGGCCCCCAGGCATGTATCTGTGTGCGCGAGAGATTGGATCCTTCTTCTGATCAGGACTAGGTTTACTTTCCAGTTATTATAGCGGATCTGTATCCACTTTTGTATGTCTTAAGCACTAGATCGTATAACTGGGAATGGTCATGGTCAGCGTAGATCAAATGATCATACTTATCAATTTCTACATGCAGCGATATCAGTAGTTCTTCAGCGCCATTGATAGGAAAATGTGCTTTTATGCTCTTCTGATTACAATAGACATTGTTCTTGCGTTGGGCTGTTGTCTGTGATTAATTTGTTATGTTTCCTCATGCATGATTGTACCAGAAACAAAGTTCCCCGATAGCTAAATCATTGCGACATAAAAATGGGTTCAGTGCAAAGGCACTCTTTTAAATGAGGACTATTCCCCCAATAGCCGTGAGCTGACCCAGATTCGTGTGTGCCTTTATGGGAAGATCCCATGCATGAGTAGACCTGTGATGTATTCTTCAACAAATACTCTCTTTCTAAAGCTCACGCATTCTGATTGTCCTTCTATACACAAGAGAATCTCTAAAAAGTAACTCATCGCTCCAGATACAAAAGGATGAATCAACTTGCAAAGGATACGTTGGATGTTTTTGCGGTGAATTCCCTTGGATAAATTTGATCCGATGTTCAAAGGAAATTGTGTTCACAGATTGTTTAGAATGTGTGCATCAGCTCTCGTAATCTCAAGGACGCGGATATAGAGTAAATCTAGAATAGAGTTGTCAGACTACTGTCATATATCTATAATAAAGGGTATCTCTAAGTTGCATTTCTACAACTGGTTTTTTAAAATAAAGTTTTGTCTAAAATGGGCCGATATATATTACCTCTACGTGTAATTCGTAGAATCACTAAGCCTTTATGTATAAAATACAATCCTTAAAGTATTCATATGCCTAACCAAATTCATTTTTGCCTCCGTAGTCTAACCTATAAAAAAACTTATATAGGTATACCTCGTAAAAGTATCAAAATTCAGGAAAGAAACTAAGTTGCGAAAGTTTTACTATTTGATCTGAATGAGTCTTCACAGTGAGCAAAGTAATCAGGGCGATTTACATGCAGTGCTTTCTTCCCTGCAATAAAGCCATATTAAGCAAGTATTGGGTCATACTCACGAGAAGGCCAAGCTTTTACTGAATGTGCTTTATATAGGGGGAGAGATACACAGGAGTGGGGTCATCCCCTAGGACGATTACACCCGAGGGGTTAAAAGCCTCGTAAAATCATGCATGTGTCTATTCTTGTGTGAGGGCCATGAACCCTATTATTCCATATACACGCTGGCAGGACATTGTAAAGCACGAGTGGGGCACTGCATCCAGCACAAGCAACCTTAACTAACTAACACTGTAAGAGAAAATCTATAAAATATATCAGACAATGAAATCAAATGATATGTGCTTTTATAACAATGGCTCGGTTAACATCATCCCTCGCGATCGACTGACTGAAGAGAAGTTCAAATATATACTGAGATGTTTACAAAGATATTTTCCCAGGTTCTTGTAAACTTTCTAAAATTGCGTTTAAACTTTGTTTTTATAATAATTGCTTCTAATCTTAAGTTTTCAACAAAAACATCATTTAACATTTTAATTGACCATTTCTCTTTTTTTCAGTATTCTGTGAATAGTTCTTGCAAAAAGAGTTCAATTGCACTCAATGTCCGTATGCCATATATATCTTAAACCCCATGCTTCTCTCACGAGACCTTGGCCGTTCTTTTGTTTTAGTACAATTATAACCGGAACCGGAACATGCGAGGGAGCAATGTACATTAGGCAGTCTTGCTAATGTTGAAACTGCAGTTGAATCAATATTTTAAGACAATGCTTCCATTTCACAAATTATACATTAACGAATCCCTATTCAAGCAATTAATTGTGACGCCACAATTTGATGTTTCTCCTGAATGAATCCATAACCAAACAAAATAAATTGACTTATGCATAAAAGGGAAATCGTCAGATAAATCCTGATTTCCTACGAGGAATAACCACAGTATAAAGGATAGGTTTTACAGTGTATATGGGACCTCAACATGCCAGATAGTAAAGCACCACTTTCTATATACTGAGGCGAGTGGTTGTCGTTAACCTTGGATAGTATTTCAAGGGGCTGTGAGCCCCTCACCTAACCACAGCCAAGAGTTACTCTGAAATAGATTACTGCTGTCATAAAATACAAAGGCGCTCGAGTGTCCCACGTACCGCATCTTTCACCCTAAATCTGAATATATAAAGCATTTCTCCCAACCACATTCAATATGCTAGTGCATAAACAAAGAACAGTGGGAGAACGAGAAGAGGGAGATCAAGAAGTGGTTGAAGGAACCGAACATAAGGTCCACGATAGGCCAGTGGCATTGACATACGTGCTGAGCCAATCGATGGAATCTATAAACGTACGAATGTTAACCATAAAGGATTGCCCAGTATATCAAGCAGATTCTGAGAGATTATGAGATGCATAGCGTTACCGGTTGTATATGTGTATCTAGCATTGTGAACAATCAAACATGCCTTGTTGAGGGGAATGGGAGAGCATGATGTAACATAGGAAGTAGCAGCTGGCACTCTAAACGATTCCATCAGGGAGTTAAAGCACGTTGTACCTAAATAGGTAGGACGTTTATAGAGTTCACTTCCCAGATTTATTGTTAAAACACAATCAAGACTACCCCTATAACGGGTTCCGGGTTCACAGTGCATGGGTAGAGGCGGAGAAGAAATATTGCAGGGTTGCTAAATGGTTATTGGACTAAATAGCTTTTCCTATAGATCTCTGCTTTTCCAGCTGAGCTGCTTTTCCTGGCAAGCGTACGTTTATCATTGGAAGTATTGTTATTAATGAAATTGCGAGTTATGTTCTCCACTTTTTCCATTCTCCAATAAACGTACGGGTCTTTATCGACTGATCCATTGTAGCCAAACGTTTAATTTCATGTCTCATTTTAGAAAAATAACCCTCCTGCTGCTTCATGATTAATATTTCTCACTTTAGCTTACACAGCCCCACAAAACTAGACATCCTGCTAATAAGGTTATAACGTGACTTGCATAACTAGACCTTCCCGGTAAGTCCTATGAAGAAAGGTTGCATGGTGGCAAGAAAATAGCACCATGTCTAATCGTTATATTCAAGGCTTGACTGAAAAGAGCTGAACTTTAGCTCCAAATTATTTTAATGATTTTCTTCTGTTTGTTATACCACTGCCTCTCCCCAGTTACTGTTAAAAACAATATTCTTCTGTTTCAAGGCTGAATTTTGGAATATTTCCGGAGAAGGTCATGTAGGTTTGTTTTCAAGAGCAATAGCAATGGGAATAGGTGCAATTGGTATTTTTATGGCTTTATCGAAGAGGTGTTGGTGACAGTTTACATTTAACAATTATTTTGTTCTGTGTCAGAAGCAGAATTCGCATTTCAAGAAATCGTTTAGTTCCCAAGGCTGTGGAAATCATGCTATGGTAGGCATGCGTATTATATTACTAGACTGCTTCCTACTAGAGGGCAAACGCGACATCCTCGTTGATTTTTGTTATCTTCACACCTTTATCGTCACAAGGATATGCTTTTCAGCCAAAAAGATGTAACTCTGACTTCTCCTCATAACATGCTCACCGTACGTGTTACAACTGTAGCCTCATAAGGAGATGCTATTGAGCAAAGGAGATGTTGAATTTCCCTCATAGCCTGCTGATCGTATTGCATTTATAAACGAATAAGGCACACTATGCACAGTTTGGATTTGCCCACCCCTATATGATGTTAACAATACAGATCAAAGTGATTGATACTTTATATGTTCTGCATTAAATATTAACACATCATCGAATAGACATTAGGATATAACATTTATTACAAACATAATCCAAGAAAACCAATGAATCAGGATGGGTGGAAATTTGGCAGTGGCATACATACATGCGCTATGACGATTCTATAGATAGTTATTTAATCCATTAGGTGATGTCATACATCAGAAGCATGCATATATACACGAAGGCCATGTATCGAGGATGCTGAGGAGGCCACATTTCATGATGTTTGACCTTCCATAGAAAAGCGGCCAGTGAACATGCAGAAGATATCTTATATGCAAAGTAGTATAGAAACCAGGAGCCAGATATCATTGGCATGACCTTGTTACATGGGGCATACGTCGCAGTAGACTTGAAAGGTCCGAGGCCATGAATCTACACATGGGGCATATTTTCAGAAAATGTAGAATTGGCAGCTGTACACATTCAGTAAATTCTGCTAAATTAGGCTGCTATTTGGTCAATACTAGGTAAATTCGAGTATATTCGACATTGCATTGATTCTAGCAATCTGTTTGGTTTGGTTGAACTGAATTTTGAACTTTATTTTCGTCTGAAATTTTGAGTTATTTGAGAAGATTGGCGAAGTTAAATTGTACATTTTCTGAAAATCTGACCCAGATAGAGATGTAGACATCGGGCGGGAATCTTCATCTTTACTACGGTAGATAGCGCTAGATTATATTCCAGGCATCGGTCCTCCTCATCCCTACACATCATTCTGATTCTCTGTGTCTCTATATATGTTTTGTCTTCGCAATATCCCTATTACATTATACCAATAAAGTGTACTTGGCCCTGATTAATAATACAAGAAGGGCTTTTCTGTGCTTCTAAGCAAAGCATTATTTTTGTAATAGTTTACAGTTAGGATCGCGAATAAACATACATAATGTCAACATAACTCGTTGCCATGATTGTTTTAGATGAGTTGCCTTCATTCAATCTTTTAATTTGTAATAGTTTGTATTGTTCTGGGATAAGGCGATGATATGTTACACAGCGTTCGAATTCATCTGAATATGGAGTTTATCTGAATGTGGAGCTATACCAACTAATTAATACATCAATCAAGTATGAAATCGATTTAGGACCCATTTCCATAGATAGTCAGACTATTAGCAAGTTTAATTCTAGATGCCTGATAAAGGCCCATTCCAATCGACTGCATCCCAATTTATATCCAAGAAAAACACGATTACCTAGGGAAATTTACCACAGCAATATACATAGGAAAATTGAATTATAACGGGGCCCATAATTATGCTAATGTAATTGTAAGTGGCGAACCTACTGGCCCTATATTATGCATTGGCAAGTCGTAAAAAGTAAACATAATTATGATTATACATGTTGCCGGGGATGGGGCCTGATCCTAGGCCCTACGACACCTCCATCGCCTCGATCCTCACCACCAATTATGGATATTTAAATGTTGCCATAAATTTGCCAGTGGCAGTAAGGAGTTGGATTGCAAGCGCCTTTTACGGCGATTTTATTGAAGGGGGATAGCCTGAAGGGAATAGGATTTTTAGTGGCTTGCGAGGACGAAGCCATTAAAGCTTGGCAATGCTTCTGTTTTAAATTTCTTCTTTTGAACTTCTCTCGAATGAAAACAATGTAACCGTTGTAGAGAATTGAAACGTTGCCATGAACAAGTTTGAGAACGTGTTTTCTACTTTTACGAAAGGGGAGTTATGCAAGTGAAAACACCCCGAGTTGTCAAATTAAATATTTCTCTCAAGTTCTACACGTGACTCCAAATCCTTGGTCCTTTGAATAATGCTTATTATGTAAGGCAATATTATGAATATGCAGATTAAATAGAAGCAATTAAAAATATGCAGATTAAATAGAAGCTATTAAAAAGGTTATAATTACAACACAACATAAGATAAATATATCACTAATAGCTTTCAACATACAAGTTTACTTCCTCTTATAATTAAGAGCACATATTTTACAACCCGAATATAGGAGGTAATTTGTGTTTACATTCTTCTCACCGGAATAGTATCATTATTTCGAATGTTCTGCTACTGGGGTGGCAAAAGCTCTTTATGGAGTGTGAAATGAATGGATTTTCTGAGCAGGGAATGAATGAATGGACGTATAAATCGTGGAGAGATGAGAAGTGGAAGGAATGAGGCTCATAAGAATGATTTGCCAATAAACAACGCAGGAGTTTATTAGCTACTCATGGACTATGAGTCATTTATGAGCAATAACTGCCCGAGGCTAAACTGATGGATTGGGTGGATGGATGAAAAAATTAACCATGTTTTAAGAAGGTGAACAGCACTGCACAAAGTGCAGCTTAGTACGTCAGCCTATTGTAGCACTATCCCTTTATTGGGGCAAATGCCTTTAAGACATACAACTAAATGCGACACAACGCACTGAATATGAAACTCGGTGCTTAGTACCTTGGATCATAATTATATTAACTCATCTATGACTATTGTAAATGAGTTTGTAATGCAGCTTATGCTCTATGTTGCTGACCCGAAACTTGTAATTTATAAATTTGATTTGATTGATTTGAATAAGTTTTTATTTATTCTTTTCATACAGGTACATCTCCTGGATTTCTCCATATTTTCCTCAGTAACCTGTGACACCACCTATTTTGTACATAGCCAGTAGTATACATCTCGTGTAGATACAATTCTAAAGTCACTGTAAGCGAAGATAAACAAGTATAAAGATATATAAGCATTGAAAACATCCCATGAGCAGAGGAATTCCTTCTTGTCGCATTCATAGCATTGAATACAAGGTTTCCTTAATCTAAAATCTAAATCTATAAAGTCTACTAAGTCGCTATGCGACCAGATCTGGGTCTCTTCTGAACTACACGGATTTACTCGGAAAAAAGTCTATGTTTATAATATTGCTTAAATATCTTGGTGTAAACAAATGATTAACGTTAGAAATTGTATATGATTGATTCTGATAACCTTTCATGTCTCGCGAGAATAAAAGTATAAACTGAAATTGGGCTCAAATAAAATTCTTTTAAAAAGGTTGATAATAGATGTACCAATTCCACCAGCAGGGTACTATGCATTAGGCCGGTCCCACACATTCAAGAACTCAGAGCCGGCCTTAAGACAATTCGTGTGAATTCAAAATCATTCTTAAGAAACATACTTGAGTTCGGTAATGTGTGGGCTTTCTTAGGACGAAACTTCCAATTCATATGACAAATCATGGGCTCTTAAGATAATTCATAGGCAAAATTTTGGACTTTTCATGAGTCCCCAATTCGTACGAATTGCGAGTTCTTGAATGTGTGGGCCCGGCTTTACACTCAAATAGCCTTTAACCCCCTATACTAACCATTCTGACCCTCCCCTCCTTCTGCCGCTAATATACGTGCCTGTCAGCCTGATTTCCAGGCGGGCCGTCTTAAATGGCCTGTTAAGGAACAGATTATCTGGAATATCCACAGGGGCAGGGTGAATGTGTGGTAAACAATTGGCAATTATTGCGAGAGAAATGTTAGAGTGTGTAAGGAGTATGGAAGGGGCTGGGAACCTTCTTCATGTAGGATGAGTAGAAACCAGAGGGATTTCGTATTCAGTCTCCAACTGAGCAATGTTGGTTATGAAACAGACTAACAAGCTATATATATACATGTACTGTCAGATAGGTCGAGCATCATGAACATTCCATTAACGTTTACAGCCCAACATACACGTTTAATAAATCTTATTCTTGTGAAATATGGTACGTAATCTGTTGTTACTCTACTTTGGGTTGTTGATATTGACAATAATATCCAACGAATGAGAACTATCACATTGTGAAACTTTTGTCAATAAAATTTATTTAAAAAAAAACAAAAAAAAAACCTGTATCCACACAAGAGGAATGTAATAGCAAGAACTCCATATACTCACACGTACTATATGCATTATTAACAGACACCATGAAGCCATTTGCCTTTACGTCGACCATACAGAAGGAAATGCCTTAAGCATAGACCTTGCTTATTGCTATTGCTCATGACACTTGCAGTGTGATTATTGTTGTCAGCATAAGTAAGCATTGCAACAGTATAAAACATCGTGTCAAAATACTGTGTCCATATTAAATTACCCTCTATATCAAATAACACTGCTGTGTAGATAACCCACAGCCAAGCTGCTATATGTGTACAAAATCAGACGTAGGAATGTGTCACAATCTGGAACAAGCGTGCCTTCCTTGCTTTGACCCATACATGTATTGATTGAAGTTATCTCCGAGGATACAACTGGCACAGGGCAAAATAAAAAAGCGTTGCACAATCCTCAAATATTTCTTTCTTCCAGACTCTGTTTTTTATCCTTTGTCGTCCAGCATTGTGAAATGTTGGTACTGTCTCATCTCTCATCCCCCGAGGGGCCTAGTGACACTAGCGTTCCCCTTTCACTACTTTTTTCTCCTCTAGCTTGGTGCAAAAGTGACATGGATCAGCCGTTGTTCATGTCCGTGCATGGAGGTGTGGTGTGTTTGGATGTATACCCCTCGGGGCTTCCATCGGTCACTCTACAGGGCCAGAGGTGGTGGTTTCTGTATGCTGAAACATGGTCAGACCTAAGTTCAACGTATCTTGTTACGTAGCACGACAACCGGCCGTGGGACTAACTTGGTGAACCTCAGGCGTTCTGGTTTTGTTTGCTCTAAGGTACAAGCAGGATGTTTTCCAGCGTAGAGCAGGCATCAAATGTAGTTATGTCGTGTCCGGAGTCATTCGCAGCTATCCATGGCACTGCTACTACTATATACCTTCATATTTGTGACTGTTGCTAATAACGATATGTTTGTAACAGAGATATGGTACGTTTAATGACCTCAGCAAACGGTATCAACAATGTTAGTTGATGATCTTTGGAATGTCTGCCAATATCTATCTTAATGCAGCCCCTTTATTTGACATTATACCGTAAGGGAAGTTCATGCAAAAACGGATAATTTCATTAGTGCAGTTGGGTTTAAGAAATTATTACAGGGCTGTCACTGCTCTCATCTCAAATTCTGAAGTCCTTTATAGCCCTATTCATTTTTTTTACAAGAACAAGAACGCTTTTGTGGGCAAAACATCTCTGATTGTGCTGATTTTGATTAATGACGGGGTTAAAAACAAGAAATGAAACCTGATTCCCATCGAACATGATGGCAAAAGCAATCATAGTGTATTTTCCCTCTTGCAAAATAAAATGATAAAAAAGGTGACTAAAACCTGCACTATAATAGAAAAGGTAGACATTCTACTTACCGGATCAGATCTATGCTGTAACTTGATAATCGTCTATTATCTATCATCATTTATATATGTGATGTGTTTCAGGAAAATGAGTCATAAGTCGCAAAAAATAGATTTTGAGACATCATAATATTTGAAAAGATGAGATCAAGCTGATTACAATGATAGTAAACAGTCTAATAATAAGTATTCAAAATTTTAATTTAGATATTTTCGTTTTTTAAAAAAAAGTTTCTAATATTTCTGGGGGTCAATAAACAGTAAAGTAACTAAATGTAGTCCATATGAGGACCTTTAAAACGAAAGGAAACACTAAATAGATTGTCTTGAAATTTAATACATCGATTAATATACCTACAAGTGATAAACCCTCCAAAAATTAGAACATTCCAATAATGTGATCTTGTGAAAAAAACACTTTGAAAAATATCAATTTTGCGACTTATGACTCATTTTCCTGAAACACATCACATATATCGAACAAATCTACTTCAATAAATCCAATACATATTCTCGGAAGTCATCTTCGATAAATCCAAGAAATTCAATCAGAGTTCAGCTTGAATAAATCCTAGATATAGGCAGACATTCAAAATCATCAGTAAACACAGAGGTACTTGCGAGACAATCAACCTGGTAATGGGATCTAATTTTGTGCAGTGGCTGTGAAAGTTACCATCGCACCGGCCCATGGCTATGAATAGCTATCATAATGAATTGTTACCAAATATTGAGTGGAACAATGAACGTGTACCACACCTTATCTTAATTACCGATCCTAATGAGTCCCCCAAGCGTGTGAGTTGCCATTATAAAACTGCTAAAATGCAATTATTTAATTTTTCTCAACCTCCGCTCTTTCCTGCTTAGTGCAGCAACAACAATAGACATGTTTCTATGCGTGACTATGGTTCTACGCTATTCAATTATTCGCTATTTTGTAGCCATTAGGGAATTGGAATCCAGAACAGGCAATGGAAAATAACAATAGCGGTTCAGATTATTTTGGGGGGAGAGGTAATACATCTTCATCAAAAGTTCAATACTTTTAAATTTTCTTTTTAATGTTTTCTTTTTAATGTTTTCTCATTTGTTCAACCCCACCAGGGGCCCTCTATAGACACATTAGGAGCCATGTTCGTACTCATATTCAAATCTAATATAAAGTTGAATATATTTGAATCGCAATTGCGAAGATTAAGCGATTAATACTTGAATACCTAAATCGAATTCTCATACAGGATATAATTTAAGTCACGCATTGCACACAACTGCACTTATTTCTAAGTGTAATGTATATAAACACTATCACATAATATTACATATTAGATAAAATTTTCTGTTCCTGCACGTCTGTGCGTGGCGATGCTGCAATTGAAAGTGAGTGAACAAGAACGTTTCAGGTGAACCGAGACGCAGCAACGGTTCTGATTGGTTAAGAGAACAATGGGCGCATCATAATAAACTGGATTATGGCCTGTGATTGGATGAATAAATGTGGGCGTGGCCCAGAAGGAAAGTAACCGCCTTTGGTCCCAAATATGGGCATCGACCCGTCGATTATATATATATGTTGAAGTTTACACATGGTACATAAGACCCTCTCTGTGAGTTGAGATTCAGCCCAAACAAAAAGGTTTGCGGCGATTAACGTGTCCTGTATCATATAACATTACTACGTTATTAACTGAACGCAATTAGAAAACATAGAGTATTGATGTAATAAATGGAATTCCTATTAGTGCCTGTGTCGCTATATGCCTAGAACCTATTCGAGAGCTGGTTCAGCTTTTATGATCTAATTACTAATTAGTATGCTTAATATGGTGTAAGGTACCATTAACCTCGGTCTGAACGACTTTATCATAAACAGCCTGTCTAATAAAGCTTACAGATTGCACTTAATAAGTATGTATTTGCTATCCTATAGGCCATCAAAGTATATATATTAGGTCATTATAGGTGCGTATTAAATCGCTTTTTTTCACTAATGAACAGAGCAGGGTGTTCCAATATGAGAGCAAGGGGTTCTCACACCATATCACATGTTTCTCCTAACATTCCTAGTCTCAAGAAATATTTCTTATCAATTAAATCAAGTGGATTGGGGCAGAAACCCGTTAAGATATTCATAGTTGAAGCCTAGGGTTCTTAAATAAATAACAGGGTTAGGTCTGGGATGTTGTGCTTCATACTTGGTTTATGGCATCATGAGGATTTCCATGAAGCTATAAATATTAGTTCCTCATAATGTGGTCACGTTCATGAATACGGGGTTTAGTGTTGGGGTGGATATCTAATAGGGATCAGGTTCTCGGGCTCAGAAGATGCTCTGTCAATAGATGGGTTTGATGGCAATCTGTTAGTATTGTCTGACTGTATCAAACACATTTTTGTAAACGCTTCTCGGAAAGGTACACAGAATATGATGAGGGTTTGTGATAGAACAATGTCTGCTTTTAATGGACGTGTCATGGGAAATGGGAGATCTTTTGCAGCCGATTGGTGAAATGACGTACCATCTGCCCCCTAGAAACTCAAACATATTAGACAAACGCACTGGCGTTTAGCCGAAGGGAATCAAGCTTTTTAGATCTGAAGTTTTCCGCCCACACAACTTCTATATCAAGGACAATGTTTAATGAATAAAGCTGGAGGTGGGAAAGAAATTGCATTTCAACAAATACTAAGTTAAGAAATTATCAAGTTAACTTTGGTTTATCTATTTAATATTACAATTAGTGTCAACTTAATTTATATACCTGGCGTTTCCAATGTAAACGATTTCTCAGGCTCAATTACTTATGTCCGATGTCAATTTATGACCAGTTTTATGACCAGTCACTGAGGACCATTGAAATCATAAACTCTGAAACATGTAGAGAAAGGGAGAAAAATCATAAACTTAGGGAAATACCTAGGTAGATCCACTAGTCCTCCTGAGTTTCCACTAGTCCTCACAGACCAGAAGGTAAAATCTAATATGGCACAAAAGACATACAAATGTCAACTAGACTAGGGTTTATATACACTTGACTTTTATTTCCACTTCAGTAACTGTAACCAATAATGAATAACTCTGCAATAGCCAGGGTTGTAAAAAAAAAGTTGGTTGTAAAAAAAGTTGGTTGTAAAAAATTTGGTTGTAAAAAAATTTGTTCTTAAAAAAAGTTGGTCGTAAAAAAAATTGGGTTGAAAAAAAATTGGTCAAATATCAGTAAAATATCAAGTAAGGATTTGTTATGCAATGAGCCCCATTTGTGAGGCAGCCCTTCCCTACATATGTTCCTCCCAGCCCAGAAGTCAATGAGGCAATAAAAAGCTGCGCTAATTTCGCACCAGCTTCAATCGTAGTTCATCTTCTGCGTACATCTTATCATCTTCTACGGAGATGAATATATATGGCCAGGAATAGTGGGACAAGGGAGTTCTTGGAGAGAAAGAGAAAGAGAGGCATGAATGGGATACAGGCCAATTACCTCCAAGCTGTATACTTATGTGATTCACAAAGTGTCACGAATTCAGGGACTAGCGAATTCAAGCCTGTGCGACAATTCCCCACTGAATTCGCAACTTGAAGAAAAACTAGTGTATACTTCCAGACACTATAGAGACTTCAGAAGCGATTTCACATTTTCTTCTTATTTCACGGTGTTATTCTGAAGTCAGCTCTTTTTGTTGTCAAAGATTTGCAATTTCTGTTCAGTCCAGGCATATAGATCGGATTTATTATACCAATCAGAGAGATTAAATCTGTAAGAGATCACATGCAACTCTTTGAACACCGATTTGCTATTTGAATTGCCCATTCTAAAATTACTCAAAAGGCATAAAACGATTGTTAGCCTACATTACATATATTTTACAAAGATTCAAATATTAATAACAATTATAACCGCTTTTTCAGGGCAGATTATTCACATAAAGATTGACAAACTCGGAATTCATTCTGACTGGTAAGGATACTAGTTGGTTACAAGAAACTTCCACAGGAATCTCCCTCATGGGACTCGTCTCATGGAAGCTCCCCTTTTAGCTGTCTTAATCCCCGCCGATTATCGCTCAAGGACAACCACAACTGTCTCGGGAAATTATTGACCTGTTTAGTGCCTAGCGTAAAATCGAGAAAATTGAAAAGTGGATTCTCTCGAAAGCATTTTACGATCGTTCGCTTCCAACTTTATGGGTTATTGCCAGATGCTGAGCAGGGTCCAAAGAAGATGAAATTCAGAACTGAATCGTAAGAAATAGGGACCCTGGAAAATGGCACAGTCAGCAGCATCTGGTGTTCTCTTTCAAACCAGAAACCTTCAAGTTTCTACCTAAAATATGAGCCTTTTTTTTATCTCGTTCAAAAACTACTGATTTCAAATAACATTAATATTGGAAATGATAACTAATGATATTTTCAGTCTAGCTCAAAAACCTATCATTGAGAGAGACATGCCAGGAAATAGATCAAATTATTTCTTCAGCTTTTAATGAGGGATGTTCTGGAGGTAGGCCTATGGTTTGCAATGTGTTCTGTTCAAGCTTAAACATAAAACATCCTTATGTTCCATGCAATAGATCGATATCCATTGAAAACAGTCATCTGAAATACATCCATTTTAATTTCCACTCACACGCAGGTTTCTTGTTTTACTTGTCTTTGTGAAAACCGTTCAGGCTTATTGGGAACTATTGGAATGAATTAAAGTAAAAAAACAAATATTCATTTCATGATCCTGGGTGACCCTTTGTCTAAATTCTGATTCATTTTGATGTTTCATTGTTTGTATTCGTGAGTAGAGGAAATGTGGTGAGGTTTTTATATTTAGTTCGTTACAGAGTAAAAGCCAGGAGTATAGAATCCTCTTGGTGGCGAGGCTGTGAACATTTCATTCAGTGTCAGCCTGTCTTAATCTGCTTTTCTCTGCCTTACGAACAGGTACCATATTCAGCGTCAGCGTCAACCGCCGTGTGGATTGTTGATAAAGCCTATATATATATATACATGGGAGGAATGAAAGCATGTTTAAGAACGACTGGGGCAGACTAAAATAATTTTCTTGCAATATTCGCAACACTTACAGGAAAAAGGATCCCTATGGTTGAGTTACCGTATTTGGTGTACACCCCATGCTTCCGTCTCTGCAAAGCTTAGAAAGCATCCATAATTAAAACAGACAGAGCTGTCATAAGAAGATATTGTGACATTTGTTCATAGTTTATGCCCATTAATATAACAACGAGTGGGAAAAATCAAATATCACATTTCCTTGTAGTTTCTAGTAAATAAAAAATAATGGCATAATGGAATTGAAAATCGATTAATGATTAATAATTGAACACTGAATCATGGAGGTGCAAATGCAAGGAAGGATGCAGTATTTATGTGTCTTCTTTGCATGCCCTGTTTATTCAATGGATTTAGTTAACTCACTAACAAATTCTGCAGCTCACCGAAGATGGAAATATCGTTTTGTGCATCCCCATTAAGTACTATATCGAACTTTTCAAATGTTTTGCGTCTACTTAAATCCATGCTCGGATCTTTTGGAAGAGGGCAGAAAGAGTATTGTTTGTTTCGACTATAACACCCATGGGTGTGTGTGGTCCGAATATTGGACCAGCATAGCATCATCAACCTACCTATATAAATATCGGTGTGTAGAATATACCTAGAGAGTTCCACACTGTGTTGAGTGAATGAAATGTCAGCCATATAAACTTGCAGTTTTTCCAGACAGCATTGAACTCTCGAAGGAAGGATGGCATAATTATGGTGTGATTTATCGTGTTTATGAACAAGGCTCCCACATTTGAATGCAAACTGGTTATGCTTTTCACCAACCCTGCAGACACGACAAATCTAAGCACGTGTTATATGAACAATGTCAACAAAAGTTGAAATTCAGCTTCCACCCATAAATATTATCAAATTGAATTGGCAGCAGACGGAACAGCTGATGGTGGCATTTCCATTCACTCTCAGACTGTCAACTACTTCCATTATCGATCCATGCCCACCACCGGAAGTCACGTGACAAGCGTTTATATCCGAGAAATTTTAATCAATAGGGAACCACAACTGTCTGTCTGGGCAGTCTATAATGGGACTATGAGAGATTACTCCCCAGATGGGTGAGGTGTGAGATATAGTTAGAGCTATACATCTCACATGGCTAACCGTTCAAGAAGTGGGTCGTTTCATTTAGGTAAGCTAGCTTTGATGAATACTTGCACGATTAAGCCACCGAAAATTTCCTGAAAGTGAAATTGAAAGTAGGTCTCAGATATTAAACTGGCTTTTCGCATTAAAATCAGTACACGTTATTAAATCTCTTGAAACGTTTTCAGTGTAATCATATCGGATAGGTATGGCAATATCTGATGTACAGAACACCAACATTGTGTTTTCATTTTCAAAATCTGGGTAAAATGACTTTTGGATGGGTTGGAAAAGAACGGAAGGAAAAATAGAAAATGTTTAGTTTTTGACCAATCTTAATTAACAGAGAGTGCAGCTTCACCTTGAAATTAATTGGCTTTCTATTCTGACCAAATAGCTTTTATGCTATGGATTACATAGTGTTGTCATCACCAGGGATTCGTTAGGTAGGTTATGATATACTGGGGGCAGTAGTATACATGTGCTGTCCGTTATAAAGGTGGAACAAGATGTATTATATTGGCGCCCTGATTGCCTTTTCCAGTACAATGAAGGACATGATGCATTATATATATCTCCATAGGCTCATGTCAGAAACTCCAACTCCATTTTCATAGAAACAGGTGGAAGTTGGTCACGTATGATTACCATCCAATTATATTTTGCTCCAGTAATTCGAAGAAGTAAGTCAATGGTGCTTACTACACATTATTGTGTATGGATGATATGAATTTCATTCAATATTACGCCTTAGGCAGAGTATCATATTTAATGATTAATTACTTATCAAGCATACTATTCACACTAGCTTCCTACAAGAGGTGAAGAATGAGAACATAAGTGAAAAGATGCCCTTCCAGTTGGCAAGTCTGGTAACAAAACTCAGCTATGGGTTTTCACTGAGCTGATTGTGTCCAGGAAGAGTGGCGATGCTAGCGCGGGCCTGAACGCCTATTTTTTCCTTTAGTATAGTACCGATAGCCCTGATGATCAAGGGGTATTCATCTGTTAAATTATATGGAAATTTTGTTTTCCCTGCATTTCCCATCACCACCAACCATGCCAACCCACCTGCCATCCCTTTTGCGTAGAATGACATAGCATCTATGCAACCGAGATATAAAAAATAAAGCTGCAAGATCCGTCAGAGGCACAAGCATGCAACCCTCCACTATGCAGTCCAGAGAGTAACCACGCGAGGGTAGGAGTGTTTTGCTTGGTTAGTTTAATAAGATGCCATATATGTAAGTTGCCAGATGTCTGTATATCCTGGCTGTATTTAAGAATAAAGGATCGTCGCAAAAACGGCCCTCACAAACCAGCCAGCTCTTTCTATACAGCACACAAGTTGTCAGGCGTTTTGCCGAGGTCTGCAGTTGACTTTATGGCTCTGCCATCAGACACCTGCAGACATTTAGATTTTAGCAGAAGAATCTATATTTCGTTAGGTGTTTGATGTAATAATCGCTGAGTTTCTACCTTGAATATGACAGCAAAGGAGTTTCCCTGAGAATAACACTGAAGATCTGTGTGTACACACAAGTTGCCAGAAGGCGAGCACGGGAAGGCTCTAACCAGAGTGGGAGCGGGGCTCTCTGGGAAGGTATGGAAAGGGGCATGTAACATTATGCTGTCATTTCGGTCAATCGGCCGATATGGTTTTCCCATTCACACTGCGTGGACGAAAGGTTGAATGCAAGTTGTCATTTACTGGTGTGCGTTTCGGTTAATTTGACTTGACTAAGGTATTGCTGTATTATTTTGCTGGCTATTCATGGAACTGGATGCATACTTTTGTAGGAGAATAATGCATGGCATGGCAGAGGAAGGAAAAACGTTGATTACTCCTTTATTCATTCTATGAACACATTGTTACTACTAAAACATCAATCAAGAGATGTTGAGAGGGCGTTCGGTGTCGGTGGCCACAACTGAGTCGCGCTCCATCGAATTTCAATTTGACCCTGCCCATTGTAGTTTCAACAATTGTTTGCCTGTGGTGGGTTGGGGAAAATGAGGACGTTTCAATGTGTTATCCAGTAAAGACCATTTATTGCAATTTAAAATGTGTATTTCCTTTACTTCAGCAGTGCTTTGGATAGGATTGGATTTGAGAATAATTGATTAATCAAAGGTCGATTTAATCAAGGGGTATTATTCGTCTGAGGGAGGTATATAAATCCACTCGACATAATTGTATTTTTTTGCAATTAGCTTGTATGATGTATAGTATGTAAATTCAGTGGACAAGTATGTGGACTGTTTATATTCATCGACCTATTAACATCATTCATTAATTATATTAGACATATACTCATACTTTGGGTGGAAAATCTCAAAACTATAATATTTTCTCAGTCAGGTCTTATTGTATGACTCAAAGCTTTTAAAAAGCCTTCTAGAGTACGCAAGCAGACTCTCAAGCCCCTCTACTGGTGGTCGGAACGACGTTTTCAATTCTTATCATGCAAAACAATCAAACATTTAATTGAATTGCCCCTGCCTTCAATATCCACTTCAAATCGGCCTCTCGTTTTCTGATACTTTATTTGTCTATGGGTAGCCGAATGTCATAGTGCTTATCTGCAGTTTTCTGGTTGACAAATTGCCTCGATATTTTGGACAAGGATGGAATCAAAATACAAAATATCGCGCACCCTTCACTTGAGTAGACATCCTGTCCAAACCCAATTTCTTCAGCTTCGGTCAATTCCCACCAGGGGGAAACTGTTCATGACAGCAGCTATACTCCAACTCGGCAATATGTGATATATGACGTCACAGCCGCTATCAGCTAGTTGAATTGATTTTAGAGATTAAATTTCTTGATGAAGCCAAGAAGTCGGGGCAAAGACGAATGATTACTTTGGAAATTGAAATTTGAAATAGCCATTGGGAATACGAGAAGGGCGGATATTTTTCATGGGTGTGTGATTGAAGAAGTCTCGCAGTTCAGGGACATTAAGTACATTGACTTATTTATATTTCTTTGTTAATGATTAAGTATAATATAATATATTATCTCATTCTATGCTTCGTGTAATTGAAAAGTTATAGTAATCGTAATTCTATAGGTGAACTTATCAGAAACCTTACGCTATTGTCAATCTGAATGGTTTCAAGAGATAAACAGTGGTGTTCCTGGAGGAAAGGATTAAATTTGTAAACGAGCATTTGTATGGCGTTTCCGTATGGGTCTGCACTATTATGATATCTGTATCAGGCTAGCCATCTTCTCCACATCCGATTAAATATAATATGAAACCGTTCTGAGGAATAATTAAAGTAAGATAGAATTCTTCGCCCTTATGCCACCAGAAGCAACCAATAATGGGACTCAATTTAATCTACTTTCTCCTATAGTTGAGAAGGGCAAACTTAATTTTGGAACTTTTTTTCAAATAATATTGTTCTAAATTGCGAAATAGAATAGGAGAGCTCTTCCTTTCTGTACATCCATACTCTCGCCTAATACACGTATTATAAATACATCCTTGATATATAGTTTGTTTTGAACATGGTCACACAAACAGTATCATTATATTTTATCTTATCATTATCTTTTTACGGCAACTAAGTAATATTTGTAATATATTGTAATATTCAAACATGTACTGTTTAACATGTAACATAGGACCAAGGAGTAGCTGGAAGAGATATATAACAGAAAGACATATAATATGTGTTCCCGTCGACATCGTGAGTGAAAAATAAACCCGCTTTTGCTCCCTTATGAAGACATAGAATTCCTTACATAATCTGAAATTCTGGGAATACATTAATGTTAATTAATTACATTAATTAATTACCATTTTTTTAAAAGGTTTTTGAAAAAGTTTTTATTGTAAACAATTTCGGGGTAGACCCGATATTCTCATGTTATACAAATGCAAATAGTTACATAAGTTCATAAGGTTTAACAAATACATGACACCCCAAGTTTACTCGTTTATTACTTTAATGATGTTACTGTACCTCGATGTTTGACAAAAGCACTCATATAACTGTTTGAAAAACACCAGTGATACACAACTGCAAATCTACATATTAGATATGGGTGATCCTTCATTGTTTATTCTAATCTAATCTTTACTAACTCTTGGCACTTAGAGTAATTTAATTTCTATATTTTAAATTCTATTTCTAGATACTGTGCTCCCAAACATAGGCTTTTATCTTTGACAAGGTATTAATGCAATCCACATTTGAAACACATTTTGATGTAATATAACACGAAGCAGATTCATTTTTACCCCCCCCCCCCCCCCCCCCAATTGAGCCTCGGGTCACGAAGCCAATGTTCATACGTTATCCTAGATGTAAAACAACATTAACCTGGGTCAGAATTTCAGAAAATGTACAATTCAACTTCACTAATCTTCTCAAATAACCCAAATTTCAGACAAAAATAAACTTCAAAATACAGTTCAACCTAACCTAACAGATTGCTAGAATCAATGCAATGCTGAATATACTTGAATTTACCTAGTATTGACCAAATTGCAGCCTATTTTAGCATAATTTACTAAATGTGTACAGCTGCCAATTGTACATTTTCTGAAAATCTGACCCACCTATGTCCACGCGTAAGGGATGAAACGATGTCGCAAAAACAAAAAAAAGACTGTTTGTTTTATCCCTCTCCCCAACGGAATAGAACCAATTGAATTTAATACCGAACCAGTGACAACGAACGCCCGCAGCTCCGTCACCGAGGGGGAATTGTCATGATTAAAAATGGAGTTGTTATTTCTTTTGCTACAGTCCATTACAGATTATGAATCCCTTGAGAAAAAAATCATTCGCATGATTCCTGTTTACAATCGACTTTCACTTCCGGCAGTGTAATACAGGAATTATACGACAAGGAGATCCCCTCGGTTTATATTCCCCGTTGCCATTGTTAAATTGCATATGGGATGATTTTCAATGGCATCAAATGCACCCATATTATCTAGGTAAATACATTAACAACGCACAGCATTCCATTATTGGCACGAAGCTTTGCTTCTTCAAAAGGCTTCGTTCTCTATATCAACCACTTTGCAAATAAATTCAGATTTCAATTATCTGGGTATCTTTGGTAACCTTTGACTAATGGAAATATTATTTACAAGGTTTGTCCGACCAAAGGGGGACCGTGTCAGTTATTTAGGTTAATTTTCCCTTGTTGGCTTTGATAATCATTTTAACACGGGATCCAACACAGTCTGATTGTCACTTGATAACTAAGGTTTTGAAATTAAATTCAACACATTCAAACATAAAAGAGCGTCTTTGTATCGAAAAAATGCGAAGTATAGAATTTAGGGGGAATTCAATACCTGTTCATTTTAATGTTCTTTAATCTCCGAATTAAATCAGACTTAGGGTTCATCCACTTGGCTAGGACTATCCATCATGTAAACTGATGGACGTTTTTCTGTGATTTACATGAATATGACATGCACCAAAACTATAAACAAAGAGATTTCCATGAAAAACTTATGTATGGGGTCCATGTTGTCCCTGCAATTACCTTTACTCTTCAGTCCAGTCCTGGAAATTACAGGCCATTGATTGCCCTTGTTAAATGAATGGTCACTATGACTGCTCCCAAAGTAAACCCTCATTCCGTTGGTGCTGTAGATCGTTTAACATTTCTAGTCATTATTAATCGGGGGGGGGGCGTTTCATAAGTTAACGCAGTGTGCGTTCGTTATGGTAGCGATAAATTTAGCGCGCGTTCGTTATAGTAACGCAATGTTAATTGACGTCAATTTTGGCCCTTAACGCGCGCTATGTTTGGTAACGACTGTCGTTAGGCCCTATAGCGCGCGCTATTCGAACTTATGAAACGCCCCCCAGAGCCTCAAATATTTTAGTCGCTATGCTATTAGAAAGCTTTCTATTCATATCTATGGACATTCCAGTCAGGATATATACAACTTTCTGGCTTCCTACTCCTAACTGGAACTACGAATGAATACTTAATTAGATGAAGAGAATGTTATTTTTAGTATTGAAATATCTGAGTATGTTTGCCCAATTACGGACATATATGATATTTTTAGAATTATTTCATTATCGCGTTCAGCGAAGCTGATTAAACACAGTAAAAAGGGCTACAGGGGCAGGTGTTATTTTGGGATTGAATGTATGTGAAACATATATATTGTGACAATGCATGCTTCAGCCTCGAAGGACTTGGGTTTTTTTTAATAAATCAGACTGACATAATCAAGTAAATCATACTGACATAGATATGAACATTTTAATGCGGCTTGTCAATATTATTTTATTTGTGTGCATGAAACCCTGTTTTACTATTGTTCTAGAACCTTCATGAAGAGTAGAACATTCCGAACTAGTCGGTTGTGCCTTCAATATATGTTTTCTTAACTCAAAGTCTAGGGACTTTGATCACAAGTACAACATAAACTTCTCAACCCTACACGCTTTTAAGACAAGGATATTGCTCCCCATAATAATGTCAGAAACTTCTTTTAGAGCACTGCTTTATTAGCTTAGCGACTAAAGTAAACAAAGGGTAGTAAAAATAGTGGGCCCCAACGGCAGATATATAGGGTACATATTGCGGCTGTACGCAAGCCTGTAGAACATATTGCTTGTGATGTTTTGCTTTGTTTCCAAGCCTTTTCATTGCTGCCTTATTTCGCAGTTATGGATGGGAGCCTGAACCTGCTCTAGGGCCGAAGTAGCCAGTATATTCGAGTAGGTGGGTGGAGGGCGCTTCAGGCGGTGAGAACAAAAGGAGAGGGAAAGGAACATGAATCGTGTTCAATGGGCTAGGTAATAAAATATAGTACGTGGCTTTGGGGAAGCGAAATAATGAAGATATCTGTCAGAGGCAAAAATCTTGACACATGCAGGATATAGACTAGTCACTTAGAATTTGAATTCCACTCTTAACTGTCTCTGAAGACTCTATTATATTGAACTTGTGCATCTAAAAGGGCGATATATTCCCAAAGTCTCGTGGCGCCTCGTGCCTTTTTACTCTCTGTGGAAAGATCGTTGATTTATGTTTCTATGCGTATCTATAAAGCAATTTTACAAGCCATTTCATGAAAGCTAGGTGGCGTCGTAACATCGAGTAAAATATTTATGGTTAAAATATGGCCATGCTATGATTAAAGGTAATAAGGGTCACCGGCGGAATGGTTATGGGGTATGCCCCTGAATATTGGAGCATATCATGAGTCCTTTATAAATAGCAGTCGGTCACCATAGCAACCTTTACCGATTTATCTTGAATAGGATACTATCATGGAAGGCACTGACAATTAACATTAAATTCTGCTCTAAGCCTTTATAAATGCTTTATGATTTTCAAGTATATATATAGTATATATAGTATATATAATATATATAGTATATGTAACAATACTAACAATATAGTCAACAATTTTGTAACCCACTCTTATGTACCATCCCTTTTAATTTTAGAAGGGCCACCAGGAAGATCACCGGTGGTGAGGGCTGTGTCCTTCTTCCTATTGTATGTATATATATAATTGTGAATAAAAGTTGCATAATAATGATAATAATATCTGCAAGTGAACAGGAGAGGTAAATTATGAAGTTTAGACGCTTCATCTATCATTAAGTTAAGTTAAGAAGGGTGTTATGTAAATGCTGTTACACCTGACAATAACCATAGTATTCTACATTTTCATCTCTGTCATCCAGATATGCAAAATCAATAATCTCACGAATATCCTCAATTACTTATTTTTTAGTTATATTTAGCTTCATTATTCAGTTTCAGTGGCGCCTCCAACAACTCCCTTTATAACATTTTCTTAACAATTACAGTATCCAGTTGATTTCTTTTCTTTTAGTTCCTGTTTAATTGACCGTTTATACTTTTCATAATAAAAAAATAGTGGATTAATAAGCAATTGTAAACAGTGATTCCTAAGTCATTTAGATGTGTGACCCGCCAAGCAGAAAGGTACCTTCCCACGGGAGTTATAGTTCCTGGTATTCCCGCTAGGAATCACATCATATTCATGACATCACTGTCACAAATGTTTATATTAGTAATTCTGAGAGGGAGGTAACATTGAAAGTCTGTAACTTCACTAATTGTTGGATTATCAACAAAATTCTTTCACTTTTATAATGCTCATTTCCCCTGCTGTACATCCCTGTCATTTTAAAAAAGATTTGTTTAATATCTATTTTTTGTACATATGATGTGTCACACGAAAATGAGTCACTCCCCCAACCTATTTATGATCATCTACTGAAAACTGACATAACTTTACAAAAAAGCCCACATCTCGGCAAATTCTTGGAATTTTCAACTATTTTTTTCAGTTATTGACTCAGGAGGACATGCAGATTCAGAAACTATAATAAACCCAAATTCGAAAATTTGGCCCTGGAGTCCCTTTCTCCTTGGCTGGTCACATGTATATAGCCTCCCAAACAGGCTTCCCAGATGAAAATGTTTTGGTAATTTAGCTTCATTATTCCTGGTTTGTTTTTGTCATAAATATCTGCGCATCTGACAATAACGAACACGACGATCAGGCCTCCAAGCTATATTGGTCAGCCACCCATGCAACATAATATAGAAGGTTGTATATTTCCCAATGATTGCATTGTTACATATGATGATTGGATGTCAATTCCCTGAAAACCTATAGATAGTCATGCACCTGGTGGTGTAGGTATCAAAAACAGACTAATTTGGAACTGGGTGGGATACACCACTGATACATATATCTGGATGTATTATATCATGTTACACACGAACTAATTTTCATGAAAAGAAATTCTATTGTATTCTGTATCCATTCCCGACCCATCCGAAGGTCACCAAAATATAATGATGGAATAAGATATGTTGGCATGACCTTAGGTGAACAACCAAATCATAAGGCTTAAAGACAAAATGATGGGAAAAATGGTTTGGGCCGATTTAGCAGAGAATGAGCTTTGAAATATGGACATAGACATATATGTGAATTGTATCATTTGGAACCAATGTCCTTTATGTATATAATCTCCAAGAGAAATGTTCTACATTGAAATACAATTGACAAATTAGCCAGAAGATTCGTGTATAAGGATGTATTGAGCTCCAAAAGAAATTCCCTAAATGTGAATCATGCGTATAAATACCATGAAGTAAAACAATATGTCTCTATTATTGTACACACATATATAGATATATATGTTGTTTCTTGTTTGCTATTGCTGGTCCTTATCATAGTTATCAGACCCTTTCTCCTCATCCCCTCATATGTCAGCAATTATCACCACTTAATACTCCATCAGTTCTCTCCTCCATGCCTACATCCCACCTGCCTACATTCAAGAGCGGTTGCACATACATATGGGGGGTACATGCGGCATATTATCCTCCAAAATGGGATTTGTATATAATAACTGCCTTTGCCTGTATAAGGATGCTAGTTACCATGCATTATATATACAATTCTGTATTGTATACATATAGAAGCAAGTTCATCTACATAATTTTAGTATGTTGCAAAGATCGAGGAAAACCCAATTTGGTTACTGTGCATTGCCTCAAATTGTTCGAATCCAATCCAGTGTAGGCCTATATCGAAATGCTGATTCTGAGAATATTTGGTCTACTACATAGCCGCAAATATAGTTCGCTACCTTTGAATAGCATTGTCCCATCCGAACTCCAGTCGGAACACTATAATGTGAAAGTTTATAAAAGTTCCTGTTTCAACTCCGTTAAATTCTTATCTCATAAAATAAGGCAAACCCTTGCCCCAAACCCCCATTTAACCCTGTTTCAGCCTCTACCCCTACCCTATTGTTGCCAATCCTCATGACCCCCCCACCCCCCACCCCCACCCACCCACCCCCCTTCACCATACCGATTACTCCCCCCCCCCCTCCCCCCCCCCTCACACTGTACCCACCCCTTGTGTACTCACAGCAAGCGCTGATTAGCTTGCCTCACTGGGTTTTATATCTCGTCCTCCCCTACCCTCACAACATCCATCTCCCTCAACTCTTCACCATATGTAACAATGATATGGTTGCCATGGTAACATTATATATCATGGTTTGTGCTAGTAGTTGATGAAGCAAATAAGGAGGCCTACTATATCGTATACGAGAATTACTACTACCTGCCTATATCTCCATTTGCTAAATAAATACATATGGAATATGTAGAATTGCAATAAAAGATAGGAGTGGTTTATAAGATATATAATTATTAAATATTCATCATTTTGACTTCGTAAATTATCATATGTATTAAATTATGCCAATTTCTGTTGGATTTATTTATACATATTCTACTAGTAGTACACTTAATTGATTTAACTTCATGGTGTCCAAACAAATAGATCTTCACCTTAACATTGCGTCCTCATCAAAATAATTTCGGATATGGATTTTTGTCAAAAAAGTATCATTTTGGTCATACCTCGAAGAACAGCTTCAGATAGATCAAATTTAAAAGAGCACAAATTCAATCTACAAAGTTTTCTGCGTGTCTTTTGCCTCTTTTGTCTGTCTGTCTCTCTCCCTTCTTCTCTAGCTCTATTTCCTGGGTAGGATCATAGACTGCCTCCCTCTCAGCTCTCCCGCCCTTGATATAACCATATTAAATGTGTTGAATAGGGCGTAAAGCAACTAATCTCACTCACTCACTCTTTTGTCACCAAACAAGTTGGCGCTGCCTGTACATATTAGGGAGATTTAGCAACCACAACGTACCAACACAAAACTAACGCATCCACTAACTTTTGGTACATTAATTATTACCGTTGTGGGCATATCACGAGAGGCCTGCAATGCAGATGCCCTCGGCCTAGCGCCTCTCAAGATATCCCCACAACCGTAATAGTGTACTTAATGTTAGTGGATGTGTTAGTGTTGTGTTGGTGCGTTGTGGTTGCTAAATCTCCCTAATACCTTTTTCTTTACACTCCTTCCTTTCCTTTCCTGGAAACTGTTTTGAACAGCTCTTATGTCTGGTTTCTAGACACGCTAGCAGAATTCTATCAGCCACGAGGGATTGAGTGCACTGATGTCATCATATATAGGATAGAATAGATGTTTATATTCAACTGACAAGTTTTTCAAAACTCCAATTATAACCTTGACAGCCAGAATCGTTCTCCTGTACAAAACGCTTCCCTCGCTTTATTCTGGTATTATTTATATATACGCATGATTCAAATTTGGTGGAAGTTTGGACCAGAAAAAATATGTACACAAGATCGAGAATATACATGTTTTGTGAAGCTATCAAGACTTTTCAAAATAAGTAAATTTAGACTAAAATATCTGAATCTTTGCTTTAAAGATACTGGGAATTGTATGTGAACAACAAACTAGTTTCAACAAATTGTCATTTAAAAACTGCATTCTCTAGACTCAACTTAAAACTAACTGGTGACTGTGTATATATTTTCCTTTTTGACTGCTTGATAAAAAGCATGGCGGTAGCTGTCTGTTCCTTTAGAAAGCTAGAAATCCGTATAGTCTCCTTAAAAACAGCTTGACAAGCCTTATTCAACCTAGACGATTGCCATAGAACAATTGCCTTTTCTCTTATAGCCTCGGCCTTCAACAATCACCCACTCAACTTTTCAGTCCTTATGAGACAGCCGTGATAAACTGCAACGCTTTTGGATCCGCTCTACACTTATGAACAACCCCTTTCAGGAAACAACTTTTCATTTTGTATCCGAAAGGTGTTTGAATTGTTCTCGCTGTAAATTATGGCCATGCATAATATGGTATCCCATAAGGAACCATAGCCTTGGACTTGTCAATATCAATCACGGTTCTGGCTAGGTTTTTAGGCAGTCCTGGACACGCCATAAATTTTGGCAACACATTTCGGAGCAGGTGTGTGGGATATGTGCCTGAAAGCGTTGTATGAATACCTTTTATGAGCACTCATGATTAATGTCCGTGGGGAATGAATGGCAAGCAAAGTGCGCCCATTGAGTTCTGGTTTAGGAATTTATGTCCAAATAAGCCAGGGTTATTGCCACCCAGGAGTATTATGAAAAGATACAGTTTGATCCCTAAAGAAGCCTGTTACATCGCATAAAAGATGCCCCAGAAGCTATAAGTATACACTCTACACACATGTTGCTGTGTCATAAATAATACACTTCACAAGCACTGTGGGTGCAAAGTACTTCCGTACGATTATGTAGACCAGCTATTTAGAGTGTAGGGAAAATAAGTCAGTCAAATCATGCTTACATACGAATGCATTGACTTTATATTATACGTATTCTTCTACTTTATGTTTAGTAGATAAAAATACACTGCAGATGTTACTAGCTTGGTAAAATCAAATAGATAAATCACCATCAATTCACATTTTCGTTATATAGGACAATTGATGTCAATCCTCTCGAACGCTACCCATCCGAACTCAGCCAATTGCGGAAATTGCAAACTCCGCCCCAGGTTTCACGATGGTGCCATGGTTTAATTGGTGTGCTTGTTTTTGGAAGAGGCATAGGCAGCGCTGGTCCTTAAGATATCACATGCCCCCTGTCACTTCCCTCTAACCCCAATTAAATAGGGCCGCCGAGGAGGAACCGAGGGTTTGCCGAGTGATCATCAACACAGGCCATCCCTCATGCAATTTGGCTTGTGATAGTGGGTTTGCATGCTGCACCGAGCAATGCAAGATGACATAAGTGAAGGTGCTGATCTGCCCTTTAAGCTTTACATCAACATCTTATTTAGCATTGTAATCAATTGATTCCTGAATCATTATATATAATGTTCAACTAAGCCTACACATAAAGAAACAGTTAAACCTAAACCTAGACAAGTAGAAAATAGCCCTTGAATATCAAATGAAATAGCCATAAAATTTCTATTGTGGTATTTTATTGTAAATTTGTTTCGGCAATCACCAACCACCCAGGAACCCAGTGGAAGACTTGGAACATAGGTTTCAAACTGGGCCCTCCTTTTTGTAATCACCATTGATGCAAATAAAAAAATTTTGAATTGAATTAAATTGATTCTGGTGCTGGTCATTTTAAGTTTGTAATCATATGATATATTATCAATTACAAGTGAGGACAAAGATGTTTCATTTCATAGCATAGATAAACTGATATATGTTTAATATTACATGATATATGTAATATAATATATCCATGGATATATATGATAGAAAGCGAGAGAGGGAGATTTGAGAAACTTGTTTACTGATGCAGAGCATCCACATTGTCTTCTACCCACGCAATGTAAGCTTTGTCTAAAATATTTAATATTTTATTCGGATATCATTTCCCCGAGTCGGAGTTGACATTTCATTATTCATTCCATCAGAGGCAATTTGAATAGTTGATGAATCTGAATTTTTACAAAGAAGTCCAATTCTGAGTTGATCGATTGTTGGCATCAAATTAATCACCAGTCTCGCTAAATTGAGTTTCGTTCCTGTTAAGGCATAGAATATGATTAACATGTTTGACGGCCAGAAAAATAAGCAGGAAAGAACAAAAAGCAACATACACTGTTTGGAATAAAATGCCTTTGTTTTTCAATGGCCCACTGGGTTCTCCTATCATTCTAGAAGTAGTTCATTGGCCTTTGTTTTCCTGAAAGGTCAACACTTAAATTAAAGGAATTTTCTCTTACTCCAATCTCAAGACGTTTTCTTGTGAGGGTTCCGCTTCCTCCCCATCCATTTTAAATTAAGACTTGCCTCAGGGCCTTGTATAGAACCGATTTAAGAACAAAGGGTCGCACTTCAATCTCTTTCTGACTTTGATAAATGATCAATGTATCGAACAAGGTTAGGTTTTACTAGGGGTTTAACAAGGTCAACAACTATAATGTGTTGCGCCTTGAACGGATGGAATGAATGAGGCGGGTATAAATTTCATATGTGAGGCCTATCGAATTACAGCATTTTTTTTGTAGCTAACATTATTTCTGAAGCTCTCAGCCTTCCGTTTAGACATAACAACGGAACGCAAGAACGTGACAGCTTTTTTTATGGTGGTATATTAAATTTCCATGCACAAATATAAATAAGCACCTCTAATCTAAACTTCTTTACTATTAATTTTTTAAATAATACAAACAAAAATAATGTTCAATTCAATGTCTGGCGTGGCTCATAAAAAATTGCTAATGGTAGATTTGATATGTCTGGTTAGGACTTATGGGTCAGATTTTCAGAAAATGTATAATTGGCAGCTCAACACATTTAGGAAATTCTGCTAAATTAGACTGAAAAATGAAGAATACCGGGTATATCTGAGTATTTTCCATATCGCATTGGTTTAAAGTATAAATTCTCTTATGTTAAACTGCATTTTGAGGCTCAGTTCTGTCTTAAATGTGGGCTATTTGAGAGGATTGGTGAAGGCGAATTGTACATTTTCTGAAAATTTTACCCTTATGCAAGGATATTGCATGCAAGAAACCATCTGAGAGAGCTGCTCGATCCCATTAATTATCCCAGTCTTGGCATTGATAAACTGTCCATATTTCCCATAGGTAGGAAATAGGGGACGGAAGGAAATCTCTAATTTCCGAAGGATAGATGAGCATCCATTTGTCAACGCCTTCACTCGGGTCTAGTATGGTCTCCTGGGTAGCTCTAGATTTAATTAATAAAATCAAAGAAGCATTTAATATAGTTTTCCTAGGCAGGTTATCTTTTGGCGTAATCTTGCTGATGACAATTGGCAAAATGTAGAAAAGCATTTTGCGCATACAATTAACATCTAAGACTAATGGATATGGAAGGTGCTAGTTTCGGTGGAGTGCTAACAGGGACTCTGCAGAGTGGGATATTTTAATTTTTGAATAATCATATGTCATAGTTTCAGTTAAGAACAGTTCATCATTTTCTGTAAAATGGAACTTACTGGGTTAAAATATTTACAAATGATTAAATCCTCGGTGTAACAAAGGTATGAAACTCCATATTTCATACACACTGGCTGCCTCTCCTTACATTGATCCAATTTGTACTTTCTAAACCCATTTTATTAACAAAACCTTTTTGATACATTCTTGATTGAAGGCATCAATGCACCGCCATTACCTCCTGATTTACACTCAGCAAGCAAAGACTAAGAAGTTAAAATCATTCGATGAAGGGGATGTAGTTGCGGGAGGCCTTGTTATTGTATCATCAGTATTCTCCTGGTGTTTCTATTGACCAGAATATGCAAATAGGATCAATAAAGAAAGCCAGAGAGGAATGCTGTACAGACTTGATGCTTATCTAATATAGGCCTTTACCACGAAGTTTGGTAGATTTAAAACTACTTTTGTTGTATACAATTTTATAACTGCAGGTTTTTGTGGGGTTTCCACACATGAAATTAGGGTAGGAGAATCAGAATTAAAAAAAACAGATGTAATTTAATATTTATTGGACTCGATTCAATTTCAAGCACCTCCTTCCATGCTCTTTATATAGACCATGCCGCCACAAAATAGTCTTTTTCCCGCCTGTTGCAAGCAGTATGTTGATACGTCACCAAATCGTGTGGACACAAAATGGACTTGTGGACTTGTTTGGGGACACGATAAAGTAAATAAATGTTCATTATTAGAATCCACATGACTTCTCCAACGAATGTATATATATATATGATACACGCACAATGTATCAAATATTTAGAATTAAGGAAATATGACAGGACTCCTATCGGGCAGAACAGGTGAGCTAGTATGGTCATGGATATGGATATATCTACTTAATAATATATGCATTGGGTCGATTCGAGGGCGCCACAGGTATCCCTGAGCAGACTTGCTCGGGGTGAAGAAACTTATAAATAGATCATCCAGTTAACATCTTGCACCCTAATTGATGGTTCTGACTCATTTACTCTAAGCTCCTACAGTTTATAGTCTCTTAAATCAAACGGACAAACACCAAACATCACACTGGTGAAAAACCCAGGCTTTAATCTGTCGAGTTGGATAAAAATAAAGTATGTTGGTGCAGCCACTGTTGGAGTAACCCAGACTATTGCTGACGAGTAATTGTTTTCTTCAAACAGAAGTGCACACAAGAGCAAACTATGAATATGCTTTGTTTTTACCAAGGTTAATTTAACATAAGAATAGTCCCATTGCCTTTTTCTTCGATATTTTCTAAAGCCTGTTATCACTTGTAATTTCAATTCACAAGTTATTCTTGAGCAATCTTCCATGTGAAGCAGAAATAGTCGTAGGAGAGCAGAAATGTCAGCAATATGGCTTTAAAATGTTCTGCGTGCAAGTAAAAAAGCATTATATAAAACGGTGAGCTAACTTATAAATGCATCTTGTCGTCTTATAAATATCGCACTCATTCTGACTGAGGAATTCATGAAGTCAAAGGCTAAGTGAGTTCCATTCTAAGCAGATGAAATACAAAATATGGTATAGAAGGTGTGTACACTACATGCACTAATTTATGACATGAGATAACTAGAGCGACACCTGGATTCACAATTATACAGAACCACAAAGCAGCTCCTTACGGTCAGGCCACATGGGCGGATCTCAGTTAAAGCCCAAGCTGTTATAATCTCTTTCAAATTATGACTCATTTAAACTTACTTTTAAGAGATCTTTTGACATAACTTATCAAGGAATGTTCATAAAGGAAGGACACTCTAAAACTGCATATTCCCCAATTTATGAGAGTTTGGAAAAAAATTACTTGCATGATGCTTAAGCCAATTTAATCAAAAATCCCTCAGCGCTAAAAATCAATTTTACCTGCTTACAAGTTTCACGGGCTTCACCAACTTTAACGTCAATAGTGCCCCCATGAAAAAGCAAACCCTTAATATAGAGGAAATCATGTCTTTAAATCTTCGGAAAGAGCTTAAATATGACCAAGGCTGAAAGAACAAAGAGATTTACGAGCTGAAATCTTTTTGAGAATGGGAATAAAAGTCAAAAGGAGGGAAAATAAAATGACAAGCGAACTCATAATGAAATTATAAATCCTCAGAAAGCTCCGGTCATTAAGCAAAGTAATCCCCATCCAGAGAAAGGAAAACCACCCATTTTAAAGGCAGCAAAGAAAGAGTGATGTATTTTCTAAAAAAGACCTTTGGATAGAAATGGGAGCAGATAAGACGAGAAATACGTTCTCCCCCTTCAATCAGCCTGATAAAGGCGATTGAATCCCAAATTAATAGGAAATTAAATCAAGATAAGAGGATCTGGGAATAGCTTCTTTTACAGAAGTAACATTAGGGAAGTTTGTATCCACGTTGGCTGTTTTTTGACTTCGTCCTAATCACTACTCCCCACATCAAAAGTCCCAATTGATTCTCCGTTTGCCACTAGAACCAAGGCGCTTCAAAGCTCATAAAGGTTCCACTTAAAAATAACAAATTAAATCATGGATAAGGACATCTTAGAATTAGACCTGGATAATCTTATTGGATCGATGAAATTGCAAGGGATGATAATCCCCCCTGATTGATCTTAAGATAGAGGAAAGTGAGAGGAAGACTGAATGGTGGTTATTAAGAAAATATCATGATTAATAAAAGCTCAATATTTTCTCATTTCGCCAGGTTTGATGTGACAAGTATGATTAATAGGGCTCTCAATTCTAGTCTGTCATTTCCTTGTGGAGGAAAGAGGGCATTTTAAGGCAAGTGCCTTGGGGCTGATGAGTTCTGCATCTATTGCAACAAAAGGTTTTATCATGGATCCTCAGAGGTCATTTTGCTCATCCGCTAAGGAGATTACTTGAAATTTTCAGCTTAAACCTAAGTTGGATATTCCAAGGAGAAACACCAATCCGGGGAAATGTATCCATCATATGATCACAATCACAAAATATTAACATATATATAGATATGGAAAAAGCAAAATTACAGACAGAAGTCTCCTTGTTGAATGACCGAAATCTTGAATCTTGATCATATTCTTCCTAAGCCTTTCTTGGGTTTTAAATCTATTCTTCAGAAATTGTTATTATAGAGCTCTTTGTAAACCCTGAGTCAATAAGAACTATTGCTACATTGTTACTCTTAAGGTGAGTTTGAAATAAAACGACCAAAAGTAAATCCTGAGTGAATTGCACTAGTCGCTTGAATGAATTGCACTACTCTCCCAGTTCATTAAGGATATGCTTTCTCAAATCTACATGAAGGTAGAACCCTTTAACCAAGACCAACAATTGCACAGGGAAATCATAAAAACTGCAACAACGAAAGGGCGACCTATATAAGCCAAGATATGTTTATTATGTGTCCTTGTATATGGATTAGTGGATATATATTATTTGAGTAGTCATTGAGAGTGGCTCAGAACGCTTCTTGGGCGAAGATCCTATTCGCAAGCTTTATCATCCTATCCAGGTGTTAGTGTGATCACAAAAACCTTCTACACTGTTAGAACAAAAGGGTCTATGCTATGGTTACGTGCAAAAGCTTTCCGTCGCCATCGTTTTTGTCTGTAACATGAATAACCTCAGTCGAAAATTCCGTCATTCTGTTAAGCCGAGCCTTTGAAACTGAAGAACTTGAACGCAATCCCAAAACATTCACTTTTACTGAAAGCCAATTGCGGGGAAATTCAATCCTTCATTTTTCCCTCCTTTAGCGCATTCTCTCACGTTTTATAGAATGTGTTAAAAAATAACTGTTCACCTTGGGAGGTCTTTTTCCAGGAATTAAATCAGGTTAATGACCGATTGACACAATCAATTACGGGACAATTGTTAAGACATTTTCAGTAATTTGTAGAATTGCATAGAAATGTGATTCTACGGACTGAGACCTGAATGATTCCTTCCAAAACTTACTCATCCACCAAAACCCATTTTTGATACAAAAGATTCGCTCCTAGGAACGTATGAAGGGATTCTCTTTGAACCAAGGAGAGCTATCTTAGTATGGTCAAGGATAATATGATTGAATGGTGGAAAGTGAATGACAAAGACCAAGCCATCTCAATCATGAAACCCTAATCCCATACCAGCCTAAGGTCCACTGCGCATGCGTGTAAACAGGAGAAACAGGGGAAACACATTCATGGCCACTTTTTCCTGGGGAAACATCTTCCTTGTGACACAGGAAGTCGTTTAGGCTAGGGCGGTCGGTCTTGATGGCCAGTTTGCTGGAAGAGGGAAAAACATGTCTGCATCCATCTGTGTAAATGGTTGCTATGACTACCTGGATCCTTGACATAGTGACCAAGACCAATAAAATACGTCTGTAAAACCATCGCAATGTGACCATGTGATTCCAAAACATCCCCAAGGAGAGAAGAGTTTCATGCAGAAATAGCTGGTGTAACCATTAGCAGCCATTCAACCTTTTTCCTCTGCGTGACAACTATTGAATTCCAGTGACATAGGGCCTAAATTGGAAATTATATCATGAAACATTTTGATTAATTCATCAATGGATGATTATCCACTGATCATATTCTTTCTAAGCCGTTTGAGGAAGCGCTGTGATGTAGACAACAATTAGAAACATTAGCCAGAAATATCAATGCAAATAAACAGAGCTCCAAAACTGAGAGAAGGACGAATGATATAAAACGAATATCTCTGGTCCCAGTAGTACTTCTATGTCCTCCTCTCCTCTCTCCCTGTCAGATCCTCCTCTGACAAGCAAGCCCTCCAGAAATTGGAAATAATAGAGTGATGGCACCTCTCCACTGGCCCTCTTCTACTCCGATGCGTACCTAATACCATTGTTCCCGGTCCCCTCCCTCCACTAGACACATAGAAGGGACATGCTAGTATGGGGGTTGTTGACATTCAATTTGTTACATACTTTATCTGCGGAAATAGAACTCTTCCCCTCTGTGACTCCATCCCAATGTCGCAAACAATTCCACTGGATGCTCGCGCAACCGGCAACATTTCCGGTCCGCATGCTCCCCTTTGCAATTTCTGCACTGCCATGTCTGGTCATGGCAGGTCAAATCAAAGAGAATAAATTTATATCGCAAAGTCCTGAGTTGAGACACTAACTCAGGCGGAGTATGGGGCAAATAATGAATATGTAGGAGGTCGTTACTTGCAGGATTTTGACTCATGTGGGGTTTGGATTGAAGAACTGATGAGGTCTGTGTCACAGAGGTTTTCCTGGCGCAATGCAAAGATAAAGAGGATGAGTAGGAAGGAGGGGACATGAAAGTGTGGGGAGTGTGAGCCCAATTACACAGGCTCTAGCGGCTGTGTTTGCTTGTATAGAAGGCGGGTAGGACTTAATCATTAGGCAGGGATAGGGACTTAGTACGTTCATTGGGGTTCAGATGAAGGGGTTACCCTTGGTCTGAACTCTGCAATACCTCTTTCACATTTTCATGTTAGGCGCTGTGCCCAAACAATGTGTCATATATATTTACTTACTTCCTGAAGTGTATAATTTATTTATTTTTCGAAATTGTCACAATATGATATAATTTTTTAGATACATGGAATTGGCAATGTAAAGCACTTCTCTTTACATATTTCTAGACAATAATAGGCCTATACAATATCTATACATTTATATATCTTTGAAGTAATAATTAAGGTAATGTAAGACACCAAATTGGGAGATTAATGGCGGTCTCCACTGGCTGCGGTAAGCTCTGCGGTAAGCCTTGCAATGGTGTTGTGCTGGTTCTGTAGATGGAGAGAAATGACAAGGTCCTGCCTACATAGTTCACTGACCCTGTAGACAGGACCTCGCCACTTCTCACCATCACAGCACCATCACAAGGCTTACCGCAGAGCTTACCGCAGAGCTTACCACAGCCAGTGGAGATCACCCAAGGTTATTTATGTGAAATTACATTTAAGATTATGTTAGCTTGTACTACCCAAAATACCCCCCCCCCCCCCCAATAAACAAACCCATACTGACTTAAAAGCTCCTGTCTCTCTTTTGTCTTGGTTTACATTCCCTAAATTAGGTTTCAAAATATATCATAGGACTACTATACTTGGTTATTACTTTGTGCAACAAACCCAATGCTATGAATAAAACGGCGGATGTGATCAACGTGAAACAAACCACAGGCAACTCGACATTATATGTAATGACCCTGGTTTATGTTAAAGAGAAGAAGCGGTTTTACTGTTGATAATCTGACTTTATTTTACCTGACATGTAGACTAGGTAATAGCTATGTTGATATAACTTCATGGTGTAAATAAGAAGTAGGTAAAAGAGAAGTATGAAACAGTAGTAAAAAGGATCATGGTAAAAAGTCTATGTGCCTATCTGTCTATACAAGAATGTTAGTATTATAGGCAGAGTGAAATTTGAGCGAGGCAGTACATACTATGCTGTAATTACCATTTTCATGATCCACAAACAAAATTAAAGAATGCACATAACTGAATCTAGATTTTGTACAAGTACGCAGTAAGCAAATCATTTTAGAACCAACTCACTTCTCCCTATCATTATTGCTAGTATAAGGACCAATGATTTTTTATCAAAATCCGTTCGTCTTGAACATTTAAATGTGACATTAACAAAAATGATTTTGTCGATCACATGGCCATTCACAAGTTTCGTGTAAGAAAAAGGGGAAATTTGGGCGCCATTTAATTCTAATATTAAATGAATTCCAACATTCCGTGTGGGCGGGCTTTTATTAATAAATTTTGAGTTATACCAATTCCTATTTCGCTCAGCTGTACGTCAGTAGGAATTGATTAAATGAATCTTACCACCAACTATCAAAACTGAGGAAGATTAAAGGGAGTTTTCACTCAGAGTAAAGGGCCTAGTCCACCAAGCCAATTCTCATGCGATGTTGCGCCGCAGAGGACTCTTTTGCACTACGTTCTGTGAGAAACGCATGAGAATCGGTTTAGTGGACTAGGCCCTTAAGACCAACATATCACTATAATGACAACTGAGTGAGACAAATCTTCTGCATGTTACCTCCGTGATAATGTACCAAAGAAAATCGTCTTTTGTCTTTATCTGTCGTTTACCAGACCTTAAACCCTGCCCACACACAGCCGATTTGCCTCCCGATTGCCCCCCGATTTAGGTCTCCTGATGAATCCTAGGATCTCATTTCAAATCCTGGTTTATGTTTTTGAAATAACATAAACCAGGATTGGAAATGAAATCCTAGGATTCATCGGAAGACCCGAATCGGGGAGCAATCAGGAGGCAAATCGGCTGTGTGTGGGCAGGGTTTCACGTGAAAAACTCAATGAAATGCTCAATGATGTAAATGTCCGTTGAAGTCATTGATTTGCCTACACTATCTAACAATGACTATATTTTGACACTAGACAATAATTGCACAAGAGAATAATTGCATATTGCATCAGACAATCCGTCACTAGACACATTATAAGTGGCAGTCGCTAACCCCCGATCGGAAGTACAAGGGCTAGAATTAGGATAGGAACACTTTATCTAGATCATTGGTTGCTCCAACACCATGATTCCCATCCAGACACCTCATCCAGTCCATCTATAACTCTCTTCATGGAAAACGATCAGTCTGGTCAGGTTGGATGTTCAGATTACTCCTTCTATGCTATTATATTATGTGGGCTGCCCTATTCAAATATTAATCTCCAGACCACATAGCTGATTCCTTCTCCTAGTCATCCCAGAAGAGAATCTGATATTTCATGCGATTGGTAATAAGTAATTGGATACGCAGAAACATTTCAATGTTAGAGGACTACTCTATCCCTCCTCCCGAGGGGGCAATTTACTGCTACTGCCAGACCATAGTGTTATGTCGGACGATTGAGTGTGTCTGCCTGTTATTGCCGTGGCTATGGTCAGCTCCTGATGGACCTGTCCATCATTGGGCGTGGTGGGCGGAGTCAACCCATGACTCGAAGACTGCAATTGGTAGGGATTTGATGGTTCGATGAGCTTTTGCCAAGATTGAGGCACTATTACCCATTGATGACGGTATGGAATCATAATTCAGCATACATGTCTGTTGTTGGATTGACGCTAGAAAGCAGGCTTTTATATATATATAGAATTTTTATTCAGTAAACAATTTACAGAATCGGACATTTACATCTACTGATAGCTCTTCCAGTAAGCCCTTAACAAAGAAAATGAATATACAAAATTCAGTCGTAAGATAAACACATTAATGATATAGCAATGTACTCAAATTTTTCGTGAGTAGCTTTACAGGATATGTTCGCTTAATTTTTGATCAACTACAATTGAGTATGCTTAAAAATTTCTTTTAGTTGTTTACTCTTATTAATCAAGCTTTGTACTTGCGATTAGAATATAACTCGTAACAATGAGTTTAGTTTTTGATTTTGTTTGCATAGAGAACACTACGCAATTACAATTTTCCTTCTTGTGAATTCTAGATTTCAACAATTATGGACATAGAACATATTACAGTGAAAGAATGAATAACTTGTTCCCCCTCCCTTTTTACGGTAACGAAGTGACATAGTGGAATTTTATAACACCAATTCCACCTCGTCGCCTCTGAGCTAAGATTTTACCCATCGTTATATCGATTATACTTTCCAGGACTACAAGCCTGTGAGATGGCATTAATGACATTAATGTATATATTTGCTATACAAGTAATACAATATTCACTGATATATCAGTTTCTACCCTCTTCGTTTGAAACTCTTAAGTAAGGGTCATAGTCATTATAGTAATTGTTTTTTAGATAACTTCTAAATTCTTTAAGCGTAGGGATTACCTGAATTTTTTCCGGAAGGTTATTCCAAAGGGAAGTTAATTGGTATACATATGATTTTTTAAAAGTTTCCACCCTAGGGTGTGGAACTTTCAATATTTTCCCTGATTTTAAACTCCGGAGATTCAAGTTTCTATTGTCGATATTTTTTGAGTCACGAGATTTAATGAAAGCCAAGTTTAATAGGTGGGCATCTCTTCTCGTTTGTAACATAGGTAATTTTAGGCTTTGGTGTATCTCTTCAGAACTAGTCATCTTTGGAAGGTGCAGAATTATTTTAAAAGCTGAGTTCTGCAGAGACTGAAGTTTTTGAAGATGGGACTTAGCGGTGGAACCGAAGAATAGATCACCGTAGTCTAATATTGGCAAAACCATTGTTTTATAAATCAAAAGAAGAGTGTCTTGGTTACATGCCCCATACAACTTTGACATGGCTCTCACCTTACCTCTGACCGTATTGGTCTTTTTAACCATAAACTTTTTAAAATTCACTTTTTGATCTATCTCGATCCCCAAATATTTATAGGCTATAACATTTTCAAGTTTTTGGCCATTGATAACATAATTTGTTGCCACTCTGTGCTGCCTGTTACTAGAACTGATGGTTACCGTCTTGCATTTATTTATATTTAGTGAAATTTTGTTAATAGCACACCACTTTTCTATATTGTTAAGATCCGACTGAAGGTCATTTACAGTATCAAGACCCAGCGGTTTTTCTTTATAAATTACAGTGTCGTCTGCAGAAAGTTGTATAAAGCTATTATTTGTAACATCACATAAGTCGTTTATATAAACGATAAACATCAGAGGTCCTAATGATGTCCCCTGAGGGACTCCACAGGTAACTGGTTTCAGGGAGGAGAGGTGACCGTCCACGATGACCCTTTGATTTCTGTTTTCGAGGTAATTTTTAAACCAGCCTAAAGATTTCTGTCCCACCCCAATTTTTTCCAATTTTTGTAGTAATAAAACATGATTTACAGTATCAAAGGCTTTTTTAAAGTCTAAAAATATTAAATCAACAGCCTTTTTATTATTGATACTATTATATACCCTCTCTAGTAATTGGTCATGAGCCTCGTTTATGGACCTCCCCTTCCTGAACCCAAACTGATCCTTACACAATAGGTTGTTTCTTTCTAAGTAACTTGCAAGTTGGCTCTGAATACAATATTCTAATACCTTGGCAGGCAGATTTATAACAGATATTGGCCTATAGTTACCGGCTATTTTTCTATTTCCCTCTTTAAACAGGGGGGTTACATTTGCTTTTTTAAAATCTAAGGGGATCTGAGAGTTCTCAATAGTGAGATTATATAAGTAAGAAAACTGTTGACTTAACGCACGTATACAAGGTTTGAGGATTTTTGTAGGGAGAAGGTCTATCCCAGATGCCTTATAGTTTCCAATTCTTTTTAAGGCAGCTTCAACTTGAAATCTATCTATAGGTTGTAAATTGAACGATTCTCGTTCATCCCCGTTCTTTAAGGTTTTGTTTTGTTTATTCCCCTGAGACAGTAAAGATGTGTCTGTATCAGAGTCATCTAATTTTATTTTACTGGCTAATGTTGGCCCTATATTTACGAAGAAATCATTTATTGCTTCTGCTGCCTCTTCTCCTCTTAACATATTTCTATTTTCGGTATTTATAGTAATTTCTTCCCCTTTCCCTTTGGCTTTCTCAGGGTTTAAAAGGGGTTTTAAAATATTCCACATTTTATGCGGGTCATTTTTATTCTCCGAAATCTGATCTTTTATGTATTTGTCCTTAGCCTTTTTAACTTCCTCGACTACCTTGCATCTAAGACCTTTGGCCTTCTCCCAGTCCTCTTTTTTCATGGTCCTTCTAGCTACCCTATAAGCCTTATCCCTTGACTTGGACAGATTTAATATAACATCACTATACCACTCTGGCATTTTTCTAACATTTTTAAATTCCTTTAAAGGGCACATTTTGTTGACGTACTTGTCTATGTTTGAGAATATAATTTCCCAGGCTTTCTCTACATTTCTCGTCTGGTACAGGTCACTCCAGTCTAGGTCGGACAGTATATCCTTTAGAATCCTAGTGTCTAGGCATTTTGTGTTTCTGGCAGTAAAAGTTTCTGTTTTATAAGAATTTCTCTCCTTTTTTATTTGCATAAAAATAGGGAGATGATCACTAGCATTGATATCAATAGTGCCAGTGTTTTTTAGGATTTTTATATTTGTATATATGTGATCGATAAGGGTTGAAGATTTTATCCCTATCCTGGTATTTGTTTTTATCACCTGCTGCAGATTAAATTTGCCTATCAAGTTTCTAAAAGACTCTGCCCCAGACCTGGTGCCAGTATCCACATTGGAGGCTTCATAATTGAAATCTCCCGTAATAATAATATCTTTTGATGTATCTAAATCATTTAATACATTGTCTAGAAAAGCCAGTGCCCTTGTTAGGTCCCCTTGCGGGGGTCTGTACACATTGAGGATAATTTTGTCCTTAACAAATTTTTTCTTAACCTCAATGACTTGCACCTCGATATGTTCGTTAGATAAATTAAGTGAGTCATTATTTCCGTCGATTATCTCCAGAGACTGGTGTACATAGGATAGTAGGCCTCCCCCTCTTCTCTTTCTTATTCTGTCGTTTCTTACAATTTTATAGTTTTGTAGGTTTAATTCGCTATTGGAAACATTACCATTAAGCCAAGTTTCCTGTATTGACAATATAGAAGGCTCAGTGTCTAAAACGAATTGTCGAACTTGATCGACTTTTTGTTTCAGGCTTCGAACATTCCAAGAAATAAGTTTTATCCCTTTCATTTGTTTAACCTTGCTCGTGAGTATACATTCATTTGAACAAAATTGTTCAATATTATTTCCTGAGTTATCCATTGTTTATTATTGGATAATTTCTCCTTCTACAGTGAAGGATTTCTATTAATTTACCCGAGCAGGCAAAATTTCTTATGTCAAAGCTACATGGCTTACCCAAAAAGTACATAACAAGCATTAAAGATACAATATGAAATACAATAGGAGGTAGGGATCCTGTTCCCCCGAAGGATTTTACATGAAAATGTTATTTAAATCAGTTGTTAATTTTGTGGAATTTTTATATTTTTAAATAACCATAAGCTTAAGAGGGGAACCTCCCGTACAATAAATTGTACATCGCCCTAAGTATTTTGTCATTATTCCTTGTATAGTTAACACCAATCCTATAGTCATGTTAAATTTTATATAGTAAGAGTCAAGTCAACAAGGAGGCACATACCTTATCGTTAACTGATCATCTCTCCATAGCGCGTAATGACTTTGACCACCGATAATTTAATAGTCATTTATAACAGTATAATCAAACTGTTTTGAATGGAGATACTGTGAGAGTGAAACATTCTTCCTGAAGTCGGGCTAGAGAAAACTCCTGTCTCAGGAGAGAATGTCTCACCTCAGGCAAACCATCCATGCAGAATATATAATTCTATACGGTAAGACAATTTCGCAGAATTTATTTTGATCAAGCAGTCTCTAAAATTGGAGAAAAATTCTGTGGTACCATAACACAACATTAAATGTATTGTAACCACCCACGTGATAACAAGTAAAATACAGGCTTATACCATCCGTTACTATTATATTTTGTGGTAAGTCTTAATTAGGTCTTCTGCTATTCCACGTCGGAGGGCTGGAGATAAATGACAACCGTCATCATCTAATAGGTGATAGTAAGTTGAGTACATGGATCTCAATGTGGTTTTGTGCTTCCTTCGAGCCCTGTGGTGGTGTACAAGGTTGCAGAAATAGGGAGTAGGAACGTGGTGAAGTTTGTTTCGTAACTTTACTGCATTGTTGAATGCTATAACTTCTCTGTCCAACAGTTCTTGGTCCTCCTCTATAGCATTCAATTTGCTGACTGTTAAGATTTTCCTTAAGGAGCTTGTATAATTGGCGACGTGTTGGTTGTAAGTTACTAATTTCAAACCGATAGTCGGTCCAAAAATTATGGTTGGCGGAGGCATGGTTGTGGGATAGTAGGACACTATTAGTTGACTAGCTCTGATGGGATCCGGGCAAAGCACCTCCATCAAAAATCCTGTTATTGAATGGATCATGTAGGAATTTACTATTTTATATAAATGTAGGATTTTCCTGTTACTATAGTAACAGTAGAAAGATTTTTTATAATTTGATCTCTTAGCAGTAAATCCTTATGATTTCAAACATTACCAATATTGAGTTTGAATAATATATGAAAGCCTCAAATTGTATTTGGTCTTTATCTCAACCAAAGTGTTCAGTTTGCTGGATATCTGTCCTTGGTGTGTAAAGCCATATAAAAAATAGAGGAATCTCGCCTCAAAGGTAGATCTATGGCACTGCTTTTTTAAACTATTGATAACATTAAAATATATAACTTAAGATTTAGTGGATGATCTAATATTTAATTCCATGTCTTGGTTGCCTCTTTTATCCATATAATCAACACAGTTATAAAAGAAACTCCTTTAGCAAAACATATTGTATTGGCCTCGAACAGACAATTAAAATATGTCATCTATTGTGTATGCCACTCATAGCAATGCTCTTCTCCTGAAGAGTTCTTTATTTCACAAACGAGAATCTAAGAAAGTGGTAACTATAAGGTCTGAAGATGGGATTCGTGTCGGACGTGCCATTTGTTCAGTCTGTATTCAATGTAGACGAGTCTCCACTGTGCCTGTGTTGTTCTTACTAGAAGAGATCTTAACAACGCTTGCAGGTCCTTGAAGGTGTGGTTATCAATGTCTGTACGTGTTCAAACTAGAGTTTCTATCTCGTTTATGGGGAGAATATTCTGTGGTTCATCGTCATTGATTGTTAGTTAGACTTAAAACGATTGTCTTTTAGATTGCTCATAGGTATATAATATATGTCACCATTTCTCAGATGCTAATAAAAAGCGAGGTATAAAGTGTTTTTGTTCTAATCAAAGAGTACGGAATGAAGTTATCGTTAATACCAAAGCTTTTTATTTATGGATTATCGAAGCCTTCTAGAAATGGGTGTCTTCGGTTACCCCCACCCCCACCCCCTCCCCCTCCCCCACCTCCTCTCCGGCCAGACCCAGATCGCAGGCGGTGAATGGAAATTGTGATCTGTGGATCTCCATTACAATCCTATTGCTATAAAGAGCGCCGATGTGATATATACATAGCAGAGGGGAATGGTCCTTGTAAGCCAGGCACAACGTAATAAAGTCCTATATGGCTACAGGCTTACTTGTTGCTCTGTTCATACCAACCAGGGGACGAATAGTACACCACTGTTGTACACATCTCTCTTTCTTTCTGTTCATTCGATAGTAATCCATATATATACTAATTGATGTTGTTTTATATTATAATCAATATAATTTATTCTAGATAATGTAGAATGTGTTTTGTTCAATGCAGGATGTTCGCAGTAAAGCAATGCAGGTCCAAGCCTTATAGAACAAATACTAATATTTCCTAATTCGTATTCCATTTGTACTTATTGTGACTGCATCATGTTTCCACTCACTCACTACGAGTCAGGCCATCTAACTTTGCCCATTTCTCAAAAATATCTATTCAATCTAACCTCCATCTACTGTAATTAAAACGATGGCAGCTAAATGGATTTGGTAATCGTGACTGACGTTAGTCTGAGAGAGTCGAGTTTCAAGATTGAGCTGGTGACACCTTACAAGACAGCGAATCTGGTTGCCATCTTTTCCAATTTACCTATGATATATGCCTGTTATCCCGTTCTACAAATATGCCTGCTGTCCAACTGCGATCCGTCCAACCGGATCCTGTGCTAATTATTTTCATTCAAGGCTGACGTGGAGACTTATTTGGAGTGGTACATTATATATGTGCAACAAAGTCGGTACTTTATAGTAACGGATGTTTCCAACTCTGAAGGATAAATCCGTGGATACATTGGCATTGCTATAGTGAAATGAATGATTATGTGATAAAATGGTGACTCTCTCCTGCCTGTTCTAATTGCCCTCAAATCGTATAAAGTTAGGTACATATACATGTATTATATAATTTGGTTTATGTTATAAGATTAAAGTTTTCGTTACTAAAATAATAATGGAAACACTTATTCGCGAAAAGAAATGACTCGTTGGAAATGCTGTCAGCGTAATTTGAAATACTAGATTGTACATCAAACAGTGATTATTTGAAGTTGAATGAAATATTTCATACGGATCTATTAACATGAAAACTGCCTTCCAATGATTAGATTAGATAACCGTTTATTCAATTGAATTTAGAGGGAATCATTGAAGGGGCAATCCTAGTATGTAGGGTGTTCATTTCCCTATTGACAATTTGTATACAATATAGTTTCATTTATAAAGCTGTGAATTATTTAATCGATTATCTAGAGTAGAGTAGAGTAGATTGAACTTCGTTTAGGAAATGTTTCATTTACTCAAAACCACTTACGAAAAAGCGGAATTCCTTTTGATAACATATAGAATAGAACTTGCCTACTAAAGTAATCGATTTTTTTTCTGCAACTTTTGTCGCTTTATATTAAAGAACGTTTAGACTTAAATTGTACTATTCACCAACTAGATGTTACGTTCGAGATTTGGCTGACTATAAACGCCTTTTTCTGAGCCTCACAGCCACACTTGTATATTGCATTTTATACACACTGCTTTAATTTCCCAACGGGGAACAAAAAAGGCTTTGAAATGTCTTTTTCTAGAGTGTATTTACTCCCTTTGTGTCGTAATGGATGCATTATGGGTGCTTGCAAAACACCTTTGCGTTCAAGGAACTTTCTTTTCTTTCTCTCCTTCTTTGAACATTACCTCTCCCTTGGGTCCTCCCCACCTCTCCCTCAATATGTCGCTTCGGTTTCCTTTCTCCTTCCTTTCATGCCTCCATTTTCCAAAGAACTCCCTACCTGTACTCCTATCTTAAAGGAGAACATATTGTATTCTTGTTATACCTCCCTAGCAGGTAATATGGAACGCCATAGGAAACATCATTGGCCCTCATAACACAGGCAGCCGGTAATAAAGCCTGTGTCGGTAATAAAGCCTGTGTATTACTCGCTACACTCGCCATAAATTTCCATCGAATATTATTTCGCCATAAATTTGGGGAAAAGTATAATAAATATAATAAATATAAAATTACCCTTAGGTGATCTCCAAGTTCCATATTACACTTGGGCGATATGATTACGTTTGTTCGCATTGCTCACTTACAGCAATTGCTATGCTCGCGTGTAATATGGACGTCTGGCAACTTATTTATTCCTCCTTTGTCCTCTCCATATTCTCTCCCATTCTCTCTCCTCATCCTTCATTTACCCCAAACTCTTATCTATATATATATATTCCCCCTCCTCGTTTCTCTTCCCTCACTCGCATTTCCCGCCCCTCATTTACCCCTCAATATAATCCCTCTATTTCTCAACCTCTTTTCCCCCCGCCATATCTCAGATAAGTGATGTATAGGTGAATGAGGATATGATTGTTATTTATTGATTTCTCACATAATTAGGCTTACTCACGCTATACTAGCATGACTGATGGTGATGCATAGCTTCTATTGTAGCTACATCTCGGGCCGCTCAAACCCAGCTTGCATTCACCATAATCATGAGTATGCATTCTCATAAATACCAGAAAGAATATATTACACTAACATAGAAAATGTTTTAAAATACATTTATCATATTAAATGAAATCCATTCTTGCGGCATGTATAACCTTGAAATGGCTATCAATTTAGCATGTCTCGTTATAATTATGTTCAAATTAAAAAGAATTATATATAACAAATTATTGTTTTTTCTGTTTCAGGTACGTAGTTTCCATACCTTCAGTCAGGAGGTCTTCGCTTAAGGTATGGTAGCAGAATGCTTTCAACTCTTCCTTCCAATTCTCTCCCTCACCTTCTGCCCAGTCATATCTTCCTTTATACTAAAACTGCATTCAATTCAATTTAAAAATTCTTTTATTGTAGATGTTATTACAATCAGGCCGGCCAGTTCTGGCTTTTACAGACAGGTCTTCCTATGAATACCTCCTTTCAGAGACTTGAATTGATTCATTACAATAAATTGAGTTGTTACAAAAGTGGAAAATAGAAGACTTAGAACTATAACAGTAGTTGGAAATTGTTATGAGATGATTAATCACAATGTAACAATAATGGATGAAGAGTACTAGCTGTGAGATAAGTATGACTAATAGAGTGCTGCTGGGTAGCAGTTTCTACGCATTATAAAGCAATAATTACTGTGCATCATAATTACACATTTTGAAGAAGTATATAATATGAAATAAAAAATATGCGTCAGACGGAATGTAGAGTGAAGTACACAAAACCGGTTATTCGGAACAGGACAGACAGTGCAAAATTGAGATTGATATAAAGCAGTATGGTACTTAGTAATAATGGTATTAAAATGGTGCGAGAAGCTGATGAGGATACTTTTTAAATACAGTAGGATCATCGATAACATGAGCATCAGCTTTTAATGAGTTCCGTCGAATTTAACATTTATAAACAGCAGAGTCAATGACTTTATTCAGTTTTGATGGCATGACAGCGAGATTCCTCCTTCCCTTGGCATGGCTATGAGTTTGTAATTTTTTAGTGTCAAGATTGGCTTGATTTTGAGTCAAATAAAATGAAATATCTAAGATGTGTTTGTCTCTTCTCAGTTGGATAGGCCAAACATTCAAGGCTTCAAATTTGGATTTATTAAAAATTATTCTCAGCACAAGATTTTGCTGGGACTGTAGTTTTCGCAGTAAGGCTTTAGGGGAGGGAGAGGCTGAAACTGCTACTTTGCATTTTTGACTTTTGACTTTTTAGAGTAAAAAATACATAGCCTTACATTTAGAGATATTTTGAGATATAGAGGTATATTGTCAAGATCAGTCTGAAGATTATGGCGAAGTCAATCAACTTCAGTGTTATGATAGTGGACAACAGTGTCATCCACAAAATGTTGGATGTTGGCACGTTCTACAACAGAATGGAGATCATTGATGTAAATTGTGAACAGTATTGGACCTAATATAGTTCCTTGCGGAACACTGTATGTGATAATGCCTTCATCTGATTTTAGACCATTAACGGTGACAAACTGTCTCTTACATTTGAGATCATTAAATGAGGAGGCGAAGAGTAAATTAAAATACATTTTGTTTATTATTTTGGGTAAAAGGTTATAAAGGTCCAGCGATGAACATTTTCATTTGTTGAATAAAATAAATGCTGTAGTATATCACATAAATATCACATTGTCTGTTCAAATTGCTGGGTAATAAATAGTTGAAGATTAAAAGAGATAACCGTTCGTGGAATAGTTTTTGTGAAGTCTTTTGGTAAAAGATTTAGGGCGGAGGGTGGGCGATTTCGCTTCTGACTAGGGTGCAAGCGAGAGTCCAAGTGGCGTGTATTCCAGACTTGCGGTGGAGTTCAGTTATAAGTCGTGAAGGTGGCGCCACCCATTCAATGCCCTATAATGCCACGTCATTATTAGCCTCATTAAATGAGGAGGCGAAGAGTAAATTAAAATACATTTTGTTTATTATTTTGGGTAAAAGGTTATAAAGGTCCAGCGATGAACATTTTCATTTGTTGAATAAAATAAATGCTGTAGTATATCACATAAATATCACATTGTCTGTTGAAATTGCTGGGTAATAAATAGTTGAAGATTAAAAGAGATAACCAAGGGGATTCGCTATGCGATTCTCTTTAGGGCGTGATGAACAGAGGTTCTTGTGGAAGAAAAGGGGCGTATATACGACGCCACCGCATCGGACGCCCACGTCCCATGAGTTTTGACAACTCGGAGGGAGGCTCCGGCAGTGTTATAAGCGTATGACGCCGACCCTCGGCGAAGGCTGTGTAAGGAGAAAAGGCGTGAATCAAGGCGCGAGGCTTCGAGAAGCACCTTCCATTGAGTCACGATGTAGTTAATGGTCATGTGTCGGGCGTTAGGGAATTGTAGTAGAGGAGAGCTCAAATCTCTTGGCGGCGCCTGTTTGTCGAGGCGTAGAAGGGCTCTGCGGAGGCAGAACACTGGATCATCTGTCGTCGGGACAAACAAGATCGTGGCCTGGCGCGATGACTGCATTGATTTCGACCACTTTATGGAGATATATGAGCCGTCCGCTGATGTTCTGCAGTCTCCCCGCATCAGATGTCTAGTTAATTCATTAATATTTTCTTCAAGATCTGTGGCGTGACAGGAAGCTTCGGCTTGGGGACATGCCTGAGCGTCAGTTGCAGGCCCCTTATGGCGTAGGCGACCCGCGGATGGTAGAGAGAGACCGAGGCATACCCCGTCAGCTTGAAGAACGTCCTGACGCCTGTAAGAGTGTTTATGATAGTAGCAGGAACTTTTGTATACTTAGCTAAGTATTCGATGAACCAGCATATTAGCTCGGGAAAAGGTTGCTTGAAATCGTGGCCCACAGCTTTGCAGAATGCAATATACTTCCTGATGGCCGCATGCCTATTTGCGACAGTCCCCGGGCGATGTGCTTGGCGTTGTCTGGCCTGAGCAGCTTCCACGAGGTGCCTAGGTTGCCTGCCTAATAGAACATATGAATGTTGAACATATTATCACGAGCACAGGAAATATAAATGTCATTTTCTTTAGCAATGTCTTTAGCTTTGAATAATTCTTCAGAATAGAGAGCCGCCCGAGAGAGTGCGTCAGCTATGACCATTTGTACGCCCGGGACGTGAACAAACTCATATCGAACTTGAAATTTCATTGAATGATACCAGAGCGCCCTGGCGCAAGCACCCAGAGTCGGGTCTCTAGCTCTACCGTCTCTATAGGCAAACACCGCCGCAGTATTGTCACAGTGGATCCTTATTATGCCCCCGGCGTGCCTGGATCTTGTAAAGAACCGAGCAGCTGCCAGGCAATTAATTGCCTCCAAGTGGTTGATGGATTTCTCAGACAACATTTCGGGCGTGAATGTGTACATATAGGCGTGGTGACCGTTGGTGGCACCTCCTCCCTTGAGACAAGCGTTGGCCCATATGTGTTCCACTACTTGTTGATGCGGAATTATGGCTTTCCCGTTGAAGGCTTCTGTATATTTGAGAAACCATTTCAAGTCAGCCTTTATGTACGGGGAGATGGTGACCTTCTCTCCTGCGGCTGCACGGAGGCCAGCTAAAAGTCGTTGCATGAAAAGGCGTGCAGGTGCAATAATTTTGGCGATGTGTGCAATCTTACCGACCAGTGATTGCATGGCGCTTGTTGTTATTTGGTGTTGACGGAGTGTATTTGCCAAGCAGGAACTTGTTTCTGCAAGTTTAGGTAGAGGTATTGAGAGACGATTTTCTTGTGTATTGATGTCAATTCCCAGCCACCTTACTGCGTGGCTAGGGCCTTGCAGCTTTTTGCGTGCGACTTGTAATCCCAAATCTGTAAAAAGTTCAATTGTTAATTGCATTTGACATTTCACTACCTCAACAGATTCACCGATTATAAGTAAATCGTCCAAATATTGCTTTGCTGTGACACCTTTCTTCTGCAAAGCACGCACTATGAACTCCGCCACAGACTGCATTACAAAGGCAGAACTGCGAGCCCCGAAGGGGAGCACCTTATCGATGTAATAGGCGTCATCTACCATGATTGCTGTCAGCAGCCAGTCTAGCGGGCAGAGAGGAAAGTGTCTATAAGCGCGACTCAAGTCGATGACAGCCATTGCTGGAGCCACGCCAATTTTCCGAATAATCTCGACTGCACAGTTTATAGTGGGCAGTTGGTGATATGCTGGGGCGGAATTGTATCGATTTTTGTATATTTTGGCGTTGACGCCCCCTTCCGGGAATGAGTAGTCTACTATAATCCTCCTAGAGGTTGTATCAGATTTTGGACGGGTCATAAGTGGGCTGACGTTTAACCATGGCGTGAAAGGAGGCCGATTGTACGGTCCAGATATGGCGTTATGTTCCATCTCCTCTTTTACATAATCTCGAACATGCGCCATATGTTGCTGTGCTGACGGATGATTCACTACTGACTGTGCATAATAGCGAGGCCCGCCGACATATTGCATCGGAAAACCAAAGGTAACGCCTTCCAAGACCATTTTATCGCCTTTGTGTCCCGTGGCTATGTCTGTCCATTTTTCAATATTTAGCGTAGACTCAAGCGGAATTTTGGCACCTTTATAGTTGGGAGCATTACAGATTTTTACCTTTTCATAAATGTCAGCCATTTTAGATTCCATATATAGATCAGGGTAAGGCCAGTTTGTATATGCATCAAAGGCAATGTTCTGTGGGCTGTCACTATCACATTTGTTGGGTGAATTTTCGGTTAATTCATACTCACAGACGTCTAGGTCGTTAGTCACTAGTTCTTGTTCATTAAACGCCTGTTCGTAGTGTGGATATTGAATGTTTTGAAGAAAGGTAGGCACCTCTCTCGTGGCTTGTTCGCCGTCACTCGCTTGTGTTTGGATGTCAAATTCTCGGTCGTGGGCGTGAGTTTCTGCCTGGAATTGTACAAAATTGTCATTAGAAATACACATTGCGCCATCGATTGTTTCACTGTTTCTCCTGTTCACATTTTTAATGGTTTGAATCGATCCAACTTTGTTGATATTAACTCTAGAGATAGATTTGTCTGCGGCAGAATAGCTTCTGTCGGAGTGTTCGTGTTTATGTCGGCCATTTTGGTTGTGTTCTCGTTCCTTGCGAGAATCGCATGGGACACGAGATTTTACACGAGAAGCGGCTGCCATGTTGGCTTGCCCCCTCTCGCTAGTATGGGCGCCGCCATCTTGGATGGGGCGTGGCACATATGTTTTGACGCCGACATATTCATTAGTTTCAGAGTTAATTGCACATTTTAGATTGTCTTGAAAGTTGGTCAACTCACCGATCGTTTGAGATTGTATGATGGAACAGGAGTTTAAGAGTTTTTTGAAGCCTGAGATGCTGGCTTCTTGTGGAATGGTTGGTTATTCCTTCGGCCAGCGCCGTCGCCGCTATATATATTGGCTTGAGCTGTTCTTTTATTTTGGCAAACCTTGACGGCATGGGCGTTCTCCCTCTCTTTCATTGCAAAATAACAATATCCACACACATGTAGAAACTTCGTATTGCCATCCGTGTGGCTGTTCTTGTGGGCACAGTTGTCAAAATTAAAGTCTCTACAAATTGCTTGGCTGTTTGCCTTCATATTATTTTCCACGCTTTTTGTTCCTTGCGTGTCCCAGGCCATTTTTACACGATAATCATTGAATACGTCAGTGTGCGACCACTCATTTTGTTCCTCTAGAATAAGATCCAGGCACGCTTGGGACCATGCATGCGCCGAATCCCAGGTGCGGAGAGCTGTATCCTCAGCCAGAGTGGCGAGATGGTGAAGCATAAACCACGATGTCGACCCGTATTTAACACTATTCATGGTCATACGTGCGAAGCCGCAGGTATATTCAGCAAGGGACAACTCTCTCTTCTGTTTCTTAATACGTGCCGCCATATCTGGCGGTAGAGAAGTCTCAGGCGCACTAAAAATTTCAGTCCTACCTCGTCTCCCTGTAGACCTGTACTGTGCGTCAAGGGCTCGCTTAACAACCTTCGAAGAACGATGTCTAGCGGTCAAGCGTCGGGGCGAGGGGAGAGTCTGACATTTGCTGCATCGGGTTGGCACACACTATAGGGGCGTTCTTAGGCCTTCCACGCCTTTTCGGAGTAACAATAGTCTTTCGTTTGGCTCGTAAACCACGTCTGGGCAATACTTTGTTGGGCGTCTGAGGCGGTCCATCATCTTCCCCGCCGGCAGAATCCCGCAAAGCATGCTCGTCAGCGGCTTCCGCCATATTGGCGTGCTCGGCCCGCTCCTCTGGCGTGAAATCATGCATTGTCAGTTAACAAAGGTCAGAAACCAAACCTTTACTACATTTTGTTCCATTCTTTCTCCTATCCAACCGAAGGTCATTTTGACCAAAACTGGGAAGGATTTCCCCATGTTGTTTTGCTGCAGGGTTCCTGCAAAAAACCTTTGCTGGGGTGGTTTCACTTATTATCGCTCACCGGCGCTCGTTTTCTTTCAACCGATTCAACTTAAAATCATTGTATGAAGATATGACAGCAGCAAAATATTGATAACTTCAGTCCCATAAGTCAAACAAGTAAATTTGGTTAGAATTGTGTAAAAGACAGCTATAATAATAGAAAAAACTAGTGATAAAAAGCCTTTAACATTTATCATAAAAAGGTATGCCAATCTCAGGATGTAATGCCCTTTCAATGTGCCTTTCATTGTGGGATTGTCTATAGTGATTTCTGTGAAATCTGATACTAAACCACAATGCTTGTTACAGTCTTAAATAAAACAAAATCTCGTCAGAAAGCCGTCAGTCCGCGGCTGATTCTATTTTTATAGAATAAGAATAAGGCGACTGATTGAGGGAAATGTGTTTATTATATGTATAAACACAATTATTTTGAATAAAAGGAAACAAGGCAGTTACTGTCAAAATTGATTCATCAATTATCAGAATCCATTAAACTATTAGTCACAGTCAACAGACGTATAATTGTCTGGTTACATAGTCCGAGTACACCGTAAACAGCCCTGCTTAACGTTAAAAGTTAAGTCTTGTTTCATTTAATACGTGCATGCTCCCTGCTTTTTATCTGTATTTTTAGTTAGAGTGCTGGTTCTGCACTGACATAGCAATAATGGTCACGAGACCAACATACTTCAAAACTATAGGATAGTTGTATAACACTCATTGAACAATTCACACCAGATTTGTAACGTTCTCATTACTAATCATTTATCTGTTGCCTTTAAGGGAAAGGGGAGTAAGAAAAGGTGTTAAGCAGGGTGTAAACCTGAAATAGAAACATTACATTAGGACTAGTGCTATAATATGGACAATCTAGTTTGGTCTAATCGGGAAGGGAGGGGTTAAATAGATTCCCTCTATTGTATAGCTACCACGCACTATAAATGCCCTTAATGGGACTTGATTCTCAGCTCGAGATGAATTGGAAAAGGCAGGGATCCATAGCAAATGGAAAGAGACAAGGCCGATTCCTACTTGTGCAATCGATTTAACTTTTGGTTCAAGTGGTGTTCAGCTTCAATAGGGGTCTTAATGAAAAAGCAGAGATAGGACCAGGCAGTTTCTTCCATGCTCCAGGGAGTTGAAGCGGAGAGGGTGAGAGACAAGAGGAAGAATGGGTGGTAGTTTCTTGGGAGATCAGGTATTGAAGGAATGGGAAAGGGGTGGAGGTTTTCCTCCAGGTCTTAGTGTTTAGGGCAAGGAAGAGAGAGCCGAGTTCCATTCATTAGTTGTTATATATTCTCTTCGCAGAGAATAAAAAAGATTATAAACTCTTTTTTTTATTCTGAATCGATAATATAAGTTACCTAAGGGTTAAAAAAACAAATAAATTCAAACTCATATGGTATATGCCTAACATGTATGTATACATATTTCCTGTATATTTCGCATTTGGATCGTGAATTCAGGCAAGCCGACTTATAGTCCAGCACTTCTGGGCAAATTGCCCTCATGCCCTGGAGAGAATATTATGGAATTTAGCATTATACCAATAACGACTTTCTCTCTGCTTTATCAATCCATAGATATTAAATTCATATAAAGTTATAAAGGAGCTAAATCTTACTGAAAGAATATCTAATAAAGAACCCAGCAGAAGGTATATGAGGTCTTAAAGAAAATATAGTTAAATACGTGGAGAACCGCATGCATTTTTTTATCGTCAGAATCTATTGTTTTATAACATTGTATCTCATTCATATCAGTCGAGTCCCCACAAACCCCTTATTGAGCAAATATAGTACCAGCAGTAAATCATATAACTTAGAGGGTATGTTTCAACTAGTCGAAACCTTATCCATCAAATCAGTGCTATTGATAAGATCAATATAGATAAGAATGACATATCAGTGCTTGCACCCCTACTGCGTAAATGGCTTTCCTGGCCCTGGAGTATGCGTCCTAATGGGATGCTAATGGGATTATAATGGCATTTTACGGTTTGGAGCGAGAGGCCTTCCTTCCCTCAGTTTGGAAGAACTCTCTCAACTCTGAACCTAAACTGTATTGATCAACAGTTGTTTAAATAATAGATGCTTATTAATCAAATAATGACGATTAAACCCAATAAAGTTATATACAAGTTTTCACCTAAAAAATAATTATACCTTTTAACTTCGGAGGTCAAAAAACAGGGTTCATGTCTAGTTACCTTCCATGCTGCTAAGCCCAATCCTCCCTCAGAAGCTTCCATCACAGAACTATTTGTTGTGAGGCCGTGGGGCCCCCTTCGCAGGTGTTTAGTACCCTCACCTTGTTCAGACTTTATTAATAGGAAAAGAAGATGAATAAATGAGCGCTTAGCATCTGGGTGGACCAGGGACGGAAGTTAGTAGCGACTAATGGAAAGGTCAAAGAGCTGGCAGTTTGTAAGAAGGTAAACTAGGAACTAAAGACTTCCCTTTTAACCTTTGGCTCCTTCTTTTCTTGTGAATTATTTGCTTTTGTCGAACGCGATCTAGTTAGGAGGAGTGGAAATGTCTGTATCTTACGGAAGAACCGTATTTAGATGTGAATTTCAAATTTGAATTTTAAAAATGTCCTTTTTTTAAGATTAGGCGTATGTATTTTAGCATTTAAAGAAAATGATTTAACTATTAAAAGGTCTAAAGTTTTGAGATAATAATTCGGAAAAAAAGATTGGATGACAAGGTTACCAATCTTGAAAAAGATGTGTAAAACTGATCACAAATAGGGTGACGGGGAAACTATGGTTATATATTCTATGAGATTTGAGGGAAATCACTGACCATCTTCATCATACACTTTATGAGTGTATGTCATTCGAGATATAGATTTTACAAGCTAACATTTTACTATAATTGACATTCAGTATAATGATAGTACAAATAAATTCCGACTCGTGACATCTCGTTTTAGAATAATCAGCGATTGAGGGGAGAACTACAATCCGTCTCAGTGAGCTTTTTTTTCATAGGAGATTTATAGATAAAATGGATATAAATCATATAAGATTTTAATAAGATTGAAATGATTGGTTGGCGTTCCGACTTGGACTCTGGAAACACCACTCTGATGTGATCATGTATCTAAAATAGACAAGCTTGAGAATTTCAAGAGTCTGGCATTGGAAATCTATATGTGCCTGGTACACATAGCTGATACCGTCAACATTGAGATGGGCGATACAGTATGGAAATATAGATGGAATATAGAACAAACTAGGACGCAAGAATCATAATATAGTTCGAAAATGCAATGCAATATATTGGTAAAGCTTATCAGGAATTGGCAACATTAAACTTTGCCAGTTTCGGTTTTTATGATTATGTGGGATTTCTGCATTCAGTGTAAAAGGGATACCAGGAAGACCTCATTGTATGTAACACTTTGAGAGGGACCATTCCTTTTCGATACTTCATTATATTAGAAATGTATATGTTTATTGAATAAAAGTTTTATATATATAAGATCTTGCTTAATCTGACTAATATTGGTAGGGTACTGTTACAGTACATGCCTAACTATCCCCTTGCATAACTCAATATGGAACCATTTTAGATACCTTCTAGTCCCTTTTTTTCTTGACAAAAATGTTTACATCCTAAGACAAGTGTTGCTGAGCTGGTTCTGTCGGTGTAGAGGCTTGGCGAGCTCCTCCCTACATGGTTCACTGGCTTGTGGTTAGAAACTACATTTAAAAAAGTAAAAGTAGCCAGAGGGGAGATGGTTCATGTTGCACCTCCAGCCACACATTCTATAGATTGGTTTGGGTGTGTCCTAAAACAGAATGTTCAGGATTGTTCTGTTTTGAAAGATAACCTCTTTGCTCTAGCTGTTGATCATATGGTATATATAAGTAATTGCTTTGACGGTGCATGCATTTCCTTCTATGAATATCACGGCATTAAAGTGAGTGTTCTATTGGATGTTGGAGGTCACACAATACACTAAGATTGATACTGGGCGATTAGATCATTCGGTTGTGTTGCTTAGGCTGGTATATTGGCCCAGGAACAAGAGCGAGGGCTTTAGTTGCTATGTGTTGCGATGTTACTGCCTCCAAATGCACATTAACAACAAATTGCATAGTGCTGAAGAAGGAATGTCTTAAGAAGAATTAATACAGAGTAAAGGTTAACTTGAATGCATCTGTTATATATGAAAGAACTGTTAGAAAATAAACAATTGAATTTCATATTAGTTATATAATATATGTTGAAAAAAGATGTTGATTCAATGCTTATCACGAATGTTAATCACGAATTATACACTGAATCACAGTAATAAAATGAAGTTGATCCTATCTCTCTATCACCAGTATTAACAAAGTTATAAGCGAAATAAGAATCAACCAATGAAAACACACTATCATGTAACCTTGACCACCAACTTACACACTATTGATATACGCCCCCCCCCCCCCCGAAATCTACTCTGTAAATATCCCATGAAGAAAGTTCACCTAAGAAACCCAAACGTTGGAATCAACACCTTGTAAAGCAACACCTGTGTTAAACTTCGAAAATCCCCCCAACACTGGTCTTATAGTTCTGGTGTAACTTCACTAAACTTTATAATTATAAATGATTTAAAGCAAGATGAACCAGTGGAAAGCCATGAGCTTGCAGTTTTGAGCAGTAAATATTGTTTTTTATTTTCTTTGATGCAAGTGAGAGCAATGCGTGTATGATGAATATACTTGGAAAAGGATAGAGGTCATGGAGTAAAATTCATTGTTAATAATTGCTGAAATTAATTTAATGAACTGCCTAGAATATTTTGTAATTATGTTTATGACCAAAGTAAATTTTAGCTTAAATTTAACTGTTACAAAAATACGCGTTGCTGCATTTCAACTGCTTTCACGTGCTGCCTTCTGAATACTCAGAATTGGATAGAAGGAATATCATATATATATGTGTGTCTCAAATGTTATTTTTCGCTTATAATGTAAGTGCTAATATCAAGGTGTCTACTAGGTTGTTGTGTATACAATGGGAGATCTTGATGATTCGGTAGGAGTCTATCACGTCCTATTTAATATATGTAAACACAACTGGACATGGCACATTAACCAACAACCATACAAAATAATCCGTTAAAAATAATTCAACCACCCTACACCCATACACACAAACATTAAGTTGTGTTTAACTTAATAGGCACTTGCTGTAATATTCTTCATGTTTCAAGCTATTCAAAAGGGAACGCCTAACCTCTAACCGGTTAACTTCAAACAAGAGTTGTTGCTCAACTCAGTCAAATAGAAGAACTTTTGGGAAATTATATGATGTTTCTCCACGAGAAAGCTAAAGGGATTCCAGAAAAAACTATTGTATGAATGATTGAAAGGCAGACATAGCTTGTGTACACTACACTTATTCCACAATACAGACCAGTGGGTGGGATTGATTGCTTGCATGGACATTTCCCCGCCTAGAGCATATTGGGCCTTCAATAGAGTATTTACACTGCCACCATTTCAATGCTAGATCCGCATTTGATAATGGTGATCGTAGTTCCACTGGGAATAACATTGACTTTCATTTGCCATTTTGTCTAGTGTGTATATGGTATCAGGTTAATACTATAGCATCTCGCTCCCCCCATGATGTATGCAGTTTATTTCTTAGAAGCCTTCAACATTTTACACGAAGAAGAAAAGAGAGAAGCCTTCAACATATACTGTGATACCATGGCCTCCACCAGTGTAATACCATGGTGTGTATGGTATACCCTAAATAAATGTACTATTTATTCCCTAGAGAATAATACCTACTCTATATTAAATGAAAATCGTGAGCTGAGTATGAATGAAGTGGACTCCAAGGCAGTCAGTTGTTAAGTTAGTTTAATATTGAAAGAAGGTGTACATTGCAAAGTTTGTCCAGCCTGTACATCCCATGTCTGGTATGCGGAAATGACATGTGTTGTAACATACCTTTCACAATGGTGTTGTTCATATTATAACGGTGTACATTGGGTCATAACAATACATACATAATTTATGTATGATTGTGTAGATAAACGGTGGCCTCTGCCATCATTAGGAGTAGTCCTTGAAACAAAAGACGAATATCCACTGCATTTTGATTGAACTGAGCACAATCCCAAAACTCCCACTTGAATAGTATCATTATAGTGTCCATTGCAAGTGACCTATTCTAGGCACTTTAAGCTGGCGGTCTCGAGCCTTTTTAATCTGGAACGGGCTTGTAATCTGCAGTCAGTTGACAATATATTCCCTATCATTCTTGTTGCCTCGAGGGGTTGATTGTGTATGGTAGGGCTTTATGTAGTCTGCGGACGAGTATGTAGAGGGATATGGATGTATATAGGGTGGTCACTGAATCTATTGATATCTCGCTATTAATCTTGTGTAATGAACTTATACTAGCTTCTCTCCCATGTACTACGACTGATCCCTATGCGCGTTTTACTATAGACTGTCTTTACATACGTGTGTATTTTTGTTCTTCCTTTATTTTTTTTGTGATGTGATATGATTAATCATTTTCTAGTGCCGCACTTTATTTACAATGTATAATCTTTAGTTGGGAATGGGCTCGATTAATATAGTGCTGGAATAAAATCCTCTATCAAATCTTTCCAAGTGTGTCCTCCATTGTTTGCAGAAACTTTTGACATCGAAGTAAATATAGTATTTTAATTGATGCTCAGAATCCTTCAACAAATCACTTCTATTTTTATATTTCTGATTATACATTAATTAGTGGTTATTTAGAAAGTGTTATATTGATTCATTCTCAAAGTCATTCAAAACAGTCTGTAGCGCTCTCTAGCTCTCTCTCTCTCGTCTCTTCAAAAACTAAATCTTCCTTCACGTTTCACACTTTTTTCAGCTTCTTTTTTCTGTGGAACTCCTTTCATCACGCCGTCCTCTCTAATCAGTCTCACATCAGTTTCAATCTTCAGAAGGCAGGAGTTTTGGGGTCTAAACATGAGACAATTTGGCCACAGCGTACCCCATTAACCCCATCCAATAGCTACCATAACTTCTTACCCGTTGAGCTCTCACTCACATTTAAAGGACGACAGCAATGTCTACGTCATCTCAAAAGTGTAACCTTTTTCCTTTTTAAAGTGCATCTAAAAATATCTTCAGAATTCATATTAATTCTTTGATTTCTTGTATATGGCTCCTGTCATGTTGTTTTAGTCATGTTGACGTAAATGTTCCAATGTGTTCCTTAAAGGGTGATCTCCACTGGCTGGGGTAGGCTCTGCGGTAAGCCTTGCGATGGTTTGTGCTGGTTTTGTAGGTGGAGAGGAATGACAAGGTCCTGCCTACATGGACCACTGGCCATGTAGGCAGGACCTTGCCACTTCTCACCATCACAGCACCATCACAAGGCTTACCGCAGAGCTTACCGCAGAGCTTACCGCAGCCAGTGGAGACCACCCTTAAAGATGAGACATGTTTAAACTAGCAAACACATCCTCCACATTTCCTATTCAGATATGGGACTTGTGTACCCCTCCGATTCCTCATAAACATCCCAAACTGATGACCTTCCTGAACTGCTTGAAAACCATTTTAGAATGATATTTGAACTCCTATACCCCACTCCCCGAACCCATTCCCAATCCAGTCTATAGGCCCAGAGGCTTACAGATCACATAACAATGGTGTGTCTGTGATTGGAAGCCTACTGCGCTAATGACTGTCCTGTCCCTGGAGCAGGCGTGTTAATGGGACCATAATGACATTCTGCGGTTTTAATTGGATTATAATGGCATTTTGTTGTTTGGAGCGAGAGGCTTTCCCTAAATTTGGAGGGACTCTCTCATCTCTGAGCCTAGACCGAATCTGGGATATTGGTTAGGAGAAAGAGATGTGGGTACCCTAGGGAGTCACGATCTTCTTGCCTCTGGCCCGTTCTGTCGGTAATCAATGCTCAGCCTAGGAGTACACATGTAATCATGCATCACAGGATTACAGAGAACGCTCAAAGCCTTGCCTCTAATTGATCCGTATGTACTAATGACAAGGCTCTATTCACTCCTCTATCCTTCCCTTCCCCATTCCTATATGTGGTCAAGTGAGATATAGACACGGGAAACACCCATCACTTACTAGCATACAAATTATAGATGCTGACATCATATTGGGACAGCATAACGGGGTGCCACCTTGCAGTGAGAAAATGGTTCAAGAACTTTCGTTAGGTGACTGAACGCTAACTCACACGATATCTGATGCTTGTGACATCAATAGTGATTTTTATGGAGCAAATCAAATTAAAATGGTAATCACACCACGCTATCTTTTCAATCTAAAACGTTTTCGAAAGGGCTTTTTTGCCCATCCGATTAGCCTGAAGGGAAAAATGACAAGATACATAGGGATACATTTCTATAGCTTTGGAATCTATCCCACCACCAGATATTTATTTGAGAGACCTTCAAAAACTTCTTTTTCATCTGTTCTAACTTTTAGTCTAACTATAAGAAAGGGGAGTATGGTTCTGGATATTGCAGCACCGGCCTATAGCGGAAGGGATATAGAGTAGTAGATATCAAAGAGATATGATGGTGATTGGAAATGGTGGCCAACCCCTCCCAACCAGCGAATCAAAGCGCCTGATGCATTCTCATGAGAGGGCGTTCCGCAGTGAATTAAAAGTGGGACTATGATTGGATGATTAGAGTGTCACAGTTGTTTTTGCAATCCCGATCGGGAGTTTGTATGTACATAGATAAAGCAGGCTTAAATGCATTGATCGAGTACGAAATGGGGATGTTGTAGCCCAAGGGGCGATGAGGATGACAGTACCTTAACTTTGCTACATTCGTGACAACCAAATGTATGAATTTACATAAATGCCTAAAATCTAAAGTCTTTTGTTAACTCAATCTCAAAATTTGCCGGTGGCTTGGTTTGCTTAAGATACTCTTAATAATATTCGTAAATTTCACAACTTATCATGTAATGATACTTTTATTTCAATTTGTATTTTGTTTCCTGGAGTGAATATGCTTATCCTGATGATGACGGAAATTGAAATAACAAATAACAAGGGCCAAAATAAATCACAACAACACATACTATTACTACGATAACTTTCCCTATAGTGCCTTTTCCACTCCAAGTTAATTGGATATATGTACTATGTGTTGGATACAGAGCTAATTGGATCTATGTAGTTGCCGTTTCATTTCTTATCTCACATCCAGTACAATCGGTCTACGAGCCGAATTATATATGATTAATTTTACGGGTAATATTTCAAGGTGGAGAGCTAATATAGTTGAGAAAGGCATTGACTTACGAAGAGTTCAAAGCGCGAATAGATGCCATCACAATTCTAAAGGACTGAATCAACACTCATTCAAACATTATCAATAGCCTCTAATGAATTCCTCGTAATTATTTCACCCATCTACAGCAGCACCAGTTGAAATTACCAAGAGAAAGTCTGCAAAGGATTTTTGCACTGGAAATGTTTGGTTCCGGGGCTAGGATTTCCTTAATGGTGTTCATAATTGAATGTTAGTCTAAAAATATTGACGGACAATCTCCCCCACTTGAACCAAGTTCGTCTCATCCTTCATCTCATCCCCTCTCATTCTTTTCCCTTTTCCGTCTCTCGATTCCCAATCTCTCTGATTGTGAATTCGTTTGTTTTGAGGAAGTGGAATCAGCTCCGATCTCCTCTCAAATAGGGATGATCGTCTGGCAATTGACTGGGCTTTGTTTTGAAGCTAATCCCTTTGAAATTTAACTGAAACCAATTGCTGAACCAACCTCGCCTATCCTGATACAGTTATAAGATGAGAAGCCTCCGCTTGCCCTCTTTGTTCTATCTTGGCTGTGCTTAAAGTACACTGCGATACATTCTTTTTTATGAAGGTTGTCAAGCTTCTAATGTTTGCTGAAGTTGGGTACTCTTAGGAATACAAAGCTTGTTTCCATTATAATTAGTTGACTTCAGTTGAAAGCCTTATATCTTCTTTCAAACTCGAGCTACCTCCTGGGACCTTCGGGTTCCGATAAGGAATATTTCTAAATATTCTGGCATGATGAAGGACCTCCTGAGAGATCTTTCTCAAAACCCTTGATTCTCATAGTATTCCTCAGACCTTGATAAGAAGGGATCTTAAGAGTTTGGAGGTCTGGAGGAATAGTTCAGTGAAGAATGCAACTTATAAATCATGATTACTAAGATAGTCCTTAATCAGTATCGCCCTAACTGTAAGGAATTGTTTTAAACATTTTTGTAATCTAAGTCGCTAAAGGCAGATCACGTTCTGCAGTCATGAAACCCTTTCAAAGCTATGTTTAACTAATTATAAAGTGTACCTTACTTACACAAAAGATGAAAGTAGAGAGATACTACCGTAGCATAATGGATGCCGAAGCATACCTTTCTATTGAGTGTCCATACACAAACATGGCTGTTGCCACGACGGTAACTTGGCATCATTTTGCGGACATTCAATTCTTCGCCATGCAACAGAATGACATCCCTTATATTATCATATAACAAAAGTAATTATTACTTTTGTTGGCTTCTGTCATTTATATATTCTACAGGAAATGCACCTTATACAACCTGCCATGTCCTCCGTAGCTAGCTCCGTACTTAAAGAATTAACCCTTTAAAGACAAACAGTGACTACATTCAATGCCATTTGGGGCATCTTTACAAAAACCATGTCTTAAAGAAGTGCAATTCGTCTAAAAATACATCTTAACCTACCCTATTAGGTTTCTTCAAAATGTTTGTAGGAAATCTATTCAGAAAATAGTTCATGCTTCTATTGAATAGAGAAAATTCCCTGTTGATAAATCAGATTGTAGCAAAATCGGCACAAAATGACATCTATATTTAATATTTAAGGGGAATTGGTAATAAAAATCTAATTCTACATATTCGACTGCCAATATAACTCATAAGTACATTGGCCTGGAATATGACGTTGGCTCAATGCACATATATATATTTCTGGTCATGGATGGGTGTGGGGAGGCCTATATGTGAGTTATATATGAAAAGGGATTGAAGTTCCCCATGCAGAAAATGCGCAGTTGAATCTCAGATTGCAGAGAGTTTCTGCCAACACTTGGGATGTTTTTAGCTACTTCATCAATTTAGTTGAAGCTATATACTCGTTGTTAGATGTAAATTCCTTGTATTCACAGATTTACAACACTCCTAGATAGATACATTAAGGCTGATTTGTAACAATGAAAATCTGGGCTGAAAGTTTAATACAATGCTATATAATATAGATCGATTATAAGCACTTGTCGTTACCTTCTAAATGTTCATACTGTTTTGATTCGTAGAAGGTGGAAATGACATCAGGGGAATAGGAGAAAAAACAATTTGTCTAATATTGTTATAATATGCCCCAAACATGTCCAAGATATCAATTGCATATCATATTTTGAATTTCCGTTTCAGTGGGCGCCCGGTGACACCGTTTATAGAGCATACATTTGGATTTGAAGACTTGTATTGCAATTCTAAGATTGCTCAAAGGTTTCTCAAAGATGTCTCCGGCAGGACGGAGGTTTTCAAGCCTTCTTATAGCGACTTTACAATAATGTTTTACATAAGCCGTTTAACTGAAAAATAAATTGGGATAATTTTAATCAAACTGATTGACTCTAAAGGATATTTTTTTAAATAAATGTTTTCAAATCAAATTAGAAACACACATACTTCGTATATCTTTTGGATATTGTCTTTTGGCGTTCTAGGAATGATAATTGATTTATTCATGTAAGAACAGTATTTTCTATATCTTTTGATCAGTGATGTCTGAGAAGAGTATAGATACTGTACAACGACGTCGCTAAATAAAAATTTAGCTACTTTATAAAAATTCATAATCGGAAGCAATCATGTTCGACTACGAGTTGGGAAATACAAGCTCTCTCTATATATGTATTATGTATACTTACATGTTGTGATCGAGTTCTATTTACTATAATAACCTGTAGAAATATACAATAGTGTTATGAGCCAAGCTGACAGTATACATGTACATACAGAGTTGTTTATCTCAGATAGCTTTAATTATCCGTATTAGTATCGTTCGTAATGCATCGCCAATGCAAAATGTCTGCAGCTAGCAATGTATTGTTTTATTTTATTTTTTACAGATTTTCTTCGTTTCCGAAAGGCGTCACTCGGGTAACAAATAAATGTAATGTAAAAGACCGGCCCACATGTATTAGCAATAATCTCCTAACATTACTTCATCAATATCCGCGCACACAAACAGATCTTCCCAGAACATATATTACTTGATGGATGTTCTCTCTATACATCATTCCTATATTACATGCCTGAGGAAGGTTAGGATGCTGGAGGAGATGGTAGTTCATTAGACTCAATTACTATACATGTATATCATAGTATAAATAATAGTACTTCACTTTTAAAACCATTATTATATTTTTTATAACCAAAATCCGTTTGACCACACTCTGAGCTTAGCTATATACTGAAATTAAAAGACCTCCAAATGCTTCAAGAGAAATATTGATATCATGTTATTGTGATATGCAAGTTGATTTCCCATGAAGTACAAATATAATTCTGTGGGTGAAGTTCAATGTATTTCACAATTCCTGTCTGGTATATGTTTACTACCGACAGCTTTGTGTTGTAAATCATAAATGGCTCCCATGGAATTCCCTAGTTTAACTTAACGTATGTATTTCGTTGTACCGCTATGAGAGCACACTAGAGGTAGCCTGGGATAGCCCCTCTGAAGCAGAATAAAAATGACCTTCTTCACCCTTTATTAATAACTTGGGGTTTAAAATTACCACAACTTCCCAGCAATTGATGCACCATAGGGATTCACACTGAAGCTCGTTGTTCCGGTCTTGTAAGGGAACTATATCTAGCTGCTCGGTAATTTATAGTCCGGAAATGTGGTACGTACCCCTGCGGCCCATTTGCCTGTGGTATCCTTGCGCGTGGCTGGAAGTAAGATGAAGTAGAGAAGTAAAAGCATGGTGTATGTAGATAACCAGGGAATTGACAAAGTCCATGCATATTGGTCCTACAGGACCCTATATATGTGTGTTTGTTTATGATATCAGTCGACTATATCGCCCCCTAAGTCACTGATGTATAGATTTGATTTGGCCTACCGGTTGCAGGTACTGACCAACATATATATTTACAGCATAGAATCATGCGATGGCCATTTGTAGTAGCCTTTTTTTTCTAGGATGGAACAATGAAATATGCACCGAGGCAAGAATTCGGTAGTACTGGGAGCAGAGATATAAACTCTTATAAAATTCGTTGTGTAAAATACTACAATGACCTGATCTTTGGTAGAAGTTAGAATCTTGTTCTCTAGCAGTTTTTCAATTCTTTTATATGCACGAATTATTCGGGGCTTGGTCATTAATATCTATCATAACTGGTGATATAACTGTACAGTGCAGTTGTTTCATAGTCACCATTTTGCTACGAGAAGTGATGATAAGATAAAATACTGTTCCCATCTTCCCTGCATGTCAAGAAAATAACATATCAATCATTGTTATTATCATACAGTTTGCGACAGTTGATTTTATATGAAGCTCTTTCAAAGTTCAGGGAACAAGGACTTGTTATCTTAAAGACCGGTAAATTAATTCTTTTTTTCATTTCAGTACCGGTGTAATCAGTGCTTCTCCGACATTTCTCATGAAGTAATAATGAAAAACCAGAAAAAGCTATTGTGTTTCCATTTCAATCAAATTGCACCGTCCATATACATACAAATGCATTCGAACTCGTCCATAAAACATTTCCTTTCTTATGTAGTCTTTAATTCTGCTGACACTAGGATTTCTTCTATTGACAGGTTTAACACATTTAAATGTATTGCCATTTAGTAACTTCCCCAGGAATCCTTGTAGGACGAAATAAACTAAATTTATGTTACTCACCAGACACTCTTAGTTTACTAAAGATGCGAGATAATGTGATTTGTACTTTAGGAGTCTGGCTTGGTGTCTTAAAACCTTAAGGTCTATGGCCATTTAAGACTTTCAACACACTCGTTGAAAAGGCACGTTTAGGTTCTTTAAGGCTATCTTGGACCTACATCCCAGTGTTGCAGTTTCTCCTTGAGAGAATATTTGCGATTGCCAAAATCTCGTTCAAATCACCAGATCTATTCACCTTGCCAATGCTTTGATTAAACTGTTACCTCCATAGAATATGTAAATAACATAATTATGTGAATAAACCTGAAATCTCAATATTTATTTAATAGCAGTTATATAAGATTTGGTGGCTTTCATTTTGAATATATCTATGTATTATTTAGTCCATGAATCCCGGAGGCATATCCAGAAGAACATTTGGGTTAGATCTTCAGAAAATGTACATTTCGCCTTCACTAATTCTCTCAAATAACCCACATTTAAGACAGAAATGAGCTTCAAAATGCAGTTTAACATAGCAAAACGGATACTATAAATCAACGCGACACCAATATATACTCAGACATACCCGGTATTCATCAGTTTTCAGCTTAATTAAGCAACATTTCCTAAATTTGTAGAGCTGCCAATTGTACATTTTTCGAATATCTGACCCATTTGTTCTAAGAGTGTGGGGGTCCTCTTCACAACTGGTAGCATCTGGTATTGTGAATTAACTAAGAGGACAATTGGCTCTAGAATGTTGACATGAATTAGGCTTATTTATTGTAAGAAGCAGTAGAGCAGGTGCACTGGGACAATGTAGATATAGTTTCTAATTAAGCTGAATCCACTTCCAGAAAGGAACCACCCAGATAGTTTACTTTAATTCGGAGACTTGATAAAAACTGTACTGTCACAATTACTCCCTCCCTCACTTTCATCACATCTATTCCAGTGTCCTTTTGGAATCAGTGACCCTATACTATTTACTGATCAAGCTGGCTATAGGTGTCTCGAATAAATATCTTGTGTAGTTCCTAGAAAATATATCTTAAGAATGTAGTTTCTCATCTTAACATGAGCGGGCCCTTTAAGATGAAAAGATATTGCTCATTATCTAGTAAGGAATAATGTTAGCTTATGAAATAACCCAAAGAAACCCTCGCTAGACCAAGCGTTCTAACTTTCGTCAACTTTTGAGAGGCGCTAGACCGAGGGCATCTGCATTGCAGGCCTCTCGAGATATCACTTATATTTATTTATATATTGAAGTCAACGCTAAAGATGTCATTAACGTTTTGTCAATACGTTGCTGTTGATGGAAGATGATTTGCAAAATATAACAGCTATCACTATGCCGGTCCTCATAATAACCTGTTCAGCATTTCATATTTCAATGCATTTAAACAGTTGTATTGCATTTATTGTTTGTTGTGATTGGTTCACTTTCGTCTGAGTAACAGAAACTTTCCCTTCATATTTTCATTTACCGGTATTAAGTTTCATTGGACTCAAATCCTATCAGATTTAATTTAAATTACACAGACAAGTAGCGAGCACAGTATCAAAGTTCGCAACTTGTCAGAAAAGTTTCCAAAAGTCCATGAATCACTGCGTAAAGTTACGAGTCAATGTGGTGTCCACATAAAGCAGGCGACCTCGCACTCTCCCCATTGAGTAGTTTCGTTTCTCGCAGCATATAAATACCTCCATTGCCTAGGAAAAGCACTTTCTGGCGTACGGTTTCAATGGATCCAAACTTAATAAGTTGTGCTAGAGCATTGACTGTTAGAGAGCCAGGGCGCTCATATAAGGCTCACCTGACAAACCTGAGAGCGCCATTTCCATGAATAATGGAAAACATAGGGCACATTACAAAGCTCTCAATAGAAGGACACAAATGGACACAAATGGATGCTGAAAGGGTGTCAGACGACCTGCTGAAATATATCAAGAGATATATAGTGACTGAAAACCAAACTCAGATTCACTCTGATACTGATAGCCCGTCAATGGCCTGTCAGCAGGATTTCTTTCTTCGCTAGTTTGTGCCTGTTATTTTTGTTACTCAGAGTTGCGTAGAGATATATGTGATAAAGGGTTCGGGCCAACGCTATACTGGGTCAGATTTTCAGAAAATGCACAATCTACAGTTCTATACATCTCTCAAATTCTGCTAAATTAGAGTGAAGATTGATAAATACTAGGTATATATCTGAGTGTATTCTAGCTTATTCTGTATTGTATTCATTCAATAAATCTGTCTGGTTATCTTGAACTGTATTTTTAACCTGATTTTTGCCTTAAATGTGGGTTATTTGAGAGGATTTGTGAAGGCCAATTGTACATTTTCCGAAAACTTGGCCCTACTAAGAATCCACCTTTTGAAAGATGCTCAATCCAAACTAGGAACGCCGAGTGCGTTAGTTGATTTGGAAATTGTTATATAGGCCGGTCTAGCACCGTAATACCTGAAGCCCAGAATGTTCACTTAGGTTTAGATAGAAATAACAGGAGAAAAAATGAAAATATGTACCTTTGATGAAAAAAAAGAAAGAATAAAAAATGTGTGAACAAGAAGAATGTGTATGAACAACTAAGCCGATTCTCATGCGATTCTCACAGAATTTAGTTCCAAAAAAAACTCATCTGCGGCGCAAAATCAGAGTCTAGATTTTGCGCACTAACAGGCACTAAAATCTGGGAGAATCGCATGAGAATCGACTTTGTGGACTAGGCCCTTAATAAGTAAATGAGACAATTAAGATCTCATGCCTATAGGGGCGCCGCCATCTTGAAGTTCAATGACCACTTCTCACCGAGACCTGACTTCGGTACTGACTGGTTGTTTATTTGAAATATTTTGTATTCATGCTTTATCAACATTTAATAAGGTTAATGTTTTAACCCTATTTTCACTTTAGGTCAGAATTTTTTGTTCATATCTCAACTCTTCCTTAACATTCTGACTTCTTTCCCCCACATTTTCGACCATATTTCTTTTCCATCACTTCTTATATAAAGATTAAGTGAACATACTAGGCTTTCGTACCACAAGGCAAAAGCTTTCCCCAATCCGTAACAATATCATGGGTCTAGGGATAATCGATCGCTTGTGATTTTATCTGACTTGTTTCAAGGAAATGTTCAATGTTAAATTCTTTTACACGAAGAAATAGATCTTGTGTATTAGCTAATCATACCCGGGTTGAATGACCAGAATCGATATCAGTAATATTAGTCCTACTTCCGAACCCCAAGTAACAAAATATGATGATTGCCATTTTTTTTTTTTTTTTTTTTTTTTTTTTGCCATTTTCATCAGGGAAGACATAGAGCGTGGAGATTGGCTGGTTTCAGGTAACGATGGCCAGATTCTGACAGTTTGTATCAGCACATCTTCGGATGACTTTCTCCAGATTGATTTCCCCAAACAATTGAATGAAGATGAAATCTGTGACCAGTCATCTGAGGCAATCTGCAACAAGTAATCTGCAGTGTGTCACAGCGCCTCAAGTTGCATGTTCTCATTGCTGTTGAAGACATATTTGCCACTGATGGAAAACCTTTCTGGACTAAGCTGTATCACAGGTTACTTGGTATAATGATGAATGTAATAGCATCTTGTTGGAGAAACAGCGTTCCATTTTATATCTCTATAGATAATAGTTCCTTTGCGACATCAACATGCCCAAAGATGTAATATATATATACATTCTGAAATCGTAAATCTGAGCTTTTAAGAGCATTTCCAGGTCCAGTATCAGTTTTGTTGAGATCTATATTCGTAGACTACAACAGTATTAGCATTCTTAGATGGGTCAGATTTTCAGAAAATGTACAATTTGCCTTCGCCAATATTCTCAAATAACCCAAATTTTAGACGAAAATAAAGTTCAAAATACAGTTCAACCTAACCAAACAGATTGCTAGAATCAATGCAATGCCGAATATACTCGAATTTACCTAGTATTGGCCAGATTGCAGCCTAATTTAGCAGAATTTACTAAACGTGTACAGCTGCCAATTGTACATTTTCGGAAAATCTGACCCAGATACATATATAGAACATTCATATCTATCAAGAAATGCAAGTCAGTTGTATTGCTTGAGAGTTGCTTCCCGAATGCAACCAAGATGTCATTGCCAAGTCACTTCTGTCACTTGCAGCCAAAAGTGACCAGACTTGGCATGCCCTGTTTAACCTTGGCATGCCCTCCATGACCTTGGCATCCTCTGAACTGACCTTGTGTCCCTCTTTACATTCGTCTTCTGAAACTAAGCTTATCAAGGTTTCTCGGAGAGAGCAAAGAGTGACCATGGTGTACTACTGTTGTTTTTGTACTTTCTATTTTCAATATTTTCATTAATCGCCACGAATTTATATTCACACTTCATTTCCAAACCTTTCCAATGCTGACAATCTACAAAAATGATCTTGTTTTTGAGGAACAAGGACTCAACGCAATACGTAACAAGAATATATACGATGTATCCATTTCTTCAGGGGTGATGAGCCATTCCTTTCTTTTCAAACCTCAAGATTTTCAGATTTCAAATGGTCCCTTCTTTTCCAACCCGTCTAAAAGTCATTTTGGATGATTTTGTCCTATTTTCTTGCTACAGGGCTTTATCAAAGTTCACATTTATATTTCGCTTTAAAGCATCCACGCCTCAGTGCATCCCTAGTATATGATAACTTAGTCCCGATGGCAGTTATCTTTACCCCTCATGTTCTTTACCCTCCGTCCTCTTCCATATTGGTGTGAAGGAGTATATCAGAGGCAGTATATCATTGCTAATAGGGTGGAAAAATTGTGATAAAGAGAACATAAATATATGGGCTTGTCCCGGGTTGGACATGAAGAGGAGCATGGTGCGCTAGTATCTGTCAATTAACCAGAGAATATGCCATTCGTCAGGGGTGCACGTTGACACACTCGGGGATGGGAGTAAGGACATGTTTCTGAGAGGGTATTACTGTTCTAAATTGTTCTCGGGGGTTTATGCGAAGGAGATGGCAATTTGGAAAATGGTGAATTTCAATGAAATCAAATACACATACTGCCCAGTAATTAGAAACCAGGTTTTATTTGTAATTCCTTTATAATACCTTTATTGCCACCCCAAATTAAGAGTACAACTGCTTAGCATTCGCCTTTCAATTGAATAACTGTGAAAGTGTTAAATAATAGCCTAACAAAAAGGAATGAACGAAAGAGACTGTGTTGCATTCACTTTGTTGAATATACTCCAAGATATTGTAAACTTCAGATTTTCGCAATTAGCCTCTATATTTCTGGTTAGTCCCATGTATGGCATATAGTTTCATGTTCCATGTACACATTCTCGAGTAAAATGTTATTAGCTTTTGATCAATCCTATTTTTATTTCAATAGCAGTTAAAGCCTGCTAACATAAGACATATCAATATCAATATGTATGTGTATAGTTGAAGGAGTAAAACAATATCTAAACAGATCAAATATTCACAAAATACTTATTATGTTAAAGAAAATAATATTTGATGTTAACATGTGAATGCAACACAATTATTGTCGTTCATCGCTTTTTGTTAGGCATGTGCAAAGGTCACATCCTCGGAAGGCATTTCTTGCAACTTTCCAGAAGTCAATTTAATAAGGAGCCTCAACTTCCAGCATACTTTTCTAGCCTTCTCTTTTTATACTTTGTATGCTCCGCTGAATAAAACATGTGCTGTACATCTTCAGGGAGCTTTTGAGGATTCTTAATAAAGATGTATCACACCTACATGTCAAAAAGAATCAGATTACTATGCGAATGTTCAAGAAAAGTATTTTCAAATTCTGGCTATACATTGATAACCGTTGTCTTTCTTTTCCTACAAATATCGTTGTGCTGTCTGTATAAAATATCTTTTTTTAAAAATATATTGTCACTATTCTCTATCAACGTATAGCAACTTAATTGTGGAGCTAATAAAACATGATCTGTATAAGCGCACACGGAGGAAGCCATTTAAAAGCCATAGCACTCGATCTCATGTCACACTATAATTCCTAATGTACGGCTTCCAGAAAGATCTTCCTTAAAGATTTGCTGGTTTTGTTCCAGGACACTTTAAGGGCTCTCCCATGCGAACGGCCCATATCACCTTTTTCATTTTAAATCCTTCCTCTTTAGATTAAGAAACAAGAAAAAACCCATCGGGCCTATCCGGTAATACTCTACTATACCTGATGTAAACAATATTGATTCAAGTGTGCTTTTTAAAACTCCAAATATACAACTTTTTCATCGTCATTGTGGGAGAAAAATTGAAATATGGCAATTTCTTTTTTTACGAATATTTAACAATAATTACTGGGAGCAATCAAAGAGTCATTGACAAAAAATGTCCATTATTGGCATCGAGAGTTCAAGAGATCGAGAGTTATTTGTAGCACTCGAAAATCGAGGGTTTTATTCGCACACAAAAAATCAGAGTGAATCATTCTGAGAAGAAATAAAATGAGAAAATTATTGATATTTCATCTCGGTAACCCTTAGCGGACAATGCCAAGGTGGAATCTTCAGCGTCTCCTTGCAGAACGAATGTGGGTTCTTAAAGCTTCTTTTTGCGGAATTCTGCATTCCCATTACGTTAACCTTGAGAGGAGAAATAATGGGTTTTGTAACAAAGCCCCAGAAGGTGGCAATAAATGAATCATAAAAAGGGCCCCTGGTTCAGTCACTGATCCCTAAAGCTGCAACTGACAATTATGGGTCCCCCATGGGAAGAAAAATGGAAACAATTGAAATCTTGGGAACTTTAACAGAGGAACATTATCCGGTAACCTATTTGTATCAAACAGATGTTGTTGAGGTCAGGAAATAGAAGTCTTACCAACCCATGGAGCTTTTAGTGTCATGCTTTATAATTAAAATAAACTTAAGAAAATATTATCTCTTCTGATCATCTGTGAATGGTTAGGTTCCGACGATGGCATCAAAGAAGGCATCAACATGGAAATAATATTGTTAAGACATTACAAGATGATATCTACAGTTGGACATGACAACGCCCATATCGCGGCAAGTGGATGTGTTTACCTTCCACCTATAGTTGTCATGAATCCATCTCTTTGAAATGGTTTTACCCGTTTAAAGAAATCCATGGTGGAACGGGATATTAACTAAGAAATATTGATAACTGTATAAAAAGTATAGGACAAAAATAGCCCCAGTCGCAGCGATTTGGGGGCGACCTTGTAATGGTGTCGAGGTCATCTACCCATTACTCAAGCTATGAAAGACTAGGCGAATGGATCATCTTTATGGCCCTAGGCGTCGCCACTAGATCAAATTCTGTCTGACCCCTGATTGGCTAATCCCTGACTATGTGAGACAAGGTGGGGCTCATTCAATATTTACTGGCCAGTTGTATCCAGCTAGATTACCTATCTGCCCAGGATAAGGTAGATGAGGTGCTGTAAGACAAAGAGCATACCTAGGTCAATGCATTTCTGACATGTTCCCTCCATTTCTTTACCACTCAGCTTTCAAAGCAAGGCTGGGAATCAAGCATCTTATGTTTGTATCGAGTTGTATATTTTTTAAAGACTTTGCAATTATATCACAACTTAGCTTGTTACCAACCCGACTACAAGCTGATTCTTACTATACGTTATGTTAAGAGAAACCACATGTGATTTCTGCAGAGTGATGTGCTTCGCGGAGACACAAAGGCCTTTGTTAATTTCGTAGTTTCATGTCAACAATGTCGAGGAAACAATTGCACAGGGTAATTTCAGCATTTAAACATGGTAGTTGTGATACGAGAATGAAATACAAACTCGTGGCTGTTGTTGCATTCCAAAGTCGTCATCTGTACGACCTGTGTAATATTACAGACTTTTCTTCTTTTTTTTGCACATATTACGCATAGCCAAAATCCATTACAAAGACGCCTTTTCCTATTACAGTCTGGATATTCCTATTCCTGGAACAAATAGTTTCATGGCACTGATTATTGCTTCATTACGGAGATCTTTTCACCCATTACAAGGAGTCTTTTCACTATGACGACTCTCCTATTACCCATGACACATGACAGTTGGATATGACACTGATCGGATCTTCTCTTTTTGCTCTTTTCCTTTCTGTCATGGATAGACTAGCACACCTTGATTGTTATTTAGATTCTAAATAACATCAATATATACAAATAAATACAATTTATCCACACACAACCACTATTTCTTCGGCATTACCTACAAAACAATTGTTAAACTAATTATTCTTTAACAGATATGAAATGTATCATATAATAACCAACTTCACTTTGGTCGGTTTGGTATGAGAATAGCCTAAGGGACTTAGTGCTAGTCTACTAGCTAATAGTCAAACCCCACATAGTAGTATATACAAATGAGGGAGTCCCTCAGGCATTTGAGATCCTTGAGATCTTAATATCTCTTCGGATATTAAGATATCCATAAGTCATGTTGATTATGTGTTGGAATATCTTAGAAAAGGAAAATGATATTTGAAAAAGAAAAATGTTGGATATGTTGGATATTTACTATGACACATTTTTATCCAGACAGTTTTGGGACAAAACAGCTGTTCCAAAATAGCGTATGAGACACACTTGGAGAGTAAATGTACACATCATGGCTTGTGGCTTCGCCACTCTCGATGATACATACATTTCCACTCCTTTTGTGTTTGATAAAACAATCACTCAGTGCATTCTATCTATGAACATCCTTAGAAAAGGTTAATTAACCTGATGAATAATGTGAAGCATAGTCATCTATAAACATGTGATTCTTATAAGATAGAAGACATTTACCTCTAAAAATTACATTTCTAGCTTAGCTGCTCCCATGGGCGTAATTCGAGTTAACATAATATAATTGCTCGTTGCCACAACTGACATTTATCTCAATGTCCAATTATGATGATTTAAAGATGCTAAATATCATATATCCGCCATATATACAATAACTAACTGACAGAAGGAAACTACACACTCTTCAGATGGGATATAAATTGCTAAAAATCCAATGAACTGGCAAGAAATAAATAGAACGACAGCGAATAATGAAAATAATAGCTTATCAAAATTATAGGTTATTAAAATTATAGGTTATTAAAATTATAGAGGCCAAGAAAGATGAAATTATAGAGGCCAAGAAATAATAGAACTAGGAGCCACGCCATATTTGACTGTAAGAAACGAGTCGATCAAAAAGTGAATCAATCAAAAAGATCCTCCGCATGTATATTGAATCGTCATATATGCTGTTTCTAATCATATAAATAAATAAGTAGCAGTTCGTAAGTACCGGTAAGTAAAGCATTTTTGTATCGAAGTAGTACTTTCGCTGGAACTGCGTTGCTTCAGTCTCAACACAGATTTGCATGATTACAACATTTAGGTCATATCATTTGACGATGGATGTAAAATCCATTTTAATATCAGTCAAGTGAGTAAACATTTGTGTAAGATTTCCCAGTCTAAAATCGCTCCAAACCAACATCTATTACTCCATTATAGACGTATGTCATAGTGTGTCATAGTAACTCATCATGAATTATGCTCCAAAAGGATACAGTGTTTTGCACAAATTGATGCAATAACTGATGAGAAATCTTTTAGCTAACTCAAGAGTGTTTCTTTTAAAGAGAACATAACCCCATTATAGTATCTTTACATCATCAGATCAAGCGAGCAATCGACGTTGTACATTAGTTCCTGCACATTCAAAGATATTGAAGCGTTAGATCTGGGTTTTTTCCTGCCCTCGTTATTTAATTAATCTTTGTTACAGGAGTAATGAGACCTCGAGCACAATGCCTGGTCAGGCTTTCTCAATGGCCTTCTGATTGCAAATGGTTTTAAGATTTGTTTAATTTCACAGTTAAGTGCAAGGAATGGATTGAAATCTCTTGGCAATGGAATTCCAACTGTGAAGAAAATCAAGCTATTAAAACCAAGTGTCACCAGAACACCTCAAGCGGAGTCATTAGTGCAGTCCCTTTACTTGATAAACAGTCCAAATAAAATCTGATTGTCCCCATTTACATTCTTTTTTGTCTATTTCTTATTAATATCTCAACCGTATTTTTCTTTTAGAATTCAACGATATCCGTGTATGGTTGAAGCCAGTCGATAGTTTGTTTTAAGTTTTGAGACATGCCAATTTCCTAATTGCTCACGGTGTGTTGATTTTGTCTTTGGTAAATACAGACCAATACCTATTTTAGTAATTTGTGATATCGTAATCATTCATTTCTATCAATAGGATTTTCATACTTGACAAGTAAGCAGATCAGGAAAGAACGTAACACCAATCTCTGAAATCTGTTTGATAAGAGTTTTCTCTCATGCTTCTACGATCGTCCAAATTACTAGATTCATTATTTAACTTATTGAATTAAATTGTAATTCCTGGGGTGCCTAATATAAAGTCCTATTGAAGCTATATGTTTCGGGCATCTGGATTATGACTCAAAGGTCATCATTTATACTTGCTCAGAAAATGTTTTCCTCCAATCAACCATATAACCATCTAATCATTCCATAATTTCATCACCTCATCCACCTATTGTCATTGTATCAAGCCCATGAACATATGTGAAAATATAAAAATTAAACCCTGACTTGTAAACAGGAACCATAATCCTGGTGTTACTGGTATATATTCTATTCTTTTTTTTAATCAATCGGGTTGATGTCATTTACTGATCGAGGCTTTATTATGTGGCATGTTAAAAAGTTCCATGTGATTAAGTGTGCACACGAGTATATTAGGGAGATTTAGCAACCACAACGCACCAACACGACACTAACGTATCCACTAACTATTTGTACATTACTACCACTGTGGAGATATCTCGAGAGGTGCTATAGGCCAAGGGTATCTGCATTGCAGGCCTCTCGAGATATCCCCACAACGGTAATAATGTACTGATAGTTAGTGGATGCGTTAGTGTTGTGTTGGTGCATTGTGGTTGCTAAATCTCCCTATGATGTATATTCCATAGGAATGTTTTTATATAACCTGGAAAGTAATGCTGGAAGTTGCAAATTCTTCAAATCCCTACCCCACCCTATGTTTGGCATGCAGTCTTCCCTCTTATGCTGCAGTAGTATCCAGTGTACATTTACGGTGGAGTATTATTGGTGAACCACACGCAAAGTGACACTAAAAGACCACACTGCATGATCGCTATACCCCTCCATCCACACTGCCTTAATAAAAACCTGGAAATAAAGGGGAAATGTAGGCATAAACACGGTACTGGTGAAATGTTTCTCAAGGCAAAGCACTATTGGACAGTAATTTCAGTCAAGAGGTAAGAGAACAGATTGTCCATTTTGTGGTGAAAGGTTGGCTTCGGGTGACACATTATATACCATTTCGCTATAACATAAAGTGCAAAGTAGACTTGCAAAAGTAAGATTGCTTTTTCTTTGGGCATTTATGTTTCCTTCATGCTATAATCTTTCCCTGCTGTCTAGACACATGCAATTTTACAATTATGGTTCACTGAGCGTATGAACTCCACAAAGTGCCTTCATGTAAGTACATGTTACATCTTAGCACATTAATACAGAGAAAGAGGCCTTGTGAAGTGGTGAGGAGTTACAGATCTGAGGCCATTTTCTGTAGCAGACCATGAATTTAGTAAATGAATTGATGTGATTTTAAAATCCTAATTTAACATTGTTGGTGATGCATTGACATCGGTCATCATAAAAAAAATACTTTCCATATTTTCCATTGGTATATCTCTGAAGCCATTTTCTTAATAAATTTCGTAAATGAATTGATATGATCATCAAGTTTTAATGTGACACTGTTAGTAATGCGTGAACGTCGGTCACCATGACAACATTTCCACATTTATTTTTTTTAATTTATTTTCCTAATTGGTATACCACCAAGAAGAGAAAGCAAAATTGCAGCAGTCATACAGGTTAGGTGACTAAAGCCTCGTCTAACTAATTTAACGTTTCTATATTTGCCATTGATAACTCTGACCAAATTAAAATATTGAATATAAGTTACTCATGGGCATGAGTGTAGATGTTGGGCTGGAAAAGACATTGCATGCAATTGTATGGAAACTTTGAACCTGTTAACTGCTAGAGCCGATGGCTGTACAAAATACACAGAATAAAAGGTAACCAGATCATTTCTGGTTATGACATAGCCGGTATTGTAACTAGTGGTTATGTGTATAAATGTTCTTTTTATTACTACATTAATGTCAGAAATGAACTTTGAAATGTTAGAGATATCATTAGTTTTATGTATTTACTGCAGTGGCCCCTGATTTTCTGTACTTGGGGAGTTAGTTACCGCCCCTGCCACCTGCTCTACTGCCAATCAGTACACATCTTAATTTTTCTTCTGATGTCCTTGGGATTTGTTGTGGCCTTGAATTAATGTTCGTGTGATAATTTGTTTATTCCAGTTCACAAAAGCAAATATATGGGTCAGATTTGCAGAAAATGTACAATTAGCAGCGGTACACTTTGAGTAAATTCTGCTAAATTAGGCTACAATTTAGGTCATTACTAGGTAAATTCGAGTATACTTGGCATTGCATTGAATCTAGCAATCTTTTTGATTAGGTTGAACTGTATTTTGAACTTTATTTTTGTCTGACCATTGGGTTATTTGAAAAGATTGGCGAAGTTGAATTGTACATTTTCTGAAAATCCGACTCATATATAAAAACATAAAGATCTAAGAACACTCCGTATCCTAAACTTTTAAAAGTCAAAGTTAACGGTTGATGAACTTGGATATGCAATTCCAATGCAGCACAACCCTTTCACATGTAAATTAAAATTGAAATGATAAATGATGGGCTAATTACCTTTGTAATCCCATCTTTGGCCCATTGTGGGATAATGCGAAGACTTCATTAAATCTACTTTCAACAATAAGGGATGTTTTAGCTATTATATCATCGCACCACATGTACGTTTATGATATTATAAAGCATTGAATTATTCCTTCTTCTAGCCTTGAAGAGGTGCTAAAGCATTTTTAGCTGATGTTAATGTGGCATCCCAACATTTCCCTTGCATATAAACTCCTAATTAAAATGTCAATTGGATCATAAACGTGAGATAGAAGCCAGCTTTGTTAATTTATATATCCCATTCGCTCTTCCATAGTAGCTAGTCTCAATATTAATGTTATTGGATTGGAGGCTCTGCTTAGTAAAACCTGTGTATAGTTGGGGCAGACGATCGACACATAATTATATATGCATACTTGGGAAAACTTATACCCTAAAAAGATTAAATGTGCTATTGTTGAACTTAGTTCAGTTTGAGTTTTGTTTTAAATCGTATATTCAGTTTCAATCACTGCATGACTGGAATCATTAATTTTTTTCGTCGACCATTTCTATATTCATTAGATATGTGCATTTGGTATGAAACGATGTGTTCAAAGTATGATAGAACGCATGCATATATTATATACATTTCACTGATGATATATACAATCCCGCAACCTGAACCACTGGAATTACCCCTGGGAAAAGTCCATAAAATGGCTTTTAACATTTCATTTTTAGATCATTAAAGGCATATATACAATGAACCAGGTTAACTAACGTGTTGGTAGAGGGAGTATGAATATTACAAGAGCTTTCCATTAGCATTTCTTCCTTTCTTTGAGTGGCGCTAATGTGGAGTTCAGGAACGTTAAGATCTACATCTGAGGCCAAATCTGGATACGTATTCAGATATACATAGAGAGAAAAGTGGTTTGGATAGCACATTAATTGTGTATCAACGGGTATGATATTCTAAGCAAGTAAAAACCAAATCGTTAGTTAACCGGATTGTTAATTGCTGGAATTATTTAGCCCCTCTATATTGAAATTGAAGTCAATCCCTTCTCCTGTTTTCACATTATAGGCATGTGTCAGATTTTAATTGCTAAACTTACAGACTGCTTTTTTAACTGGCATCCGAGATGTTGCCATCTCATGTTGACGGCGATGGCTTTATCTTGTTTGTCTGGAGCATCAATTCCGATCAGGACTCAGAATTATATGTGAACGCCATTATAGAAATAGGCAACATATAGCTCGCCCACGCTGTGATGTAGATCACAAGCTGGTATACAAGCACTTAGGCATTTCACCGAGGCTTTAATATTTGAGCACCTCTGATGAGCAGATCAGTCATGTCTCTACCATTTCTATAACTGGTGATGTGCACTCTTTCCTAATTACAAAATTTATAAATCAAAATCAAACTGAATTTAGAAACATAACACCTGACGCGCTTATGGGTATACTCAGTCGAAATGGTTGAAATGTTTCTCCCTTCTGCTGTGTGATTACATTTCAGTACTTTTGAATAATTCTGTGCCAAGCCTGAGTGTTGATATTTCCCATACCCGACCCAGATGAGGCTTGGTTCGCATAAAACCCGCCAACATCGAAGCAGCATCTCTATATACAGCTCTGTTGCCTAGCAAAAGAAGAAAAACTGTAGTAAAACTCCTAGCTACCTCTACTACTGCCTACACCCTTCATCCACTTAAGCTTTGATCTAGCTGCCTATATAAGTCTACCTCTTCATACATTGATTTCTCTTAGGAGTAAGTAAGAAATGGATTGTCATCTCTTGACTGGATATGTATTCACTGCTCTGTCTCCCAAAAGAGAAGCTTTCCAGATGCATTTCTTCCTTTCTCCTGAGTGTCGCTAATGCCAGAGTATAGGAACTGTAAGATCTACATCTAAGGCCAAACTTGAATACGTATTCAGATATAGATAGGACGAAAATTGGCGTTTTATCTCACAAAAGGATAAGAAGGTGCTTGTCAAGCAGTCTTCTATATGGATGGACACTTTTTCTGATGACCTGTAGTTTTCCCTGTAGTATGTGTCCTCAAACAAGGCTTTCACAACTTTTCATTGTGATAGAACACATTTTAAAGTTAGCCTACGAATAAGTGTCAGTATGACGGTGGTTTGATTAATAGAATATTGTAAACATGTTTAAAATGTATTACTAATACTTCAAAATTCCTTATTAATAAGTACTTGAGGATTGTCTACATCGTATTATGGGCACAGTTAACATTGGATAGGATTAATATCAATTGCCTATGTGGAACAACAATGCACCTGATCCATCAGTATCATATTGGGACACCCAACAACATCAACGGTTACTAGGCACTGTCTCCAAGGGGAGGGGCAGCTGTGGACCAATGAAATCCACCTAAATATTGAACCAATTGTTGGCAGTTGCTGCTCGACCTCTCACCTGGGCAGGTCTCACCATTTTGACCCAGGTTTAAAACTTTTGATGTTTATTGTATCTAATCACTCTGTTATATTAGGGTGAATAAATCATATTCTTGGTTAGGCCAAACTTGAGTCTCAGTGTTACTTCTGTTGGATGGGAGTGGGGGGATCACCAATGTACAAAACGTAATCAAATATTGGAAACTTCAGTGAACATATTGCATTGAGATGTTACAAGAAATATCAAGATTACAGTTTCAATCTCCCCGCTTGTTAAAATATGGTACGATCAAATTTAGTACATCCAGACCTTAATGTCACTTCGAGGAATTTTTGCTTGAACATATCTTTGATGGTCGACAGAACTTATCTTGCTCTGATGATAGATTGATTATTGCAGAATAAGCTTTCTTAAAGAAGAAAATTGCACTTTTTCCTCATGAGCCAGTTCAGGAAGAAAGTACCGTACCAAAGACCACCTTGTCAGCGCATGAAGTATTTAATTTCATGTTGCCACTGTTTGAAACTCAATAATCCCCCACAACTGTGTCTTATCTGAGGGTCTGCTTTGCATACAAGCATTTCCAATTCAGAAGTTAAAATGAATAAATCTGCACAACCACGGTCTCTATGTAGTAAGTGGTCTCTATGTAGTGCGGAAAGCTTCGCAAAAAAACAAGAAATGAGTATGTCCCTGCAGTGCTCCTTCCTTTTCATTGACCCACCACACATTCTATTGAATCTTCTCGCCAGCCTCCCTGCCTATATAATAAGTAAACCATAAAGGTATATATGCAATATCATACACTGATTATAAAAACTGTAAAGTCCCATCAGATGCTTAGGACGTGGTGAAAAAAAGTAACAAAAGCCTTATGCATATCAGTCCGAACACTATCCCACTCGGCGTCTAAGTGATAAAAGCTAAGAGCACCTTTGTGTTGGGATTAGGATCGGGTTGCTTTTCATACAAAGAGTAAGTGATTTTCCGCTGTAATATCCTCAGAGCTTGTGCTTTGTACAAAATATAATACCACGAAGTGGGCCCTGCGTGTATAGCTACTGATAAGCTCCTTGCTGTGAGAAGCCAATTTCATCAGCTCCTGCACCGTAAGAGTGAAAGGTTCTATGAGCCAAGCTTAGTTAGAGGTTCTCAGATTTGGTCCTAGGAATGAATACTTTATTAAAGGTTCTTTGTTCAAAGCACGTTCAAACCTCAATGAGAACCTGATATAGAAATACCTTATCAAGGAGGCAAAGCGAACAAAGTGTATCAGACAGAGTTCAAGTAGAAACGAAACCGAAAGAACCGTCCGTTGAGAGAGTGGTTCTGCACAGTGACTGCTTCTAAACAGAAAGACCTTTAGGTGCACCGAACAAGGCAATCATTTGCCTCAAATTGATTCCTGATAAGATATGATCGTGGCCCTTCATTGCGGGGAACCTTTGAGTAAAACCACAATGCCAACGAGAGCTATTTTGCATATTGTTTATGAAAGTGAATCCATGAAGGATATCTCTAGGTCTTATAAAAGGACCCATGCAAGGATTTACGTATAAAATTCCCCATCTTTAAGGGCACTGAATTCTAGTAGGCTTCGTTTGACATTTCACATGATCCTCTTAAAATCGATATATGTGCTACTGCCTACCTTTCGAAAGACCTGACTGAATCAAAGATAGCACCACTGGAGAAAAAAGTATGTATCTACTGGAGGAATAAACAACAAACACAAGTGAAACACACCAACCTGCAACAGTTCCATCATAAATACGACCATGCAGGAAGGAGCCCGCCACTCTTCTTAAGGGTGGTCTCCACTGGCTGTGGTAAGCTCTGCGGTAAGCCTTGCGATGGTTTCTGCTGGTTCTGTAGGTGGAGAGGAATGATGAGGCCCTGCCTACATGGTTCACTGGCCATGTAGGCAGGACCTTGCCACTGCTCACCATCACAGCACCATAACAAGGCTTACCGCAGGGCTTACCACAGCCAGTGGAGGCCACCCTTAATCTGCAAAACAGAGACAGCATAATATCATGACTTGCACTTCACGAATAACGTTGTATTTTGATTTATATATTATATGCTTTATATAATAATCGACCCATCGATGGAGATATTCCCGGTGAGCCTTTCCAACGCCACGTCACAGCCACGCCCCTTGTTTGTAACGTCACAAAATTATTCTTCGCCCATTGTGACGTCGCACACTTAACCCTTCTTACTCACTTCTCCTCCTGTTACCGCACTGTGCGGAGGATCACCTCAGGACATATTCTCTATAAATGTTATACCAATCCAGATATTCAAAGTGGCACCTACTCAAATCTCACATTGATTTCGCTAAATAAAGAATTGCGGCTCATTCACACTTTGCCATCGTTAGTGAAAAACTAGTCCATCTGTACCTGTAACAAATGTTCGTAGATGACTCAAACAAAATACAATATATGGGCACATACAAAGCCTTGCTATACAAGATGTAATCTCCCCAGGAGGTTATTCATACTTATCTGTCTTATTCCTCTCAGGGAAGGACACTTTGTAATCCACATGGGGAAACCCTAAACCCTTCTCATGAAACTCTCAAAATCTTCCCCATAATCTTATAATTTGTTTACATCATGAAAGACCTGTTTTTCTGCTTCAAAAAGAAAGGATCTCTTTGGGGGTTCCTATTACTGCCTACCTTAAATTAAGAGATATTGTTTGTGGATTTTAAGGTAGCTAAGAGCGGAATGCAGTACCGTATATGAAGTGTTACCAATACCCATAGTGTCAACGCATGTGGGAGAGAATATAGCCTGGGGTCTGGTCTCTCAAACGGATATGTGTATTGAATATGAGGGGACACTTATCGAAGATAACAAATGGATATTTATATCCTGGAGATCACAGATGTTCGGTAGGAGCAGAGTGGAAAAACAAAAGAGAAAAACAGGGAACACGAACCGTGTTTATTTTGGGCATATTATTGCGTTGGGTATAGGATTCGATGTGTTCAGTTGAGAAGATTGATTTTGTTATTGTTTTGATGGTTGCTGCTAATTTGCCTTACATTATAGGATATCGTGTTTTGGGCTGATGAAGTTACGAATGTAAGAAAGTGATTTGGTAGTTCCTGTAGATATGTGACTCGAAATATAGGGTAATATTCCTAATAGTATTCAAATTATTTAGGGGTGAAATATACCCAGGTTGTTTTTATTATTTAGAAAAGAATTCTACAGATGCCATTTCTTTCTTTTCACGCCAACAGATTTATTGATTTATTCCCTTAAATATAATGTACATGAATATGATAAACTGATAAAAGACAAGACTTATTAATTAGATATTGTTGGTGAAACCTGATGAAAGTGGCGTTTGAATTATTGCGTTCATTTTTAGATGACATCGCAGGAGTGTTCTCATGTATAACTATTGCTTGCAGTTTTGTCTCCATTTTAACGCTTCTAATATAGCAATGTCCCTATCTTGTGGTTACAGATTGATTTGTACTGAACACTATTCCCAAGTTTGAGGGATTACCTGCCCTCTTGTAAGATTCTAATAGAAGATTAGTTTTACGTTGTCTTGTGCTCATAGCATTTATACATACAGGTGACTGACACCTACTAACAGCAAGGGCTCAGACTAAAATCACATTTGAGTTACCACCTACTGCGCTGTATTTTAATCAAATCTTTTAGGATGCCTCTTGTATGTAAAGTGCAGTTATTATTCTGTTTTCAAACATCATCTCTGGCAATCAAATTGCTGCACACAAGAATAAAGTCTGCACTTTAAACCCTTTGCACATTCCCACGGCGGAAAGGTTAATAATATCTATATATTGGATAGGCTTCCCAATGATCCGATGATCCAGCCCCTAAAATCATGGCCAGGCCATGCACATTACTCGGTACGCAGGTCATAAACTTTTAAATCTAGAATTTTAATACAACTGTACTCGTGGATATTCCCTGCTATATTTATAAGTTCAAATTGAATTATATGCTTGTATAAGAATTAATTGTCCCCATTATTTCTTCTGTTGACCTTGACGACATCAATAACCAATCGTTACCAGTCTGAAATTATGCATGTCACATGTACTCATTAGAAAGTATTTTAAATACATTTACCTGCATAACTACCACTCTCGTCTCTACTATTACCACTACCACATTAAATCCTGCCCACACACAGCCGAATTGCCCCCCGATTGCCCCCCGATATTGGTCTCCCGAGGAATCCTATGATTTCATTTCCAATCCTGCTTTATCTTATTTCAAAAACATAAACCAAGATTGGAAATAAAATCATAGGATTCCTCGGGAGACCAATATCGGGGGCAATCGGGGGGCAAATCGGCTGTGTGTTGGCAGGGTTTTATTACTCTGTGATTAAAGTTTTGTCAAACTGCTAAGATAGCGAGTACAGTAAGGGCAGCATAGTGCATTACCTTCTCACTGCAGAGTTTGCCCACCCTGGGAATGCAACAGGTGTCGAATCACCTGCTTAGGACAATGGAAACAACCTCGAGTTAACGCTCGTCGGTGTGAATAGGGCAATTGCAGGCAAAAAGATTTAGGAGGTTTTAGGCAGTTTCAACGACAACTCGTTTTAAAAAACGTGCTCAGAAATAGAAATCTGTTTTAAGAGTATTAGTGACATCTGAATTCCTTTACGATGCCATTTCAATGTATTACATTGAACAGATTGTTATATATATGTTTTGATTTAATGTCTGTGCAGAAATGCAAATGAAATTTAGTATGCTTTGGTGTATTCCAAGAAATAGGCATAAGTGAAGAACTCTCTCACTTAACTATAAACTATTCCATCCCATTCGTTCTTTTTCCTGCTTTATTTTATTATGCCCGCATCATTTTTGTGTACAGCTTTACACTTGGTACTACCCTGACTTTCACCTCCTTCTGCCCTCTCTACAAGCACCAGCTTTCGGTCAACCACCTGCCCGTATAATTTATCTTCAACCGAGATCTCTTTCAAAGAATCCCTGCCAAATATATTCAATCGCCACACATCATTAAATATATTTAATCGTCACATATCATTTAAGTTTCATTCATTAAGGATAAAGAGTAACATTTCATTAAGAAGATTTTTTTGATTTTTTCATAATTCTCCTTTTTTTATTCCAAATCCTTTCTTCTCCTTTGGTTGATTCAATAAATATATTTCCACTATTACTTCCGTTCGAAAAGCTCTAGATTCCATTATAGGCCCATCGGGATCCCTATACTCGAGTCTATATCACCCAAGAACACAGCTTTAAAATGAGATCCGCAGTGCGTTAACCAACTGTAAAGAAATATTTATGAGAAAAAAAACTGTGAATGGAGTGACACGGTGTGAACCCCTGGGCTTTCCTATATAGTGGTATGGGTATGTTCGGGAGTTAGTTCTATTGTATACTCCTGCAATTCTTCCACAATTTGCTCCTTCTCGCTCCGCACGTTCTGTCAACCTCTCTACCACACAATGGCATGACAACAATTGGACCAGGTATCAGGGGAAATATGCCAGCGCCCGTACAACTGCGCCCAGCCGTGTACTTGGGTTTATACCCAGCGTGCTGGAAATTCCCAAAGGCTCCACCCTCTGTCCGTGCCCCAAAACATATTTCCTGTCAACAGGAGCACAGAGGGATGAAAGTGATTGGGGAAGGTTCTATTGTGGCCAATGATGAATATGAGTGGATGGTGATAAGGCAGCCACTTGGGTATCTATCCTTGAGATCGTTCCCCTGCTCGGGAAATCCCGCTTCCAGTATCTCATCCATTCACCCGGGATGTCCGTCCGTAGGCCCCACTGTCTTTCGCTACACTCTCAGAGCTAAAAGCTTCTGCTTTTCTTTGGTTTCCGAGCCGATGAGTTTAAGGGCTTTCCTGCCACACCCGAAATTCTTCGCCCTTCAACATATCACCATTCTAGACCTGTATGCATTTCGAGCTGTTTAATTGAACAGGGAGTCGGGTTTCCAGTGCCTAGAACTCAGATGACCTCAGAGGAATTCACACAACCTCTTTATTTGGGAGTGCAAATTTTCTGGTAGCCCTGGAAGGAGAGTAAGATAGTCGAGAGGTTATTACGATAGACGGCTGGAGAACAGAGCGCAATCGCAGCTATAGGGTATCTGAATAAAAGTATAGGAAACGTGTTAACGGAAAGTTAGTATATGAATAAGACTCTGAGGGTAAAAATTAAAACCATATCGTGTCCTTAAAAATGAACAATTGGAGAGACTTCGCATTTAATTCATAATCCAATTATCGCATTTAATTCATCATCCAATTATTTGCCTTATGAAGCAGTGTTTTTTTGTTATTATTATTCACTGCTAAACGATTGGATACTAACTGTTAAAGTATACATGATCATCATGTGGGAGCTAAAAGGTATACCTAAAGGAAGATACATTTCTCTTGGTTAAGTGGAGAATGAGGAGGTCGAGTTGAGGTAATCTGTCCCTTTTTATTCTCGCTCAGAGCTACATTCGGTGAGCAAAAGAAAGTTAAATAGTTGCTTTAACAATGGAGCCAGTCAATGTTACCACTCCGTCTGGGTTTTATTGTGATCTACACAGATTACAGCCTTTAAATTTTCTATCTGCTTACTTTAACCCTCACTCACTAGATGCGGTTGTAAGAAAGTACTGCTCTAAGGAGATTAGCATGTGAATGGTGCTAATTGTATATATGATGGGAACCGACATAAAATGTCCATTATATATCAAATATACACAGATATGATTCCGCGGTGGTTTAATAGATTAATTACTATTTACTCACACTAAATTAACTGGATTGATTAAATAAAAGCATCCATCATCTTAATAGAATCGATGAATTGGACGTATACTTTGTGTGTTGATATTACTTTGAACACCAAACTGTATTAGAGATCCATTCATTACTTTGTATGTCTATCCGATATGCACCTCATTATGGCTGGTGAATTATGGCGACAACCCCGTGGCAAATATGCCCAGGTACAACTTACTAATCATGACAAACACAATTTACTCACGCGCAGAGCCATCACCAATCTTCTCTTAGGCATCAACCATAAGAGAACTCTTTTATTCTAGCAATATTGCATACAGGTGGTATCTATCAAGTTAGCTATCGCGCATAATTATTTAATATGGTAAAGAGTGACTTACAACTACCTAAACCTAAAGGATATGTGATTTAAGTATCAATTGAGCAAAGATCGATCAATATACTGTCAAATATTCGTAGCACTTATCGATGCTAACAATGATGAACACCATCTTACAGGAAAGGGTTAAGGCAATGGGGCTGAGGTGGAGAGCAGTAGGAGGCAGAACTGAGTGCTTAGTTTCCCCCCGGGAGTAATTGTATTTGAGTTAAAACGGTGGCTCTGTTTGTTCATGATTGGAGTGGGGCAAGAAATGTAAAATAACGGTAATAAACCACCTCAAAACCGCCACAGGAGGAGAGGAGATGGAATGAGGAACTTCCAAACACAAACTTCTCCCAGCTTTTATTATTGCCTCGTCTCTTTATCGGGGCATATTTCTTTTCATAACGGTCCTCTCTTTTATTTGTGGATCAAGGGAGTCATCAGTTACTGTTTGCTGACTTTTGTTGCGTCCTTCCTCTGGGACCAACAAAAGCTTTATTTACTGCGAAGATGAAGAAATTCAATTATAGAACCCCAGGTCCAATATATATATACAATATACAAACGATAATTGAAAAAGACAATAGCTTGCGGGCGTAGTTTGATGGTTTATCCCGTGGCTTTATGGATATGTCTTTATATTATATACATAGGGCCGTTAAGAGAGGTGTATCATAGTTCATCGTTCGGCTGTATAGTCCTATATAGAGTCCGCTCCTTGCATCAACAACCTGAAAAGAGCGACCACCTTTTTTCTTTTCTTTTATTTCTTTTATTTGGGTAGTAGTACATTTCGTGGCCTCGCCCACCTTAATCTTGATAATAAAAAATAAATAGTCTATATGGTTCACAATTTGTTTAGTTTGTGTGTGTGTTTTTTTGAAAAAAATTGTCCTGGCGAATTTCGGGCAATAAATCATTTCTTCGAATAATTCTTCGACTTTTGTCAATTGTAATAAACGAAAGTGGGAATGCTTTCTGGATTGAACTCGTATATCTCCATTATATATATTCATTTCCGTTCCTCGATACTGGCTACCGTTAGAACACAGCAATTTCCCTAGGAACCGGGGACCATTCGCAAAGCAGTTGGGTAGGTACTTGATGCAGTGGCTTTCCAATCACGGAAGCCCCTTTCAAAGTTGATGTATATGTGCAGCCTTTGGAAATGTCATTCTCGATGTAGGTAAATGCCAAGGTATATAGGCTAAGTAGTGGAAGGAAAGACCTATCAAGATCAGGACAAAGGCATTCTAGGAAAAACATGTTAAACCGAAAGAACGGTTTTCATCTCATTAAAAGTATGCAGCACTCAGCGTATCGTGACTGATTGAAAAACAAATCACTAAGTGTAAGATAAAGAGAGGTGTTGAAACTGTTCTCATTCTTTTTTTATTATTATTATTTTTATAGGACAGTACATAGGATTTCATGGCGTCGCGGTTAGGCGATTTTATGACCACCTGTCTTAAGTTCTAAACAATTATCATCATTTCATAAAAGATACAGTGTGCTATTCATTTTGTTACAGTTCAAATTAAATGTACAGTTTCTTTATAAGAAATAAAACTTGATTAGTCAGTCATGTTATAGTAATTTGTTTGTCGAAGGGGCAGGTGCCATACCGATACGTGAATGAATTTAGTTAACTTGTTCTCGTTGTTGTAAGAGTAACATGTATTTTATATATCTTTTTAATTCAATTTCACTACAAGGTCGAGTTGATCTTTCGGGGGGAAATCAAACACTTTCAAGAGAGTTGTGTGTATTTTCATATAGATTACAAAACATAAATTCGTGTGTTAGGGTTTCGATTTAAATCAATTAGTAAAAAAAATTCTACTAATAAACATCTTAAAACTTTAACACTTGAGTACAAAATCCTGAGAAAAATCATGTTGTATCCTCGATGGAATAAAAGAAATCAAATGAAATCTTAACCCTTGTTTGAAGTGTGATATAGTACAAAGAAGGACATTAGTAAATGTGAGAATCTGAGGCGAATTAGATGCATTCGATGCGTTGTGAGGGAAGACGATACAAAGAGCCCATTCAAGATAATAGTATTATGTTCTCGAGGGTGAACACTACTAGAAACAATGCGTCTCTAATAAATGTAATAGAGCATTTGCATGAATGCGACTATATATATCATTTATATAAAATCCCCGGTATTTTCTTGTTAAATATACCTGCACTCTTAGATAACAGTGGTCAACATCTTAAGATTTTCTACTTTTTGTTCCGTTCTGTTCCGATCCATCTAGAAGTCATTCGTGCAAGATTCTGGATGATTTCGTCCGGTTCTTTTTGCTGCAGGGTTTTGAGTCCACATTGCTATTTAGGAAACCCACCGAAAGCCGTTCTTCCATTACTTTAACTTATTATCGCTCACTCGGCCGATTCGACATCAGATTTTGTATAAACATATAATAGCAGTCGAATATTGATAAATGAAATCCGAGAAGTCAAAATACGAGTGAATCTGGTAAGAACTTTTGTCGTAAATGCTGAGGATACAGCTGTAACCACAAAATAAACAAATGGCATAGAATACATTCTTACCGCTGCTGGCATTGGGTCCAATAATAACCCATTGATGCTGAATACAAATCCCCTATTGACGTCTTAGCCCTTTTCCCTAATAAAGGGAGAAGGCAGTGAAGACATGAGACAATGGTCGTGCTATCTTAGGGTCCACTGAGACATAAGAAAAAGGAGAAGACCTTATCCCCGCTATCTCTCTGTATGTATATTGTGTCTGACAAGGGTGACATTCGGGGCCTTCCTTCACTAAGCAAGGTTCGGACAGAGGTCAATGTGCAGACTCTTTTGGAAACGCTGCAGACGTAAAAGGAATAATTATATCAGTGAAAAGAAGATTCCCGACTTTTTTTTCCATCTGGGAGTCGAATCCATTTGGTGTAGTAACTATGTTCTCCAAAGGAAATCCTATATAGATATGGTTGTCATATTGTATGCGATTTCGTTTACTTTTGACTCTTCCCAATGGATGTACCATTTGCTTTCCTTTCATAAACTCTTCAACGTGCTGTTCTGGTGAGGGCTGATATATTCAGGTTATTTTTTTATTATTATTATTTCATTTACGGCCATTTTTCGTATTGTATCGTATTTCGTATTGTATGTTCAACATTAGAATTTCTTCGTCTTAGGAAAAACTATTCATTTCAATTGGGAATAAATAAAGGATATCTAAAAAGGGTTTTGCCATGTATCGTAATGTTATGATAAGGTTAGTAGAATTATTCATCATTTAACATCTATATTGGTGAACTCGGGCAACGTGCATATCCATGGTATGCAATAAATACCTTGCCATAATGACTACCAACATGAGATGCGATTTTAAAGTCTAACCAACATTAGATATTTAGCTATGGAACTAGTGAAAATGCACGTATGATGGATATCCAATAAGACAAAACAGTAGAGATTATCAGATATCATTCTAAAGTGTTCCAAGTCGCTTCTTCAATATCTAATGTCATATAGTTACATAGCTTCAAATACGAAACAAAGAATAAGTACGAATCCCTTTAGGATCGTTGTCGTCTCCTACGTCTTTTTTCAATTCAAATCATTATTCAGGTATGGGCACGATCATAGCAGTTACACAGTCCACTATAATAATATAGTTCTTAGTTCCTAGGCAAATAATGTATTGGGAGATGAAAATAACATTGGTAGGGTGGGTAGGTCGACTTTTCAACCTAGCCAATCCTCCAAACGCAAATCAGCCCCACTACAACCTCCGATCATATAAATCAGAAGTTAGTTCAAGTCTTAAGGCCCTGGTCCACTAAGCCGATTCTCATGCAATTTTGCGCCGCAGAGGACTCTTTTTCACTAAATTCTGCGAGAATTGCACGAGAATCGGCTTAGTGGACTAGGCCCTTAACAATCAAAACTCTTCCAATTTTATTGGGGCCGAGTTTAGAAAAAAGAATCTCCGTACTTCAGTGTTCTCTCTTTACCCCCACCCCCTTGATAATTATTCCGTATGGTCTTCAAATATTAATATTCCTCCAACTCTATCAAAGCTGGTCATATTGCCAGAGCATAGTACTCAGATGTTCACTGTAGGGGTTCACATCCCCTAAAGAATCAGTAAACTCCCTCCTGGACTCCTGCAGACCCTATCACCATTTATCTAAGCTGGCGCATTGACAATCTAATCCCAAGAGTGCGCCCGGCATACAGTGTATACTAGCTTTTCAATAAAAAGGTGCAGAGTCCATGGATGTTCATGAATAATACAAATGGTCCTGTTCCTACATCATAGGCCCTTGTAGCTAAAAAAAACTCCTGAGAATAAAGCCCAATAGTGTTTGCTCATTATTCTTTATAAGATGTTATCAGATGCATGGCTTTTGTGTGTCCAAGAGAAATCAGCAGGCAGCAATTCAAATGTGTTGAAATTCAAAATGGTCACTAGATGGTTCACATATCACGTGACACACAATCAGGCGCCAGGTGTTGCATTCCATTGAAATAATATGAGAATGTACGTTTAATAGGATCTGACGAATTAGGTATCTGTTGGATGACACTAAACATTTCTACTAATAAATGTATGTGAATTCATATGCATATTTAGGGATCTGTCTATGTTGTTTATTGCACGTGCATTGTATTGTATGTGTATTTTTATTATACGTATATTATATATATTAAGTGAACATATCAGGTGATTATATCAGATGTTTGAATGCAAAAAGAATATTATTGTGTATCATTTGTAATCGATAGTTAAATATGTATATTTCTATCAGGATGGATGGTCTTAGGATATATAGCGTCTACTGAATGTAATGCTTGACTGAATAAACATAACTTAAACTGAAATAAAAAAAAGTATTAGCTATAGTGTGGTCTAACCATCCGCCCACATGTATGCAATTCCCTATTGGCTACAAGTAGGGGCCATGTCGGCTATGTAAACAAGTACCACGATATGCAAGAGCAGTGGTAGTTGGGCAGACTAGAAACTGTGCCTTTTTATACTTACAATCTCTGTATAGCAATTGCAAAAAAGTGTCGATGGTACGGGAGTAGTTTATATTACATCCAGCTGCCCAGTTTTTTTCATTATAAAAAAACCCAGTTGGACTCCATTGTGATCTAACTTGCTGTAGCTGTAATAACACTAGGATATTGATATTCCTCTGTGGATTATAATAAGACCCATGGGACTTGGTTTCGGACTCCCATATTTTGATCTGAAATGTTCTTTTAATTTCTTCTGATATTCTATTTTTTTTTAAAGAGAAAGAACCAAAGTTTTGAATGTGAAAATAGACTTACGTGATTAGAAAGACATTTTGCCAGACAGCCGAAATAGATGTGAAAACCTATTTACAGACACAAATGAGTTGAATGAAGGTACCTATACATCACACAAATGAAACGGCAGAATGAGAATCCATTCTATGGTTCTCCTGGCCTTTGATGATGCCATAACAAGATGGGAGTTTTTCCTCTGTGGGTGATTTAATAAATTCAATGCAGTTAACAATGAATTACTTTGTTGTCTGTCTACACGTACATGTATGCGGACTGAAAATGTGACATAAAATGACAGGTACATGACGGCGTAATTGTTTTTTAATATTCCATTTATTCTCTGCTATATAATGTAATATATTTTTATTTATCTCATATATTTGTAGCTAAAATCTTGCTTAATAACGCTAGATTCCCTGTGATTACTTTTGCGCTTGTGTTAATGGGTCTAGCATCGTATTTTCACTTTGCATGTTTAAATAACTTCGACAATGAGATTGCATATTAATTGCAATCATCCACGGCTGATGTCTATAATCAACACATGGTTACCAGTGTGCTTAAATATGTTTATTGATGTTTATTGTCCCCTTTATTGCCTTGATTTTAAATTCCTCTATCAAGGCATGACTAACACATGTCACACCTCTACCAGTTCTAGAATGCTATCATGGATTGTAAAATTAATATCCATCATATCAATGCATGTTATACAAGGACCTTTCTTGTGGTTTATTACCATCTCGTATGTCATACTTTCACTCATATTTGAGGGGTAATTCTGGCCATGAAAGGTCCAAATATCAACTTGTCATGTGTGCTCGTGTCCTGATTTCCCGTGTCCCCTGCAATCTGCAATGCATTGTCCACCAATACAGGGCTCTACTGTTGATATGCCCGTCACTCATCTCATCCCATCAATCACGTGATAATATTCATGTGGTCGTGTGACTTGGCCGGTTCGGAATGACATGACCTTTTGGCATGTCAAGGTCACACGGACAAGCATTGATGACATATCACCTGTTATTACTCACTTGAGGTAATAATTTTTGCCTCAGTTACTGTGAGAAATCAGTGGAACAAGGGCATTCTCCTGTTTGCTTTCTTGCCATAATCGCATATATATTGAGTTCTCTAACAGCAACATTCTCCTGTTTGCTTTCTTGCCATAATCGCATATATTGAGTTCTCTCACAGCAACATCGCCAATTAGTATACACGACCCTATTTTCCTAAACGATCTTTTGAGCAGAACATAGCGAGTGAAAAATAAATTTACAGAATCAGTCCGAAGGAGTGGAAGTAGCCTAGTCTTGCGCATCAGTAGCTGCTGCCTTTTAAGATGAAAGAGTAGCTAAAATAGGTCACGTTCTTATAAACAGTAAATCTGTAAAAACTATATCTATCTATTCTATCATTAAATACATCGCATTTGTGCGAGATTTAGGGCCTTTTAAGAGTACATTTGGCTGTTTAAATAATGTTTAATCAGGGAAATTTAAACTTGAGATGAGACAAGAAGGAAGAAACAACCTCAGCAAGGTCGGTGTATTATGACCATAAATAAATGATAGCGACAGCACTGGGAGCCGTTCCACGTTCCATCTGTAACCCTACCCAACACGCAGAAGTTCAGCTAGGGTCACTCCAAGGTCACTCCAAGGTCAAATTAAAACTGATCTCTCATGATCCATCCTCAGCCTTGATTGACCCTACGACCCTGACCGATCGCTGGTTGCCTCCTGAATCTCCATTTTTGGATTGGCAATCGCCGAGTTTTGAAAGGGCATTCTGCATCATCTGAGGTTTCATCTGTCCACAGTTTCCTTTGAGAAAATCTTGAATTATGGATGGTGTGGTTTGGACGATATTTCTTATCTAAGAGGAAATTAGAACGGATAATATCCCAGGTAACCACCACGACAGGTGAAAGGAAATTCAGCTGTCGTTACCGAAATTCTTCAATCAAAGTTGCTCATTTTTTATGGTAGTCATCAATAATTGATATTTGTTTTACTTTCAGTTGGTCAGGGACTGTAGTGCTCCAGGATCTTGAAATCTGACATGTACAAAGAGAAACGAGAAACGATTTTCCTCAATCCCTGATACGAAATTGATCCATAAGTGACCATGGAAGGCTTGGTTAGTGTAGTGTCCACTCCAATATCCCGAGGAGCCTGGCCCCATCACATGATACATTTTATTGATTATAGAGCAGAATCGGTCCGAAGTCAGTGGCCCAAGTTAGCTTATGTTTGATGCGACTTCGTCCTTGAACAAATCATGTTTTGAGTCCACTGTGCTAAACAGGCAATGAAACACTGTATAGATTTATCATTGTGAATATACGTTTGTCCCATTTTTTTCTTAGTAACATACACAGATCATTCTTCTTATGCAACGGATCCAGTTCCCACAAAGACATAGAAACCCAGATTGAAGTTAAACAGATCTATATATCTGGGGATCTCAAACAGGGATAACCAGCTGCCCTAGTAAAACCTGGCTGGACAAGGTCAGGAATTGTGCTGTATGGGCAATCAATCATTTAGCAATACGACATTCATGGTACGCAATAAATGCCCTTAGTTCATGGCTATGGGGACCACACGCAGCCTATTGTATTATATCTGACCTCTATTTGATGCCCTTAGCAGTCGTGATTGCCTGTAGTTTATACCAATATTACATCAGTCCTCAAGGGCCTTGGGTAAAGTTGGGTGCCTTTTCTATGAATAGGTAATAACTACCTCTCAGAAATTGTGGAAACGACCTCACTGATTTTTTATACAATCTCGATGTATTCGGACTTCTGACTAGCTCAAGGCTTTGTTAATCACAACTGAAATAACTATACATTTTCTTTAACTTTGATGAGAAATGGTGTATTATATGTTTGATGACTAAGCAGATGAAGCCCAGAAATCATGTAGCTAGCATTTTACTGATCAAATATTACATTATGGCAACTAAACGCAGGCTCCTTAGATCCTACTGAACCCATCAAGAGGATTCTTGCATTCTTTGTGATTAGCAACCTTTTAAGAGAGCGTTTTCCGGGCAATGCTTTCCCTGTTTTACTGTACGTTCCACCATGATTAGACCAGTGAATGATTAGAAGCAGTGAAACAACCTTTATGTCTACTGTCTATAAAGTGCCAGAGAGATTTCATGACACCATAGACCCTGATCGTACCTGGAAATAACGGATGTACCTGGAGGACTTGTTATGATAAATCTGCTCTCTGATAGGACAATGAACCTGAACGAGATCTCGCGAGAACCCTATTATCTCTCACGTGATCTGGTTTACAAAATGGAATTGGCCACCAGTCATAAGAGTTATGGCATTCCCTGTCGTCTGCTTCATTCTTTTGGGTACTGCAGTTGACAAGGGTGATATTTCTTCACCTAATCTTTTGATTAGAAGATGATGGGCTTCCTTATGACATCATAATCTAGATAGTCTTTTTACTGGCTGTATATTTTGATGGGCGGACCAGGAAGATCTGTTCGCAGAGGCTCCTGTCCATTTCATGTAACTGTACGATCAACTTGAATAAAAATCTTTTTATATATATATATGCAGGCCTATACTGTTCTACTTCATTGCAGAAGCATAAAAAAATGGAAAAGTGAGTTGTTCAGCTCATATTACTCTGAGGATAGGTACTAATGATGCCTGGCACATTCCCTATGAAAAAGAGTTCTTTAGACACGTTTAGGAGTAAACAAAATATTTAAATATGCGCCATCCAATATGACTCTAAATTATATTCGAAAGAATGCTACGCATCGCATATTTAAATGTAGGGAGAGGTCATCTGCAAGCAAGACAGAAATTGCCACAGGGTGGGCCGTTGTCAGCTACTTTACAGTTTCAATTCCACTCTCTGTGGTTCTCTGGCTTCCTTTGACTTTCTTTTGGCAAGCATTTTTTTGGTTTGTTAAAATGAACAACATCCTACCCTAATAAAAAAACCCTTCACACTTAAGCAAAACTTAAGTGTTTTTTTTCAATCAGACCGACATTTTCACTGATGTAATTTAATAGGGGTCGTTAATAGCGTTTTCATTTAATGGGAAATTAACTATAGAAAAGCAATGCATTTATATGAATTCCAAGGCCGAGAAAGAGGGAGAGGATACATATACTGCGGGGACTGTTTTCGTGTTATCAATTCACGTGTAATTTATACGATATCAAAGATCCTTTATTTAACAGTACTGACAGATTCATCATGCACCAAATACTTTTGGTATGAGATCTCTACAAATAGATAGCAGGACCAAATTCATTGTGCTGAATCCCATATTATGTCTAAAGAAATTATTCTTGGAATATTTTGCTTGGAAACCTAACAGAGGTCTTCCTGAGTTTTGCTAGCCTTATAAGCTTTAAGTTTATGATGTATGGATTGTCCAGGATGTCAAGTTTATCAATATTACTATTCATTAATTAGTAGCATAATAACGCCCGTTTTATCAACCTGCCTTTAGACATGTTTATACATGAAATATATCTTTCCTATATATTGATTTGACATGTACCCCAATCATTATATATCATTGTAAATTAGTAGTGCATGATAAAGATTTTAAAGGTTGGGCTTGTTGGGCTGTCATTACTTGACAGAGTGACAGCACAGTAACCTATGATTTTATAGACATAAGGAGGACATTATGTATGATGTGACAGCAGGCCTTACATAGTAAGACATAGGAAACGTGCTTGCCACTAATTGACACATAGCTCTCAAAGCATCTCCCCATGGGAATAGCCATTACTTTTAGATGTAGAACGAATACAAATCCTTGTTAAGCTTCCATCTCTGCTATGCTTTTTATTTTACATTTGTTTTATTTCTATATCTTTTGCGTGCGTTCTTTCTTGCGGGGTAATATTGTTAGGATTTATATATAAGTTGGACTCTCTCCAGTCATTAATCAGTAGAATCACTGCCTGTTATCATGTGATTCTGGTCTCTAAACCCTTCCAATTCTTTCATTCACAGACACTAAAAGGTCACCTTTCATGGGAAAACCTTTCTCAAAGCATATCTTTTCACATGATTATTCAATTAGTTTCTCCATGTCTACACCATATTAAGTTTCCTGCCTACGATTAATTAAGTGATCCCTGTAGTTTTGTTATTTGCCGGTATAAAATAAATGTTCGGAGAAATGTTAATAATTCCCTCAATGTTCATAACTAACGCCATATCTAACAATGAAGCTAGAATTTCCTCCGATCCGTGATATAAGATCTTCCACCATTGACCTCCTTGAGGAAATTCAGCAGTAAATTCCTATTTAAGTCAAGAGTATAATATTTATTCCTGGTCACAGGGTTAGGAGAGAAATGGGTGGGCACAGTCACCCTGGATCACACCTGATGTACATACAAACTCCACTACATGGGAATATCTCATACGCCACCTTTCCTCCAGCCGCCATTAAACCCAACCCAAACATGACAAATGGTAAACATGACCCTTTATCGCTCACGTGAGTTGGTTCCAGCTGCAGGGTTCGCTCAACAACCTGCTTGCTACGAATACGTAGTGTAAATCCTTCTCCGTATGATTATGGTTACAGGAGTCTTATCTTGACATCTATCTCATCATCCTATAGCATAATTACAAACATACATGTGTGCATACTGGAAGACCCGGAAGTTATTTTTCAGTAAGGGAATGGCCGGAAGATCTAGGTATAAATCCTGAACGGTACCTAGAGGCCTGTCGACCTGTTCGTCAATATAATGTAAAACCCTTGGTGAATAAAAGATTTCTCTATTCTATTCTATTCTATTCTATTCTAGATGTATGTCTCCTTTTTTACCAACGCCTTTAGGTACAAACAAATAATAATGTTGAATTGAATAATTGATTATCCATTTATCTCAGTTCTCGTCTTTTTATTCCATCTAAGGCTAATAATAATTATTTGAATACACAACATTATGGGTTACTACTTCGTTCAAAACCTTCTCATCGCAATTATTCCTGCATGAAACCAAATTAGTGGAGCGTAGAAGGCAACTAATCTATACATATTATTAATAATCAATATACCATAAATTCTTATTTCTCATGATAATGATTAATTACCTCCCATTGTCCTATTATTATCTCACGTATACCTGATAGTTCATCCCCTATACTACCTAAGCAGGGCTTTTCCTCATTTCAGTACAGTTAATGACTGGATTAGAGGAGAAGACGACATGAATAAGAATGTATACGTTCCCTTATAGTACAGCCAAGGATTGCTTTCCCCTCGATGTACCTTGCGTTACAACCTCCATTGGGGCGAGTGAGTCAGCAATTACAAAACAATGGTTTAAAGGTACATTTAACTTAAAGGGGTATGTGCCACTTGGTTGCTATGTAGTTGTGTTATTTCACCAAAGCTTTTTATCCAGCTAAAAGCTCCATGCCACAATAGGTAACGTGATTAATTATTTTCCGAATATTTAGCCTCAGATTTGGTGAACCTGATTTGTGGAAAAATGCTTGAATTTCATTATTGTGTCACAATTCCATACCCTCACAGCATAACATTTCAGAAGGAACGGTAAATGTCCATCTGAGATGTGAGTAGTCTAGCTAGTAAACATACAGATCTGAGAAATGAGACATTAATCTCCATTGCATGATCTTTCTATGTTTAGTTCGGAATAAGCGTGGGACCTGCCCACATGCAGTAATTAATAGCCTGATAATTGTAAGTAATAAGGAACCACATCATCTACAAATGGGTGTGTTTCTAGCTGTTCCTTAACTTAAGAAATGTTGGGGAAGTGGAAGAGGGTTAAAAAACCAACATTGATCGGGATATATCAATTTAATCATGGGTTTCCCCTAGCATTGTCAGAGATGAAGAACCATGGGAAGTTTAGTTGTCCAATTAATAAGAATTTGATAGCTTGCTGTATCTATGATGATTTGTCACTTTATTACCAAATTTAAGGACCAACACCTTCATTGTGCGCATACCGGTATATATACATATTGACTTTCTATTCATGCTCTACCGCATACCCGGATTATATTGGCTTGCTTTCTAATCATGCTGATTAAACCCCAAGCCCGTTCAAATAGTAAAGTTCGATCATTTTAACAACCCCATATTATTGTCCGTCAACCCACGCCCTGGTCTAGATCTGAGCTAATTGACAGTCGTCCCCGGGCTACCCTTCGCATATGAGCAGTAAAGAATGCATAATTGACACATATTACAGAACAAGTCCTAGAAGTTTCTCTCCTCCTCCTGAATTCTTCATCACGTGTTGCTTTGCGTACTTCCTTAATTGCTCAGTCGCTAATGGGAGCAGGAAGTATTAGGGGAGCATATTTCATGCGGGGCAGACAACGTCACATGACGGACTGATAGGGACATCCAGTGGTAGCAGGGGACACTACACTATATATGGACTCCTTGGGAAAATAATAAATAAAAGAGAATGATGACCAAAAGCAAATTGTGCCTGACTGGAGTAGTTGGATAACTAAGTTAGTTCAAGTATATAACCATATAAGCCGTAGGAGATGGGCCATATGGGAATTAAAGCTGAATTCTCGGTAGCTATACATACAACCCATTCATTCAAGTAACTCAGTATAGCAATGTATAGGATTCTCAGCTATTACAACACATCTTACCAAATCTTTTCATATTATGACTTATAAGACTGAATTTATCAATATTCTACTACTGTTATGTTATACAAGAATTTGAAGTTGTATCAGCCGAGAGAGCGATAATAAGGGGATCCACCTAAAAAGGAATTTTGGCGGGTCTCCGAAATATATTTTTCTGAGGTCTGCAAGGAAAACAACTGGGTATAGCTTTGCATAAATGACTTTTAGATGGGTTGGGAAAGAACGGAACAAAAATTTATAAAAATCTTTATAGCCGATGTTAACTGTGAGTGCAGCCTTAAATACCAGCATCATATGCACTGCTGCAGGCGGGGGTTCAAGGAACTAATGCATGATAAAAGAAGGAGTCACAATATCGTTTTCAAACTTTGTCTTGAGAAAGAACATGGTTGAATGAAAACTAAAAGCAAAAAAACGGATGCCAACATATCATTTTGTATTTTAAGGGCACACGAAGTTATATTATTCTCTGTGGAAGTCTATGGAGGAAATGGATATTTTTCTCTTTTTCTTTTACAAGATTTCAGACAGATGAATCCTATTTTGTTCTTGTAAATCTCTCCAAAGACATCTGACATAGTTTTGTCGTCACAAATTAAAAAAAAACAGGGCGTCAACATACTTTAAAAAGTATTATTCGGCTTTGAAGATGACTATTGTACCGTTTTTTAACTTATCAGAATACAAATTCAGCTGAATAAAATCTTAACCGAGTCCGCAGACCCCCTGTTTTATTACTTTTGCGGGTAATACATTATGTTAGCTATGCAAATGTAATGACCCTATATTCGTAGGAGGAGGAGAAACGTCTACTACTATTAATCTCTTGTTTTTATGAAGCTCAAAGGGAGACCTGACCATATCGGTCAGTGAGTGAGTGAGATTGGCTGCTTTACGCCCTTATCAACACATTTAATATGGTTATATCAAGGGCGGAAGAGCTGAGAGGGGGCAGTTTATGATCATACCCAGGAAATAGAGATAGAGAAGAAGGGAGAGACAGAGAAAAGAGACAGAAAGGCACTTTATGGTCATACCCAGGACCAAACCATATCGGTCAGCCACCACATATAATAGTATGTAGAAACAAGTATATTTGATACGGGTATAACATCAAATCGTAGGAAATATTGACATATGATACATAGCTCCTGGTGGACAAACACAGGAAATTAACCTCTCGCAGTGTAGTGCGGATCTTGCGCGTTCAAGGTATATGGTATATTTCACTAGAAGTAGTATAGGGAAAGTCTGTTTGTTCCTGGCACTATACATACATGGATTTTAAAGAAAAATGCATGGTTCAATCGTCTGATATTCTGGAAAATAGAGAAAATACCATTTTGTCCCTGTAGTAAACGGAAGTAAATTTCAGTGGTCCCTGAAATAAAAACAAATCGAAAACATATTGTTTTTAATGACTATTTAGTTTCACCCAACTGTGCTAGCGCTCCTTTTGAAGTTTTTATAAAGAAAATCCATGATTCCTTCTTTATTCATTGAACGCTGGTTTTTACCTTTGAATAACAAAATAAACAAGGAGGTTTTTTTCAGTCCCACATTAATCCCATGTCATCCATTTACACACATCAGTACTCATGGGCCCAATTTTGAATCTTTGATTTTCTATGTTGCCACCAGGCTTCGCCACTTATAATGGCGGCCTAATCCAGACGACATTTTCCTACATCGACCTTTGACCTGGCGCCAAAATAACAGATGTGATCTCCCAAGCATATGGCAGGCGCGCCGTGGGTATTGATCTTTGGTCGCAGCCAATGGAATCAGGGTAATGCGAGGTGCGGCCGAGAAAAGGAAGCGGATGTAATGCACTGGATTGTGGGTAATATATGGAAACGAGGCTCAGGTTGGATGACGAGGAAAATGACAGATTTGACACTAAATCGGCGCCCCAGGCAGAACGCTCTACTCTCCCTAGGTCCAACCACTGGGGCTTGCTGCTGCAATTGTGGTTCCAAGTTCTGATAGCGGAACTCCAAAACTTACCATTTTTATGGAATATTAACGTCAGATGGGGAGAGAAGATTCTTTGTCGCTGTCTGGAATCATTTTTCATATTATCGTTTTTTGGGACCATGCGCAAGAAACTTTCTCCACTTTGAAGAATTTTAGGAACATTCCCTCAAAGGAGAATATTATGAGTTAACTGTTCAAAATATGTATGTTGACATGTGGGAAAACCCTAGCTGTCACTCGGCATTGTCGATAGCTATGATTTTCTCCTAGAGAAGGGGCTAATAAGGCATCATAAACATAAGATTTCATTGTTGACAGTCACCATGTCGCCCGACGGGACGAAGGATACTGATCGTAAGGCCAACAACAAATACATGTGTTTCTCAAATTACTTTTGCAGTCTTAATGGCAGTGGTTCTCTACACTGGAATGTGCATTGAAGATTACATTAATTCGCATACTTATTCCCGATAGATCAAAGATATTATACACTTCATATAAAATGGTTTAATATTGCCAAAGCCCTGTCCCATCTCGATCTGGATCCACCGTGGAAGTGCTAGTGGTATTGCTGAGTGAAATAAGGCGATGGCAAAAGTGAGACCAGTATTTGTGTTGAGAAAAGTACACACATTTTCGCTTCTATTTTTGCTTTTTATCGCCGATTTATATTACATTATTTCCAACTCAATCTCGATTCTGAAGTAGTAGACTTCAATTCCCTGTGATACAACTTCATATAAGTTTGATTTATGGGCAGTATCCAAACAGGAACCTTGAGTTATCGTTACTTACAAAACCTTTTAACGCTTCAAAGATTTGAACTTTGGTATAATATGGTCCAAAAGTCTAAGTACTGTGCCTATCAGAAACTAGTCCCAATGACCACAATTCAGGGTGGTGCATGTATCGCTTGGAGAATTAAATACTAGAATACAAAACCAGTTCGTGTTGTTTAACCTTTTACCTCTGGGAAACCTACAATTGTCATCAATCTTTAGCTAGAAGGATTCGCGAGATCAACTGGCCTTTAATTAGGGATAGATGGGTTTTTTAAAGAATAATTGGATTCCCCAAGGGGAAAGTACTGTGATTCTTTATCTCCTTCAATCACTCCCCATGTCCCAAATAGAATACATGTACCCACACAACCTAGATACTGAATCTAGGAATGTTAGATAGAAAAGATTGTAATATCATTGTACGAATCCCTTTAGTAATATGAGCACGCAGTGGTGGGTAAACAAATTAAATTATTTTAAATGTATCCCTCTTAACAGAATGTATTGAATTGTATATGTGAGATGTATTGGTTTGTCTCAAGATGAATTATTTTCATTTACGTGCATGATTTGACAACATTTTGTATTTAGAAAAACTGTATATATCTTAAACTGTATGTATCTGGTAACCTTACGAATATATTCGTAAGGCTACCAGATACTTGAACATTTCCTCTCAGGACGTGTTGAGAATAAACAATACTTGTAATACAAAACTACCTAAATAGATCTGTATAGATTTAAACAACCAAACATTAGGTATAGCATGGCAGAAAGCAGTTCATGCTTTTCATTCCTTATTTCGTTGTGTATTTCTCAGACTGTGACCAAGTATCGTTATTTGTTCAGGACAATAATATGAGTACATAAATTATCAATGATATAAACCTATATCCATTTAAAGCACTCATGATGGCTTCTTGAATTCTTTAATTCCTTAAGTAGTATAGTGAGTATGGCCCAGGCCCAGTGGTTTCATATTCAATACTTGGTATAGGTATTGTTAAGGCGCGATGGAAGATTTTCCCGTTATGTAATATCCCTGTCATAGCTTGAATAAGTAGACTGCACAGTACTGGGTAGCTAAGCATAATAATTAGCGATTTTAGTAATATGATAATATAATAAATGGGTAATAATTAATAATTAATATAAATATAATGAGGTTACATAATATTACGTAATGTTACATAACAGTATATATTGGATATCTTATAAAACTAATTTAAAAAGGAAGTGTTGGGTTAAAGAAACACTATGATGATAAGCGCAGGATTTCATGGGTGGTATGATCTATTTTTGTATAGGCCTATACTAGACATGTCTTCTATAAGTCGTTTTAAGTGATAAGTATGAGCTGTTTGAAAATTCTCCCAGCTTATGTTATCTAGCCGTTATGTATTATCAGTCTGATGAATCTTATACCTTTGTGTCCCTAATTATATTCTCGACTGAAAACTTTGTTGTGTGCAAAACGTTGTTTGCCGAATAACAGCTTTATCTTGAAGTTTTAATTAAACACTTGTAGCATTCCCGTGAGAAATGTACGAGATAGGAGAAAAAGCGCTTTGTTTGTAGCTATTGGAAATCTCAGCCGACATTATCCTAAACCAAGTCTAATAAATAACCTTCTATCAGTGTTCTGTGTTGTCCTGATACTCTCACACGAATACAACTCCGGCGTAAGAGACTTGTTCTTATTTGTTTATCCATAATCTGTGACTGAACATGAAGTTATGATACCTTAACACTGTCATGTCGATTAAGATCATCTATGTGTCCATGTTGTGCTTCTGATCCAATGTGATGATCTACAATTCACCCCAATTTAAACTTTCCTTCTCATCCTACCTATCAGGTGCCAGCCAGAGGCAATGTTTGCGTTGTCCACTAAATACTAATCAATACTCCTCTAGGTCGCTATACATTCTTTACTCTAACTCCTTCATCACATACTTCAACCACACTGCCTTGAAGTGTTTGGCATTATATAGATAGTAACGGCGATCTTTATGTATATGCGTCTCTTTTTTCCTGGCCTCTTTCCTGATGCGATCAATATTATTGTATTAAACCATCTATTTTATTATTCCTTCAGAAAACATCACATCGGCTGAAGCCCTGACCTCTACGTTTTTGTCCACAGAGGGCACTACAGTGCGCCAAAAAGGTAGGCTTAAGTATAAGTTAGTGTGAAGGGCCAAGTCCACTAAGCCGATCCGCATGTCATTCCCACAGAATTTAGTGGAAAAGAGTCCTCTGCGGCACAAGATCGCATGAGGATCGGCTTAGTGGACTAGGCTCTTTACTTGTATATTTATCACATATAAGACGTTTTTTGAAGGGATTGGGTTGATCAATGAGCAAGAATGTAATACAAAAATTAATGTTAGATTCTTTACACTAAAACATAGGATTTGCTTTTCGGTCGTCACACTAAAAGCCTTGAATACGCTGTTCTGTGGAAAGAAATACTTTTTCGTCCAAGGAATCGATCCCAGAGGTTATACTCATTTACCTCGTGAATCTGAAAATGGCGATGATGATGGCGGATGATATGATTTGGGGTAAATGATGCACGGATTGGGATAAATGGTGCACGCATTGCCAAATTTCGGGGTTAATGGTGTACGAGATGATGGCAAATGAATATGTTCCACCCATTTCCTCTGTAATCTTCAAATTATAGAGGAGAGGTACCCTGATAATTTAGAGGTAATCCGTTGATATAATGTCAGACCTGATCCTGAATGCTGTTATTAAATCCATTGCCGTCACGAATGTCTGCAGGAATTGAAAGAAAGAAAAATCAGGTCATATTTTAAAGGTTTGCAGTGAAGACGGTCCTTCTAAATATTCAGATTCCAACGTGTGCAGATCTTTGCGTCTGTTTGTCATTTGCTCCAAGATACTGCTTTCCCATGTTTTGTTTACATAAATAAATTAGAGGAGATGCTACGTGTCCCGAATTATTATATTCAGGGCATCAGGCATTAGCAGGCACATTACCTTTCTCACACTGATTACTTCAGCACCATTTCGTATGCTCTGTCAGATATGAAACCATGCTCAAATACACAAACCCATTTCCACAAACGTGTATAAACGTTGTTACATATGGCATTAAAGATCAAAAAACTTCAAAATTGTTCATTTCCATTAATACGTTCACTAAACGGGTAGAACCTAAGAATTCTTCCCCAACAACAACACATGTATTTAAAAACCTATAAACGTATACATTTAGAAGGGTACTAAAACCCCACGCGACAGAAACCTCAGCCCTTTGATATCTGACATTGTGATGGCTCAGAAAGAAATCAAATGCTTTCATTTATGCATGGGCAATATTTACGACATCAAAGGCGAAGAGACTAAGCAGCTTCGTGGCCTTGCTGACCCGGAAGTGTTAATGCATGATTCTGCGCAGTGGCGTGACTCCCCGGGTGCTTGGAGGCGCATATATCTCTATTTCTGATGCCTTCTATGTATCCTAGTCGGGGGAGTTCTACCATAGGATATGGGACATGAGGGAATCGGGAAACCCAGAGTAGAAATTATATATGACCACCAAAATGATATCACGGTGAACGAGCAAGGGTCCAATGTATTTAAAGGGAAATTGCATAAGACAATATAGATCTGTTCTCTCCAGTCAGAAAAGTCAAGTTTGTTATAAGATTAGTGACATCGTCCTCCTGTATGACTGTCTTGTTTAGACTACATGTAATTCATTATTCGGTTGCCTGGGACTAGTTATTTGTATTGTATTGTATAGTGTTTATTTCCAGATTTAACATGACATAATTCAGTAAATAGAGATAATTTAAGAAATGGGTGCCCCCTTTCTATGACAGCCATAGCTCTTCTCAGTCAGGTGGCAGTGAAATGTAAGATAAGTCCTGTATGAAGGCTGGAAAAGGTTAAGTTTCTCAGGTGATGTAGATGTACGTTCTCTCAGTGAACTTTGCTCTTACCTTTCCATTTATCCTATACTGATTCATATGGGCATAAGTCATCACTATGCGATAGATTACATGCTTGGCTAACACTTGTTTAAAAAAATGAGGGAGAGAATCCATATATTTTCTACGTATCTTTTTCCAAGTTGCAACTTCTGAACTGAAGAACAGAGAAGAGATGCAAAATATATGCACTTAAAAACACATGCTTTTTCTGACTGATGGCTTGTGAGAAGGAAGCATGAACCCTCCCAAATTATAAATTGTTAATCCAATACTCAAGAACCGAATATAGCAGAAGCATGATATCTAACAACATAGCCTGTAGATTCACTTATGAATCAAGAAAATCTAGCAACGCGATTATAAGTTAGTCGAACTCTTTTGAATTATGGATGCACAACCTACTGTAGTACCATCCACAGCTCCAAGTGTGTATACATCGATGGTGTCACCTGACGTGTCATGTGACTGTCTATCCACGCATGCGCAGTGATAAGCACAATATTGACCAAGTAAAGGCGACCAGCCTGTCCAACACGCAGACAACTCAGTGAAAGTATTGAGCGCATATCGAGCAGTATATTCCACTCAAATATACAAATATACGCATACAGGGTGTCCGAGAGACAGCGGGCAGTGACAGGGAGTGACTCTTTACTCTCCTCTCAACACATTCTACTACTCCATACATTCATCACCCATCTTTCCACTTTCCTATTCTTATGTTCCACCCAGCCTCTTTAACAACAAAAGTTCCTTTGAGTTCACGCTTGTATGTTTGGGTTTATTTGCCCCCTAAACATCCCTGTATTTTTTCAGGAGTCTTTGTGTGTTACATGGGAAGTATGCATGAAACAACATCAAAACTCCCTATGAGTATGCGCATTGCAGCTTTTGTCTCACAACTTATAAGGGTCAGATTTTCAGAAAATGCACAATCTACATTACTACACATCTATCAAATTCTGCTAAATTAGAGTAACAATTGATAAATACTAGGTATATCTGAGTGTATTCTGTATTGTATTCATTCAATACATCTGTCTGGTTATGTTGAAGTGTATTTTGAACCTAATTTCCGTCTTAAATTTGGGTTATTTAAGAGAATTGGTGAAGGCAAATTGCAAATTTCTGGAGACTTGACCCACAATGCATTAATACATCGGTTTGGCCTTTGTAATCAATTCCCATTTCCTTAATTTCATTATTATTCTTATACTCTGAAGAAACGTTATTTAAGTATTTTTGCCATTTCCGCTTATAAATATTTAATAAATCTTAACTTTTGTAGGATTTAAAGACAGTATATGGATTTCTCCTCCTTGCCTCAAGGTGTCTCTTTTATCCCTCCTTATCGGACGTGTACGTGTACACACCTTCCTTCCTTCTATTCCTGATTCCCAGATGATCGATATTGTTATTCCATAGTCCCCATCATGTGAGCCAACATATGTGACTACAAGCAAAGTGGTTCATAATACATAGTTTGGGGCCCTAACTATGTATGATAAATCACTTTGCTCAATTGCATAAACATCCATGGCATCTGATAAATTTATACTTAATGAAAATTTGAAGCTTTTAATATTGAATTTTATTACACATTAGATATCAGTGTGACTCCTTCACGAGTTGGTCTGTATATACAAAGAAATACCCTACAATTGCGTACATATTCGAATGTATGATAGGTAACTTAATTTTGTATATCCCATTTCATAAATTTCCCATTGTGAATATCCTGATGAAATAAGACAGCCATAAAGGATTTAACTTGTATTTCTAACCTCTCTAACTAATGCACCTTTACATATTCAGTCCAAACTTGTTTAACAGTTTCCCCTCATTCCTAAACATAATATGTGAAATTATTTTACTGGTCAGGTCAGCTCTATTCGAATATAGATAAACAATTGCATTGGTTACATTTCTGTTGGCCTTCGAGCATTTATACCCAACCAATTTGGCTTGGATGAGAAGCATACATGTACTATACTGAGGCAAATTCCCTTGGATTCCAATTTCAATTCGTAGAAACGAAGGGAAAGCAATCCTGTGAACAAACAATAATCCAAATTATAATGGAAATTTGATTGAAAAGGCTCCGGGGTGGCATGTCACACGATAAGTTTAAAATCATGATATCAATCAATTCTACCACAGGCATTCATTGTGGGAGAAGGGAGTGGAAACCGTGAGAAGGTAACACCTGGAGTAATGGAAAAGATTGATTGTGTGAACGGTCGTCGGTGCGGTGGAGAGTGAGAGGAGGTGCAGGAGGGGCCTGGCGAGGGTAAAGATTGGCTTCAGTATCTTGTTTGTGTGGATACAGTTTCGTGTCCTCCATGCCACATTGGATCCCGACTATACCTTCCAGAATGTGCACTGAATCTTTTAAAATTAAAGACACCCATATATATATATAATACACATTTCAAAAATTGGTTTTAGTAAACAATACTAATTAATTGGTTTGTCTGGGATTAATATTGATTAATATATTAGAGATGAAGGGAAAGGGAATGAATCAACTCAATCAAAAAATACCTCACATGAAATTCATACTATACTGTTTGCTGTACTGCTAAGCCATTGCTTTTATATCTGATCAATCTACATGATCAATGTAACTATTACCTATCAAGACTTAGGTATAGAGTTCAATACTATTTACCATAATGTGTCAATATGTGTATAAGTGTCTGTGATGCATTCCTCATCCCTCAACATGTACTATTTCATGATGTTGTTGTATATGTATGCAGTATGTTTTCATTAAACACCATGAACTCTTAGGTAGCTGAATTACCTAGGAGCCCTCTGAGCCTGTGTTTCAGGCAAGAGGCCGGCGGAGGGTTGAGAGAATAAACCTAACATTGGTTGTGCTTACAACATTTGAGTTATGGTTGTTCTTTGCTAAGTCCGAACCTGGGTTGTGTAAGAAAAACACTACAAATAGCATATTTATTGGTTGGCGACTCTTACGCATTTCACCGAGGGGGTGTGGCTTCATCAGAGAGTGGTTACATTGTGGTTTCATTGGGGGTTATATCAATAAATGAGCAAAATTTGCAATCATACAGAGTCAGCAATAATCGATTAGTTTGGTATTTACACAGAGAGTTCGCAGTGTCAGTCTATTGTCCATTAGTTTAGTTTAGTATACAATTTTAAAATGCATTAATTTGCACCGGAAATTAATTAATATAGTGTTATCTTTTATATTTGCCGTCTCCACTATTTCGTTTCTGAACACATTCATAAAGTTCTGCCTTGGACTCATTAACTATGGACACAGACTTGCAATGGTGCTGTGTTTTTTAGGAGTGGCGAGGCCGTGCCTACATCGTTCAATGACCATGTAGACAAGGCCCTCGTCATTCCTCACCACCTACAAAACCAGTACAAACCATCGCAAGGCTTACTGCAGAGCTTAACGCAGCCAGTGGAGACCACCCTTTATGTTCCCATAGCCCCTGTCATTATTTCAGTAGATATTGAAAGTAAAATGTCTGTTTTATACGGTGATAGAAATTATTTGTCAGACCAATGAGTATAAAATGTCATTCTATTCTCACCAGACGCATATAACCAGAATGCGTATTTGTCATCACTAATCACAAATTACTTGATAGTTCAATAATATATCAATTCCGTTATTGTGTAATTAAATATTATTAATTAAAAATACCTTGCCTTCACAAAATTGGTTTTTTTTTTATAGAATTCAGGATATTGAAGATAGGCAGGCGGTATTGCTTTCCTCTAGAGATCAGAATATTGTAACAAAAATCAATCGATATGGAGGCCCTTTAAATTGTTGAGTGCTGTAAAATTTAGTAAAGACCCATGAACTCAATGGTCTCCTCCCGAAAGCAAGATGTTTAGGGGGAAAGTGAAACTGAAATTAAATCTTACCCTCTCTTGACGATCGTATACCAACACACAACCGATTTGACCCCAGATTGCCCCCTAATTTGGGCCTTCCGATGAATCCTATGGTTTCATTTCAAATCCTGAATTATGTTTTTGAAATAACATCAACCAGGATTGGAAATGAAATCCTAGGATGCATCAGGAGACCCAAATCGGGGGGCAATCGGGGACCAAATCTGCTGTGTGGGGGCAGGGTCTTATTTCCTATATTGCATGAACCATGGTCACCCTCTGCTTCTCAATTAGGCACCCACGTAGTGATGGTTGGGAGATTTCCTGGGTGAAACCTCCGGATCAAAAGTGATAGTTATCTCCCTTCATTCATGATGACCCTCGACAGACATACTGCTTTGTTGCCTTAATATTTGACAATTTGGAATGTTTTTCACCAAAGCAAAATTGTATTTCACATAGTTATGTCTTCTTTATATGAATTTAAACAGTTTATATTAATGAACAGTTCACTACGTCTATTATATTGCCAACATAAACACACGTTCGTATTACAATCATTTCCTGAGATTGCATTGAAGGCAATTGTGTTAAATGTACTTGTTGTTAGCCAGAGTATTCATTCAACAAAACCTCTTACAATGTGTAGGGGAATATCCTCTGAATCACAATCCTCTAATAAAATTAGACCAACTTTTGTGCAGTGCCGGCATTGAGTTGGTTATTTTTGGTTTGTACCAAATTTTGATTTATAGTACTTATTGTGTATACCCCGGCTCGTTGTCCTTTTTGACCATTAGATGCCAACTATAATCCTTCTGTATATTTGCGATTGCATGGGACTTGAGAGCCGGGGTCCAACAAATTAAATTCGCATGTGACTAATTTGCAACCGATTCTAAGTTTGAGAATCAGATGTATTTCGAAACATGCACCAAATGATAAAACGTTGGGTGAAGAATCGGTGTTCATTCAAGATATGCAGCTAGTATAACCTTAACATTTGGAAATTCTTTATTTGATGGAAGAAATGTGTTTCAATTTAATATGTTGAGAGGTATTTCTGCAAGGTATTTCTATTTCGTTGTCCTTCATGTATGGTGCAATAATAATAATTCCTAAAGTAATGGCACATTCTTTCAATTGGTCTTTCTTTAACAAACCTGTACAATTATAGAGGAGATTGTGGAGGTTTCGATATAATAGATTTCATTCCTTTTCAGCCGATATATTCTGTCCGCCCTCCCTCCCCCCCCCCCCTCCCTCCCTCCACACTAACCGGTCCACATCGTTCTTTGTCCGTCCTCTTTTCCCTATCCCCGGTTCACGGTCGCATTATATATCCCAATGGCCAATATCCAGTTGAAAATGTGCGCCCAGTGTAATGGATGATGCAATAAACCCCTTCTTCTGCCGACTGAATGTTTCACATCCAACTCTTTCAATCCCACTATGGCAGAACAGATTGAAGGGAACTGGAACCTGGAACAATAGAAACATTTCATCGACATATTGAAAAGGGATGGGAATTTCCCATGGTTAGAAAATCATTATATTATAAACGATTGCATTCATTTGAATTGAAGCTTGCAAATAGAATGAAGTGCTTTGTGAAGCACGAAACTGCCCCCCCCCACACACACAGCTTGTAATTATCGGGTGCCAAGATTCTTTTATTCCGCATAATTAGACTAATATCATTGGCACATACTTTGAATGATAGAGAGATGCCTTTTTTATATACAAATATTCCATTTATTAAACACGTGATTCACTTGTCGTGTGTTTGGAAAACCATAGTTGAAGCACATTCGTTGGACTCGGCTACAAACAATATGTATTACATGAAACTCCATTTTGGCTAAATTGTGTCCATGTATATTTACTTTAGTCTCTTTCTCAGAACTATCTATATTACATATTATATAGATATATATATTTTTTAATTTTCATATATCGACCACAAGATTGATTATATTTTTATGATCAAAATCCTCAATTACTCAAATATACACATACACACAAAAGAGTGGGAACAAGGCAGAGAGAGTGAGTGAGTGCCAGTAACGAAAAAACCCTCAAATATCAACAACCTGTCACATACAATTAACCCACATGAGCTGCTCTGGCCCAGCATTACGAGCATCTGATAAAACACCAGCCCCTCACCACTCCAACAACCCCTGACAAGCTATCTCCACCATCGCTAACCATGCCATCATGCAACATGCGGTCCTCTCCAACAAAACTTCACAATACACCAGCCATATCCACCCAAAACAACACCACTACTTGTTGCCAAAGCCTTTCTGAGAAAGCTGGCTATTTTCAACATGTGCAAACAGTAATGAAGCAATTAGATTTCTAATTAACTGTCATAAGCAGGAAAATTAGCATGTTAAGTTGCGGTGGAGAGTCTGGAAGGCTACATGCATGCGACAGTGAGGCGACATTGAAACAATGTTTAAATAGGTAGTCATGGAAGGAATTGTGAACTTGCTTGCGTTTCCAAGGCTGAAACAATGGGTAAAAATAGTTCCCCCAAAGAATCACATTAGTAGCTCCTTTAGACAGGTCCTTAGGTGAGGATAGGAACACTTTATCAATGCACTTCAGGCGTGTCCCCTTACTCTGTGGTGTGTTCATCTCCGTATACATTAAATAATTTTAATCTGCAATAAAATAAATTGTTTTACATGATTGTTCATTGATTTACCGAAGCTCCAATTCCAATCGCTTCCAGACAAGCGCCGATATTTTACCTCTTTCCATCAAGCCAAACTCAAGCATATATTCCTCATTCCTCATCTTGTCTTCCCAAGAGGGCAAATTCCCGAAAAGAAGAAGTTTCCATTCGCTCAATGCCGATGAAGTTACCATGGTTACCGGGGGACAAAACTCTATGTGTTTCTATTGAATTTCTGCGGGTGCGCAATGCAGTAATTACATTGTTATTGATTAGGTAAAGACAAGGCGGGGTGATGAATTGATTTCCATATTTTATCAATCATAGCTCTAATTATTTCATTCCAGACCTCATTTCTTTGACAGGTTTATCCCTGTTTTTGTTTCACCAGAATGTACGGTGATTAGCTGCCGTAGAAAAATTACTATTGTACTAGCGTAAGGGAAATATAGGGTAACTTTGATGCATCTATCCTTCTCATCAAAGGTGCAATGAATCAATAAGAAAGATAATAAAGTGTTGAAAACTGGTTATTAAATACATGCAAGCTGTCGAAAATATATCACCATGACATTGTTATTCTCTAGTCTAACAAATGTATCTGTTATAACTTATGCTTGTATAAGGCAAGCCCAGAACAATAGTCCATATTTTGTCATAGCTACCATCTCCTAAATACCATGATCCTCCCAAGAAGCTTAATCTCCCCAGATGGTTCTGACACTTGTTCTTAGCTTATAGCACAAGGAATGGCAGAAATGTCTGTTATAAGCCTTCAGGCAAGAGACATGACATGTAATTATTCTAGGGATAAAAAAAAGCATTTATAATGTACATTTATCACCAACATGGAATGAATTGCATAGATGTATCACGACAATGAAGTAATAATACTCTTAAACATCCCAAGAAAAATTAATATAATCTTGCGAAGAGTTGTTGATCTTAACAGCGACCCTGATTTAATTTTGTTCTTAATTAGTTTCCCGGATAATTAAAATAAAACACACTCCCAGAGAGAAGCTTCATTTTACTTGTCTGCATAATTGACAGGAATATCAAATATATCTTAATTGTTATATACAAATATTAATAGAAATATATACATCTTCATGTCACATTTCATATATTATCATTAACTAAAGTGAATTATATTGAAAAAGGTGTTACGTTTCCGTACCATACGCCATTGGGGTTGATCTGTGGGAAAGTTATTGTTTATCCCTAGGTGTCGCTAATGCCCCATCGATCTTACCAGTAGGTGTGACAGGAGAGCCTAACATATAGACACCCTTCTATTCATGTGTACATATATATTTATACAACCTGGCAGATGATAAACATTATTGTTAGTAATTTATTGACTACATCTAAAATATCTGAGCTACAGCTAGGGCTTACTGACTGCCCTAGGTTGAAAATGGTATCCTGATACCTAAAACCTCATCTTAGCCATTATTATTGGTAGTATTTTGATTCCCCTAAAACTATTCACCAGGAACCAGGCAATTTTTTAAAAAACTAACCTAATACATCTTCATGGCGTCTTGATTATTTAAATTATTTCATTGAATCTAACATTAACCAACCATCTTGAATCTTACATCTGTCTACTTCTATGGAAGCAACGACCCTATACTTTAAGAGTGTAGGTCGCCCATCGTTCTGTTTAAAAAACACGGATCTGTGTCCATACTGATGGATAACAGCGCTGCCTTATTTGCTCCTATTAAAGTTGTTATTTGTTCAGTAGTATACCGCGCTGTACATCACTTGAGCACATCACCGTGTCACCATTTTTGTTACAATATAACATGTCAGTTGCTAGTTTAATCCCTTTAAAGCTGCATTCTCAGCTATTACCAACATAATCTCATCAAACCTATACTCAATGTTTAACCTATATGACTGAATCTATCATTATTCTACAAAAGGGTCTCCGAAATATAAACGCGGACTTTTATGAAACCCTGCGGCAAATAGAACCGGACAAAATCGTCCAGAACTTTAGTCAAATGAACAAAAAATAGAAAGTCTTTAGCTTTTGACCGATGTTAGCTGGGATTGTAGCGATAATAACCTCTAATAAGGTCTAATGTAGAAATTACTTTTTTCTAAGAGGAACTACTCTAAGATGGCATATGAAGTCTTATTACCAGCTGTATACTCATTTTGCCCGCATACATTTGTAGCAACACCCTAGCTTCAAGGAGCATATGCTATGTGTAAGACCAGTGCACCAAAGAAAATATCAAACAGAAAGTTAGTTTCGTAATCACGGAAATTTAAAAAGTGAAAGTGGCATTGTAAGAATGGCAAAGTTGAGGGAACGGTCGAACTCAAAGGAACATTGCTGATGCACGATACCAAAATGGAATGAATCTGATGAAGATGATAAAAATTATAGGGTAATGATGAGCGAATTAAAAGGGAACCAAATTCTGGAAGTTAAAAGAAAGTGAGGACATGAGATCGAAGAGAGGAACAGGGAAAGGCAGTGGAGGGAAAATGGCGCGACAAAAAGAGACACATTTGGGAGAGAGATGAAGACGGAGGAAGATGAAGAGGGAGGAGAATGGAGAGGGAGGAGAGACGAGGGATAAAGGAGAAGTCAGTGTAAGAAAACGAAATCTAAGTATGGGAGATGAGAAACAGGAGCAGGATGAGCATTAGGTGGAAGTAGCAACATTGAGTGAATGAACACTAGGGCATTACAAATACCATCACTTCCTCGCCTTACTCCTTCTTCTCCTGTGGTCCCAGGAGGCTAGCATCCTGCCACAGCCAGAGCCCCTGTTATTGTGTTACCGTCCACTGATTATTACATTGTTGAACCACCTACTCTTGTGCTTATTGTGGATGCAGTACCAGCTTCTGCTCTCCCTGCATTCAGCCATTCGAGCAACTCCGATGGGGCGGACGCATGCGTGAAGGGAATGGAGTGTCCTGTATAAAAGATTTGTCTGTCAGATGTGATCATGATGGGTCCAGTCGTCCTCCTCTCATCGCTGTCATACTAAAAAGGACTAGCCGACAGTCAGCCCCAGCCCCAGCCCCCACCACCCTACCCAAGCTTTCCCCATATGACAAGCGGATTTTGCCTCCGTCCGACCACATTATAGATTGGTTCGTTCCGATGGTACAAAAAAAACAGGGGAAAAAGTAACCATGGCTGTATTTGGTCTAGTTCGGTAATGGAATTAACGATCACAGGGATAGTGTTCAATAATTCAATAATTCAATAAAGTATAAAGATATCATAATGTAAAAGAACTAAAAATGGTGAAGGGATACTGGAACTTGGGGGAATGTAAAATGGATTAAGTAATTACCGGTATAGATGAAACAAAGTTTGGGGCTCAAATATGAGAGGAGATGAAGAGGGTAATGAAGGAAGTAATGGGGCATAACAAGGTAATAGAGAAAGCCTCGGTAATCGCGAAAGTTTAAAAATCGGTGAAAGATATTGGAGGATAAAAAGGTCCGGCAAAAATAGGTACAGATGCAAGAGTATCCGCGTATCATCTGACCTGAGTGCGGTAACCAGTATCTTCTTCTGAAATTAGATGGCACAACTTTTAATTCTTATCTTTCTTTTGTTATTTCTTTGTGATAATATTTCAAAAGAAACAAAGTTAAGGAGAGACGCTTCGTTACATTTGTCCGGGTAGAACACTGCATTTCGCACGCTTCATTACAGACTTTGGATCACAATGATGGCATTGTAAAGCTCATTTTCCACAGTTAAAGTCTTTCAAATTTTCCCGAGGGTCTCTCTTGAGCAAAGTATAAGATCCGCGTGACGAGAGAGCCATTACACTATCAGGCACTAGGTAAAAACCTGCTCTCATGAAGCTTAAATACAAGCCAAGTGACTCAGACTAAAAACTTTCATTTTTACATCCTTACTTTCTCCAGTCCGAAGCATACTGGGGACGTGTTTTAAATGCCCCCGAAAAAAATATTTAAAGTGTCCCGAGAGCTTACTTTAAGAAACAAACTGACATTCGTCAGTAAAAGATGTGATGCTTCATCGTGAAACTAACAGCAAAGAAAATGATAGGAAAGCTTTTCTTAACACAATTCACTCTGAATAAAAATTGAAGAAACATGGTTTAAAATTACATTCGGACATAAGTTCCTCTTGGATTCCCAAACTCTTCCTAATATTTGGCCCCGGAGAGCACAGGTCGCAACAGGTCGCAACAGGTCGCAACAGTAAAGAGTCCTACTCTTGAAAGCGAGTATTTACTGCAACACATATCATCCATATGGTAGGTTACGGAGTACATCTTGTTTACTCCCATAGAACATATATATTAAACATATTCGGCAGAAACATTTATTTAGATTAATTACTTTGGTACTGAGATAATGTAATAATTGGCAAGTTTCTCGCGAAAGATAACAGATTGCTGCCGTTGGTAGATTTTAAGCATTCTCCATTAACGACAATCAAAAACTGAAGAATTCCTAATTTTTGTTCCGTTCTTTTCCGGCACATCTGAAAGTCCGTTGCCCAAATCGTGGAGGATTTCAGCCTGTTATTTTGCTGCAGAGCTTCATAAACGTCTGCGTTTCTCTTTCGGTGGCCCGCCGAAATCATTTGCTGTGGTGGTTTTACTTATTATCGCTCAGTGGCACTCTCTGTTTTCTTTCGGTAGATTCGATTTCAAAGGCTTGTATTTACAAATAACAGCAACAAAATTGTGATAACTTCAGTCCTATCCGTCAAACAATCAGCACCTTTGGTAAGATATTTTGTCGTAATGGCTGAGAATACAGCTTTCAAAGAGATTCATATTGTTGCTATTATCTGGAAATTGTTCTATGGATAGTTCCCGGTCATTGTGGCGGGAGACTGGGACCTCCGACGTCATACATCTACGTCAGACTCTCACGTCATCTCAGACGTCCTCTAATTTTTCTCAGCTTTCCAACTACATCGGGGATTTTTTGTTCCCGCCCACTTCCCTTTTAACATCATATAAAAAAGTAATTTTTAACTGACTTCTCGTCAAATCTCTTCACAGACAATTGACATTTCTCCCCACTCATGCTGAAAATATATCGAAATATAATCATTCATCCCGACTAAGAAATAAAACATTTAAATCGAGTCTCAGTCTTCGGTCTTAATGATCAACTGAGTTTAAAGGCCTTCTCTTGTAAATGAAACAACTCTCAGAGAGAAACAAATAACAGCCAAGCCGGCCACTGGCAATAACATCTATTTCTCTACTCCATTACTTGGATATATATATACTTAAGCACTAAGATGGGTGCAAATCATGCAGACGCTGACCGTAGCTTATTAATGTTTATGTGAAACGTGAAATACGATGTATGGTGATAGCTGTTACTTTGAAGGTAATGTTCCCCATCATAAACTAGAACTAAGCACATAACAAGTACTCGCTTATGTTTACTGCAAATGTCCCAGAATGAGGACAAGGAATTGAGGAAATCAAATAATGATTCGTCCAGCCATGCTATAGGCGTGAGGGCCATGAAATGTCAGTCGAATATAAAATGTATATTATTAAACTAGAATTGAATAACAATTTTTTTTAATGAGTTGCCTGTGCCAGCTAAGTTTAGACGAGGATCAGTCAGGAGTTGCCTGCTTTCCACCTCGTTTAAGGACCATGAATTAATAGGATTAGTTCGCACATAACACAGAATTTTTTTGAAAAAATATATAACAAGGTGGAATGGGATAAGATGGTTATCATCAACATTAATCAACACAGATATAACAATTGATTAAATCAATTAAAGGTAAACAATAAAATAGCATAAATTTATTACCTTACTGGTCGGATGTTTGTTGTCATGACCGACGCCTTTGTATATGGGTCAGATTTTCAGAAGATGTACAATTCAACTTCGCCAATCTTCTCAAATACAGTTCAACCTAACCAAACAGATGGCTAGAATCAATGCAATGCTGAATATACTCGAATGTACCTAGTATTGACAAAATTGCAGCCTAATTTAGCAGAATGAACTAAATGTGTACAGCTGACAATTGTGCATTTCCTGAAAATCTGACCCATATGTGACAGGTTGTTGTTAGTAGAAATGATGCCACTCAGCTTTGACCTATCGTTGTGTTTCGACCCTCCACCCCCTGGCCACGTCAAACCTATGGCTTAAAACATTATTCAAGACTTAATGATGTGCCCGTCCTATAGGTAACCACCATCGGAAGGATTATACTTGTGGGTACATGGACACACTGAAGTATTTGAAATATATCGTTACAAAACTCAACAATATATTAAAGTGACACTTCTCACTGTTCTGGCGTTGATTCATGAGTAAAACAATTTCTACCCAATCGTCTAGTGTCTGGGGCACCTTAACTAATCTTGGTGATATCAAAACTATCTAATCCATAGTAAAAAAGATATTTGGTCACAATACTGAGGAAATCCATTTTGGTGTGAAGGTTAAAATTCAAAAGTGCCAGTTGGTTTGGCATCTAGAGTTGTGGAAACCCAGGTTGGGCCCCATGTCACTGTATCTATTTTGGGGTATGGTCACAGAGACAGGATGGTGATGGCTCAATGAAGATTGAAATCAGTTTCTTCTCTGTCTGGCATGGGGGTACCACATATATGTCTTTTATGGTGGCTAAACCCTTTCCTCTACAATTGGAAATGGGTAGTGGCTTCTGGCCCATTCATCACACATATTCAATGATTTATTAAATGAAAATACAATGTCGATGCTTTGTACTTCAGATAATGCAATACCTATCCTATATGATTACACTGAAAAAGTTTCAAGAGATTTCATGACTACTGATTTTAATGACAAGACTTGTGAACTTTTCACAGAAGGTTTGTCTATTGTAATTGAGTTCACTTTATCCTTTTTTCCTACCAGAAGTTTTAACTGTGATTTATATGGAAATAAAATTGATACATACACACAAATACATACTTTAAAGATACACATAATTATACATTTAAGGAGGAGGCAAATATCATACCTCACTCACACAGCAATAGCATCATCAAATTGCATAACAAATCCTTACTTAATATGTTTCTTCCTCAGCTACTTTTCCTCGCTACGCAGCTGATAAGGAACTTTTTAGTAACGAATTTCGTATACGGACAACGCTAATTTGTATTGCTATGCAGTATGAATTTCCTAGCTAAGCAAGGAATACAGTTTTTTAGTCAACAGGCCTGGTTACATCCGTCCAACCATTATTAACCAGGTAGGGCGGATGACCACCACAAGGTGAGCCATGGCTGTGAATCGAATTGTAAATAAGATAAGATAAGATAATTCTTTATTTGCCATAGGGATGTTTCGACAAACAGGTTGTGGTCATCTCAAAAAGATATCTTCCCGATCATACCCCTGATATAAAAACAACCTTACCTGAATAAAAATTTGGGGAAAAAAACCTACTTAATCCCATTCACTCCTCTTAACTCGTACAACCACATAACCCCCAACATCGAAACTCACCCACCCTCTGCTTTGATATATAATATCGTTTTAGATTTTTCCTCCTGTCCTTCAACTAGTTTTCTCCTTTTATCGTCCATTTATATCCTTCTAAGCCTCCAATGAAATTAAATAAATCTATTCTCAACATAAAGTTCCTGTTTCATTCCACAATTGTTATTTTTTATCAAAACAAAATAAAACAAATTCAAAACCGACATTTTATAGATAGTTTCTCCAAGCTGCCTCGGGTGTTTCTCTTCAATCCATAACATTGCAATACATCCTATTTGCTTGAGTCTTGAAACTAGAGTCTCTACGTCCCGTTGGCATTGCTAGTGTTAAAAAAGTAAATTATGTCATTACATGCTAAGGCGAACTCGCCTTTGTATAAGTATTGATCATGTATTCAAAGGCATGCACAACCTTCAAATGGCTACCTCTGCTTGATTCCTTCTGCATCCAAGATGTCATTCTGAGCCGCCAGTGTACAGGCTCTTTTATCCTTGAGTAATTGGTAATTGCCATGACAACGATAGATTCCTAAGCTAATACCCAGGATTGGTCGTCATGGAAATCATGAATAGACAATGTTCATTGCATACTAATTCAGGGGATGTTTTATCTCCTTGTTTATGGGCTATTTGTGCTCAGAATATGTATACACTAAGAATGTTGATAATGATTTGCGTAGAGTGAAACCCAAATGCATGCCTATAGGATTCTTTCTTAACTCAAAACTCAAAAGGTATAAGACAAAACAGATATCAAATAGCTATCTATAAAAAGAATGGCAATATTGCATACAGGAGAACTTAAGTATCTTTATTACTGAGGAGAATCGATCGGGAGAATATTTAACAATGTCAAATGCGGCTGAATATTTAGCTCTCACATCATGAGAAAAAAAGACATGAAGAATGTAACTAAAAGTAGAAATACCACCCACATCACAGCAAAAGGCTCGAACACATAATCCCTTCTTGGCCTGGGGCATCTCTAGTAGTAATTTCCTTGACCCCCAATATCTATCAGCACAAACAGCAGATTGGCTAAGCCTAAACGCCCTGGGCGAAAATACGAGTAACTGAAGAACACAGTCATAGAGAGAAAGAAAAAAGACCTAAAAATAGTAAACTACTTTTGCTCTCTTCACTCACTAAACACCTTGAGGTCAGAAATGTCAGCAGAGGTCGCGCAGGCCAATAGAAGTCACGAGATTCTCGTTAAAAACCATGTGTTGACGTGATTTTAGCTAAGTGAGAGGCCGTGACCAAAATCCTGAACATTCTCCAAAACTGTAGAATTCTCTCCTGGATGACATTGTTAGTTCAAGACGGTACATTAAGAATGGATGTATATATGTGTTTAAATCATTAATAGTAAGTCTAACCAACATAATTCATTTGATTTTCGACCTTACCTAATTGTTGATTTAGTTTTAGTTTTTCTGTACAGCTGTACGCATTCTGAAATAGAAATAACATTCAGGGATAAATGTCCCTGGGTTATTACTTCTTCATAGTCTTGCCAATTCCATAATGTTATCATAAGTCCGTGATATGATCTTTAAAATATTCACTGCATGCAGAAATAAGCGGATATTCCATTTTTATGAATCATTGAAAACTGGTTTATTGATGCAACACCCCTTTGTTCAATCCAGATAATAACGAATATAATTTCTTCAACAAATGAGTGGTCTTTGTTTGGGGAGAGAAGGGCAAATATGTTCAGGGAATAAAAGTACGGTATAAATCGATACATTTTACATTTTAAAATAGACAATAGTTATTATAAATAATTCTGTTACCCTCCTTCCACCTGGATGAGAGCTAATGCATTATGCGTAATCTGGTCCAAAGATCTTAGTATAAGGAAAACATTTTTTTTGTGAAGGTCAGGTGTAACACGCCTCGTCTGCCTATTAGATTTAGATTTAGATTTAGAAACTTTTATTGTCGATATCTTATCGCTGACAGAGACCGGTTCTCCAACTAAGGGAGGTCTCCATGTTCTCTGATGGTTTTACATTATTCATGTCATAATAATACCTATTAGACAATAGTTATTAAACATATATTTACCAAACCCGACTACGATGTTTCTGACCCCTCATCTGACCTCGTTCTGCCTTCGTAATTCTTTCCTGACAGACCCAACCGCTCGTATCCTCCCATCTCTTCATCCAACTGCTCCCTTTCCATCCCTATCGTCCATCATCGATAATCACCCATTCATCTCCCATATAACATCCGAGGGTTTGCCCTACCCACCCACACTGATTCACTACCACGCCCTTCTTCCCTCCCTTGCCCCTATCCATCTTTCTCTTAATATCTGATTTGCGCCCAATATATGAAGGGGGAAACTCTAAACTGATTATTCTCTTTGTTATACTTGCCTTCCCCTCCACATCTGGATTTGATTCCATCTATAGATTGCTAAGTTTGTTTTGGGATATTTTCTTTAAATCTACAATTTTCCCCTATCCGCCGGCGCCCACACTTCCTTCTTTGCCTCAAGACCCTTCCAAACGGTGCGGGTGTTTTGACTTTTGCAAGCTCTGTCTCTTTGCCCTTATTCGTATGCAGACTTTATTCTCCAAAATGCCCTTGCCTCGTTTATCCAGTGCATCAACCTTTGCGCATGCGCCTCGACCCTACCTCTCCTTACGTCTGCCCCCACCTGTATAGCACTGCTTCAAAAGGTACCCAATATCACCAAGAGGGGCGCCACGGGATCCTTGCCCTTCAACTATCCATGTAAAAGCAACTCTGAGACCTTGCTTCAGGCCGATTGCTAAGCGCATGCGTGAGAGGAAGTGCTACCAGGCATGCGCCAAACTTCTATGCATTCAAAGTGTCCTTTTTTAACCGACTTAAAATAGCAACCAGGGTTTTTTCTAACCTACCACAGATGCAATTTTCTTCGCGCTTTAAAGTGACCTGCTCTTGCTCTTGGAGTAACGTTAGCTGTATTCACTAGAGGGCAGTAGTGAGGCAACATCCGGCTGTGATGACCTGATCCGTGAGGCTCATACAAATTGCTCTTTTTTCTATGAATCTTCCCAACCAGATCATCGCCTTACACGTCCCGCGAGACCTCGTGAATCGCCTAGCTTCAGATTCCCGAGCGCCGTGGCAAATAGTGATAACCCGCTGTCCTCGGAGCATCCCTGCCTTCTCATCACTTTTCATTTTCCATTTTTATTTTCATTGATGGCTGAGGCCCTTGGGAAAGTCACCGGAAGAGAAGGGCTTTTATTGATCTCCTCGAGTGGAGAGTTCCTCTCCTTGCTACTCGTCCCGCCTGAGAGCGACTGACCAGGGAGAACTGATCGTGTCACGATGGAAAACATGATTGGAGGAGAATGTGGCCCCCTTTTCCTCTACTACCTCTCCTCACAGGAGCCTGTTGTTAACATTGGGAGAGAGTGGTAAAGTTAAGGACGTCTAATATAAGGATTTATGAGTGGTCTCGTCGGGTCATGCTCTGTTCGAGATCAGCGAGTGGCAATGCTAAAGCAGCGTCCCATGACTGATAACCTCTTACCCTTCAGTGAATATATCAACCTGCTCCCTCTTAGGGATAGCCGTGCTTCCATCATAGTAACCGCTTATATTAATTCTAGTCCTCCCACGAGGCGGGACTTAACTTGTGCATAACGTTAGAGCGCTGCATATATATCAATTTTATTTTGAAGATAAAGAGCCTGACAGTAAAGGATATTTATGGATCTACCCTCTGGTGTATACTAGGGGATTTCCCCAAAACTGTTTATTACACCTGAGTAATTGGTTTGCATTTTAACAAGTAATATTCCCAACATACCTTTTTATATCTGTGAGACCGTGGTAATATGAAAGACTAAGCCTTGATAAAAAGGAAAGCGATGTATACTGTAACTGATAATCTTCGGGTGGCCAACAAGATGCGCATCTCTATCATTATAAATGCCCACATTTCTACCTTTGTAAAAATAAGATTAAGATGGGAAAGAACGTCATCCCAGTGATAGGTACTAAAACAATTTACATTTATCTTCAAATTCTATTTTCTTGCGCTTTATAAATATGATTATATACAATTAAGTTTTAACTAAAATTGCCATGAAGGACCTATTCACAGGTTAATTCTGAAAATATCTTAATAAAATTATGTCCATATATCTCTATATAAATATTTATAACCATGCGATCCTTTAAGAATTCTCAAATCAATGATTTACCATATCCAGCAATCTATAATGTTATATCAAATCAAACTAAAAAACGATAAATCTACTACAAGTATTAAATTTAATTAATCTCCAGAGCAAGTCTGTATAGACTCTTGGGTGTTAGACCAACATTTCTTAGACACGATCCTGGCCCAATCTTTATCCATAATCCCGAAGGATTTATGACGGTCTATCTTCCAAAGCTTCAGATTTAATTAGGACACTATTGGATTCTTTAATCTATTCTTTGAAAAGCTGGCAAGACAGCCTTTCAATCATCTAAACCCATGTGTAATCCCCCCTACTATCCCCCCAACGCACAGTTTATCCCTGTCCGCCTGCCTTACCCCTTACGATAGATCTATGCGTATTGATACATGGATAATCTACTGGCCTATGGATAAACCACACCACACAAAGCTTTATGGGGCAGTCTGAACTTAACTTTACATACAGTGGGTCAGATTTTCCCAAAATGTACAATCGCGAGCTCAACACATTCAGGAAAATCTGCTAAATTAGGCTGAAAAATGATGAATACTGGCTACATCTGAATATATTTAGTGTCGAATTGATTTATTGTATCAGTTTTGCCATGTTAAACTGTATTTTGAAGCTCATTTCTGTCTTGAATGTGGGCTATTTGAGAGAACTAATGAAGGCGAATTGTACATTTTCTGAAAATCTGACCCATGTACATTCCATACTTAAATACTTATGAATTATCTATGTGAAGTAAGGTATATTAAATGAAGAACATTTGAAGTGAGTGTCTATAATTAGTAACACAATTTAAGCCAGTATGATTTTTTTAAATCTCAATTATCTGTTTTCATTAAAGGTCCCATCCCATATGCTGCAGTCATTGCCCATGAAGTTTCTTTCCTGAGTACCTGATATCAAACTGGTTATTCATCTAGTTGTGCATACAATGAAGGCCTGTAGCCTTGACTCTAATATGACACTAAATGTACCTAATGTGACTATAGGTTGTATGATTAAGAGATCAACCTTGCATTGACTCTAATGCACGTAGATAAATCATGGCCTTCCCGGGATATGTGAGGGTTACACCTATATTGATTTGCAAATGGCTTCTGACCTCTACGTTCAAAGTGTCTGACATTTGCCATAATGAAAACATGTGTACTGCTCTTCATTTATTCATTAATAATAAATACATTGGCATAATTGGCATTGATTTGGCCTGTAAATGAAATAAAAAAAAATTATTTCAAATACGGCTGAGTAATAAATTTATAAGAATTCGAAATGACAGTTTCCATTACAGATGCATGTTTTGAACATTTGATTGCAATGTGTCGCACCGTAACATAGACAGTTGTCAGATATCTAATAGGCAACTTAATCTAATGAATGTCATGTCAAAATAAGGTCTTGGCAAATCCCTCGTGCTTGTTTTTCGTTAGCAAATGTAGGTACAACAGAACCCGCAGTTACTGCAGATGTATCGACAGAGTTAACATGTGCCATCACAAAAGCGTAATCCCTCCGTGACACGGTGCTAATAAATGGGTTAACATTAAGCTCATGGTAGTACAAATATGCCAGGCTCGTGTAGGGAAGAGATATGTTTTTCTCCTTCTTGTCACATGAGTGTATGAGCTGCACAAATTATCCGGCTCCTCCGTCATCGGCGCAATGTAACTAATTGCCGCTGGGTGGAAATAAAAGAGAAATAAATAATCCTGATGAGCATTCTAAGCAAATACCCTGTGCTTAGCCTCCCACTGGCCCAATTCCACCAATGATATACTGGTATGTAGGCCTCTACCCATGGGTATGCTTGTCCGAAGTGGCCGTTTCCCTTAGATAGTCTAATATAGAGAGAGCATTCTCTCTATTCTTTGATTTTAGCAGACAATGAGAGACATTCTGGGTATGAGTATTTGTAAATACTTGAATTTGCATGCATGTGTATACATATATGTAATGACCCTTGGTTACCGCAGGGGAGGAGAAATAACGACAAAAAGATCAAATCTATATTGCAATTACTCTGTTTTTCTGTTTTATTACGACGATGGACATTAGACATAGTGGAATTTGGTACATAAGAATAAAGGTGTTGTAAAAGGTAAGATTAATAGTCCAGGCAATCTAGCTCAAAAAACCCAAAATGTCAAAAAAACTAGAACAGAAATGCGGTTTTCACCATGCATTACCTTAAGGTCCCTAGATTAACATACTAAAAATGTAGAAAAATCGTTCGTTGGGAAATAGGGGAAAATAGCCATTTTCCAAAATGGCTGCCATGGGCTAAGTGCTAAACCCAAAACCAATGTAACTTTTGATGGAAACACAGCAAATCAATGAAATTGGTGTCTAGGATAGGGTTTTTAGGTATGGCCAACACAATGGTGACATTTAAAATCATGTAAGACTTGGCCTACTAACCTAAATCCAAGATGGCTGCTACCAAATAATCTTGAAGTTTTGGGAAAGTTCATAACTTTTGATAGAAAAATAGTATATGGCCAATTTTGGTGTCTATTATGGGGTTTTCGGGTACACCCAACACAAAGGTGACATTTAGAATTGTTTTAGACATGGCCTGATAACCCATATTCAAGATGGTCACTCCTGAAACTCAGATAATGATGTTGCAATAATTCATAAATTCGATAGAACCTTAATACAAGTTTTAATTTGGTGTCTATTCAGTACATACCTTCAATGGACTGCTATGTATAGATTTTTTTATTATTATTATTATTCATTTAAGGCCAATACAATATTTAAATAGTTCACATGAAAAAACACACTGTCCACTAATTGAGGCGTTGCATTGTTATTAAAATTAGATTCGAGTAAATCTCACTGTGTACTTCATTTACATTAGGAATACAGTCCTCTCTCCCACTATCATTTACTACTAAAAATGGCATAATATGGACTGCCTTATTTCATAACTTTCTTTATTTAACTGGCTTCGTCCAATTAATGCCATACAAACAAAACTAAAATTACCCATTACCAATCACATGAAATTCACTTATATCATCCCAAACAAATGCTAAACTATAAGGCTCTGCCAGAACCAGTCGATATCTCAACCATACAACTACAATAAGGTCATACATTCATTATACAGTTCAAACAATTTCTGCCCTGTAAATATTGTTTCGCCAAGTCTTAAGTTTTAGCATAAACATATCCAGATCCAGTCTTAGGTCTAACAGCAATTCATTCCATTTAATCTTCCCTGTATAAAAAACACTTCTTCTCATTCTTTCAGTTCTTGGTCTAATAATGTGTAGAACAGGACCTATACTCTATTCCTGAGATTTAAAGCTTGCTCTACATGGTCAAAATTTCTTTGTCTTTTGTGTATTAGTTTTAAACATGCGATTTCAGCTCTCTCCAAAATAGGAAGGCGTCTTGACTTGTCTTGTTGGAATTATGACTGCGTGTATAAATGGCAACTGATTGCACAATGGCAAGCCAAGTACAGATGTCAAAATGTGAATGTCCCAGACCCCAACCTTTGTTGATCCAAGCTTGGGCTCTGGCTTCAGAAATATTTCTTGTTGGTCCTGTTGCAATGGTAGCATAAGAGAATGAGTATATCTGTGTCATCTGCAACAACAATTGTGTCTTTGTGAGCAGCAGTAGCCACAATAGTTTCGACAATAACAACATCAGCATCACCTCTGGCATGAATAGTCCCACACCCAGCTTGTACCAAGGTGTCACTCAATAAGTTGATGAATCAGTTTGTTTTATGTGCTTCCCAGGAAGACATCCTTCTTCACAGTCAGAGGCATGTCTGGCTCAAAGTGTACAGGAATAGTGGTTTTTGACGCTCTTCTCAAGTGAGTCATGTCCTTTACTGATGGTCCATCACAGTACCCATCAAACACAGTAATGCATGCACCATACTTGGCTTTCACATAATGAACATAATTGCCACAAAGGCAGTAATGCTTGATGACACTTTACTTCATGCCAGAGTGCATCTGCTAAAACTGCCTTGTTTGCTAGCCTAGGGTGCCTGCAGATTCAAAAAGAGCTGTAGGGTAGCTGCAAAGCTCATACTTACACAGGTCCTGTGTGTCTATATTATCTCTGGCAGCAACTAGAGTCAACCTCTGAAAGAGCATCTGTGGGTCAATCTGCACGGCCTCTTTGTTTATCACCAAGGCTGCTTTTGATCCAAGTGTTGTAGCTTGTTGCTTTCATTTGAATGAATATTCTGCTACAGCTTTTCAATGACCTTCGGTCCAACAACTCCAGCTTGATTGACATTTACTTTTGCTGAAGCCACTACACCTGAGACAATATTATGTAATGTTCCATCAGTCTTTCTGAAGGGGTTTCTTCTTTCCAGAAAGTTGACTAGCTTGTCAGTGTCTTGACAATCACACTTTTGTTGAGTATTTGAAGCTTCTAGTTGCTCACTGGTGTGATATGTGATGCCAGTGAATCCCTGCATAGCTTGATTCATGTCAGAACAAGCAGGAATAGAATTGATCCAGGTCACTCTTTGCAACTCTGACATACCCCGCCCTCTAGTCAGACCACCAGTAGTTTTGATGCTGCGCATCAATACCTGTTCAATTATGAGATCAGTGGAAAGACCGCCCCAAAATCTGTCACTACGGCAAACAACATGTAGACCATCCAAGAACATAGCATAGATATCAGGGTGATCTTTTCAAGTCTGGCTATGTTCTGTAAATAGACATATAAGGTTTTGGTATATAAGTTGTGCCCTGCAGCAGCAAGATATGGAAGCATTTCTTGCAATGATGCAAGGTGGAGTTTCCAATTACCTGTTCTTTCTGCTCTCAGAAAACACTTCAGGTTATCGACCATCTTCATATACTGCAGCCAGAGACAAGCAGTACAACTTTCTTCATTTTTCTCCTTTTCTCCTTCCAATATATCATTGATTTTCTTTAATGTGACTCTTCTTCATCATGTGAGTCTTCCTCATCTATAATTGTTCCTGAGAGCAACTTATGGAATATTTCCTTTGTATTTGCTATAAGATTTTCCCAATTATTTGTATCACCAAGATAGTTGTCTTCAGAACTATCGCTTGGTTCAGAAGGGCACTCTTTTGGCCCATCTGCTTCAAAAGAAGGTTCAGTCTGTTGCCTCTCTGTTGATCCATCAATTTGTGCAGCTTGAGAAATGTTTGGCAATGGAAGGTTGAATGCATCTCTGAGCAGTAGCATATTTAAGGCTGCATCCACAAGAAAATGGCCTAGAGCTATGAGCTCTGGCCATTGCTTTGCCACTGAGCATGTGTCCTACTGCATTGCTGCCATAGACCATTTCAAGGCCCTCATAGAGACCAGAATTCTCCATGAGGTGACCTATACATCCCAAGAAGCTCATTTCTGTGTGCAGTCCACCAATTTGCAATACAACCCATTTTAGTTTGCTATTATGAGGCTCATTGGTAATGATCGTATGAGCCTTCCACCATAATGGTTGACCATTACTGAAGCAGTTTCAGTTCACTCTCAGTTTCACTCTCAGCGTCCCTCCAAGTTTTATAACTTAGAGGTGACTATCTTGGAATCAGGTTATTAGAATGTTTTACATCATTTTAAATGTCACCACTGTGTTTAGCTTACCTGAAAACCCCATGTTAGAGACCGAAATAGGCCCAATATTATGTTTCTATCTTTTATTTTGAGCTTTGCCAAAATTATTGAATTTTTGTTGGCGGCCATCTTGGATATGGGCTATTAGGCAAGATCTAGCATGGTTTCAAGTGTCACCACTGAGTTGGGCATACCTGAAAACCCCATAATAGACACCAGAATGGACTGTATGCCATGTTTCTATCAATTTTGGGGAGATTTTTCATAAATTATTAGATTTTCAATGATTTCCCAACGAACGATTTTTCTACATTTTTAGTATGTTCATCTAGGGACCTTACGGAAAGGCATGGTGAAAACCGCATTTCTGTTCTAGTTTTTTTGACATTTTTCATAAATTGACTGGACTATAAGGTGTAAAGAAGTAGGTAAGAATAAAATGTAGTATACTGAATTCCATTGCCACCTTGTGGCCATCACACACATAATAAAGGGAGAAATAATGTGCGCAATGCGCGAGAAATACATGCGCAGCATGCGCGTACATATAAGCATATATTATATCAAGATGTAAGTAGTATAATGAAAGTAAGGTTAAAACATGGCACTACACACACATATATATACAGGTTAAGGAACAAGTTGGTTTCAGTCACTGGGAATATTGCACGAGTTGCGTAGCTTGCGTATGCTTTTAATGTTATAAATGGGAATCATTTCTGAGATTTAAAGTTGAATTTCGGGCCTAAAACTTGGTAAAAACGCATTGGTTGCTATAGCTAGCCACATAGCACACTAGTGAAATACGCACTGTGCATAACTCTAGATACGTTTACGTTGTTCTCAGAGCAATGCGTATATAATAAATCCATGTTAAATTAGAACTTATAGTGTCATATACATCATATTTCATATAGGTATGAGCAGCCTCATTCATCTGACAAAATACATCAATATATACAAAACGTAACGAGACGTTAATATGCGACAGCTTTCTTGATGCAGCTATTTTCACGAGTGGGCATTGGCCACGATTAAAAACTATTTGTATTAATATCACATATCACAATTGGAGATTGTTAATGTTCTTTATGACAAACAATTTCGCATATGCACTCTGTTGAGAGTGATAACAACCTGGCTTGTGATATATAAATAATCAGATTGAGGTAATTGCCGGCACCTTCATTCCATAACCATCGATACACTGATAAATACCACTACTATCTACACGGATAACCTTAAGCATAGGCCAATGTGTATATCATTGGGTGCCAATGTCTCTTATCACGGCTGTTTCCGTACCAACAGTTGCACATTTAGACAAGACCCTTTTCCACTATCCTATGTAGCCGTTGAATAATTAATTCCATTGTATAATTGTTGCTTATTGTCGTTGTCGTCCAAAGCGAGTTTATATGTATCGGCACACTACAAAAAATACATGGTCTTTCAGGTTACTTGAGAGCCTTACAGGTCTTCTCCAATACGAATACGATGTTCTTGTCTAATAGTTCCCTTGAATGAAAATCCTTTACCTCTGGAATATGTTGGGAATGCTGTCCTTTCAATTAACATTATGTACTGTACATTTAACTGTCATATATCTCTTCAGACCAAACAGCATAAGAAGGTTTTGACTAATCGTTGTCATCTTTGTTGTTGTTGTTGAAACTTTTATTTATCAAGGGTTTGAAAATGTTGGTTGGTCTAAACTCCCAACATAGGGAGAATTTCAAGCCCTACCGGACACTCTTTTTTCCTCGGAATGTAAGGGTAACAATACCTGGTCAGTTTCTTGGCGTCCAGGGGCGGGGGGTAAAAAATGGTCAAGACTGACTGAGAATTTCTTTTTGGCATACCATGAAACTAGGTTTTCTGAGAGATTTTGTGCATAAATTGGTCAGGTTATCTCTGGATATTAACTGAGCTACAGGAAATGGGCGAAATGAATCCCAACATAAGCATACCGCGAGTATGCCAAATCATTTATTCCAATTCTTTCCAATTCTACTGAATATGTCTACACATATTGTGGCTTCTTTCTTCATAATAAGGTAGATACATGTATATTTATCTGTCTTAGAGTCACAGATGTTTGATTGTAAATAATGATGGATTCGAAATATGTTTTATTTAGTGGACATCATTCTATTTGTAGAATACATTACATAGTTATCATTAACTTTACCATATCAATGATGAATAATTATTCGCCTGCTGGTTTCTGTAGTTGAGACTGTCTATCATATATGGTAAAAGTTGACAAATACATAATACAAAATATTTAATTCCAAATGGAATTTCTCTTGTATTATAGGCATATGTACGGTATGCATATTCAGGCATATGCATGGGACAAGTATATTGGCTGGAAACATGTGTGAAGCTTATAAAGTCATATTTGAACTTGGTACATCCAAGAAAGAAATCTAGGTTGACTCATTGCATTAAAATTGGCTTTGATAATTACAACTTCTGTATAATTATATCATTCAAGAGGATGTGCCGTGAGTATGCCACCCTTTACAGGGTGTATATCATGTATCTCATGAAACATACAATAGCAAGTCAGCACATATGCTCTTTGGGATGGCCTGGATGTCATAAAATCTCTTGGTACTTTAGAATATTTCATACGATTGTGTTCAATCACATATTTTATTCAGCTAGAGCATCTTAATGTAGTCTACTGACTAAGGTATATATTTTTCAAATGGGAGACATTAAGAAGAAGAAAAATAACACTTATAGACGTTCTGACAGTCTTAACTTAAAGTGGCATGGACGTCTTAGCATTTAGGTCCTTTTTTCTTAGATATATGACGTGCAATTGTCTGATATTTCCCAGTTCTCTCATAATATGGCATATGCACGGTAGAGGCATACTCATGGCATGTTTCAAATAAGGGCAAGGGTTGCCTATTTCATACCTATCAAAAAGATATATAAAATATTCCAATACAATCCCTAAAACATCATATATAACATGTGTCCGAATCTGCCTTTAAATATTGCAATGCTCTGAGGAATAAAACTTGGAGAAATGAATACGGAAGGATTTTTTTATCCTTATATTCCCCGACTGTCTTGGCTCACCTCCATAAAATGACGAATCTGAGGAGAGATATCCAAGAGCTATCCCTCCGGTTGCAATAAACGCTCAGCGACATTCTTCTAGTTCTACGCTAGAAAATATAAAACAGCGATAGGAATCCTGATTTATTACAAGCAGATCTGTAGAGAACAGATTGTTTCGGGGCTATTTTATCCCAGGAAAGTTACGGATGCAAACACTCGCTATATATATGTGGGAAATGTATATATATCCTATAGGAGCGAAAGGGCTATCTAAATAAGACTCAATGCACTTATCCTCAAGACGTGGTACTTTCTTTCCTATCATCTTGTGGTTTCAGAGGTATTGGTGGACCTAGATGAAGCATCGCAGGGGTCTATGGTCTGGACCCTTGAAATTGTTTCTTTCCATTTAATACTAACTATAGATGCCCCCGTCTAAAACGGGTAGAAATTCCCAGCATATATAGTTTCTATTCAATTTCTCCATTCCTCCTCCTACCCGTTTTACTCCTATCTTTCATGTATTTTATTCATTAAATGCTAATATAATATCTATAATTCCCGTCCTCCACTCTACCCTTGTCCTCGTCAATCTCCCTCTCCCATCTACCTTTCCCTGTTGGTCCCTTCCCCAGAAACTCCTTCCCGGTCCCCATCCCCTCGCTTGCCCTCACCCACCCTACCCTTCCTTCACCCCCCCCCCCCCACCCCACCCCACCCCCCACCAAGATTGAGTCTGTCCACTGTCCCTATCACATTGAGATTGAGTAGCATCTCCTCCACGTCCTCCAGACCATGCCTCCTCCTCCAGCACCTCCTCCTAGTTTGCACTTCTCACCCATTGCCCCCCACACCTCCGGGGAGCAGCCATTATTCAAACCACACAACAAGGATGCGCAATCTTGCCAAAAGTAATGTTCCCTCAGGGTGGACCTATACGTGTCAATAGTGACCTGGGCGGTGGAAAGGTATCAGGCAATGGTAGTTGAGAGGAAACAACTGTAGAAGATGGCATTGCAGATGTGCAGTGTCAGGATTCTCCTTTTTGGCATCAGAGGCCAGAGAGGAGAGATCTCTATGTGGTTGGTTTTCATTGGAGTGGAGGTAAAAGTTGTTGTGGTCCGTGGTATATATATCCGGGGTTGCATGATCTGACAAGAGACAGTAGAGATTTTTCAATAAAGTTTGTGTAATTTCTTTTTTCAAATAAAACTAACATATAAGATATTTTCGCTGTAACAATGTCTTGTAAGTTAGAAGATGTGAGTTTTCTCTGTTTGTGTCAGTCTCCTTAACCAAGCTCATAAGGTTTTACTCGATAGTTTATAAGCTGATTGCGACTTTCTTGGTTTTTGCATTAAGGGCATTAAGAGAATTAATCACATTATCACCAATCTCCGGGACGAGGAGCTATCAATGCCCTGTTATGCCATTACACTCTTTTATTTTCCACAGACAGATTGCATGAGTTCATTTTCTGCTTCTTAGAATTTTAGGCTGAGCATCACCACTCAAATGACCCTAACATTTAAGTAGCTTAATATATTCAATGGGATCTAACAGGTTCCTAGAATTCAACACAATACTTAAGACCTTTGCAAAAGATTGATACACACATGCATGTATGTACAATGTCTAGGTGGTCTCAGGGTATTACCCCATATGCTTGGGCAACCACCAAGCTCATCTTCCCATGAAATGACTAGACCTTGCTGGAAATTGAGTACGATGAACCCCGACACTGAAATGGCAGAGAGAATGGAAAGTTACTGTGACCAAATGACCCTGGCCAAGGGCGTGGAGAAGCTCCAAGTTTTCATCGCTTTTTTACGAGTGCCAGTAATGTCGCCCAGAGAATAGGAACTTGCCAAATGCCAGTTTGATCATAGTAACTCAGGATTAGTCCAGCTTTCCCTGGTTTGGCTGGACATAATCTCTCAACAAAATTCTCCTCTTTTATCGTTTTATGGCCACTTAAGTCCCCGCTTATCTGATTTATCCGCTTTGCTCACCCCATTATAAGACATTATTTGCTTTAGTTGCATATACCCCTGCATATAGTTTGCTTATATCAGCAATCTGCACTGGGATATAATGAACTTGCACGGTTCTCCGGATCATCTCAACTACTTCTTCCACTAGTTTATATAGTTATTTATGCTTACCTTGACCTTGAACAGCCTGGAGGCTATAATCACATGAGCTAGAGACTAAAAGTATTAATAACCTCCATTTCGGGCCCGCTGGTGCACAAGCAGGTCACAAGCGTCGATCATTAATCCTTACCACTCCTACTATAGAGATTGATAAACTGTAATAATAAACTTTGAATGATCTGAGGAAAGACGCTGACATAGCTTTAATTGTTCTAAATGTCTATGAACCCACTCCCCCCAGAGAGGAAGCAGTCACTCCGATTCCTCGGGTTTAGCCACGAAACTATGAGTTCACCTCTGACCCATATTATGACTACAGAGTGCTGGGTCCTGGTTAGTCCGTTTTCTCACCTGTATAGAAATTAGCAGTTGATTTGAAGCAATCTTGATGTTGGGAGTGAATCAAGAATATTTTGATTGTTAAGAAATAAAGCCTGAAGAAAGATTCCGAGTAGACATTTAAGGTGATTATTCCACCAAAATAAACATTTAACACCATAACCCTTCACAGTTCGTCTCTAAGTGTTAAGCTTACTGAACTACAACACAATAGACTGAATACAGGTGAGGAAAAAGGACTAACCAGGACCCAGCACTCCGTAGTGGTTGAATGAAGAAGAACAGAATCTAACTTGTATTTCCACACCAGATGGATCAAATCATTCTCAGTCCCCCTCGTTCCCATTTGACCATGAGGAATGTAACGCTACCAGATACTTGCCATCAAACAATACAATGTTATATTTTGTAGTCTATTCATTCTTAACTCATCCGAAAAAAACACCAATGTGAAAATATCTTGGCCGGTTCTTCTTTTTGTAAAATTAAATCATCAACTAAACTATCAATTTCGGCGAACACTACAATCCTTCTATTTAAACTTGAGAATCCCCATGAAATTGAAAGTTTCAGGTATAAATTATGAGGCTAACAACCTGCATGATTAATCCCTTTTACGCCAAATTGCTATTGGAAAACAGCAAAATACAAAAAACAATGAAATGTTCGAAAACAAAACACCATGAATTCAGGAAGTACAGAGGAATTATATAGCAATCCTTCTTCATTTCCAGTACTAGTTCTTCCATTTTACAACGCTATGGATTACAGAAAGAAAGATTCGAGGAAATATTACCTTTATACAGCTTCTATGTAATAACATTGAACATGTGATAAGTAGGAAGATCACACTACATTCCTCAAAATGGCGCCGGGATTATGACCCAGGATATTCATTCGCCAAATTAGTTTTTGCAATATCTGTATCCGTGCCGAATGAAACATGCAGGATCGTGTGCCACGTTAGCTTTAAAAGGTCACAACATTGCCTTGTTGGCCCTTAGAGAACAACAACTGACTGTCTGTACAACTAAAGTGTAACCCATGTTGAACATCAAATAAAATGAATGATTGAATAGGAGACGTCCTTTATATGCGTCACCCAAAGGGGCTTCCTATAAGGCATGTGACTACTGTATATGGGAAAATTGTAGACGATAATAAGGGAACTGATGGGGGTTGGTGAATAATTGACGAATTTGTATACGATTTCATCATAAAAAGCACTTGGAAATAGGTCAGTTGGGTATCTACATTGGTTGTAACTATAAGACAATGTGATGCGAAAACATAAATTTCCGACTCTTGTATTTCATGGTGAGGTCAATGAAAGTAGTGTATTCTCGTTGGTGAGGTGAAGGCAATTGATGCAGGGATCATATAAAATACATTCAAGTTACTCTGAATGTTAGAGGAGATCATTCACCGTGCTTTGTAATGAGCTAAAACCCTGCCCACACACAGCCGATTTGGCTCCCGATTGTCCCCCGATTTGGGTCTCTCGTTGAATCTTATGACTTCATTTCAAATCCTGGTTTATGTTTTTGAAATAACATAAACCTGGATTGGAAATGAAATCCTAGAATTCATCGGGAGACCCAAATCGGGAGGCAATCGGGGGGGGGGGGGGCAAATCGGCTGTGTGTGGGCAGGGTTTAATACTGATGAAGATAGAAGGGTGATGCGCTGTCTTTCTTTCAATTCCATCTTGGCAATGCGGCGATACAACTTTGTCAGCCCCCACCATCATAATGTAAGGCGCGACATAGGAATGACAATAAATGCGTTCTTTCCAGGCAAAGGATTCTCGGAGGGACCCGACGGTCCTCTTGACTATTCAAAGCCTGTATTCTAGAATAATGACTCCTTTGAAATATATTATTATATCTTTTTCTCTTTACAAATCAACTTTATTTCCTTAACCCTGCCGTCTTGGCCTCTACAATGCTAAAACAACTTTCAATATATTATTATTATTAAAAACTTCTAGGGATACTTCAAAACGCGCTACTTCTAATAGTGTGCATATCCTGTGCAAATGTAAAAGGTTGACTATACGTGACGCTCATTTTTGAAATATATACTCGGATTAGCCCCCCTTATAGTAATGGTAGGAAAAGTTGCCCACCATGCTAGTCTGGTGCAAAATTTATGATATTGTTTTCTTACGTTAGAGCATATTCTCTATAAAGGGAGCAGCCATAAACATAAATCAACCTAAGGCTTTTATCCATTAAAGCAAAAGGTGCATTCTGTGAACCTCTTCCAAATGCTCCAGAGCTTCCAGTAATAATAAAATCTTCCTAAAAGCAATTGACGACTCACGGACGCTACATATATGAATATCTATATGAAGAAGGATTTAAGATGGTCTTTAACTTTGATTCCTGAAGTTAACTTAAAATTTACCAAATGATTAAAGCGCAATGTACTAATCTTCAATTATAGACATGTATGCAGTAAGGTGCTTGCTACATTTATATAGAAAACTAAAGATCGCATAATATAAACACCATTAGGATCGCCATGGCCCCAACCACCCACCTCCAATATTTGCAATTTGCAATCTATGAAGTATTTACGACTCAAATGCCAACAACAATAAATGAATTCTCAGGACGCGGCGTAGATCCCACGCGGATTTATTCTGTATATCGATTGCAGCAAAGGAAGTGTCCTGACAAAATTGTACATCAAGACGTCCTATCCCATTTTTAGACTACCTAGAAATCTAATCATCTAATTCCAAAGCACCAATTTGCATGTTTCGAAACATATCAAATATAGTTATTTTGAGACATGTTCTGTTATCGAGGAAATATTTTAACATCATCTCCTACCTGCTGTTGTCCATGCAGAGACTGCCAAGTCCATGGGTACAGATCGAGGTATCCTGATCCATAATATAGATTTGCTCAAGGTTGGCAGAAAAGTCGGGGTACAGCCGGATCCAATATAAAGGAGCAGAGATTAACTTTTATTGGTCCAGTTGTCAGACAGATCCATCTTAATCTGGTGTCAGAGATCACTGGTGGTGGAGACGTATGGACGTAGGAGTCAAGGCAAAAACAGGCCTGCTCTGGCCTGATAGTGGGAAGGGAAATTACTATTGTTCTCAGACTATTTTATGTCTATACAATCGACTGCTAGAATTGTGAAACAGATTTTCCTGCGTTGCCTATATACACATTCAGTGTTTCAATCCAGTCTGATGCATAAAGTATATACTTCTATTCTGAACATGTTATCACAGAGTGGCAGGTGTTTAGTCATTTTCCACGGAAGGTGTAACGGAAATAGATTATTCAATATACAGCATCAAGCGTTTATCATTAAGGGCCTAATTCTAAAATAGATATGAAAGTTCTGATATAATAATCAATCACTTATTACACCGCGACAGGGAGGTATCTATAGGTCCCTGACCGGAACAAGATGTCACTTCCGGTTCCATGAATTGGTGGCGCCCTCTAGTGGATCAAGGAATTGCCTCTTTTTCACATTATTATTGAGTGGCTCCATCAGGTGACATAGCCTGAGATTACAACATGCCACCTGCCAACTGGCATAAAAACAGAATGATTTCATTATCCTTTGATTCACCTGCTTTATGGGGTCATGAATATGATATATCGGTCCTTGAATAGACGCCTATAACCAAAATTCTCTTTGATATCGGCATTATTGTCCGAACCGTCACAGAAGTAGGTTGATGAGTATCAAACAACTTCTCCAAAAAGATTTGACATGTTAGTTTAATCTAAATATAAAAAGAAATATAAAAAGGACCAGAGGAATGCAGCTGAATGAAAAGAATTCTCCATTGACGCAGACAGCTTGTAATACAGGGAACAATAGGGTGTTATCAATCAACTAAACAGCACCAAGCATGGACAGAAGAACCTTGATGGTAACAATAAAAGGCTGTGTATTTATTCTAACCCTTTCTGTGGTTTTGTTCATTGTCATGGAAACAACCCTGTGTAGAGGTGGTTACCATCTGCAGCTATGTCTTAATCTCTTTCCGGCACATTCCTTACTGCTCATATCTATTGAAAGGACTTGTTCAGGGAAGTCAAATTAAATTAATCTCTCCCCAAAACCATAATAGGAGGATTTCTTCCCTGTCTTCTTGGGATATTGGATTTCAATCACTTGTCTCAAATCAGCTTTGCTCCATAGAGTTTTGTCTAATATTTATGAAACGTTATATAACAGATTTATGCCCGTAGGTGAAACAGATCCGTCTCTGTTTTCAGAAATCAGAAATGATGTGAAGGCTGTTAATTAATACTGTTAAGCTTACTACTATATTTGGGAATTGGTAACTGTTAGACAAGTGCATGCTTTCCCAAATATATGCTATTAATTCCTGTTTTGTCTACAACACTTGTAATATAAGACTTAATAGGACTCGTACTCTACATCCCTTATATAATCAACAAGACTTGTACCTCAGAATTTGTGTCAATGCATTTTAACAGGTCACAGGTGTGTGGAATTAATTTTTTCTTTTACATCCAAAATGATATCAATTTTGACATCAATTGTAAGGAAACGAGGAATCTACTGCTTTTATTTATAATTCCCACTGTGCTAAACACTGGGTATGAATCTAAACAGCCGATTTAAAGTAAATTGATCGTTAAGTGTACGCTTGCACTGATAGGCGCACCTGCATTTATATATTTTATCCGTAGTTGCACTAATGGAGTGCCATGTATTGTTGTCACCAGATTTTCTATTCTATCAGAAGGTCATGTTGGAAATAATAAAAAATCGTCATTCTTACGCTTGTATTAAGCTGGCAAAAGCATTTGATTGGTCAATATCGTCGTCATGCATTGGTGACGTCAGACCAATTGATGACGTCATGCTTCTGTATTACACGCGTACGGAAATGAACAAACTATTAAATGGGCGTATTCTTCCCGCTCGAAGTGAATAACCCATTCAGTCGTAGTATAATATATACATATATACTTTACTATGTTTCTAATGTAAAAGACATTATGAAACTTTGGCAATTGTTGACAATATGTTTCTCAGGGGTCTCCATTTTGCCCATGCCCCTCTTCATCTAAGTAAAGCCCAATTAAAAGCACTTCATTCCGACGAGGTCTCTCTAGGCGTAAGTTACGTCCGGGGGATGGATGGGGAGGGCAGGGGTAAGAGGGCACAGTACATCAAATGGACGCTATAGGTAGTCCCCTAATCATGCAAGTTCATTAGTTGTTTTTGTCTACACCAAGGTTCTCGCCTATACTAGACTGACTTTCATCTATTACTAAATTGTTCTCATCTATGAGGATTGCGGGTTGTTCCCGCAATAACAGGACAACATGTATCGTGTATCAGAGGCTAGGGCGAGATTGAACTGCAGGCCAATCTTTTTTTCAAAGAAGTTATATCAGAGATAAAGGTAATACGATAGGTCTGAAATGGAAGAGAAGCGATCCTCACTTGATGGTAACTATAGCAAGTAAATGCTGAACAACGAGAGTCTATTGTTTAGTGATAGAGTATCTTATATAATTGCGGTAATAATTATTCTTTAAGAACAGCCTTATAAAATCACAATAATCATATAGTACTGCGGCAGTCGGACAGTGTGGCAGTCGAACAGTATTGGCCTCTGAGTTATGGGGGGAATGAAGTGGTATTAGAGTTCTGGAGTAATTATATTGTTATTTGAGATATTCCTTGTAGATGCACTATTCGTTCGCATGCCCCCTAACCCCCAAACGCATTTGGTTCCGTCCAATATTAATCTACTTAAAGTATCGAAGTAAGTTCCAACTGCTGTTCTATTTTGATCCATAGAGAGAGAGATCCATTATGTATAATATATACCACAACATAACCATGAAACTAGTGCATTTAGCCTCGGCTTTAACCCCCTGATCCTGAGGCCACTGGTTTAATCTACATTTCACATTAATCCTGGTAGAGGCGGGCACTATTATCACTCCGACTATATATATCAAGCCATATACTCCCAGACATAGCATATAAACTCTAATTCTCGATGAGACTTCTGAATCCAATATAAATACACACCCATCTCCCGAGGCTCTCCCAATAAACACCGAGGATATGAGTTGTATACATGGTTCAAAACTCCAATATAACTCATGAAAAATGGGAAAGTTAAGTAAGGGTCTTACTGGCTGTAGACCGCTTAAATTGATCGTCATGGCATTAGTTGCATGGAAAGTGATTTATGAAATTGAAAATGTTTGAATCATTTTACTTGTGTTCCCATCTCCGTGTTCGTATGGTGAATAGTTTTTAAACTGCATTACATTTCTGACATATATATACAAGCGTTCCGATTTCGAAAATCTATGTCTAGGTTAGTATATATAATATGCACAATAGTTTTTGTATTTGCTTTTGCGAAACGCAAAGAGAAGCGGCATCAGCGATTTCTGACGAGTGATAAATGCTATGCATGCATCTTAGACAGCCTTAGGAATGTTGCGTCACTCACAGAATTCACCCATGCTATACACTAGTTTATTATATGCACATTCCATATGAGAGGTGCTATAAGTGGGTTGCTATAAAAAAATATTCATATAGTAATTGTACTATATGAACTACTTCGTCACCAAGTTGGCCACTTTTATGCACTTTTATGCTCCAAGTTGTATGCCCATATAATAAATATAGAATGGAACTCGATGCAATAATCGAAAAATTTATTGGACGAGATTCGTCCACATAAGCACGATACCGTAGGCAAAGTGCTTATGTGGACGAATCAAGTCCAATAAATTTGTTCCATTCTCTCTATAGAAAGTACCGCCTTCTAAAACTCCTTGGAGAATCTTCATAATACAAAGATTTGAAGAATGAGGTTGGAATGATAATACCAAGGCCAGGTGAATTGAAAACAGGCATACCTTTTCCTCCAACTGACAACGTCCCCACGATGGTCCTAAATGCCAATTACACGCTAACGACCGCCCATCATAAGAAATATATATATCTAGACCCATTAAACCCCGCCCCCCGATTCCATATCACCATGCCTTTTAGATGGCTGTCTCATGAATATTCCAATGTATTTATTAAGGATCGCGCTTTAACGACTTTGCACTAGGTGCGCCATATATATATAAATGTGGTAGCAAAATAACACGCGAGGCGAGAGTCACCGAATGATGGTAACAGGCTGTGCTAAAATAACAAACATGTATTAGGAAGGCTTCAGAGGAGAGATAGTGGAAGATTGCCACAACGCCACTGACTGAAACAGGGAAACAAGCAGGTTTCTCTGGAGAAGGAGTACCATTAAACGTAATTAAAGAAGTATGAAAGGAAGGGTCACAAACGCATTATTGAAAAACCACTCATGTACAAATGAAAATTGTCCTTCAGCTCTACCCTTGAGTGTTGGTGAAGAAAGTAGGGATCAATACGAATGAATATTGGAAGGGGGGAATGGGGAGTGTCTATGATTAAGGAAACCCCTATGATTGCTTGTGGTTGAAACAAGAACCATTTGGGGAGTACAAAGCAAAGTTATGGGAAAGATCGTAACACACTAATACGCTTATACAAGTATTGTGTTGAGATTAAAACAATAATAAACGTTATTAAGTTTTATGAAGAATAAAATACAGGTTCTAACCAAATCAATAGGCCAGTGAACCATGGACCTCTCCATACAGAACCAGCACAACAACATCAACATTAAAGAATAGAATTATGTTTTTTTAGTTCCCAGCTAGGCCATGCATGAACCTCCCTTCCTATGGGTCAGATTTTCAGAAAATGCACAATCTACAGTTCTACACATCTATCAAATTGGGATAAATTTGAGTGAAAAATGATAAATACTAGGTATATCTGAGCATATTCTGTATTGTATTCATTCAATAAATCTGACTGGTTATGTTAAACTGTATTTTGAACATAATTTTCTTCTTAAATTTGGGTTATTTGAGAGAATTGGTGAATTTGAATTGTACATTTTTTGGAAATCTGACCCTTATATACAATAAGCTAGATTTTGTACACATTATTATATCATGCAATATACTATATTTCATATAACGATGATTCAATAATTGTATTTTTCAGAAACCTATGGATTTGGCTATCAAGCGATCCCTCGTGAACACCTGGATCACTGGAATAACTCTATCTACATCCTCCACCCCGACGACACCTTTATTCACAGGGGCTTCATTCACAGCTGGCATATATTCGCCAACAGAACAGTTGACATCACCTTCCAAATATGGCGACCTACTCATTCCACCAACTATGAAAACCTATACCGTCTGGTGGGTCAGAATACCTTCTCCATCCCTCACATTGGCCAGATAAATTTGGTGGTGGATCGTAAAAAGAGGCTTTTCTTCCATGAAGGGGATTTAATTGGGATCTATTTTCCTCACCAGAACCCAATCCCCTTCACCAAGCCCAATAGCAACTGTAGCAGACCTACTCTGTATACGCACCAGATAAAGAACCTGAGGGTGGGCAAGGTGTATGCCTTTAGAGAACATGAACCAGGCTGGAATCCCTGTCGTATCTATTCCATATATGCGGAGATTACCAATCACAGTATGTATGCTCTTTGTATTTTGTGTATGTTTTATGTTCTTCTTGAATGAAGGATCGGTCATGTTATTAGTCAAGCCTCTGGTTGTTCGGTGATAGCCTTCACATAAACCTGAATAAAAGGGAGGATATCATTGCCAGCTAATGATTCTCGGATATAGAGGCCAGCAAATGTTTCTCGGGATAAATGTTATTTCTTATATACTACTTACGTTCGCAGCTCCCATTGTGGTATAGTATACTACTTAGTCGCGGTGTAAAAGGGTGGTTGAATACGGCACTGTAATTGATAAGTTGCCTATGGCACTTGGATCAGGACAAACAATGTGTCAATGATTGCTCCTGCTTTTGCTTTCTATAATTCCTTTGTTCAAATGGAATGGAGAAACTTGAGCAATCGCATTTTCCTCACCTTGACATTGACTTAAAATAATCATTCCGTTTCATTTTATTTTTTGCATCCTCTCTCTTTTTACTCGAGTTTTGAGTCCATATATAGTTAAAACACTATAGATCCTATTTTTTTATATATAGGCCTAACTTAGATACCCGTCCAATGATATCCTAATTACAGTAGCAATTCTTCTTGTCGACCAACGCAACCTTCGTGTCAGCTTCCAGACAGTGGCAATTCCCGTATGATTCTCTCCCCTACACTAATAGATGTAAATCAGTGAATAGACTTAAAGGCCTTAAGACGAATATCTTCAAGCTAGTGATTCCCTCTAGGAGAAGTGACGGGTAGTATGCATGAGAGGTTTTTACGCTGTCAGTAGATAATTTCTAGCACTACTCAACTGTCAGAATCTCGAGGCGAATCTGAAATTCATTAGCAATATATGAGCCTTGTGGCCAGCCAGTTTCTCCAAATTGGCCCCAATAGAGTCTAAACTTGAAACGTGGATTTAACGCTAAATAAATCAAATCAGGACAAATGAAACTTTAACGACCTTACCTAAAGGCTTGATAAAAGACTGTCTTGTAAGAGTGGTAGGAAGAAAGACTAGGACTATATCCAGTATGGCGACGTGAGTCGTTTACCACTTGAAGTTGCTCTTACGTCGTGATGGTATTGGTTTCGCTACACACCAATGAATTCTATCAACATCAGTCTATATACATATATATAAATGTGATTTGATTTCAAAAATATTTTTATTCAGGACTAAGGACATTACATCATTGACGCTCAGAATTGCCTGATGTTACAAAAAACCATTACAATACTTTAGAACATACTCCGCGAGATGACAATGCAGAAATTAATATTTGTATGAGGAGATAATCTAAATAATATAAATGATACACCACTTGAAGGAATATAATTAATTAATTAATTAATTAATGACAATATTTCACAGACATGATAAGAACGGCCTTCAAATTTCAATTTCCGGGCATACATATAATATCAAAGCAAACAATAGTACTGCAGGTTTAAACCTAGGCAGTGATAGCATGACAAGAATAAAAACATTTGTTAAAAACAAAACAAAGTATACATCCAAAGTATTCAATGTGAAAATACGGATGATCCAAGACAGAGATCTTGTTACACTTTATTGCGTCATAAGTATATATCCCTAAAATTGTAATTCCATACCTCCTACCTGTATGAAGGCTCACGCCACACTGATTATTAATTACCTGTGATTGGACGGCTTCACCGGCCAATCAAACAGGGAGGCTGACCTGACGGCAAGCCTCCCCCATAATATAAGGGTCCTTCTGACCCCTCCATATTCACTCACCATCATACCTGTACTAACCTAAGGTATACTTTGTGTTACAACACTTGTAACAATCTCATGATCATATAATGGAAATATTGCTTCCATGGACAGGTCCTTGTCCGAACCAACGACCTTTGGACAAAAGAGCTATGGCTGCCACAATTACTACATCGCTCTACCGTTCCTCCATTTCAATGTAAAATGTATAGATAAGAAGTGTGCGCGCGACATTTTAAAAAAAGATATTATGGGTCAGACTTTCAGAAAATGTACAACCGGCAGATCTACACATTTATGTAAGTTCTGCTAAATTAGACTGAAAAATAGTCAATACTATATGTATCTGAGTATATTTGGCATTGTCTTGATTCAAACAATCTGCTTGGTTATGTTGAACTAAAAAATAATCTTAAATGTAGGTTATTTGAGAGGATTTGTGAAGGTGAATTGTACATTTTCTGACGATTTCACCCTTATGCCGATCATAGTGAAACATTTGCTGGGAGAATATTCATTGAGGTTTGTTTTAAACAAGGAAACCTCTCATTCCATTGGATACAAAAGGAATAGAATGGTGGCTCACCCACCTTATTCCGTTTAAAGGGTCAGTAAACGGGTTCATAGTCACTTTTAGGACAACAAACTTCATGCGGCCATAAATACAACATCCATGTATCAATTTTTTTACCTCCATTTATGTCTAACTTATAGTCACTTACAGGCCCGAATTGAGAAAGCTTACTTGAAAAGGTCTGTTTAGCACAAGAGGGCACTGAGAGTGCTGTGTGACGTCATAGAGGCGCGCCAGAAATGTACATAATATCCCTACCTTCCCCCCCAATCTCACAGCAATTGAAGCAGTTATGCAATACAGCTAATACCTATTCAAGAACCAGTCATGAGAGGTCAATAATTGGGTTGGTACACCCTCCTTCTTTCTAGCAGCAATTATGAGAGTTGTTTATTATGTTCATTGCATGTACATTTCTAGATTGGTGCACCTTTATGACGTAGGCAAACAGTGGTGCCTTGAATGGAGTGTTAAAATGTGGAACTACGTTTTCACTCATTTAAATGGGTAAAACTCACTAAATAATAACTTGGATTAAGTAAAACCGGGGTGGTTACATTTCAATAATAGCAAGTAAATGGATTTGCTCATAATATTTGGGGGTTTACTGACACTTTAATCGCAGTGCATACATAATATCAAAGGTTACATCTATGTAACACTTGGTCAAATTAAGCCCCTTGTCCACTAGGCCGACTGACTCATCTGCATGCTTGATTGCAAAATGTATTTGCTATACTAAATAATATGATAAATAATATATTCTTTATTGCTAAAGATAACAATCAAATAAATATTTATTCAATTCAATTCATTAAGTCTCCCCACTCAGTCGGCGACGATTGGATTCTAACAATAATCGACGACTGACGACTGAGCCACTCCCATCGTCAACTGGTAAAACGACTTAGTGGAAACCGGGCTTTACTCTTCCTGTATGCACCGTAGCATTTTTATACTTTTGTAACGTTATTGCCTGACCTTATCGAGGGTGTGGCATAAATATGGATTCCAAATCTACAATAAAAGGACAAAATGCGAAAGGTTTGATAGGTTTCAAGGGAGGAATAGAATTTACTTATAAACATACTATTCCATCAGGGAGTGAGATGATAAAATCTTTATCAGACTCCTATAGATACCCCCAAGACTGAATCGTTGTGAATAGACCTCACTACACTATATCAGAGATATGAATATGAAATATATCTCCCCTGATTGAGAACTTTAATCCAGGAGGTTAGCTGTAGCTTAGCTTGATAATTGCCCATCATGATTAAGCTAGAGCCATTGCTTGATTCAATTTATGAGCGTCTGAGACGCCGTACAAGGAGAGCAGGCTCATCTTGCTGGTATCTCGAAACCAATATAAACATACAGCTACCATCTGTAATCAGTTTTCCCTCTCATTACACAGCACTTCGATTTAATTACTACAATTTCATGTTTCCCTCATAAATGGGAAGACACTTTGGCCCGGGACTTCCCCGTCTCCAGAAGCTTGGAGGGGCAATTAGAAGCTTGGGAGGCAATATGGAAGTGATAAGTGGACAGGGAAATCTGCTTACTGCGCACGGATACCGGATGGGGATTCTTGCTGCATGAATTCAATTCAAGCCCAGGCCTTAGTTATTAGTGATTTGTGGCGTATTACTTGGTAAGACTTTAGGTTCCCAAATAATCAAAAGTGGAGTTTAATATAGCCCCAAATTATTGCAAAGAAATACACATAAAATATGGGTGTCTGATTTCATATATTACACATCAATATTTTTTACACATCAAGTATTGAATCGTATTGATAACCTCAAAACACAATTCCACAAGTTAATCCTGAGGTATTTATTCACATGAGGCACAACATAGGAGCGAGCAAGCAAAGTTGGTAACTCTATGCAGTAATGCCAGCATTGAAATAAGCCAGATTTAATGGAGGTGTTCAGACATCGGCTCCAAAGTTCTGGTGACAAAAGCTATGCGAAAATTCATTTAAATTTGTGTCACGTCTGGTAGGGCACTCATGAGATAATGGATCTCAATGAGACAATGGACTATTTCTATTTCCAATATGCCACTTCCAATATTGCATTCAACAATGAGTTCAAGAATGTGGATAAGTCTTCACTCGTTAGGAGTGACTGGTCTACGTGATTTCTGGTTCGGCCCTTATTGACAATAATGGCAATAGGATAAGAAAAATAGAAATGGGAGCAACGGGAAAGGGAGAAGAAATTTGAATGTTTAAATCATTAGTGACTTCCAATCTGCATCTGAGTGGGCTTTGGCTGAAACAGTTGGTGAGTGAGGTCGATACTAACATAACATGTGATTTAGTCACCACTCCAGATTCCTAACTATAATGATAACATCGTCATTTTCTAATGATCTGCTACTGACAACTATTAACGATCATTAACTCTTCACAAACAATCGTCAATATCTGATAGAATTCTCTTCCATTTGTTGCCATAGAATTCTGTTCTTTCTCACACAAATTTGACCCTCTTATTACATCTCCACTCATCTCGGTAGCTTTCCTTCCTTCTCGCCTTCTCTCTTTCTCTCTCTAGGTGGCACGAAATTGCTTTTGTGGGGATCAAAATTAATCCTCTTGGCCAGTAACGAGCCGTGAAACTATGGCTACAGAGATAGGAGGATTTCAGCTGGATCCATTTCAGGAAAGCCAGGCTTTGGGCCTGCCCATGAAAACCCAGATTGTGTGAGGAAACGTGTTCTGAGGGGCATCTTAGACTGAGTCAACAGGCTCTTCCTGGGATTTCAACCTGAAACCATTCTCAAGCTAGATTTTTTACTCTTTCTTTGCAGTGCCTTTTATTACCTCTGTTAAGCAACAGTTCTGTTTTAGGGATGAGCAAGGGTATTGCATTATGTCTTACCTTGTAAGCTTCACCTTACTTTGAATCCCCAAAGGTATGTGTGTGTCTGCACAAGGATATATGCCGTTCCGTGAACGATATCAGGCTATTGGACAGAAGAGACAACACACTAGACACCTTCAAATTTGTTGTTTTTGATTCAGGGATTTAAACTGATTAATTTAATTCGATGGTGAAATTAAGATCAAGGATGTCATTAAAGATGGGCAGGTTTAGTATAAAGACAAAAAGGCAGGAACCTGGTTCACTATAGTAAGGTTTGTAATTTGGAGTCTCTATATTTCGGGTGCATGCGCCCTAGATCAAGAAAAATGGAATTCCAGAATAGTCATTGTTGCATGCTCTCATTGACGAATCTATTAATAATATTTGTACACATCAATTAGTAGAATCCATATACTATACTTAAAATATCTAAAATATCTTTTGTGCTACTGTAGGCTCAAAGAGAAAAGGGATATGATTAAGGCAATGTAACTATAAAAAGAAACGGAATGAAAGCATCAGTTGATAGAATGAAAGAGGTTACGCACCAACTTGCACTGTAAATTGTCCCTTTTATTGAATGAGAATAACTCATCGCTCTTTTATCGAGCTCTCAGCAAGTGGCGTCCGTATTATTTCATCATTCTCACCCTGCCGCCACCTTGCAACTCCTGCCGTAACTGTAAACGATGGTGTTAATTCTTGTCGCTTGGGGGTGCTATTGATTGGGCAGTTAGATGTAATCTGATTGGACGGCTTGGCGGATGTTGGAGGGCGGTACTGTCAGAGTGTGACACACTCTGCCATCAATCCTTGTGACTTATGCCATTGACAAACAAGTGATAATATGGAATGGAAGCTGAAGTCTTACGTCTGTGTTGCATTTTCCTTTTATGTTGCTCTTTACTCATCATTCCCCCGGTTCTTTTTCCATTTTTGAACTTCTGAAGATTATTTCAAAATGCCTTCGACCACCGATACTCTTCCTTTGCCTCTCTTTTCTCGTTGTCAATGTGTGCGTTATTGAAATGGATGAATTCCAATTCACCATGTAGATTCACCGTTTGTCTCGTGAACATTTACAGCTTGACATTCCTCTAAGATAAACCAACACAATGTACATGAAAATGGAATCAATGTTTTTGCTGAAGTTTCAAAATTATGGTGGGTATTGGGTATGGGGGGGGGGACCTCACTGGGTTCAATTTGTTCTGATATTAAAGTGATATTTCATAAAGAGATCTCCTTTGGAACATGTATCTTATAATCTTGTAATTCTTAGATATGTATACCTGTAAGTTATTTAACTTTCTGTACCCTTCTAGGAGAACATTACTATTTACTATTTGCACCTTGACAATGGTGTTGAGATTTTTAATCTAGATTCACCTCTTCTCTTGATACGTATATATGAATCACGTAATTGTAATGAGAAAGCGTTACATACAGCCTGTGTGAACACAACCATATGCCATGTCATGTACTTCTGAGATCAAGTAACCGAGAAATACAAACTGTTTTATGTCTTTCCTTTTCCATCATGATTAGGAAGTCGAATATCAGGATAGTCTATATTGCAAAAGTGAAGAACGATGGATAATTTCACTAGACTATGTAGATATTTTAGAACGGGCAATTGATAAAAGGTTCAGGCCGTTAAAAGCAAGCTAAAAGATTAAATATGTAAAATAGCCGACACCAATACCATTTAAAATATGCCCTCGGTTGATTGGCTTTATGTATTCTGGTCGCCTAAACTACCTAAGGTACCTGATTTGGTCGATTTGCAGGAATTGGAATACTGCCCTGTTTCTGCCCAATAGACAAGTATAGAGCTTGAGTAAAATGTGTGGAAGCAATAGCAGCCAGGGCAGCCATGCAGGGAGAGGGAGGGAGCCCACTACTGAGGTCCCTATTGATAGCAATCACATAAATCCCAACCACCAGCTCGTGGGTGGTCATCCCTCTTCCCTCCTATACCTCCACTAGCCCGGGGTGCCATGTTACTGAGGTAAGGCAGACTCCTAAATCAATGCTGATATCCATACCAGGGCATTATATAGATGCCTTACATGACTGTCGTAAAATTACCGCAAGTACGAGGTACCGAAGCCGCGGGAGGAGGATCGAGGAGAGGGTTAGACCTATAGAAGTGTTACAGTCCTATGTTATAGCCCATAGGCCTCATAATAGAGTGTGTAAGTGTCATGGCGGCGGGGCGCGAATTAACGAAAATTAGTCGCGTAGTTGTACCGATGTGTGGACCGGAAGTAAACAATCTCCATAGAGTTAGCATTGGGGCGATAAATAATCACTCTTTACATCGCCCCTATAAAGGTTTAAGGATTATGGAGGCTATAGTTGAAATCGTATGCCTCTAGAGATGGATATATGTGAGTTAGAAGTCCTAAATCTATATGATTGTTGAAAGAACAGAGATTTAATATCGCGGTAACGTTGGGGCTATGGGACTTTTGCGCGACATGTCCACATGACGTCATGAAACTGCAACAGTAGCGTGACTCAAAAAATCGCCGCGGTGGACTACTTACGCGCCCTATGCCACCCATTGTTAGCATCGATACAGCCATACTGTGTGGCTTTCAGTGGGAAGTGCGAGTCATGAACTATTCCGGTGGATTTGATTTCCTAACATATCTGTGCCAAAGTGTCAGATGAAGGTGAGAGATGAAGTCAAAATCTACCCCATAGAATGGTTATTTTTAAAAGGTTAGTTGACTTGATGAAATGTGATACTCTTCACATTCACCTCCGGGATTGATTACCAAAATGGTGTATTATTTAGAACCATAATTGAATTGTAATCCTATATTACAGCCTGATTCATGAAATTAAATCAAATGCGATGACGAACTTACATTGGTCAAGTATGCTGAACATTTTGCGCAAAATATTGAATTTGGTCTACAACTGTCGGATCCTAACTGACGGACCAATATTTAATCACATTTAAATGCATCAAGCAACCCTCTTTATGCATAATATATATGGTGTAGCTCCATGCCAACTTGAAATAGCGAGAGAATATCAATTAAGGTCATAGGAAAGTGGACTATTGCATCTTGATATAAGTGATCTAATTAACCTACAACCGGTATGGATCCTTTTACTTGATAATGAAATTGAGTATTATGCACGTCACTAAAACCATAAAAGATATTAAAAGGGAAATCAGGATAATGGAAACCTTGGGAACAAACCTACTATTAGATTGTGAATGCTCTATAATCTGAACCACGGTTGTTTGAGAAAACCTTAATGTAAAGATAGCATGACATCCATTGCGAGACTTTTAGTCAAAATGTGCACTTCCAACTGCATGGCATTCGTGCTCCAAACTAGAAATAATATTTCCGACTAAGAATATTTATTAGACAGTAGGCGTTGACCATTTCTAAATGATATACAGATATAATATGTATCTTTACATATAATTTAAGCGTGTTGCGAGATACTGTTTCACAACATCGCTAAATACATTGGCTAGAAGCAAAAATGACAAATATCAGTTCTACTTCAATAAAACTTTTAAATTATGCAATCTTCTTGATTTGAAAGGGTCTGCCCTGTCGATTATTTCGGAATAGACTCTAAATGGCGTTCGGTCCGACTAAATCAGTACCAGTATCTGGATTTTATTCAGATAGCTTTTGAAACTGAAATTCCCCCTTTCCATATCCATGCTTCGCTTTTGTCACTCCTTATGAGCTATTATTGAAAATTTTAAAAATAGAATTATTGCATTTAGTATTAGAGGCAGGCAGCTTTTTGTCTTGGGAAACTGGTCGTTCATTGGTCATAAACCCAGGAACGTTTCACAGCTCGCATTAAATTTTTTTCATAGCTCACATTAAATTTTATAAATTTCCAACAAGGGCTAACTGCTTCATTTGAGAGGGAGTTAATACCACGTGAAACTTTCTTTTCATTTTGACTACGATCTGTCTTCATTTCCCCCATGGTCATTAGGATGGTTTTGTCCGAGAGATCTATGGTGAAGGAAATAGATTCGTGTTCTTGCATCAGAGCCTGTGATAATACAGATCTCTTTCTCGGGCAAGACGAAAGAAGGGATGAAAAACCTTGTAACTTACATTTTAACTTCATTACATGCAATACTCAATAAGTAGGGAGATTGTTCACGCTCAATGCTCTTGAAGAAACCGGTCGTTAAGCAATACGATTTTCTTTTCATCCGATACATCTCATGTTGGTTAATAATAGTGCACATTACCAATATCGATATCGATACGTAATGTGTCGTGACTGTCCTGTAAAATCGCCATTCGATTTTTGCGCCAATTATTATGTTATTTTTTAGGCAAAATATATATCATGAATTCATATTGTTGTAAGATCTTTCAGCGTTTCGAAATATTGTTTTAATATTTCATAATTGTTTTAATAGTTTACATTTTATAGTTTAATTTTATTATGAGAGTACGGGAAATAGTGATAATGTATGAAATGATAACCATGCATGCCTAATTGTCTCAAACTAAGTAATATCTAGGCGGCATACATGTATTGTTTACTGAACTTTTCATAAATTGCCTGATTTAGTTAGCATGTGTTTAGTTCATATACCAAGGAAGCTCATATTTAGTATCAGTATTTCACTATCAGTTAATGTCAAATAGCGGGCATTTTCCACGAACGCCGTCCCAAGTATTTAGTGAATAAATCTTTTGGAATGCCCACTTGTCTATACTTGTCCCAATAATTTACCACTTTGAAGCTTTTCCAGAATGGAGGTACGTCACTCTCGACCACTCTCCCTTGCCCTTTCACTTGAGATCGTAGCTAGAGATCTCTGTAAGATACCTCACTGGATTATGACGATGGTATCCTAATTGACTAATGGATATCCTCTGGATACACTATGACAAAGCTCCAATCTCAAATTTTGATCCAGCGTGTGGACAAGCTGGTTCAATTGAACCTAGATGAAACAAATCAGCGAAAGTCTTTAGAGTAGTAAATCTAACGACAGATTTCAGTGCACTATCCAAGTTATTTATATTGTTTCTCCAACATCGTAGTGATTTGGATGATCAAGAGAGCAGATTGTATGAAATTATTGTTCTAATGCCTAAAGTTGGTCTCGCTCAAGGTATTTGTCAAATTCCGATAACCTATACGCAAAGTTAGTCCACGTACATATATGTGCCCAATGGAGTTAAGTTGGGCAATCTCAAGGATTATCCTGTTGTCGATAGTTCCGTTAGATATGGATTATTATGTTAGGAGTCGGATCTACGTGTGTTATTCCAAAAGATAAAGAATGAGTCTTGTCTTAGGTGTACGGTTTCCATAATGACATGGGAGGATTTTCAAATGGCTGAAATCCATTCAAATAGATTTCCTGAAGACAATCCACTTAAGATCCCGGTTCTATTAAAGGGCACATTCTAAAGCCTCCTACATCTTCAATTATTGTTGTTGCGTCAGACAGACAGACATGGCTATCTGAAACAAAAGTAATCAACTTCATTAGTTTGCTCTCGAATGGAATATAAAAAGAAATTACTATTTATTACTTAACTATTGTATCGTTTTCTTAATTGAATCATATAGTTAATTTAGTCGATTGACCCCACACCCCCAACCACTCACCAGTTAAATGTCTTATCCCAACCTCACAGATGTGACGATTAAAGTATTCTTCGGAAATACCTTTATCAAGTGAAACTGCATTCATTTCTATTTACAGCGTCAACTGAATCCCCGGCCCATGTGAAAATTCCAAAACCAACCATGTCCACACGTCTGGCAACAGTGCCCACAACATCAGTGAAAACGTCTACCAGCACAACTCCAACAAAACCATTCTCCACCCCAGCAACAACCACAACAACAACCACAACAACTACAATATCCCAATCAACAACTACAGTTCCATTAACAACAACAACTGGAACAACGTCAACGGTCCATCAAACAACTAGACCGCCAACAGCTCAACCACCAAACATTGGTAAGTCGTCTTTTAATTTCCAGATGGGTTTATAAGGAAAGGGTTAAGATGGTTTGCAAGATTTAATGATGCAAAACAATATTATATTTCATGATAGAATGGTCAAAATGTTTGAAAATATGCGCATGGTGGATGAGAAAAATATGAGAGAGCTTCTGAATTATAAATTTACCAGCTTCTGTTATATTGTGAGGTCATTATTGTTTTCGGCGTGAAAGCTCACTTCTGATAATCCTACCTTTTACAATGCTCCCGGGTATCTGAAGGAATATTGGTAGAGGTCTTGTTTGACCAACTTGGACGGTCGTCTGAATATGTTGACTTCCATGAATTAGATATCATATGGACACATTGGATATTGGGAAAATGTATGTACGCAGATTGCGTTCTCTCTGCGGACCATGGTGTGGATTAAACAGCTCACATGCCACTAAGCCAAAATAAGACAAAGGTCAATACATTCTCCAGAGCACAAAGTATCAAAAGGTGGCTTGCATTGATTGGGTGGCACTTTTAATCTAGATTAGGGATAGTATTCGGTATCAACAAGAGCCCCGTCAAATACTTGTCACGGGACTGCCAATGAAAGCCCGAATATGGAGGCTTTCTAACCATAATTACTGAGAAAAAAACCTTAATGCCTATTATGTATATCATACTTTATTATTTGAAATATATCTACCACTGCTGCTTTTTTAAAAAAAGAATCAAACCTTTAGTATTAGAGAAAATGGAATTTAGTATGAGGAACATGACACAGGGACAGTAACGTTTTAATGGATGATCCCCACCTACACACACCACCACACACACAGAAATATTTTTAGTTTCAGTAGAGACCCAACTCCTTTTATTATGCACTTGTCAATTGCAACCCCACCTCAAACCTGGGGGTATGGGGGAATGGTAGGGGGATGTCAGAGAAAATATGCAACCACCCAGGCGGGTTTTTCCCTTGGTTATACCAATGTATCAAGAGGTGGTCCAGGGTGGGGGGAATGTCCATCAGTCTTTATAATGTTTCTAAATAAGTAATGCGAAAAACGTGTCCCATGGGGTCAGGGATTCACACAAACTTGCTCGGGGGGAGGGGGTGAGGAGGGTTGGAGATTTCATCGTATTTCCCCAAATGCCTAGGACATTCCCTCATACCACTGGGGGTAGGGGATGCAATTGGCAAGTGCATTAAACGTTCTTAATAATTACAGTATGATCTTCAAATCCAGTTTCAAAATGACTTCAACATTTTGTTATCTATGCAAGCAATATAGGGATGAAACAGATACAGGAGTTGTAAACAAGAGCAGTGTATTTTGCTCTCTTTCAATAGAAAAAAACCGTTTTTCTCCTTTCCTACCCTTACATAGGTATGCCTCATTAACTGACAAGCTCTTTAACTATACCCATTAAATGTATGCCTCATTAAGTAGATAAATGGGAAGCCTGTTTGGGTGGCTAAATCTAAGGGAGGAATCACTGTTTTAAATTGCTGATTAGTCCACTATTATTAAAAGAGTTTTCATGCAAAGTGAGCTGGCTTGCATTTTTAATCAAGTCTTTACCAGAACGCCATATTGAAATCAAATGTGCGATAGTTACAACAAAATACATCAGTTTTCTCAGAAGCTGTTACTACAACTTGGTTTCTCAGTGCCTAGCTACTGGTATCAGCACATATTGACATAATATATACATACGCACCCATAATGCATGCATTAATATTTCAAAGGAGTACAAGCATGACGCACTACAAAAATGCCAAGGTTCCAGTGCCCAGCACGACATTCGCAAGCTTGGAGACACCAAGGTAGCTTCACGTTCTTGACTTTGGTTGAGAAATCTCTCCCTGAATCTTGGCAAGGATACTACATATTTATTGGGCAACATTTGATTGGGCCTGGTGAATCGTTTGTTTTTTAAGCTATATCAACCGGATCGTCCAATTTCTTTTTCTTCATCACGGAATGACTATGAGGGCTACGATTTTAGCCACTGGACTTCTTTTGTATATCTGCATTCATTCTGCTCATTCTCTCACTTATACTTCTTCTACCAGTGCTGTTCATAATATAAGCGAGGTAATTCCGTCTGTTCCGGAAGGGACAACCGTACTTAATATCTACAACTCCAAGATAACGGATATCTACAAAGGCGCCTTTCAAAACGTAAACTCGGTGACTTCTTTAAGTATGTCTAGTAATAATAAACTTGTGACGTTGGACCCACTGGCTTTCCATGAACTAAGCAATTTGCAGTCTCTCTCAATAAGATATTCACCCCTGACAACTTTTCTTAATTTGTCTTCTTACTGTCAGCCGAGCCTTTCTAGCCTGGTGATATACGCTGCTCGGTTTGAAAGCATTACGTTTACTCAACCAGGTCCCTTCGCAGCATGCACCGCACTTTCCACCTTGAGTTTGGGGTATAGCCGTCTTGTGATTCTACCCGATCTAACTGCCAACAAACCCACACTTACAAAGCTAGTGTTGAGTAGGAACTTATTGACAGTTATACCAAGCGGTTGGTTGGAAAACATGTCCAACTTGTTGCACCTTGATGTAAGTCAAAACCCCCTTGTCAGTCTGCCATCTATGACCACCCTAACCAGCCTCAATTATCTTAATTATCTAGAGTGCAGCTACATACAAAACGCTACATCTACCCTCTTCCCTGTCCACAATGCCTTCGCAACTTTTCGCGCAACGAATACTGAATTAGAAGTTATTTCGCAAGTGCTTGATAAGAGCAAAGATTCCCTCGACACAATCCAAATCCTGTTCTCAACTGAAGACAAGAAGTTTCTCTCTGGGATGCTTGATGGTTTCACGGCACTGAAGTATTTTTTCGCCAGTGGAATAATATTTGATAAGATACCTGAACTAACATCATCCAGGAATGTGATAGGTACAATTTCTCTGTTAAGTTGTTCCCTGCAGAATGTTTCAACCTCTGATTTTTTGGACATGCCTTCTCTAAGGTATCTAACTATGGAGAGATGTGGACTGCATGATTTGCCTGTAAATGAGCCTACGATTATCTATACATTAGATCTTGACTACAATAGTATTTCTGCGATACCAGAGTTCTGTGTGTCAAATTTGCCTTCAGTCAGCAATTTCTACGCCACCCATAATGCGATATCTTATGTACCATTGCTTGGGGAAAGTACAAGGTTACGATATGTGTATTTAGATTATAACCAAATTACACGCATCGAATCAGGGGCGTTTGATGGGTTTCCTAATCTGTACAGGATCCAATTAAACTATAATCAAATCATAACCTTGGAAAGTGCAGGATGGCCGATCCTGAGGTATCTCTACATGTACGGAAACCCACTTGAATGTGACACAAGACTGGAATGGATCTACAACCTAAGGGAGGATGGAACTCTAACATCCTTTAATGGAAATTGTGCTTCTCCGGAAAACCTGAAAGGAAAAGCCATTTTTTCGATCACCAAACCTGAACTTGCCGGTAAGTCTAGTTATATAGGTTCCTCTGAGTCAAGTAAGAGATATGATATATAACATGAAGGGGGACAATTTACTAAGGATTTCTTCCAAGTCGTTCAAGACATTCTGCTTATCTAATCAATTAGATTTCCAATAGGGGAGTTGCATGTCTCACTGCGCATGTCTGTCACAGTGCATGCTGGGACGGATTCAGTTCAAGTCTGACATATAAATATTTGGCAACATTTTTATCAAAAATTGCAAAATTATTTTCACCAATATCATAGCTTGTATAGATGATCTTTGAAAACCAAATGCATGATGGGAAAGATGAAGTCAAGTATTATGGAAACATGTATAACACATGGATATTGACATTAGAGCATTGATAAATAATCCATGCTGAACATAACATGTTTTCTTTAGATTTTATACTGTACCCTTACTCCCATAATTCCATGCGAATCAAGATTCAAAATGGCGGCTATGCAACTCCCCTATTGCAATTCACTATCCCGTCAGCCGGAGTATTTCTAGCTGTTAATAAAATTCGTGAACAGTTGGAAATATATTTAATTTGTAATCTGCACGAATGTGACTAAACAAATTTGTGACGTATATCTATTAAAATATATACTGTGTTGCTTATCATTTCAGTCTATGTATCCCCTGTGACAGTACACACAAGAAGTGAGTCCCATAGTTACACAATTCAGATCATTGCTTAGCATAGACATAATCAACCTTTAGCGAATCGAGCTTCTGTTAACTTTGGCCGTTTGATATATTACTGTGGCGGAAATTTGCCTAGGGTATGCATGCCATAGCCTACCCCTTTACTTGATATTGTTTGAAATTTATAAAAGAAAAATTAAATCATATTGGGGAAAGAATTTGTCTAGATGTTTATTCCAAGGCAAACTATATTGGCTGAACCCTTATTTTTAGCACCAAGTTGATATAAAATTAAAGATATTAAGTTAGGTGTTCTTATCTGCCACACAAACCTTGATGGCTTATTCAAAATATATATTCTTTTTAATATTGAAGCGTTCTGTCCTCTTTTCTGGCCTATTATTTCTGTTAATTAATCATTGCTATATACAATATACATACATGTGATGTGTTCCAGGAAAATGAGTCACAAGTCGCCGAATTGATATTTTTCAAAGTGTTTTAGTTATTAGATATCTTTGTTGAAATGTTCTGATTTATTTTTGGGTTGAGCACTCATGGTCATCTGAATCTATGTACCAAATTTCAGGATGTTGAATTAAATATATCCTTGCGTTTTATCCTCGAGTTCTTTGTATGGAGTGTATTTAGTTACTTTATTGGTTATTACCCACCCTGAAACATTACAAACTTTTTTTTTTCAAAAATAAAAATATCAAACTTAAAATATAGGAATATTTATTAGATATTCTAGTGTTTACTATCATTAGGATCGGCTTGATGTCCTCTTTTCAAATATGGGGATATCTCAAAATCCATATTTTGCGACTTATGACTCATTTTTCTAAAACGGATCACATATAGTATATGAGTGATATGCTAATGGTGTCTAATTTCTTTCATCGATGATTTTACTTCAAAGCTGGCCATTTCTTCAACGTGAGAGAAGACCTGTATGTAAATGAAGCCATTATCGACAGTGTCCCGCTCATCATCTTCGATAAACAGGAGAGCCACCTAGTGGAGAGTGGCGGACCTAATACTATGCTATCATGCGCGCGCCACTGCAGGAAGGACGACAACTGCTATTGGTTCTATTGGCCGGACACCCGTGGCCAGTGCACTAAAGGATACATAGCTACATAAAACGCCAACCGGATTTGGACATTTTAAGCAACTACATTGGGCAAAATTCCGATAGACCTGAGGATAGAGAAAGTTCAATGTTGAAAATGAAGAAGGAATGACATTCCCACCATTTCATATATACTTTTATCTAATCTAATTTAAAAATTATTCTTTTAGAGTACCATTCTCGCAGCTTTAATACTATTTTGACCGTCAGGATTACCCGACTCTTCATAATTAACCACTGGGTGGGTGGGGGGCGGATTTGCGAAAAGTACTCGTGCAAAAGTATATGACACCCCTTAAAGTCTTTTGCAAAATGTCTTGCTCCCTCCTCCCTTGAAAGTTTATGCAAAATTGCATACCCCCCCCCCCCCCACACTACATCATTGTAGTTCTGAGTCTGTGCGAGAAAGTGACCCCCCTTTAGAGTCGGAAATTATCATTTGGTGGCAAGTTGCTTTTAGATCATTCCAAGAAGATAATTGGACCTCGTGAAGCATCAACTCAATTCTTTTTCTCTACTTAAATGCATAAGGTTTATACATTGAATACAAACTCCTAGACTACCTACTGCTAACGATGCATGCATGCTGACTTGACCGCTACGTCCCTGGACTCGAGAAACACAATATAGTCTAGAATATGTGATACTTGCCTATGCCTATGCCTATGCATTATTAGGCTAAAAACTGTAATACTTTTCTATGTGTTTCCCATGAATTTTTATGGAATTTTTAACAGTAATTGTAACTAATAGAACTAACCTGACTTTGCAATAAATGAATCCCACAAAATAAATCGTTTATCTAATTCCTTCAGTTGGTGAGTATTTTAAATTAGGAACCGTACAATATGTGCTACAAATAGTATCAAAACCGGAAATGATACAATTAAGTTCATCATTCTTACTAACTTTGGTAAATATATTATTTTTTAAAGAAAGGAGGAGTCATGCAGGGGACTACACCTAAATATGTCGACATTCTCATGATTTATTTAATTGTATCCGTACAGAAGCTGACAGACTGCAAAGAACGTTTGCAATATCTTTTCTATTGATATTTTTGGAAGGCATTTGGTTAAATTCCAAGAAGATGGATTGACCCAACACAATAAGGACAGGGACTGGAACATAAGCTGTAGGTTTGTTTATTGGGGGGCCGACGTGTCGGGCTTCAAATGCCCTTTATTTATTTGGTATGTTCATTGATTTAAATATTGTATGTTGCTGTCCTTATACGTAGTACCACGGACATGGATCGGCAATATTTTAAATTCCGTTTGCACGGGACTATGGTCCTTAAATGTAATATAGCTCGACTATGAACAATTTAACGAAAGCATCGCAATGAGATATCCCCTTTCCGCGGAGAATAGAGATGGAAATTTAGAAATATGAAGCAACCTTTAACAGAGAATATCTGATATCTTGGTTTAGGAACTGGTCTTACTTAAGAGGACCTCAGGTGTCTGGGTTACAGATGTGGATCTGCTCCATCTGTTCTTAGAAGTCTGTGAGGTGCTCTCGATTTAATGGAATAGCGCTATCTGTCTTACCCCAGGCTTCAGTGCAGTGTGCCTGTCTTACCACTGCATGATACCCCGAGCCTTTTTCTCGCTGAGGTTCATCCAATAAGGGTAGAGGCAGTCACTACTTTATGGTAGAACTATAAAGGTTTTTGGTAGTATACTATACATGTTTTCGGCAGTAGTAGAAAGCTTTTGGGCAGTATTGAAATGTTTTCGGCGGTACTAGAAAGCTTTTGGGCAGGACTAGAAAGATCGGTCACAATTTTCAAGAATCTGTCCAATTTAGTTGGTATACCTACACCTCTATATTCTCAAAGTGGCTCTTCTCATTAAATCCAATTGTCATGAAATCTTGTGAAACGTTTTCCCTTTACTCATATAGAATAGGTATGGCACTATTAGAAGTACAGATCCATGATATATGTTGCTGCCCCGGTACCCAGGTGGACAGATAAGTCACTGAATTTAATCTTGATTGACCAATCACCACTGTTGTGTCCCAGAGTCGTCATCTGTATGATATATGTAATATTACAGACTTTTCCTCTTTTTTTTCACATATTACGCTTAGCCAAAATACATTACTAAGACACCTTTTCCTATTACCGACCAGATATTCCTATTCCTGGAACAAATAGTTTCATGGCACCGACTATTTCTTCAATACTGAGATCTTTTCTCCCATTACAATGAGTCTTTTTACTATTACCACTCCCCTATTACCCATGCTGTTATGAGACATCGCAGTTGCTTTTTTCAAATATGACAGTTAGGACTGCTTCCTTTTCGCTTCTTTTCTAATCGTCATGGATAGACTTGCACACCTTGATTATTTTATAATCTAAAAAATATCAATATATACAAATAAATGCAATTTATCCACACACAACCACTATTTGTTAGGCATTACTTACAAAACAATCATTGAATTAATTAATTTTTAACAGAAATGAAATGTATCCTATAATAACCAACTTCACTTTGGTCGGATTTCTGGTCTATGTGTATAGCCTAAGGGACTTAGTGCTAGTCTACTGGCCACTTCTCAGACACCACATAGTAGTATATGAAAATGAGCAACTGACCCTGGCATAAGAAAGATGGCTATGTGGATATTTCTGTGAGAGAAAGAAAATCCCAAGTCCAAGAAAGTATAAGATATCCAGTAGTCATGTTGATTATGTGTTGGAATATCTTAGAAAAGGAAAATGACCCTGTATCCTCAAATGATCTCATTCAAAAATAAACCTGTGATTATGTAATCCCAGATGCTAGTCAACTGTCATTCATGACTATGGATTTCAGACTACCTTCCACTCAGATATAATCACTGATCTAATACATTTTGCTAATAGAATTAGGTATGTTGCAGTATACTACCATCCCTGAGAATTGGGAATGATTCTGACTAGCGGTAAAAAATAATAAGAAGAACCACTTCATTTCTTTTTTTGCTCTTCATGGGATAGATATTGGTGCAGAGTCTTAGCTGTTGGTGTTCTGGTCGTTTCTTTTGAACCCAGATCACAACTTTGATGACACGTTTTTGTCCTGACAATTCATAAGTCTCCACCGTCGCCATGTATTAATACATTCTATCTATCGTACAAGGTTCTACGACTTTAGTTAGTTTAATCTGGAACTGGAACTCCGAAATTGTATGTGTTTTAACATCGTTGTTAAAGGGAAACTGTACCAGAAGGACTTACTTTATCAAAATTGTGCGTCTGTTATAATGTTAATATACAAGAATTTGAAGTCGAATCGGCCGAGTGAATGGCCACCGCTGACCGATATTAAGTGAAGTCATCGCAATAAAAGATTTCGGGGGGGGGGGGGGTGTCTCCAAATACAAGTGAGGACGTTTTAGAAGTCCTGTAGCAAAAACAAATGGACAAAATCCTAAAAAAAATATAGGTCAAATGATTGTTCGAAGGGTTGGAAAAGAAAAGAATGGAACAAAAGGAAGAAAATTTAGGTTTTGAGAGACGTTAGCTACTTTAGCTGAGAGTGCAGCTTCTTTTTTCTTCTTCTTTTCTCGCCTATGATTTTGATCTCTTATATATGTATAATCACATCTGCTTAGAATCATGATAAAGCATAGTCAACTGTCTATTTACGATCATGAATCTACGAGGATAAATTTGCAGTTCATTATACAAAAGGCCTTTGCCCATTTACTAGGGATATCTGTAAGGTATAATTTCATTTGATACACAAAAGGTCTATTTAGAACGCTACTGGTGCCATTATAAACTTGAGGTAATTTGTGTGTTTACGGTCTCTCATTGTCTGGAGGCTCATCGACCTATTCATTTTGTCACTTTATTTAATATCCTCACCATTCCCTTCCCGTTCATACTACCATCCGGTCTAATACCCAGTCCGTGCTTAGGGATTGTGCTCGCCCAATATATCAAATCAACTTCTAGTAAACTATTCTCCTTCTAAACCAAGAAAGTGGATTAACTCATGTTCTGGAAGAGAGAAGCAGGAAGAAAAAAACGTTCCCACATAAGGTATAGATGGACCAAAGGTAGCAAGTCCAGGCACGTTCATGTTTACTGTATAACTTTCAGTTAATATATTTTACCTTTCCTATCTCTTTTTGTCTCGTATTAGATAATTCATCGTTTGTTTCATTCGAGAAGTTTTGTTCAAGAGACACCACTAAAATTGGTGCCATGACAAGTAAATGACCAGCGTCAAGCTACATGATATGGCAATTCTTTTATTTACGTTCAATGGCGGGAACTTCGACCAGGCAGAAATATAAATATGAATAATGTCATTTTTATAGTTATTGCTTTAGGGTCATCCAATGGTATATAAAAAGTTCTTTGTTAATTATTCATATATCCTCGATGAGTGGAACCTTCGTGCGTAGGCTACACCTAATTTGTTTAGTCTGGCCCATACTACGTGTGAATTTAATTCTGTTCAATTAACTTCAAACCACATGCCAATTATTTAAAAGCCCAGATTTCATTCAGTCCCTAACTTTAGGATCGCGATCTGTAGTCCCGGGTTGTTTTTAGTCTATGTGTCTATAGGCGTCCTTACCATTGCCCAGTCCAATCTCTTGAGCATGAGGGGCTGGAGGAAAACCTTTTAGAATTGACCTCTATCAAATTGAGGCAAAGTCCACTTCTTCAGAGGCAAATCCTGCCTGAAGAGGGGCACTATGTTAACCTGCACGCCTCGCGCTCCTGTATTCATCCGCGAGGGGCATGGCGTAGTGATATGTCAATGGTTCAGACAAATAGATGCCGCTGGGAAAAGGGTTCTTCATTGATTCTCCAATAAGCAGCTTTGGTCCTGAATCTCCGACCAATTTATGAAACCCACTCTCTCTGTTATTGCCCCGTAGGGACTGTACATCCGCTCCTAACTCCCCCTGTGTATTTCTCTCTTTCTCTCTGTGACTTTGGGAATATTTGTTCTGGATCTTTTATCTCTTTCTCGCTTTTCCTTCTGAGTTATAACTTCTCCTGGCGGCGATTTTCACTCCAGCAAGGTCCAGTCACAAACATATTTATCTATATTGATGATGGATTGATCAATATTAATTTCTTCTTTGTCTGATTCCCTTAATCTATGATGACATGCATATGTACACTTTCCTCTCCTCCTCCCCGTTTGCCTATAGCTGTTCATCATGTATTAATTATATACTTTCAAATATAACACCGCTCTGAAACAACTCTTCCTGGGCACATAATGATAAATAGTTATACTTTCAATAGCATAATATATTATGCCAAATATAATCAACCTCAAAGTAACAGTTGTGTACCTTCATATATTTTACAACTCATTTAAGCAACTCGTTGGTTCGTGAAACCATTTCAGGTATAAACACGCATTTCAACATTAATTCCAGTCAGCAAAAGTCAGTGTTTGGTGAGAAGTCCTATACTTTCTTTTAGTTTCTTGCCAGGACTCGTACGTATTCCTAACACCTTACCCTGCAGATCTCAATTTGTGCCTTCCAGACGCAAGACTCACTGAGTCCCCCTTAATATTGATTTGCAAAAGAAAATACTCTCACAGACAGAGCTATTTCAATCAAGCAGAGAGTTCTGGAACAAGAACTTTGATGGAGAGAGAAAGATTGTGTAAGTCCATGGTCAATAACAAATATGCCTGATGGGGAAATCCTCTTATCTATTATTGCAGAAGTTACTGCTTTAATTATGCTTTGTGTCCCTGGGTGGCGCAAAGGTCCTATCCATCATGTTCCTAGTCCTCTTTAGCAGAGAATTAGGTAGTGTTCTAAGCTTGGCATTCAATAATTCATGAAGGGATTTCCTTAATTGTACATCTATGTCTCGTGTCAGTTTATATTCACCCAAAGCGGTCAAACACAATGTCTACATATCGGTGACTAATGTCACTTTGCAACAAGACAAAAAGTGGAGAGAAGATAAATGGGGTTCCAGATTCCGACTTTCTTCTAAAGTAATCACAACCTGCAAGATATTAACTCTGTTCACTTATTGCGAATCAATATCGTGGGAATACTTAATTTATATTTGTTTCAATCCAGCCTAAAAGAAAGTCTATTTATCAATTAAAAGAAAGACCAATAATGAAGATTGCTTGGATTTGAAAAGACAGCCTATAGTCTCGTTGTTCAGTCTGTGCAAATTGTATTAAAGAAAAAACTTTGCCGAGGGTTTCCTGATTTGTGAATTTTGAGGTATTCAGTGACTTGGCTGATACGCTTATTATGCACATGACCTAAGTAACACATATATAAGTGTATAATTTGTAATACAACTACAAATATGTAATGCAACTACAAATCCCCATATGTAATACATATATATATTATATATATATGTGTGTGTGCGTTTTTCAAATGTTTCTACAGGGCAAAGACATTCTTCATTTAGAGACATTCTTCATTGCTTGATAAGGCCATGTAGATCCATGTTAGGCAGCCGACAATTCGCTGAGGTGGGAAAAAATGGGATATAATCTTTAGTATTAGGGTATTACTTGTAACGGTAGGAGAGGGGGGAGATGAGCTGATAACGATAGCAGTTTACGAGGATATCCACCCTCCCGAGTACCTTTACACATCTACCAGAGGCGTAAAGAGAGGAGATGGTATGAATTTTGAATGTAGGTGCACAAACTTAATGATAGGGAGGATAAATGGTAGGGAGGATGGTGTAATTTATTGGATCATGAAGCGGGGTGTTTATGGCGAGGTGAATGTTAGTGTTAGTCCATGGATGAATATAAAGTCTGCCCACTGCATACTAGTGGGTTACAAAACTGCGATTAGTTTAGCTTCATCCGAGCTTCATCTCTCCTTTTTTATACTTGCATGTACACCGAGTGGCGCTGTTTTGAAATTTGACACAGAAGAACCCAGCTTAAATATAGGCCACCACCTTTGGAACCGAGGTATTCTTGGTCACATATAGTGAGATGGTTGCTTTAGCGGGAATCTTTTCTAACCTTGTATCTCCTTATTGGGAGTCAAACTGCTCTTAAAGGTAAATGCCAGTGTTCAATCAAAAAAGAAGGAATCATGGACATTTTTTTAAACTTAGGATTTAGAAAGAACATGGTTAGGGGAACCCAAAAAGCCAATAAAAACCATATGTCATAGAATTGGTTTTTAGTTTAGGAACCATTGAAATTTACTATACCATTAACTATAGGAGTCGATGAGAAAAAGGCTTTTCCCCCCAATTTTTCCCAATTTCAGATGATTGAACCATGGGATTTTCTTTAAACTCCATATACACTGTGAATCTCAGAATATGGGCGTTGGTTGGGAGACCTACATATACCCCCAACATCCATGTATGGACGTCCATAACAGGTGTGAAATATGCACGGCTATCCGCCGATGCAGCTATTACGTAACAGGTCTACTAATACAGGTAGGCCTATACTATAAGGTCAAGTCCAGGTATGCCCAGTGTTTATATGCATCATCTCTACAGTTCTCTATGGTCAAGTGGTTAGCATCTAAGACTCCCAAACCGAACATTGTGGGGTTGAATCCCAGACCAAGCAGCTTTTTCACATTTGTCCCAATATCACATCGCATGGGCGACGGCCGGCCGATCAAGTGTGACGGGAGGGCGTGCCGGTGACGGGCAGGTATTAAGCATCCCCTAGACGTATACCTGTTATGACGTAAAATTAGCCTGACGCCGTGGGGCAGACGTCCACCAACTTCTGACCAGCTGGATTTATCTAGCCATTGATTGACCTGTTTATTGTCGAGTTAATTGGTTGACTGGCCTAAACTGTGTATGGTTTTTCTGGTGAGGTGAATACAGTGACTCTTGTGTAAGGTTGTAGACAAATAGTGATTTGTTGTACTCTGTGTATGGATGCATGGCGTCAATGATCATCTAAAATCTCACATCATCTTTCTCAAATCATTCATTGTTTTACCTTATATCCAAAAAGGAAAAAGGTTTACATGTATAATATTATGTGTCGCATCAGAATGATTGACTAATTTGACTATAATTTAATTACGTCATTAATTTGACTAGTGAATGTATGATTTCATAAGTAATTTGTATTACTATTATCTAATTATGTTTATATAGGCTGAAAATGTTGTACTTGATACAGGACCTTATGAATAAAAACAAACAAACAAAACCAATGTCAAAGGCATAGCAGTGTACATAGCTGACATATTATTTTTCACTTCCAATTAAAAAAGAGGGAGTCATAGTACTAAAGATTCATAAAAACTGAGAATATGTTTTTTCCCCCATTGACATCCATAGTGAATGGTAGTGAATGGTAGTAAACTTCAATTGTCCCTAAAATATAAGAATATTTGATAATATCCTGTTGTGGGGCGTTTCGTATTCACCTAACCATGTTCTTTCTCAAGACAATGTTTGAAAAAAAATGTTGTTACTCCTCCTATTAGTTCATGCATTAGTTCCTTGAACCCCCACCCCCACCCGCCTGCAGCAGTACTGACGACGGTAGCATTTACCTTTAATTACAGGTTGGTCGCATTTAAGAGATGGTCGTTATGCAGGAGTCCACTGTATACCTGAAGGCCAGCCATTATTTAGAGCTTGTTGATATCAGTAGTGTGGTCAAAATTTGTCGTCTGGTTAGAATAACATGTGTTTTGTCTGTTATATTTCAGAAGTGAAGCTTGTGAACGGCAGGCGCGCTGCTGAAGGCCTCTTGCTGGTGAGGACACCTGGTGGAGAATGGGGAACTGTCTGTGATGATGGATGGGAGGACGAGGATGCTCAGGTTGTGTGTAGACAGCTTGGATATGCAGGTACAGTTCATGCAATTCTCTGGTTCATTTCCATCAGCAATTTCCAGTTGAACTTCCCCAAGCCCCTCCCTGCAAGGGGTATTATAATGCCTTTATACCAAGCCGCTAATATTTTATTGCTCTGGATAAGCCAGGCTGTTACAATAGGCAATCTTGATTCATTCTCCCACCCCACACAAATAATGATAGTATGATTTTATCACCATCAAACTCCATCTGATAGCAAATATTTGTCTTTCTTTCTAATTGCTTCTCCGTCACACCTGCTGTCTCTCTATTGCTCTCATCCCTTCTCCGGTTTCCTATCTAAACACCCTTTCCAGAAGGACATAATGTCGTCTGCATCTCTGTGTTTCAATCCTATAGATATAAATGTCGGTTCTGGTCAAATAATTTATACTATGACTGAATGGGTTATTCACTTCGAGCGGGAAGAATATGCCCATTTAATAGTTTGTTCATTTCTGTATACGTTGTATAAAGAGATAGAAATACCGCAATGAAAGCGCATCTGTGATTGGTCTATATACCTATCATTGATGACGTCAGACCAATCAGAGATGAGCTTACTCAGCAGCGAGGCACATTAAGAAAAACATGGCCATCATGAACTGCTTCTGCCAGCCTATTACAAGCTTAAGAATGACGATTTTTTATTATTTCCAAGTCGTAGTATAAAGAAGGAACTGTACTCGAAGTTAGTAACTACTCGTGTGATTCAATGGCTCTTGTTTACACTTTATTTTGCATTTTGCGGACACATGTTGGATGCAAAATAAAGTGTAAACTCGAGCCATTGAATCACACTTGTAGTTCCAACTTCTCGTTCTGTTCCATCTAATAATTACAGGCACGGTCATCTTTCAAAATCAAATTTTGGAGAGTAGAGGGGTTATGCAAACGTGTTGCCTTTGGATAACTTACAACTTACGATGTTACTCAATCACAGTTCTCCACTGTTATCTTTTAATAGTACTATTTATTATTTTATTTTAAATGAAAAGCCATGAATGTAATGATTATGTTGGGTGCATGTATAAAAGGGTCTGGCACAGTCTGAACACCCTTCGGACGCGTTTCTGGGGAGATCATTCACATATCTCATGAAGTCTACACAACTTGATATAATAATACATCGCTGTAATTAATCAATATCATAGCAATGTATATTCTCCACGCTCTGCTATCAATCAGAACATATTCATTGCAGAATATGGGACAAATACAAAACACATGCTTCAACAAATTTATTACATCTACACTACTACACGAGAGATACAATCAGATTTCGCTTTCAAGGGCATTCCCTCATATTGGCGTCTTCGTTTTCAAGTGATGGAAAGTAGAAGGCAACGTTATGCAAAATCTTATATCTCACAGTTAATTGCTGTAGATACGATGGCCTGAGATTATATGACGGATCTGTTAAGTCCAATATCAAATTGTTGCATTGCACCCGTACAAATCATTGTAGTATCAATGAATACCTACATAGAGTAATTCTAATCCTAGCGATAAGTATGCGTGTATATACTTCGGAAAGCGCTCTAAATCAGCTTATGTTTCATTATTCAAATTGAAAGAACATGCAGCAATTACTAAGCACTACTAAATCACTAAACTATTGACTACTGACTAAACGACACTTCTCTAAAAAAAGAATCTAAATTTTTTTCACTTTTCAATCCCCTTGGGACACGCCGTTCAATGTCGTTAATCAACGTTTTTAAGAGATAAGGGAACGTGTATCCTTTATCTTTATAAATATCTGACCTATATCATCACATACTTAAACTTCTTATCTTTGCAGCGGCCTTTTCTACCCTGGCCCTATATTCACTATTTCGCCCTATATCTCCTAATTGATTTTTGATTGCCTCGACGTCTAGACCGATTGAGATTTCCCTGTTTCTTGGTCCTTCGCTTCCATTGTCCTTGGCATTCTTGGATTCGATTGCGTCTAGAATCATTAAGATTAATTCAGCGGGGAATTCTGGTTGTCTTTTCCTCATTTCTGGACCACATCCACCTCTGCAGCCGCTGGTGGTCTTTATTCTCTCCTCTGCTGTTTTTGGGACTAGATTACCCCCTGAACCACAGTAGTTGGTGGCTGCTATTATCTCAAAGGGTACAAGTAATTGCACCACGAATGCCAGGGCTACAACTTGGTACGCCATTTGTAGCGTTGGTGCTAAAGTTCTGTCGACGATCTGAAACGAGAAATACATATGTTTAAGTTTGCTTTATTAAACCTATACTCCCAGCTAACATCGGTCAAATTTGTTTCTAATTTTTGTTCCTTTCTTTTTCACCAGTCACAAGGCCAAAATTTTGGAGGATTTTGTCTTGTAGTGTTAGCCACAGAGCTTCGTATAAATCCATATTTATATTTCGGGGACGCACCGAGCATCTTTCTTCAGCGGCAGCCGTTTTTGCTCGACCGATTTGACTTCAAATTCTTGTATTCACATATAAAATCAGCATAATATTACTTAATTCAGTCCCTATAAATCATAACATATGATATGAGTACATTTGGCACGATTTTGTTTGTCGTAATAGTTGAAAATGTAGCTTTAACTGCCAAATATATGGCAAAACCTGGCCAGTATAAATCTACAAATGTACGGCAACCTGACTTAAAGGGGGACACTGGACTGACTATATCCTCTGTTCAGACATTGAGGAAAACTAAGATATTATGTTATGCACACTATAATGAATAACCCAATAATGTGTGTGGCTGTAAAGCACCATTTAATAGAGGAGACTCTGTCTGCTATTTGGATAGTGAAGGCTGACATCTTACCAGGGTGCTATGCATAAATGACAAGCTGGGAGGTCTGGTAAACTTCCTTTTCAGTGGAAGTGAATGCACACAGACACTATATATTGTAATCTAAGCTAAATATCTATCGTCCCTGACTTCTACCTGCTTTAGAAATGCAAACCTATAAAGCATATGGATGTATAACAACAAATAGTGGCAGCAGAAAGACATCAGGGAGCTCTTTCATTTGATTTCAACAGTAAAAACACAGCTAAATATTTATGTATATATACTTTTGAGAATTGAGGTCAAGTGGAAAGTGGATCAGTAGACCGTGACCAGTGTAAGGTAGTATTTCTATAGTGGTGTGTGCTAAGGTAGGGACTAAAACTTTAATTGCCTTAATTCATTTTATAAGGTTCCTTTTAGTTTTTAGAGTTTTTCTGTTAAATGTTACTGTCATATGTGAAACAAAAGCAGAGATTCAGGGCAGTCTATATTTGAAACTGTTGCATGCACAATTCCAAAAATTCTTTTTCATATTGTGTGAAGACTACCTATATCAATTAATTCTCTCCTTTTACTCAAATTTTTCACTATAATTATGCAGGTATGGAATGATGGTCTTTTATTCTTAGAAAAGTACAGAGAAAATCCCTATTGCACAATAGGGGAGTTGCATGGCCGCCATTTTGAATCCTTATTCACATAGCATTATGGGACTAATGGTACAGTATAAAATCTATAGAAATCATGTCATATTCAGCATGGACTATTTATCAATGGTCTAATATCAATATCTATGTGTTATACATGTTTCCACAACACAAGCCTCCATTGTTCCCATCATGCATTTGGTTTTCATAGAAAATTTATAAAAGCTGTGATATTCGTGAAAACATTCTTACAATTATTTATAGAAATGTTCCCAAATATTTGTATGTCAGATTTCATCAGAATCCATCCCATGATGCACTGTACCAGACATGCGCAGTGGCATATGCAAGTCCCCTATTGATGAACTTATAAACAAAGAAAACATGTTCATACCCAAGGATTAAGAAAAAAATGGCTAATACAGCAAAGTCCCTAACTTGGGGTGCAGCCCTATAGCTAAGTTGACCTTGAAGTAAAGTGGTCACTTTGACTGTTTACTACAGACTCACTAGACCATGACCACACCTAACTCACTCAGGAACTCATTCAGCCCTAGTTAGTGTCATACAGCTACTAATATGAAGGCACCCAGTCTAAGGGTTTGGGAGAGCGGAAAAGAAATTACTTGATTGATTCTGACAATATCATTGCCCAGAAACCAGTATTATAATGTGAGTTCCCACTTATAAATCATAATTGAGCTGTATGCCCTGCAAGTGTTCCAGCCCAGTGTTTTACTTTAATTAAAGGTATGCTTCCACCTGATGTATTCCATTTCAAAATAGCATATCTAGTTACACGATACTAATTGAAAGGTGCTACTTCCTAACAGAGAGAGTTTATAAGATCACCAATTCATGCCACACCCCTGTAATGGAATAACTTAACATCTGATGAAAGGGAATGTACAATATGTCCTCAAGAGTTCATATTGGTGGAAACTAGAATAAAAGATATGACATTTATGGCAAAGTAAAATATGAATCTATTAGATTGTTTGCCATGACGCTTGCTAAACTTTGCGAACGTGAAACAGAAACAACATCGAGCAAGCATGTAATGGAAATTAAAGAGACTTTCAAGAATATGACCTGTTGTAGAACTAAACCATTCATAATTATGTTATGAGTGAGACGAGAGACTGAGCACCAACCTGTAAGACCGCAGCATGACACTCTGTCCCAGTGATCGGGTATGTATACCTGATTCTGGCCGCGAACCCTTCTTAGCAATTTCTTTGGTGGTATGAAACACCATTTAGGAGACCCCAAGACAAATTACAAAATCAATCATATGTTATATAAACGGCTGTAAAAGGAGGGATGCTTTGATGTAATGACGACTGCTATTGAGACCGCAAATTTAGAAATACCTCATTTCAAATATATGTAAACCGCCTAAAGCTAATCGGAAGAAATGTCATATCAGTAATAAATTAAAGTGTGCAGTCATCTGTAACATTATTTGACAATATAGTATTTAACTCGATGTAGTCACAATATGGCAGAGGTGTGAACCATATTTCCACGCAATTCTGTATCAAGTATAATGGAAAAAATAAATCCTGTGATGATGATGGTGCAGAAAACTATATGAAGAGGAATAGCAGTGAAGTAGAGATTTAGTGCTAAAGGAAACCCAGAGTCACATAAGAGAGTATCAGGCATGTAATCACAACCCTATGCTGTAGTTGCCTATACCTTTAAAGTAAAACACTGGGTTGGAACAATTGCTGGTCATATAGCTCAAGCATGGTAAATAACTGGTACCTTTCATTATATTAGGCATTTCTGTGTAATGATATTGCCAGAATCAATCAAGTAAATTCTATCCCGCTCTCCCCAAAGCTAGCTCTGAGTGCTTCCATATTGCTAGATGTATTACAGTAAAACGGGCTGGCTAACTACCGATCTGCTGGTCAGTCTGTGGTCACGGTCTACTTAATTTTACAGTAAACAGTGCCCACTCTAGGGCATGTATGGAAAGCCATGTATAAACATATGACTGATCCTCTCGAATAAACAAACATATACCTGTGAGGTAATATTACATAGACCTCTTTCTATTTTCTTTATATTATTTCTGTAAACATATATATGACCCATTCTCACAAAATGGGATCACCCCCCCCCCTCTTTTACACTTGATGCTGAGAGTGGTTACTACTTTGTTATATGTTATCAAAAACACTTCTATTGCATAGAACTGTTCAGGTTCTATCTTGCCATATATAGTTTTGCATACTTTCTGTTAATATTTTAATATATTTTTCATGGAACAGTCTCATTTCGTAATTTTTCACATATTGTTTTTACAGATAACCTAGAATCACCAATCCTATTAAAAATCCTAATAATCTAGTACTAATTTCAATGCTCAAAAGTATTTAAAACAGTTTAAATTACATGGCGAAAAAGAGATAATAATGAAATTACTTAAAAATAGAAATAATTTGTTGTGTAATATAGTAAAGGCAATATGGTGTTTAATGGCGAAGACAATTTTTAAATGATATGGTGTTTCTGAATAATTTTGGAAGAATGGAAATGATGGATATTCATTAATTCATGGAAGACTGGCATCCATGATTTTTATTCCTTTTTTCGACCACTGAATAATGTATATAAATAGCTTTCCATAGTAATGCATGCAATGCTGTCAACCTGACTAGTCAACAATAAGTTGGTAGTGATCAGGAATGAGGAGGAGGAAGTTTATTCTTTGCACCCTCCTTTATCCTTCCATTGAAAATGTAATAGAAGAGATCCATAGGGTCTTTTCATTCCTCATTAGTTCTAGTGTAATATCCATGAGCCTCACAGTCAGGCAATGTTGAAAAGAAGTGATTTGAGAGCACCAAAATAGTAGCCTACAGTACAGCAGCCTGTATACAATAGCACTAGCTACAGACTGACGGAAGTTTGCTGTGCTTCGCTGACGTCACTCTCACACAGGACTCTGGGAATCTGGAAGCTGTCAGCATTCCGGATAATAGCCAGTTTTAACACAAACATTTACTCCTAATTGACTTATGAATGAGTGAATTACATTATACAATGTACAGAATATCATATTATAGTTTTTCCCAACGTCTGAAAACACATTATACGCAGTCCAGTGTTTCCCTTTAATATTCTATGCACCACTAGGCATGGGCGGTGCAGACCATCTTTGTTATGTATGGCCACCTAAATAGCGCATAACAACAAATAGTATGCGGGCATAAGTAGTAAAGGAAAGAGTGCACAGTGCCAACTTAGCAATAGCGTGTGACGCTGAGATTTAAATGTGATGACGAACAAATTATATTCACGTGGCCTAGTTCCCAAAGCCGATTCTCATGCGGTTTTGCGCCGCAGAAGACTCCTTTCCACTAAATTCTGTGAAAATCGAGAATCGGCTTAGTGGACTAGGCCCTTTAGACTAAATTACGTTTTCTGTGAATGATAAAATGCAGATATTAAATAGTTAATTGCTGAATCAAAATAATATCATATATTGTAGAAATGAATTTAGATTGAATGTTGCCTAAATCTGAGTCACAATCTTTGGAAAAATGCTGGTGAGCAATTAAGTCAGGAACGTATGTGCGGATAATGCTACGACGTGCTTATGCTAACCTTACCCTGATGTTTAAATGAAAATTATTTCTGTTTCGGGTAAGGATTAAAACCTCCTATATTGGAGATAATAGACCCTGACTTCTCGTTTTACGAAAATGCAACTACACTTATTTATGATATCGAAGTTGGCGAGTACAACTGCATATGTTTGGCGCATGTAGTTACCAACTAACATACTTAAACAGGTTATCTGGAAGTAGCTATGCCTCAACAATTGTCCACACACGATAATTAATAAACTAGATGTCCCCCGTCAATTATCAGCATGTAGTTTCTATTCAATTCCTCCATCCCTTCTGCTATTCTTTTTCCCTCCCACCTTTATATTCCTCCTCCCCACTCTACCCTTGGCTGGGGTGACATTGCATCACCCCAGTAAAGCCCAGTTGCCGTAAGTGGGTCGAAACATGTGCAATCTTCCGAATGGAATAGCATTGAAATAGCTTCAAAATCACTTCCTTGGAAAGATCATTTTGCGGGAATCAATACCCAGGTAACATTACTTGAGATCTATGTAAGACATCCTGAAAGTTAGAGCCCTGTACATGCAGCCAGTAAAAATCCTTTTATAACTTTGTGCAGAGCCTTGAATGTCGTAAATCACAAATTAATATAGTGTGGATACACCTAGCCTTCTGACTAAGTCGCTGTACAGCTGTACATTTGTAGAATTGAGACACACATAATTATGCCTCTATGCTAGAAGTATTGATGCAATGGCTGTTTTTAAAACTTTAATCAATAAAAGAAACTGTGACAGTGGTAACGATAATAAAAAAGAACAACGGAATATAAGAATCTCTCACCCTCTTGCCTTCCTTTCGATAACTACAAGAATGATGTGTGAAGAACAGCAAGCTTGTTTCCGGCTCCGTCACGTTTCAAGTGCCTTCTAATTTACTCTTCTTGTATTATATTTGGTGTATATTCGCCATGTGTCTCCAATGTGGTTATCCACGGAAACGCACCCCTTATATACTCTGGCGCTTGATAGCAGGTGGTCCTCACAATATTCAGAACAACACTTTTTTACAACACTTTCACCTTATTAATTTAACTGAATATTGACATTTAAAAATGGCAACTCCCCAGGCCTCCTATAAAATTAATAACGTGATGTTCCAAATGAAACATATCCAATATTCTAAGAACCAAAAGAAATGTAAAAGAAAAACTGTGCGAAAAAAGAGAGATTATTTTAAGGAAGATGTACCAGGAAAAGGGAAAACATTTCTCTCATTTTGCAAGATGATTTCTAAAACAACTATCGATTTAATTACCAAACTCTCCATGCCAGAAGTAATAGCAATAAGGCACAACGTTTAATTAGTTCTCTTGCTTTCTTCTTTAAATGCATTTATATATCGTTTAACAGCATCAGAAGTTTGATGTTTCCCATGAACTTGAGATGACATATCTGTCAGAGAATATTTCACTCTAATCTTGGCCTTTCTCAATTGCACATCAATGGTTTCCTTCATACTGCTTCACATATTCGTGCTGGGATACATTCGAGAAACTGCCGATTCAAAAATGACGTTCAACTTTGGCTTTTTGAATAATGTGAGTTAAAATGTGTAATGGCGAATACCCTGCGATATTCTATACAAAACTGTCTTCTTACTTTGCGTTAACATGCGTTGTTGGGTTATTCTAAAGCGATTACGTGCCTATCAAACATGTATTTAGATCGTCGTTATGATGTACGAAAGACAAGTCTTGAATCCTGAAGAGAAAGAGCTTTCATCGCTGTCTTTGATGTTTCTTTTTATCTAAAGAAATAGATAGATTGTAAGTGTATGATGAAAGGGGTACAATGCATGCATTCATATATAATGTGGACTTCGATATAAATAAGCTTTCGTGATTTTGTGCATGAGTTGTATCATTGTAAAACCTTACGTTTAAAATCTGATGTACACAAGAACTGCATCACACAAGCCAGTATTACCATAACTCCTGTTCATATATCAGGCATTCCCTTTCCCATGGATCTAGTTATACAGAACCTTCTTGTGCATTTAATTCGAGGGTCAGATTTTAAGAAAATGTACAATTGGCAGCTGTATACATTTAGTACATTCTGCTAAATTAGGCTGCAATTTGGTCAATACTAGGTAAATTCGAGTATATTCGGGATGGCATTGATTCTAGCAATCTGTTTGGTTAGGTTGAACTGTATTTTGAACTTTATTTTTGTCTGAAATTTGGGTTATTTGAGAGGATGGGTAAAGATGAATTGTACATTTTCTGTCGATTACACCGTTGAGCATTCTATGTCATTGTCTTATGGTTGTTAGTCTCCCATGTCCCATTGTGGGCGTGTCCTATGTCCTTCCCATGTGGGTGGGAGTGGCCTAGTGATCTAAAGTTTAAGGTTTAAGGTTTAAGAATGATGTGGGTTGAAGATTTGCTATTCTTCCTCCATCCTAGTACTTGCTGATGGGTTATCAAAGGTCGGCCGTGTTTATGGATGTCTGTTGCACTATGCTCTATGATCTCATAGATCCATTGCTTGAAAGGAGTAGGGCATAGCACCCGTTAGTGGGTTTCCTCTTGAAAATAGATGGGCAGTATGTATACTACCCAAGACGTTCAGCTACAGCAGCTGAACTAAACACCCTGGTAAAATATAATACAACAATACAACAAATTCGACATCGACCATTAATAAATCCTTATTCATACAGCTAGGCTAACACAATTAAAATAAGTGTGTTATTTTACTTGGCAAACATTGTGTGAGTTAGTGAATAATGAAAACAGAGAGAAGTTAAGACAATAAGTGTGTAATTCTCATTACAAACAAGTCAAATTGGGTTTATAAAAATAAAACAAAATCTGATGTATTCTTTTCATGGAATTTTGGCATCCCATTCATCTATAAGAATCCTATTTTATTCCCCAAACTCAGTTCTTTTTTCCTTGGATTCGTTCTGGCCTCAATATAGGTTAGCATGCCTTTAGCAATTCAATGGGTGATCGTGTAGAAATAACAGGGCAGTTTGTCTCCCCTGATGTACACTGTGAATACCTACCTTGGGGAGCAACAATTCCCCGAAGGAGAAAGACGAGGCAATAACTCGGCGAGAGGGCAGGCATTTAGGTGCAATAAAACTCTTGGGTTGGCCGATGTTAAGCGACATATACCTACCAGTGTCGCCTACTCCTGTATGCCCAACAGGTCGATGCTCTCTGTGTTTTTCCCTGACCATCTATATGTTGTTTAACGTTTTCCCCGCCAACGGAACTGTACTGAGAATGTTTATATATAGTCTTTACTTTTTTCATAGACGCCACCATCTTGGGTGCCTGCTTTCTTGGAAGTTTTAATTTGTCAGATTGGGTATCCATGTGAAAAAATGAAATCGGGGGACAGTTTTTTCCTTGGTCAAAACCAAAGCTTCTTGTTTAGAAGTGATAGATCTGACAATAAAATTAATTAATGAACATGTCAACATGATATAGCTTGAAGTATATAAGGTAACACGCTATTTAATTACGTTATTGTCGGAACGCCGATTTATTGACTTAGTACAATTGTAGAATTGCTTCTGTGGCTTAATATGGTAAAAGGGGAATATTGACTTTATGATTGAAACATTCAAATATTCATAAATCTGAGCTTTCGATGATGTCTCTAGCTATAATAACACCTTGAAGCCATGTAAACAAGCTCCTACTTCTATATTCAAATATTTATAAATCTGAGCTTTCGATGACTTCTCTATCTATGATAACAGCTTGATGCCATGTAAATAATCTCCTACTTCTATGTACAACTCAAATAAGGATTCCTCCATGACTCAGCCAAACCAGATGGATTATCTCGGTGTATTGATTCACAATGAACACATGTTAATGAACGACTCCTTCGCAGTGACCGCAACCCTGTGGTCAATACATCCCTCTCAGATACTTAGTCCCAAGATGGCCACTTTGTGATTTATTTTCTAATAAAGATTTTCTCTTTGCACAGGTGGGCGTGCTAGATATCCGCCCTACTTTGGCCAAGGCAGCCCGGAAATGCCCATCTTACTGGACGATATTCAGTGTAACGGCACTGAGAAACTGCTCGTCCAATGTCCAGCCTTGACCACATGGGGGCGTCACAATTGCTACCACAGAGAGGATGCGGGCGTGGAATGTTTTGATCGTTCTAACGGTAGGTAATATTGTGAGGCACTTGTTTCTATTTCGGTGAGCAAAAGATATTTATAGGAATTGTCGCTAAATCTGTTGCTCTTGAAAGGAATTTGAAGGCAGGAGCAGATCTATATCATACACATCTATTGAAGAGTATATGCCCTAACAATATTTGTATATTTTTTTATTTTTGTTTTTTTACTTTTATTGACAAAATTTCACATTCGTGATACTTTTTGTATTATGTCCTTAAATAAACATGACGTCCACATGTGTTCTGTTTTCACATGCTTCCATTAAATAAAGTAGTAAATTTCTTGTCACGTATAGATCTGTGGTAGTCTATTCAAACTTAATTTAGATAATTTGGATAACATGGAAGGGTACTAGAATATATTAAGAATCTCTAGTATCCTATATGGAAACATAAATTGATCAAAACCAAAGGTAAATCTCCCGATTTTGAAATTTGATATGATTTGATTTGTTTATTTATACATCAATAAATCAATATGGTGACGTTATTTTCAATTGTAATTGGTAAGCCTGCTATACAGGCATATATTTTCTTTTTTTAATTATCATCTTTCGAAAATGTACCTCTACTGCAATTAATCAAAAGTTGCGTGCAAAGGGGAAAGGATATCATAATCAGTCCTAACGCTTGACTAAGAAGAATCTCCGATAACAGATTAATCAGATTTAGCTACCATGGCTCTGTTGTCTATCCCTCGCACCCGACCCCCACCCCACCCACCAAGAAATACAATCACCCGTGTTTCCTTTATCAAACGAAGCTACATTCAGACAACGGTTCTGTCCCTATCTATCTTGTGATAAAGTGCTCATGTTGTGGAACTATGAGAAAATCGGACCATCCTGTCTTGTCTACCTGTTACTTTGAGCCTCAGGATTACTCCTCAGTTTGTCTATGTTGTCTATATACCCCAGCTCCCTTCTGTGGCTCATCCTTAAGCCTAAAGCGTTACGCTTCTTGCGGAGATCCCAATCTACCTAAAGTAAGGTACATTACTTTCAAATCCAAACCCATTCTAAATGGGAGGGGACGGTGGGGCGGATATAGTAAAGCATGGCCGTAAAAGATACCAGAGGATCCCACCCATACGTGCTTAAATCCAATAAAATAAGAAACTAGATCAACTGCGTTGTAAATAGGCTTTCCGGGGGGAGCTTCCAATTACTAAAATGGGGAATAAAAGGCTCGAAAACTGTGGGATATTGGATAAGTGAAGGGATTTTACTAATGACAAAGAGCTTTAAAGGATATATAGCTTCATATATATTTTTATATACCGTACATACAGAACCAGGTAGATAGAGCAGGGGAGGATCCTGGTAAAGTATGGAATATACAACAGATGAATTCTTGGAGCTGTTTGATTGTGATTGATCTGAAACATTCCCAAGAGATTTCGTAACTACTGAATTTAATTTTAAGAAAAAGCCACTTTAAACTAGCTTATCTAAATGAATACCTTAATCAACAGTGTGCTTTGACATCAAATTGTACGCAAGGCTACCATTCAGAGGGCTTTTAAGTGATCATGAGTGCAAAAGACGGTCAATAGATGTGAACACAATGATAGGAAGACTATGATCGCAGTAGAATGCTTCTTTCTTTAATTCAAAGAAGCACTATTTCCAGATAATGGTATCACTACAGCTTAAATAATTATAATTATATTAGCCCCTGGATAGAGCTGGTATGGAGCATGCCATTTTTGAGTTCATGACATTCATAGGGATTCCCTGGTGCCTTGCCATCCCAGCGAAATTTTTAAATACATGTGTATGAAAACAGAAGAGCACAAAGTGTGTTTTATCATATTTTTCTAATTCATATAGGCTTAAGATTAATTAAAATCCTCAATATTTCGTGGACCTTGTGGAACTAATGGACCTCACCGTATATCATTTCCCTTTATTAAAACCCATTTCTTTAGCTTAGTTTTTTATGCAGCAACAATATCGTCTGCCCGAATGACAAGCTCGCTCAGGTCACGAAATCCACATTATGCTCGCTGCTACTTAGATGGCATAGAGTACTCTTGTAAGGATTTGCTTTTGAGAAAGGAGCAAGAAGAGAAAGTGTAGAGAATGTATTTTTATCTTGTGCTTTTCTGCCGCAGGAACTGGTCATGTCCTAGGTTTCCCGGCTGTAGAGCGGTCTCAGACAGATCGATGGATTAGTGGCATCTACATCCCCCACCCCCAGCAGCAGATCACGTGGACACGAGCCTTCATTACTGGCTGGCACCTTTATGTACAGGTATAGCCTAGATATGGGTTAGATTTTCAGAAAATGTACAATTGGCAGCTTTACACATTTAGTAAATTGTGCTAAATTAGGCTGCAATTTAGTCAATATTAGGTAAATTTGAGTATATCAGGCATTGCATGGATTCTAGCAATCTGTTTGGTAAGATTGAGCTGTATTTTGAACTTTTTTTTCGTCTGAAATTTGAGTTATTTGAGAGGATTGGTAAAGACGAATTGTACATTTTCTGGAAACTTCACCCATATATATAGAAATTGAAACGTTTTTATTTCATTACTTATAGAAAACTCATTGAAGCGTTATTCATGTTGACCATAATTATATATACCCCATCTATTCATAATACCATTTCAATACATGTTAAAATACGACATAAAAACTCTTATACATAGGTGCATTGGAGATTTGATATATCATGTAAACAACCTTTGTGCTAGGAAATTGATGAATGCCCAGAAAGCTCGAACTAATTGCCAAAGTGAAATTTAATCATATTTAAAAATTGAGCAGATGTACTATTGCTTATACTTGCAAATGTCAAGTATTTATGGTCCACCAAAATAATAATAGTTCAAATGAGCTCCTGTTGATATCTTTCTTCTGAAGTTACTGTGCTAAAAATAAGTTTAACTATTAGATAAGTCATTATAATAGTTATTATAGAGATATTCGGGGAAGCTCATAACTATCGCCGTCCATATATATATCTTATGTAGCCATGTTTCACTAAAATGATCCCTGAGAAATTAATGGACTCCTCTCATTTGGAGACTCGACAGTTGCAAAGTGGAAGCAAAAGTTGCTATGGCTTCGAGAGAAACCTGTTCAGTGATCCCCTAAAGCCAAGGTTCTGGGGGATTCGATCAGAGTGTAGATGGAATAGGCCAGTTATATTCTCCCGGTGTTTCTCATAGCTGACATAAAACTAAATAATAAGAAGTCCGAACGCATTAACTTGGCGGATATAAAGCCTAAAAGCGAATATCGCTCGAGTTCCCACCACTGAAATCGCGACGCCGATAGCTAAGTGAGTTTTACTATCGGAACGAGTGCAATATTCTAAAGCGGACAAGATGTCTTTTTGTTAATTCTCGCCTGATTGGTAGGCCTAATCAGCGCATCAAATTTTATACTAGGTAGACAAACCTAATCAGTGAAATATAAGATATATTGAAATGCTGTTCTTTCCGTTTCACCCACAGACTGCAACAAGCGCCAACATAGCTCTCCAGGTGTGGAGACAGAAGGGAGAAAAAGAGTACATGCTTGTTGGACAGAACATATTCACAGATCTTTATTCGGGCCGTCACGATATCCAGGTGGACAAGGAACAACAGACCGAAGTCGAAGCTGGCGATGTCATTGGAGTCCAGGTATGGTACTTTAATTTGTAAATGCTCTGCATTATTGTGTTCATAGTTATAAATACACTTAAACATACAGAAGTGAAATATAGGTAAAAGAGCCCCCAGCTTCAAGCTCAGAGTGAAAGAAGAATATAAACCTTGATAAAAAAGAAGAAGATAAGTAGGCCGCGCACTAGGCCTAATGGGACCCTTTCTCCTTTTTCCGAATGATCTTCATATGTCAACCATTCCCTTTTTGCTTCCCTACTAAACTCTCCATGAGCACAGAACCCATTTCGACGTTTATCACTCCATGCATTATCCCTTACCGTACCCACTTCATTACTTCCCCATCTCCTCTCTCTCCTCACACAGTTCCGACAGTTCAATCCGATCCCGTACGATAACGTAGCGGGGTCATGTGACCTCGTGAATGTGGGTCTGTTCGCCGAGAGTCCAACTTCCGGTCTGAGGGAGGGCGTCATTCATGAATTCCAGCAGAAGACGTACGGAACCTCCTTGTGCCGGATGTACTCAATCCACGCCACCTACAAGGCATCAAGTACGTTACTATTTAATTTCCATTAATACATCACAGGCTGGCATAAATAGGTAGAACTGACCGCAGTGATGTATTTCCGATCGTTCTTCACCGAGTTGGAGGCGGGGGGGATCCCGAGGTGCGGAGCGTAGCGTAGCACCGAGGGAGTCCCCCCCGCCGGAAACAAGGTGAAGAAAGATCGGAAATACATCACTAAGGTTAGTTCGAGATTTATTTGACCTCTGCCAAACGATTTTAAACATATTAGATTGCTTTTAATTACGGTAACTTGTTGCGAGAGAAACACGGCGAGGGTGTGGCATGATTCCAATAACGCTTTAATTTATGACGGCCGTCGTGACGTTGACGACGGCCACCCAGTTTCAATGCTTAGCAGAGGACGTAGCGTCATGAGATGTCGTGTCCCTATGACAATGATGCCCTACTTTCAGAGCAACCAATGAAAACGCAGAAGGATAAACTGGGTCATCTGATTCCTCCCTAGGGAGGAATCAAACATATTTCTTCCCGCTCTCTCGCATATAGCGAGTCTATACAAAGTCTATGGGCACTCCATTCCAGAGGTGAAATAATGGGAGGGGTGGGCATTTGCATAATGCATTTGCATTATAGCATCACAGGCTCAGAGGCTGGTATAATGAGAGGGGTTGGGAATTTTTTTTCAATTTAGGATTTGTATAGAGTGTATCGTCATAAATAATATGTGCATTACAGTAAGGCACATACTACATAGGTTTTTACTATCGATATGTGGGCTTACGGTGTAGAATTTGTCAAAGGAATCGCCATGGTCTTCCGCCCAATTCTGTGTCTAACTACATTTTAATCTCTCTATCCTAGGCTATGTTTGGCCTAAGTAATAAGGCATTTGAAGCCAGATATAAAGTGGAGCGATGAGGATGATGTCATAATTGAGGATTGACCGTACATTAGGAGAATATGTGTGACATCTTGGAATCTAAATAAGAGAACCCTACAAGCTCATCCCAATAATTATATCGTTTTAGTTTATTGCCATTACTGCGGTCGTTCGGTGTACATGTCGTGTACATGCGCTGCACGGCCAACGGGCAAACGCCACAATCGTATAATTATATATTATTATTGGCAATGGGCCTTCACCCGAGCTTTCTGAATAATCCCACGAGGCTTATTGGTTTTTAACTTAACTTACTGTTTCATGACTTTTCATGGACTCACACGTTTTCTTTGCTCATGCCATTTTACCTCGAATATGCATGGCCATGGTATTCAAGCGCATTTTAACACTTCCTCGACAAAATGATGCTGAATAGATGGTGTTGTTTGCAAGAAATTGAGTGGACAGAGTCCTTATTAATGGATTTCTTCCTTCATTAGACTTGATTGAGTAGCTTTATCGATGGATGGGCCCAGGTGGAGGTAGGCAGCCGTGATAAATGAATGGACGGAACATTGCATGAGAGCAGTGCAGATGGGAATGTTTGGGTGATCCATGGTAGGATGCACTGATGGATACACTGATTGATGAGGAGATAAAATGATGAATTTGTACTTCCTGAAGACAAAAGCATTTTATTCATGAGTCATAGCATAGCCTCGTCTATTCCTCGCGCCTGTTCATCTCCATGCGTTAGTATGTTCGCACATTGTGGTTGCTTCGTCATTAAACACTTCTCCAAGAGCCTCATTGCTTAATGCTGAGCGAACAACCCATGCAGCCACAGCCTTTTGATATACTTTCGTTTGTTCAAATAAAGCCAATTACGTAGGATGTCAATTTTGATATAGTTACAACATGATTGTTTGTATAATATGATTTTAGGCGAAAGTAATCTAAAATATCTGGATTCCACCCAAAATCTTGACAAAATCAAGTAAAAAACGAAGAGTTGATACCAATTGTTGGCAGTAGAGCTATAAAGAATAAGCTAATAAACTAATCATCAGGAAGCTGACTTATGACTTTAAAAGGGCCTTACGGTTGATGCAGATGTTGCCGAGAAATTAATAAAAGAAAAAGCCCCACTGAAAGTTGACTTATGACTTATTATGTTCGGTGATTAATTTGTAATGTCATACATTCCTGTCGATATAAATTCTATGAGCGCTTTTCCTTTGGATCACTTCTAGAATTATTAACAATAATAGTGTTTTTACACTTTACTCTTTCAGTATTTCCTACCAATCACCGATTCTCATATGAACGCTCACAGTATCTCGTCATCACTGACAGTACGGAAACTCATGATGAAGCCAAGCGGAGTTGTACCCGGCTGTTGGGAGATGGTGCCATACTTGTCAATATTACCAGGTACGTAAAGCATGGATATTGATTATAATGGCCAGATATATACATATAAGAGACCAATATCAATGGTCTTATCATAGAACTGGTAAATTTATTGAAAATTCGATTCGATTAACTCTTTAGTCAAGGGTACGCTATTCAAATTGTTTATTAGTTTATGACCTTATAAAAAGGCAATATCAGTAATCCATATTTGTGACCAATCAAAATTAGTCAACCTGATAAAATGTTAAATCCATAATTATGCCTTCGAGTATGGATAACAACGCAATGGTTCTAAAGACAAGTCACACTTTATTTCAAGACACCTGTATCATTATAGTTGTTTTTTTAAATATGCAATGGGTCAAGCGCATTGTGCTCAGACTTTAAATAATATAATAATACTGACTATCAGAGCGGTTGACTTTTGCAGTGAGCGAGAGTTGGCAGTGTTGAACAGTGCACTCTTGGCCATGGACCTGCCTAAAGACCATGCATTCTGGGTCGGGGGCTACGTAAATGACCCCTGGTGGGCCTTTAGGAAATGGAGACATTGCGAACCTGGTGAGTACAATTATCTTGCAGATCTTCTAGAGATTCCCTTATACGTAGTATTATAATAAACATCTCTTTCTATTTGTGTTGTTACATGCATAAAACAAGTCACAGTTTAAGCCACTCAACCAGATTAAACCGTTCAAACGGTTAAAACTGAGGCTCATTTCCTACCAATTATACACATGTCACTGTAGTTGCAAGAATGGATTGTATATTGTCATATTAGTTTGTGTATCGATTAATAAACATTTCTAATAAGAATAAATAAATGGCACTCATACAAGCAAGCTGCTCATAGCCGCTTAAACACCTAAGATGATAACGGATATATAGGAGAAATAAAAGTGAGAAATATAACAATACAATGATATATTTGTCAAATATATGAAGAATAAATAAGCATATAACATATAACAAAATAGACATCTTCTGCTAATATTGTTTATATCTGCTATGGTGATATGTATTCTAATTAAATTCAGATAGAGTTATTTCTATTTCAAATGTCCTCTTTACATCTACTGCCATAGGCCTCGAATGTTATGTGTGAAAACTATCTTGAAATATTCATTTTGCCTAGAATGATATCAAAGAGTACATTTGTATTGTATAGTTACATACACGAAACACATCGCATGTGTCTGATACTATTTATGTATCAACGTGTTCGTAATTCGAGACATCTACATAGTAGATTTTAACTAAAGTTGTATTTTGTATTGTATTAAAGCCGGGGGAAGGGAGTGTGTGGTTTTAGGCGGACCCGAAGACGACATGGACATAGTAGAAGAAGAGGGTTTTAAAATGGCTGCCAAGAAGTGTCACGAAAAGAAACAATTCATCTGTGAACTGGGAGGCCCCGAGATGGCAACGAACGCCCACGGTAATATTTTCCTTCCCCTTGAGAATGACTCTAAACACGAGTGTGTGCAGCTCTTTGAATATGTCTGGGCCTTAGGTTACTTATGGAAGATGTATCATAAATAACTCAGGAAAACTAAATGCTCGTGCTTCTGATAGACTGAAGAGTGGAGTAAAAGGAAAGCGCCTGATGTAATACTAACACAAAAGCCCTTTGGATATCTCTTCGCAGAAAATGCTTTTGCCATCCATTGGGAGTAAAATATAAAATCATAGTGGTAGCCTACTATACGTACTAGGGGAATCATTGAGGAATGACGCCTCATGGGATGACATCTGAATGAACAAAAACTGGCCGACGTCTCAATGAAGACAAACTGATTTAATCGGATCAATGTCAGAAAAGTATAGCAACCAGCGCAGCAAACCTTCGACACATAGATTGTGTAACTTTTGCTACATGTCACGATCTATGTTCTATATTAGCCTCGATAGTGATTTTGTTGGTAACTTAACGTCCCCTTGCCGAATATGAATTTCAAGGCAATGTCAAAAACGCTGCCTCAACGTAAATGTGGGTAGTCGAGAATCAAATCTGATGGAATAATATTATTCAGCGATATTGTCAATGGCCGCTACATTTTCTTCTGAGATATTTTTGCTCCTGTAATGGCAGTTGGTATTTTGTTCATAGATACATTAATGCCCTATGGCTCTTACGCATATATTTTATCCACTAGATTTGTATAGCTTACCTAGTTTTAAGTTAAATACTAATACGTGTGATGTGCGTTAATTACTAGATGGCGACACAAGGAACCATTTCCTGTCAAGCACAGTGCCGCCACCAGGTGTTTTACGCACGAACTTACCACTCAATGCCACTCTCTCTGACGTCATAAGACGGAGAGCAGTCCCACCAGGTAACTTAAGATATATTTCCCTACATTCTGGTACTAATCTATGACATACTGGTATTTTAAGTTTTAACTTTCTATCCTTTTAGACTAACAAACCTCAGAGCATGGAATATATTCATTGTTTTGTATTCAGATGTGTTATGTTAAGCGCATAAAAATAGTACACCTTTGGGTACTATTCCTATAAGACTTGTGTTGGTCCACTGGAATTTCTCTGAGTCTAAAGATTGCCAGGGCAAATCAGGCATTTTTATATACTACTCTTAGACGCAGTTATTACCTGTGTATACTGATCGTTTCCATATACTACTTACTATTTACTACTTAGTGGCCAGGTTCAGACTGACCAACTGAACCGATGCACCTGAAACAACCGATCAAGGTGGATTATCATGGAAGCAAATTATCAGAATGTTTGCGTATCTTTATTGAAATGAAATTAATTACATTGCCAATAAAAATGTTTTTCAAGCAATTACCAGTAGTGTTTTTCAAATTTCTCCTCTGGAATTTCCTTGAATCTCGCCAAACCTAAACATGGCCAGGGCAAATCAGGCATTTTTGTATACTACTCATTGAAGAAGTCATTACCTGGATACACTTATTATTTCCCTATACTACTTAGTGGCCATGTTCAGTCTGATCAACCGATGAAGGAACATACCACATAATGATGGAACCTGATTAACATTATTACGATATTTGTTAAAAACTTACTCTGCGTAGTATTACTTTGTATGAAATTAGTTTATATGGTCAAAAAATTGTTTTTTGAAAGAATTAGCCATTTTCCAATATGGCCACTAAAGATGGCCTGGGCAAATCAGATATTTTTATATACTACTCATAGACCTTAACCTGGGTCTACCCGGTATTTCCATATACTACTTTATGGACATTTTTCGCTTTTCGCTTTGATACACTGCTTCCTGTTGTTTGTATTACCTATCAATTGATGTGCAATTCTCTTAATTCTTACAGTGGCCACTCCAGGGATCATTGCTGGAATAGTAATTTGTATTGCTATGACTGCTACACTGACAACATTGATATCACTCTTCCTCTATAGGTAGGTAAACTATTCTATCGATCCTGAGAACATAGATAATTCTTACCCTTCTTACGAATATCGATAATTTCAATTATGGACCTAATGACAGTTTCGCTAAGGTAATCCTCACTGGGATTACAATTTGCCTCTTATATTAGGAAATTGTTATTATCATAGATTGTTTTAATAAGGACGACATTGAAATGTGCTATAAGTATAATTCATACATCTCGTTTTTTCAACAGAAAATGTCGGCGCCGTTTAGGGCCAAACGACCACTCCGAGTCTACTGTCCGGTTCGTTTCACTATATGACAAGGCACCCATCTGAAATTCACCTCACCATGGCAACTCCCCTGTCCAGAGAAGAACGTACTTCCCAAGGCTATCCTCACGCTTTTGATAATAGGCATACGCAGAGTCATAATATTTATAACAAAATAGTTGTACGGTAAAACATCTATCCATCCATTCCAAATATTGGATGAGAGTACATTGATAAATAGAGGTATAATCGCTGAAAACTGTTGGTGAAAAGATGAATGGGGAATGAATGGTTGTGAAAATATTCAACTTTACCAAAAGTATGTTGCAAAGAAACTAGTCTATCGATCGTGACTATGATAGACGGTCAATAAAACAATTAACCAATCAATCAATCATACGAATTTGAGGGAAATGTGAGTAGCAATTATAAATATATTTTGTTTGATCAAATTATACATTTAATCCGCGACATCGGAATTAAATATTAGGCATTTCATGTATAGCGCAACCCTTATAGATTTACGATGTAGGTATCATCCCTCTTGGCAAAATCCTCCTCGAGTAAATTTTCCAAAACCATTTTATCGTTGCTAAATTCTGGCCATTTATTTCCCATTTTTTTAACGCATTGTACAATTTACATTCGTCACGGAACTACTAAAAACGATAATAAGAACCAACAATAAAGAATAAACATCACAAAGTTTAAATGTGATTTACCTTGAGGTAGTGTGAATTAATTACAGCCCTTAAACCAATCCAAAATTCAGTGATGTCTCGAGAACTAAAAAAATCTCCTTTTACCATTGAATGAGTAAATACATCCCATATGAGCAGTTTGGTGGAGCATTGTATTTGATCAACAAAGATACATTTCGTTCCGTCCAGCTACTATAAAACGCGAATGACATTAACTGCCAATTTATATCAATTGTACTGTGTGTGTATATATTATATATATATATATATAAACGTATACAGAATCAAAGTATAAAAAGCTCTCTAAATTACAATGAATTATGACTCGTAGTTCTGGACATTTTGCTCCATGCTATGTGCGGGGATATGTGGAGTACGTATACACATTAATAGTTGCCATGGTGTTAGTCAAATTACTGTACAGAGGTAGAACGTGTATAGTGTGCGGTGATATGATAGGAGGGAATTCTGCTTATCACTTCATATTTCTCCTTAGATGTTGTATTGTATGAATGCTTCAGTTGAATATAGGTGACTATGAACCTTTAACAAATGAAACCTTTAATCTGTCGTGTCGTAAACATTAGTCTTAGAAACTAGTCTCATCATTACGAATTATATATATTGGAATAACATAACGGAAATACATACTGCTGGACAAAATAGGGTCACCAGAAACTATCTATTGATAATGTTTAAGATTAATTGAAATCCGACCCAATGATTGATACTTAATGGATTGATGTAAGTGTAGTTGTACGATAGATTAACTCTCAACATCGCCTCAGGTATATAAATTCCCAAAATGTACGAATCAAAGTCGCTGCATAGATGTGACTCCTTTTCATTATTGTCAACACGGTTAGCATATATATATAAGCCACGGTAGCAGATCTATTGTTTTTTCCAGGGAAAGGAAGGAAGATATTATACTTATGAAAATGATTGGGGTGGAAAGGGCTATCGTCATTGTTATTGTTATCATTTGTCATTATTAATCCAGCCCCGTCCCCTCGATCTGCTAATGTGTGGTATTTTTTCAGCGCCACAAGGAAGGATCTTTCTAGATCACAATTACCATCCATTGGATACCTCCGTCCAGAAGGGTGAAAGGTGTCCTAAAATGTATTGATTTAAAACGCCCAATTCCAATCGATCAATAACAGAAAAAACGTAACGGCTGTCCAACCTTTATTGAGATACGGCCTGAGTCCACGTGGTTTACTGTAACAGTGCCCTCTACAGGCAACTAATTACAATATCGAGGCCATTAACCACTAGAAGGCGCCTCTGTGACTTACATATCCTTGAGGGTTGTTTTGACTGCATTGATTTGTTCTGTACATAGCAATACTATGAGGTGGTTTCATGAATATTCATCAAGTCGTACTATATGTATACTTAATGACGAGCAAGATTATGATGACCTCTCCCTTTAATGGTTATATAGAAACACATAGAACGAGTATGTAATCATGGGATGACTTCAGAAAAGCTTTGACAAGACTAAAGAACTTTTGGGGAAACACTACTAAATTATCAACCACTTCTAAGTATCCATCCTATTTGTATATTATGTATACGGGTCAGGCATTCAGATGTATTGAAAGTTTTGGGCGTATAACATCCCATGATATTAATATAGTGCAGATTGACCCAATCTCCAAGGTTTTGGTATCAGTGTACATAAATTCCTCTTAAATGTTCCATAAAGAAAGCCACATTCATGTAAGCGTTGAAGAGGAGATTTGTACCGTTGTGTGTATCCCCTCATGGATGTATAGGGGAGATAATGAGCATAGTTTAAAGTGTGTGTATTGATGCTGTTAAACATCAAAATATGGTGAATTTACTTTGAAAGAATATTGAGGTCAGATTTTCAGAAATTGCACAATTGTCCTTCACCAATCCTCTCAAATAAACCAAGGTTTAAGAAGAAAATTAGGTTCAAAATGGAGTTCAACATAAACAGACAGATTTATTGAATGAATACAATACGGAATATACTCAGATACACCTAGTATCTATCATTTTTCACTCTTTTTAGCAGAATTTAATAGATGTGTATAACTGTAGATTGTGCATTTTCTGAAAATATGACCCTCTGAGCCATTCCCATTATACAAAGACAAATTATTAGGTACCTGTTGACGGTGAGTAGCAAGAGGCATTGTTATACTAAATTTGAAACAGGATTTGAGATGATGTGTAGGCCTATGCTGGGTTAGTCAATTTACCTTCCTGGAACTTTAAAAGATGAAAGGTCCGGCAACCGACTACTTGCTGATATTGTGTCATATATAATTATATAAAGATTGTACAGTTTCTGTTGTCTTTACGCATATAATATTATGTGTCAATATCATATCATAGATTAGAACTATAGTAAATGACTTTTACATTTTGTAAGAAACGAAATGTCTTTAGAAAAACGGAAAAACAATGCTTTCCCCCTTCAAACTATCTCATACTCTGTACATAACCAATGTCGCTTTAATATTACAAGGGATATAATCGAGTGGGTAATACCAGTTGAAACAAAAACATGGGTGAAACATTATTATTACCAAAATGAACCAATATTATTCCTATTTATCTGTTCTATTTATCTGTTTCTATTCGTATTATTAGACCCCGTTTTCTCCTTTCAGATGGTTTGATGTCAACTTTGATTATAAAACGTTTATTAATATTTAATCGGTGTTTGAAAGACTTCGATAAGAAGATGGGATGTTTTAGTTTCTCATGAGATATTAAAAGTAAATTCATTACATTTTGTATTTTATACCTTGCTAATTGTATGCAATTTCCAAGAATGTGTTTTGTACATTTGGTAAAAATGAATATGTGCTCTTTTGTATATATTCAATTGGTACGTGTATCCCATTATGATAGCTATGTTTGCGAATATAAATAAAGATGGAAATCAAAATGGCAAATCTAATCATGTTTTGGGAACTTTTTTAAACAAATAATTACAGCTCATACACAAGCAAGTCATCATATCGCCAGTGATCTCTTTCGTTGATTGTTTGCTATATCTTATGATAGAAAACATTTGATAAAGGATAAAGGATAATGACATCCCACTTGAGAAGGACGCATATACATGGAGTGAAACATATCAAGCATAATGTAGCCGATTGAGGACGGGGTTACCCATACCGCTCATACTCATCTAAGCCCGAAAATATGCATTAACCGTATTCCATTCTTATATAATGTAATCTAAATATGATAAATTGAGTAAATGATTCCCCCGACGCAAAAACACACCCACTTGGTGGACAGGCGTTCTTTGATAATTAAATTTAAAATGTACGGCCTATTTTGTAATGATAATAATAATTAAAAATAATCTAAGAAATAGTGAAATGATTGCCCCCATGCAGGATCCATGTACATATAATGATACTTATCTCCAATTGAAACCCCCGTACAGTGTTATACTAACTCTGGAGCTTGAAGACGGCTATGAGAACTGGACTATATAGAAATATTGAACGTTTTAAATAACGCTAAATGTTATACCCATATATGAGTGTCTGTCGACTGAGCTGATATCCCAAAATTGAGGTGCAGGCACAAGAGGGACATTACTCGATTAAGGGTAGACTGTATAACCCAATATATATATATGTGGTATATGTTACATATCAGATGGAAAGTTGATCCGGTGGGCCTGACTACATACAGGACTGTGAGTTACTACAGATGCTCGTGTTGACGTTCTATATAGCCCCACTCACACACAACTTCCTTAATATGCTCACTGAGGGTTCAGGTGAAAATGACAGGTGCGCACTGACTGGTCTCTGGCCAGGGTATACCTGTAACGTCATGCTGCATGTGCATGGTAATTACACATCATTCAGAAGCTATATTCCTCTACCGGTCCGGGACGCATCTATCGTGTAGAGGAGATTGGGGGAGGCAGTTCAGATTATCGTCTAGAAGAGGCGGTTTTAATATTATACAAATATATATCTGAGTTTGGTGGTTGAAACGAGGGATTTGGTTGATTGAATAATAAGATAGAACCATTATCTTGGCCTTTTACAATGAACTTCTACGTGAGGAATAAACGCAATAAATACTTAAATACGGTAAGAGCTTACCTAAGGCGGAGAAACCACTGAGTTCTACGCCATTGCCATTAACAAAATGGTAAGAGGTCAGAAATAAAAGAAAAGAGAAAATGGTAAGAGGTCCAAGGATACTGACTTTTATAGCATACAATCCGATGCCAAACTGCAAACGGAATCTTAGGGGTAAGAGAGTGAATGAATGTATAAGACATCGAATTTCCCACCTCAATACGCTATCCCTATAACAATTTCCTTTCCCCCTGATCGTATTTAATTGACCATAACTATTCTAACCCGAGATTCAGTGCCATTACCAGAGCTTATTATTATTGTCTATGAAGTTGCTTAAAATAGTATGACAAATGATTAATTCCTGTAATTTTGATAATAGAAGCTTGATTCCTGGGAAATACATACAAGCCATCTCATAAAGGTTATGCGTTGTTGTAACTGTTTAAATGATTGGCCTTAATCGAAATTTTAAAGACTGCCGGGGGTGTCATGTAGCAAGTCGGCGCATTAATACCCTTCCACTCCCATACACGATGGGCGTGGCAAGTTACACTCACCTTCCGATAGGTGGCAGGACTGGTGATGTCCCCGCTGAAGGCAAGCATGGGCATAGAAAGAAAGGGATGGGAGTGGCCGCATATACCCCACCCACCTCTTTCACCTCCTCCTCCTCCTCTTTCTCCTCACCCGGATCATCCACAACACATACACACATGTATGCACACACACACAGCGTGATCCTTTGCACGAAACACAACCATTTGTATCGGATTTTCCATCAAAATAATATCCATCGATGACTTTGAAGTTAAAAATAACAAAAAGGCCACTAGTTGCCATTCTGGATTATTGTGACACTATGCATACTTAGCAGGATTTCAAAAGGATTCTAATTGATTCATGGAGATCTAGAAATCGCCACTTAACAAAATCAATTATATCAACAAAGGAGTAAACGGTGTTGCGAAGGATGTATTTCTAATTGTACAAGGCTGAGCATTTCTCTGGAATCTAACTCTGATTTGATCTCAGGGACAGGGCAATATTATATCCTTATTTCTTTTTATACGACACTGAGTGATATAGGCGTGCTTTCACTGTAACAGATTAGTACCAGTCGCTTACCTGGATTGCTTTTAAGATCATACAATTCGCTAAGTGGGACAGTTGGATACACCCGACCAAAGAGCCTCTGTTAAAATCATCGCGAATATATATGGACACACTTATACATATAAGAAGTAACTTCATACCTTAACATTCTTCTTGAATGGACGTAAATAAGGGAGAAAGAAAAGTTGTGTGCATAAATGTATCGCCGAGGAATTTAATGCAGCGAATAGCTAGGAAATTCCTTTGACATAAACGGAAGAAGTCATCCAAGAATAAGGTACGTCGTATATCATGTACATGCATTTTGTATTTTGGGAGAGTTCGCAGTGTATTGCAATGAACGCCATGCTAACAGATATGAGTAATGCCTTTGTTAATTGACTCCAAATTATGCAGTTATTATTGACCTTATTTTGACATCGATTATTTACATAATTAGTCCAAATGCTTTGTTTGTTTGTTTATACCCTCAGTATAATGAACGTACCGATAGTACCAGTAATCAATTTAACTTCAGTTCCGATGCATATTGATATTGCTTTTAACATTGCTTAGAATTTGCATTTTCTGTCCGACCTGACACTGGATATGATATCATTGTGACATCATTGTGACATCATGATTCATAATACATAATACATAATACCCACTTGTATAATAGAGGGCGGAGAGAGCGAATCTATGGCTGGAGGGAGGGTGGCCTGCTTCTGTGAGCGGGGTTGACCGGTACGGAAACCCCACCCATTTTGAAATTTTGGAACCTGTCGATTCATTTCTTTAATCTCATTACATACTAAATTTGAGAGCAAATTAAATTTAAAAAATTGGTAAATATATCAATTGTTTGAGATTCAGCTCGAGTTATATTCTATGAATAAAATGGAAGCCTTATTTGTAGCCTTGACCCCTCCCACTCTCTCGATCCACTGTTATATTACATCACAATAATAATTGATTCCTACATTAATATAGGGCTTAACATTATGGTTATTTTGAATCTTCTATCTACAAAAGGAAGACAAAATAATGGCGATCAGTTTTTAATTGAGAGATTGTAGTTAAAATTAAAAATTTCATGCAATAATGAACATATCAAAACATCCATAATAGTTCAACATTTTTCTCCCATTGTAAGTTGTTGTTTTGCTTGTTTTTATCTAGTATTTTTATGCCGAACTCCTCTGTAAATGACAGTTGAGTTACAAACAAGCAATGTACAGTGTACAATGAAAACTTATAATGAATTGAGAACATTTGCAAATCGAGATATGGGTTCACGGGCGATAATTCAAAGAGAAATAGCCATAGTCTTTCGCCAATTGCTGTGTCTAACTACATCAGATTCTAAGGAACAAAGTGTTGCATAAAGGGTGGTCTCCACTGGCTGCGGTAAGCTCTGCGGTAAGCTCTGTGGTAAGCTCTGTGGTAAGCCTTGCGATGGTGCTATGGTGGTGAGGAGTGGCGAGGTCCTGCCTACATCGTTCTCTAACCATGTAGACAAGGACCTCGTCATTCCTCCCCACCTACAGAACCAGCACAAAACATTGCAAGGCTTATCGCAGAGCTTACTGCAGCCAGTGTAGACCAACCTTAATACTATGTGAACATAATATGTTATTAAAGAATTTTATATTCCTTCTAGCCGAGCAAGATGAGGGACAAGACATTGGAGGACAGGGTTCTAAAGGCATGTAAGGAGGGTGACCTGTCCACCCTGGAGTGGGTTGACCTACCATCTGGAACCTGGTCAGATATAAGGGACAATAAGGGGGCAACTGCTGTTCATCATGCTGCCAGATCAGGCAGTGTCGCTGTCCTAGACTGGTTGGTGCTTCAACAAAGCTGTCCTGGTACGCACCATTGTCTTCTCTTTTTTTTCATAAGCATCACATTATTACAATGCTATTCTCAGCTCCAGTTCCAGAAAGAAGATTTTATATTTATATAATTAGTATTCTAACATCGATACTACTAAAATATACATGTATAAGTAGACTATTCATTATCTGCGCAATAATACATACATACACCATACGGCAAAAACAGTACTAGCAGCTCATCCACCATGAAATATTTTTGTGAATTCCGGTATATAAATGACTGTACGATAATACAAGATGATATTGAAGAAATGATGTAAATGATATAAACGCCGTGCATCTAAATATACAAGCTTCATAGCAAACAATAGCAAACAATTTAATATCACAACAATTTCCAAATTCCATTGTCTTTCGGGGGTTTCTTTCTCAGTCTAGTCTTCTAGTATTCCCCTTCTCCGTTATCCTGATTTAATCCCTTTTCTTAACAAACTTTCAATCATTTTGTCTATACTGCTTCCAAGCATTGCTAATCGTTCTACTTCTGTATTCGTATGTTTCATTGGTATTTGTCATTTTTAATGTGTTCACCGTGATATGATTTCTTTGACTTCCCATTGATCGAGGAAGTCGTTAAACCTGTTGAAACATTTTCATTTCTCTGGACGTACCATACTGGGTTGTGCTTTGATAATAGATGCGTACATATTGTAAAGTTGTATTACACCGATCGGCTTTTGTCTTCCTTCCATTTTGTTATTTTTATCAATTAAAATAAATAATTTGAAAATGAATCACGGCAGTGTATGGTCTGGTTAGTTTTCCTATCTTGTCGAAAATAATAATCGATGAACTAATAAGTTTCTCTCCTGCCTAGTCTTTGCATCTTTTATGTGGTTTTCCCATGCAACGTGTTTCACCTTTATTATAAATACCATTTCAATATCAGTGGTGTGAACCACATAATCCTGTTTGTATTATATATACATGTATCCTAAAATACAGGACCCATTCATTCATATTACGGGGTAATACTCGCGGAGAACATGGGAAGCCTCTGTACCACGTGGGGTATGATTGGCATTTGCCGGTTCCTCCCACCAACAGGGGGTCAGAATTATATGATAGGTTCCCGAGAGTCTACATACAAAAATTCCATTGCGATCATGACCCCCTCCGACGGAAATGAGATGATCACATTTATTTTTGCATAATTTCTATTTTGGTATCATGCTACTATGCTTGGTGTGTACAATAACATCGTCTAAATGTACCATTAATATACAATATATATGTCTCAAAAGAAAAACTGTATTGTCAATGTAATACTAATTCCCCTTTTGTTGCCACCCAGTATTAGTTAAATTGTTTTCTTATCTGGTGTCCCCTCAAAAGATGATTAGAAAAGGATTTGATTTTAATGCAGGGATTTCTGTTTAACGTATACCTTTAGGTAACACCCGTTCTAATGTCGGAGCAACACCAGCGCTTGATGCGGCAGCCACTGGCAAAATTAACGCGTTGTCATGGTTACTGGAACACGGCGGATGTGACATCACAGATTCGGATGATTCAGGTGCTACAGTACTACATCTGGCGGCCAGGTATTTAACTATAAATTTATTATTGTTTGACATAACAATTTTTTTTTTCGTGAACACTCCTTTTCATTACATCCCAAGATTTAGGTAGTTTCTACGGCAGAAATATGTAGCATTTTCTTGCCTCCAACATCATTCAATGGCCAAAGACCAAGAGAATATTTTCTCCTGGGTCATTTTAGCTCATGGATCCAATTAATCGGCAGGAGTAAAACAGTATTAGACGATGATATCCTGGTATTTATTGGGGACCCAGCCGAGTAAAGATATAAATAATTAGATTTAGTATTTCCAAGTTATTCATTTACTTGGACAAAGATTCTTATCGTTATGAAGTAAACTATCCTTCTTTCCTCGCTTGATTTTGCCAATTGTTACTCCTTAAAGCAGTCATTAGTGTCTGTTACCATTGTTTTTGCAATGCTTGCAATGACAGATTTTAAAATAAATGTGCATAAATGGTTATGTCTAAGATACGTTGAACCTCGGGCTCAGTAACCAAAGGGTGGGGACCTATGCCATTTTTTCGGTTGTCTTCTCCATTCGAGGAACACCAACGATCACCAATAAGCACTTGTACCGCTTGCGCCATCACTTTTCTCATTACGATAATTTACATTCTGACTTACAGCTATTATGGCCAATTATTCCATATTTACTCATTATATAAGACACTGTTAGTCTAACCTATGTATCCTTATGTAAAGCCTCAACTACATGTATAGGTCTACTATTTTCAATATATACCGGTAAAAGTAAAGGTTCTCCGTAAATGTACCGTCTGTGTCCCTTCTTATTGCGTGATGATGTTATCATTTGCATCATACTTATCTTTCTCAGGTATGGCCATCTGGATACGGTCAAATGGCTGATCACCACCCACGAAAGAGAGACAGATATAAAGACAAAGGCCGGGGCAATGCCCCTCCACTTCGCTGCCTCAAAAGGAGACTTAGAAACTGTAAAGTTTCTCGTGGAAAGGAATCCAAAGTAAGCTAAATTCCTACTTTCCTACTTTTGTTCCTACAACACACGTTAATAATATGTTTTATAATGTGATCTAATATTATCCCTGGTATGACATTCACAGTCAATTCATTGCAACATAGAAGATGAGTAAATCCTAATTTTACCATGTCAATTGAAAAGGAAGTTTGAAGCTTATTTTCCAGTTTCCTATAACCCAATAGGATGACCTAAGGTGATACTTATCAGATGGCATTTTTTATTTGAATCAGTCAGAAGAGCCTCCAGGAAACGTTCGGGGATATGATATACATGTATTGTGACACTGATCACAGAATTGAAATATCCTTGATACAGATTAGTAGATTCCATTAAAAGGTAGAACGGCTATCCCACCTAGACACTTCCATTCTATTCTATATGGATTCGTGTTAAACATTGAACTATATAACATATTCAATTTGTCCCAAGACAAAGATGAATCACAACCAAAACCATTATTCAACGTGTCAGAACAAGGCAGTGGGGCAGCTATATTAGTCCAGGCTCCTATTTATATTCCCTCCTGTGACATATACATTATGTATTAGTTCATAATGATAAATTGTGCATCTATCTCTTTACTTAACCCACAATTTATATATATTTAGTAGCACTGATTATATGGCCTATACAATTGAATATTTAATGTATATGTGCCCTACATGTCGCCCATCACAATGTATGCTAGGGGACATTGGCGTGTGTAAATGAGATTGGATAGAGATGTAGACACGCTGATGGGCGGTACGTTTTCTCACCTGTTACACCTGTAGGCCATAGAACTACCTGTAGAACCATACGATCACTTTTATAAAATGGTCCCGCCCAGACATAAAACAATTATCAAGATCGGTCAGCCTAGCAAATCCTATATCATTAGAACTGGTTTTAATAATACATATAAATAGTATAGTGAATTCGGCTTAGAGTGACAATTGATTTGGATCTTACAAAAGGATTCTTACTTTTTGTCCGAAACAAAATATCTTACATTACTTTGAATAATAAAAGAGCCTGGTCCATTTTTCTTTCAAAATAAAATGGGTGGTGTTATTTAAGTACCAGGTTAACGATACAGTCGTTCAACTAACATGTGGCAACAATATATTGTGAGCCACGGAAACAGAGATGTAATAGGGATGTATGATATGCGGTGGGACACATTTCTTTTGGCCTACTACTAATGAAGTCTACTTAACCGTGTTACATAACAGATACCTTCCTCATATTTAGGACCCACTCCGGGGAAAAGCACGTAAAATGCCAAAGCAGGCAGGTTTTTATTTTGTAACGATTTTGTTTAACGGATAAAATATGTATATTCACAATAAGAAATAATTCTCTGCTGCTGTGCCAAACTCTCACAACTATCACATTGCTTTAGTTTAGACTTGTGACATTCGGGTATATAGTATACATCATAAACAAACATAGCATGAGCAAACACTTGGTATTTTTTTTATAAGTATAAGTCTAAGAACTTTCATATATTTGGTGAGATTTTGAAAAACTGTATAAATAATGTATATTCCGATAAATAAATATTGTACGTGAACAGAGAGCAAAACCTTCTCAGGCCTTCTCCTAAAACAAAGATGTGGGCCTGCCTTTGTAATCTGAATTAATTTCAATTTAAAGTACCTGGGGAAAACGCACCAAATTGTCTGCTTTAAGTTAGGGGTGACGCAAGGAAAACATGTGGAAGCCACATAAATGTGTCACTCTCCTACACGCGTATACCCTATGGATCTATACAGTGCGAACGTATATATTGATCTGTTGGGCGTACTAAATGCTTGTATTAGATAATATATATCTTGGCCGCTCGCCGAATGTTTGACTTAATTGTTGACCGTTATAAATGGTAGAGCAGAATTCACCCTGTGTATTTATCTATTCGGGGCTCGGGGCTGTCTGCTGATAGTATCTCACCCCCAAATTCAATTCAATTCCATGTATATATACTCTTTGTTTCGTGTGGAAATCGGCAGTCCATTTCTGATTTCTGAATAAGGAGTCTGATATCAAATAGGGTCATGAAATAGTCCAAAAATAGAAGCCAGGGAAAGTTTTCCATGAATATTTTCCTAATGCATGTTTCTGGCTTCTTGATAGTTTCCATGTCCGAAACGTGCCATGTCAAATCTCTTTTGCGAGTTAATATGACAGATCCATTCCTTGGTGTCAGAAGATGGATACACATCCTGACAATGACAAGGTGACATATATAGTGCGGTTAATTCCCATTATAAAGTATTGCCATTAGTTTTCTCCCCATGCATTATTACGTGTGGTCATTGATCCAAGTTTCGACAGTTCTGAGGACGGTTGTTGGAAAGGGATAGATACAACTTTATAAAGTTTTGACTATGCAGAAACACGAGCAACTTGTTTTGTGTACTAACATCTGGATAGAGATCCATCTGAGATACAAGTGGAAGACAATAAGAAAAAAGATGTATGAACCCTGGTTTTTAAAAGGAAGGGCTGGCACATTTATTTATTAAGAGATCTAGTTTTAGGCTTTAGATCATTTTGCTCATGGGCGCATGCTTATCTGCTCATGAAGAGACTAGAACATATATGTGTTTCCCTAGGTGTTGCACTATATTAACGACTCTATACAGTTTTCACAGCAGGAGAGTCAATACATATCTATATGGCAATAAGGGAGATTTAGCAACCACAACGCACCAACGCAACACTAACGCATCCACTAACTATTTGTACATTGTTACCGCAGTGGGGATATCTCGAGAGGCACTAGGCCGAGGGCATCTGCATTGCAGGCCTCTCAAGATATCTCCACAACGGTAATAATGAACTAAAAGTTAGTGGATGCGTTAGTATTGTGTTGGTGCGTCGTGGTTGCTAAATCTCCCTATTATCCTACCTCCAAACGTGTGTCAGCATTATAGGATTTATCCCCTGTCACATAATCTTATATTCATAACAGCCTTTACCAGCCTATTTCATAGCGTTAAAACAGACATCAATCTAAGGTGTGAATACAAAATATAACATCATTTATTTCGTTACTCCAGGGTTGTAGATGCTCAGATGGAATCAGGCACCACGCCAACCTACCTGGCGGCCCAGGAGGGCCACCTGGAGACGCTACGCTACCTAGTGGAAGAGGGAGGGGCCAACGCCCGACTGACATCCTTTGATGGCATGTCATGTCTCCACGCCGCGGCACAGATGGGCAAACTCGACTGTGTCGCATGGTTGGTGGGTGCCTTTTCATGTATTTCATTTAATTATAGTTATACTCAGTAGAGACCAACGGTCGGAGTATAGAACCTTCAGAGCGTCCGCGGCAATCTTTTAATTTCCTCGAAGGAAGTTGTAAAAAGTTTCCCGTTGGGATTATATTTTGAGGATAATGGTTTGTTTTTCAAAACCAAGGAGAGACAAATTAATAATTGTCAATTCACGGTATTGGTAGTTAGAAACTTATTTAATGAATATAAACAATTGGAAATCTATGATCTATTTACTTCGTAGAGATACAAAAGTAGAAACAGAATCTCAAGCATCGGGCGATAAAAGGAACAAGAGCGTATGACTGACATGATTGATTTAATAATTAGCGTTCTACTAATAAAGTTAAACAAAATGGAAATTTGAGCTTTGGTCTGTTTTCACCTTTAATTTGCAGTAAACTGTCATGTTGTCCACATGCACAGAAATGTATCTTTATAACTTAATCACCGTTGATACCATAAGGTCTTGGAAAATATGTTTGAACACAACTAAATTTGAATGATTGTCTGAGCAGGATCGACGGAGAATAACATACTCATAGTATATAACTTACCAGAGATGATTACGAACAGATCAGGGGAAAGTTATATAAATAACCTCCATGGGTGACATGTTGTATTAATTTAAAATGTAGGAAAGAAAGAAACTGTTACGTCATGTTTGGGGAAATCTATATCCATACTCATGGCGTATTTATACATTATGGTGTTGTTGATAAAATAGGGTGGAATCTGACTAACATGTAACGATTATTTTACCAAACGTACTGCGGAAAATGTATTTATAGAAAACTGATCCCTCATCAAATCACTGCCTTCCATGTTATTTGAATATCTATCTTGAAATCCTGATCAATAGCTCAACTTGAATAGAGGTATTAGCTAGCGCGGTTCTAATATAATAATGTTATACATATGCCTATACTATCATCCATTGACCCTCGGGGTCAGAATATATAATTATTGGTTGTGCTACAGGTTAAGGACAAAGCAAGAGAAGACTGTTTTAGGATTTTATGAAACTTTCACTAAGATTGGTGAAAAAATATTTACCTGGTGCTACAACATTGTGTTTTAGAAAGTTTGAATCATTAAGAAGAAACTCATTAAAATAGTTCATGGAAGAAAATAAATATTTAAGTTGCTTGACAAAAGAAATGTTACTCAGAATATTGTGGTGATTTCCCAGTTCTTTATCAATGTATATTTGGGAAATGTTTATATGTAACACTGTGTACGTGCGCAAAAACATCTGATTAGACTATTCCCATGACCACCTGGGGAGAGACTGGGAATATGTGTATCCCTGCACGCACTTTCCTCTACCGACCTAACAATACCCTCATGAAAATCCTAACCAGATACATAGCCAATACGCTACAGCTATACGCATGGGGAGTCTTGACATATTCAAAAGATTATACAGGCAAAGGCAAACCCAAATTATCTTCAGACAAAGCATTAGTAATGAGAAGGAAACTCAAGGAAAATGGTCCTCTGGACCGTTAAACCATATTCTCTTCAGTATAACAATACCAAGGTGCATCAGCGATCATGGGTCGTTGGAAGAGGAGGAGGCGCAGGGTGATTTTGATAGGGGTGGGGACGCAGATAGAGCTCTTGTTCCAACCTCTGCCTCTGCTTCTGGTTCGCAGATAGTGATGGGCAAGATTGGACCGAACGAGCCAGATTTTGATGGTGCCACCCCGCTTCACTTCGCGGCCGGTAGAGGGCACGCTCATGTGGTGGAGTGGCTGATGCTGCATGGGTCGGTAGTTATTCAGGATCACCTGGGTGGAAGTCCTCTTCACGACGCCGCCGAGAATGGACAGCTAAAGGTTAGCCCAAGCATTTTCCATTAACTTAGATTCATATCATTATATGTTCCAATAATAGATACTAGATGTTGTTGTTGCTAATGTCTGGATGTGGCTCATTGATATGTAGTATGTATTAATGTTGTTTATAATGTTCATGGATGATCGCTTGTTATAGACGACATTTATCTTGATCGAAAATGGAGGTTAACAAATTTGAAGTTCTCCTGAACATGTCTTCGTTCCCTGCAAATTTTCAATTAACTTTATTTAACTTTTGTGAAATGCCGTCCACTGACTGTGCATGGAAGATCTGCATCTGTCGAGATATATAAGGCCATTGTTTCCGATATCTTAGATATACTCATAAAGGGTTGATGACCGACATTGAGGGGCTGCTGGTGCATTGTTTGGTGTGTAATCCCGAGGCAAAGCCGATGGATTGTGCACAAACAGTGCACCATATAGCAGGCCCAAAATGGAGGTTATTAATCTTTTTAGTCTCTGCCTATTGTTGTTATAATCCCTGGACTGTTACAAGCCGTGATTACCCCACACCGTTTACCTTTACTTATTCACTGCACAAAGTAGGTTCGTGACTTCTCAGCATATTGTGCATCGCATAAGATTTCTAGAGATTGTTATCATTTCTTCATATTAATCACCGGCAAATGTTGCCACAATGTGCAGAAAATGTTATATAACTCAAGGTTAAGTTATGTTGCTATGTGATATGTGCATTTTACGCTAAGAAACTTGAATTTACTCAACAGAACTGGAATAATAGCATACTGCGCAGACTATTCACCAACGCATTTTGTCATATTATATAAAACGAGGGATCAAATTTCTTCCTGAATTAACATTCAAAGTATAGCTCAACTACGTTTTGACCTGCTTTTAACGGTATCCTCCCTTTTCTAAAGTGATTTGACCAGGACCACGATGAGAATACTGAAATAACCCATGTACACATGTAATACAACGAAGTGCACAAAAACGGGTATAGACTAATGATTAAATAGTAGAAACTGATTCGCTCAGCCAAAAAAAGACGGATACAGACAACCCACGAAATCTAGCATGTGCCTGGTATACAGTTGGATGGATGATTTCCGTGCTGTGAGATATAGACTATACCATACATAATTATACCCGTAGCCGCTCCTTTATTCTCCATAATTCAACAAAATGTCGGAATTGCTTACACTGCAATGTGTGACGTTCCTTATAACATGGATATTCGTTACTTATCTTTATGAGAACCTATATTATTATTGTAGAGTTTGTGGGTTTTTCTTTTTAGTCAGACTTGTTCACAGTACAGCAGTCATCCTTCCAGATGTGAGACCTAGCTCCTCACCTTTTTTCTTCAACTGTTTCGACCTAAAATTTTATTCAATGAAATTCACATCTTCAAGGTTGCGTTCACATCCTAAAAACTCTCTCGCAGAACAGGATGGACGGGAAATGCGATCAGCGAAGAAATTGGATACATAAGTAATCTGAGAAATAATAATAATTACTGAAATTATTAATAATAATTTATATTTTTTTTTATATTTTCAGTGTGTACGGACCTTGGTACAATTGGGTTGTGACCCCGGACTAAAGGACAATAATGGAATGACAGCAGCTGATCTGGCAGAAAACTGCTGGCATAGAGAATGCGCTGCGACCTTAAGGAGAAGATTGAAAAAGGTAAGTCTTTCTATATGAATTATTTAATTAATCATACATGTAGTTAATTTTCTCCACCCAAGCATAGCATACACAGGTTTTGGATTCCGTGGGGGTTGCAATAATCCCCTCGCAGTCGGGGGCTTTCTTTGGTAAAGCCCCTTATAATTTATTTGATATTTCTTATCAAGTATGTTTAATATTTGCCCATGTTTTATACTACATACTACGGCGCAGGCTTAGTGCCGAAAAGTTTAGCCGTCTGGACTTGTGTAATCAACATCTAAAAAACATTGATATTGATAATTGCAATGATGACACCAAAGCCAATGTGATAAATTGAAGAACCCAATTCATCTTTTAGTTTTAGATACATTTCTGATAGGGTTAGCTAAGGATGCCCCTTTCACAAGAACAGCTACGAAACGTCTAATCACATATCTGATATATCACAGGGAAGAGATGCGAGGTTAATTCAGAGTAATGAGAATAGAAGTTTAGATTTCACTGAGCAGTATTTTGGCAACCAATTATCCTGCCTTGACATTGAGTATGTAATAGATGTGTACCGTTTATAATGTGTACAGTGAGAGACTCCATTACGTACACGTTTCTGTCTAGCTTTCCCGGTAGTAAAAATAGTACAGTGGGCTCCATATAAATACCTTGCTCCCTTATAAGGAAAAAGGAACGAAACAAAAAAGATCTATGTCTAGGTTGACGTGATCGAAACTTGTCAATCGTATGTATACATGATCATAGGTTGTGGGGAACATACAAGTTTAGCCCCACATCTTGCAAAGATCGTGAAAACGGTCACTGTGTGTCACATACTCTGCCCTCAGCCATTGATCCTTTCTTGAATATTATATACATATCTATTTTAAAAATATATAAATCAGAGTCGTCTGATGTGGCATGGGCAATCATTGGATATTGATTACGGTCTCCGACTGTGATAATGCTTCCAATAATAAACTGATGCTCTGTGGCCATGCAACTGTACCACTGTTCTCATATTTGGTTTAACATATGTACAGTAGCGAGTGTACAATCTGCGATTATCGATGGTATTGGAAAAATACTTGGTCTAGCCGAATTACCTGCACATCTATTAAATTCCACTGGACCTACTACCAACTTTCATCACCGCACTTTTGGCATATGAAACCTAGTTTGATTATACATATTGATTTTCTTTAAGTAAATTAATATACACTCTCATAAGTTGTGGGATTGTCCGTTCGAAAACATCACATTCTTATTCTTTGTTTGTGTTCAATAATGAGTGCCACTGAAAGTGATTTTCCTGTAGAAAGTATATAATATATATGTAAACTGTCCTCGTTTGATAACATATTTACCTTATAAGTGTAGACAAGATGTGTATTTATTTCATGCAGGGCGTAAATGGACAACTTATCTCGTCTAAGAAGAGGCCCAGCCTACAGAGTTACTTTGGTGACTATGTTGATATGAATGGATTTAGAAATAATGCTAACGCAGATAATGAAGGTTAGTGGGTGATAGTTTAATTAAGCTGGCGTTGGTGATCAATTTATCTGAAAACACCTGAGATGTGGCCATTCGTTTATCTCTTTATATGATTTCCCTGGTTTACTGGATTCACAAATTGATATAGTTATTACATTCAGATGTTGTTTCGATTAAATATCTACAAGATGATTAAATATTATCCAAACAAAATATGAAACCAGTTATATAACAAGTACAAACATCAACTTTGTCATTTTATTTATAATGTGGACAAATATATGTTGCAATACGTTTTCCATACATTTCTTTATTCCGATATCTATTATGAGGTTATTATTGAGTTTATTAAGGAACAAAACATTTCCCTTTTCCCTCCTTTTGCTGATAGTCTGATATTTGATTGTAAGTAGGTACAGTCGGATCTGACTACGCGGATTTTGATAGTGGCTCCGAAACATCAAGCACATACATTGGTTGGTATTGACTTTGCATTCATTATAAAATCGACATTGAACTATAGATATCATACGGAAATATAGTACGCCTATAGGATATGATGTCGATACGAAAAGCAATGATGTCTTTTAATGTTTATTGGCAAAATAAATAAGGTTATCCAGGATTACACGCAAATTTCAGTTTTCACCAGAAAAGAGCCTTGTAAGAGCTTTTGCCAATGTTCCGGCTTGTCAACCTTTTGAATCGGGGGTTTCGAAACAGAAGATTGTGTGGTGCCCCCATATTTATAAGTTCTATATTTATTTATTTATATTTATCTTTTTCCTCAGTTCATACAGATCTCTCTCGCTCGAGTTTACACAGCAGTGACGGAGATTACCAATACTACCAAGTAGTAGGGCGTCTCCAAGGCGATTGTCTCCCTCACCTGTCGATCCCCCCACCCCCCACAGCCCCGCCCCCTCCAATACCGTTAGGTACCAATCACGAGAACGCTGACGTTACGTCATTGGAGTCAAATACAAGTACGTCATCGCAAAGCGACGCTCCTGACTACGAAAATCTCAAACCTGGAGAAATGGAATCTATCAGGCATATGAACTCTGCATTTAAATCAGCCTCCAAGGGCTTTGGGTCGTACAGAAGTAGCCCCACCAGTCTCTCAAGCTCCGCCCAAATGAATGGACATAATACATTGAGCTATGGGAATTATGTGTTAATGCAGAGACATGATAGGCCTGGTAGTAGTCTGAGCAACCCTCGCTCCTCGCACTTGCAAAGGAGTAATGCTATAAGCATTCCTGGCGGCAGTCGACCGGCCCTTACCCGTTATAATGCTGTCCCCGCTCCTAGCCACTCCCACATGGACAACGACCCTCATGCTCACAGGATCAGTACCGCCCCTAAACTCAGACAAATAAGTGAGAAAGATAGCGAAGCTGGCTCAAAGCAAGCTTCGTTTGATGGATTGGACGTGCCCAAGGCAGCAGATGCTGGACTCGCTCAGACCACAAGCCATGCCTCCAGGCCAACTGATATGCCAGCGCAGTTAGCCCCTCCCGAGGACCTGCCCAAAGCCACCGAGGCTCCACCTCCAGAAACCCCTGAGACAATTGTATACTCTGCCCCACCAACTCCGGCAGCTCCTCCAATACCTCCAGCTCCACCCCCGCCTCCACCGGGCACCTTCACCCCGCCCACTAATTCCCTAAGATGGAAGAAGATGGCGTAAGTACATTACAAGCATGAGTGAATTTAATTACTGAATAATTATAGAAACATTACAGAGGAATTGTGTGATTAAAGGTAAATACCAGCGTCAACAGCACTGCTGGGGGTGGAAATTCAAAGAAATAATGCATGAAAAAAATAGGAGTAACAATATTTGTTTTCAAACTTCGTCTTGAGAAAGAACAAGAAACAACTAAAAACAGGATTTTATCATAGTATTTTATATTTTGGGGACGACTGGGAGAAAAGCATATATTCTCAGTTTTTACAAGATTTTAGACAGAAGAATGCGATTTGTTACTTGTACATTTCTCCAAACATAATTGGCATACTGTTTTGTCCTCACAAATCAAAAACACAAATAAAGAAACAGGGTGTAGACATACTTGGAAAATTATTATTCAGCTTTGAAGATGAAACATGTACCGGTGTACCTGATTTTTTAACTCATCATGATACAAATTCAGCTGAATAACTTTTTTCTGAATCCAATTCCCCCTGTTTTTATTATTTCTGCAGGTAACAAAATATGTCAGCTATGCATACAGAGATTTTAAAGGAAAATACATGATTCAATCATCTGCATGATATGGTGAAAATATGGAGGAAATATCCGTTTTTCCCATAGACTCCTATAGTGAATAGTAGAACATTTCGGTGGTCCCTGAAATAAAATCTAATTCAATGACATGTGGTTGTTATTGGATTTTTGAGTTTCCCCAACCATGACCTTTCTCAAGACAAAGTTCAAGAAAGGTTCCATAAGTCCTTCTGGTATTTACTCATTGAATATTTTCTCATTGAATGTTCTTTGTTAGAATGTTACATTTCGGACATAAAGCATGCATATGAATGGTTTGTGCTGGAAGACCTGGAAACAAAAGTGTCTTTTCCTTTGTCTTTATATGGAAATAAATAATAATTCATTCATCAAGTTTAAAAGCGTTGATATTTGAAATCCCTCTTTACCTGCTCGTTCCCAGTTACGGCTCATTACCTAATGTGAGTATGGTCGCCGGTGGAGCAGCTAAGTACTTGCTGAGACCCACCCTCAAAGATGCCAATGATCAGGCCCCTAACATTGACCTCATCGCCGAGCTCAAGGCAGTCAATGGGGCAGCCTCACTGAAGAGGGTCAAAAAGAAGGCGAGAGAGGAGAAGAAGATTGAGGAAGAAGAGGAACATGAACCCAAAAATTTCTGGAAGAATTTACAGAAGCGGACATTGTCTTCGCCATCCCTTGACGGAAGTGGTGGTGGGGTAAGTTATAATATTAGGGAGATTTAGCAACCACAACGCACCAACACAACACTAACGCATCCACTAATTATCTGTACACTAGCAAATACCCGTGCTACGCACGGGATTTGCTAGTGGGACAGTGGGGCCCACATCCTCATCTCTCCTTGTTCCCTCTCCCACTATATTTCTCTTTCAAGTTGTCTCTATAACTTAGCATCTTCATACCACAAATGGAACCCTGTTTAGATGCTTTTTCTGGTCACTGTTCAGTGTTGTGCTGTTGTTGTGTTGCCTGTCCCTGTCCCGGTCCCTGTCCCAATCCCTCTCCTGCTCCCTCTCCCATTCCCTCTTTCATTGTGAGGTAATTAGTGGGCAGGTAAATTTCTGTGTGGGTGGGCCTTGTCCTTGTCTCTGTCCTGTTCCCTCTCCCACTTGATCTTCCTCTCTCGTTCCCTCTCCCTCTCCCATTCCCTCTCCCGCTCCCTCTTTCATTTTCAGGTAATTTAAATTAGTGGGCAGATAAATTTCTGTGTGGGCGGGTAAATCTCATTTCACCAGCCAATGTAGCAGTCAAAGAAAAAATGTTAATTTCACACACTGTACACAGAGTGCTGAAGACTGAGGCAAAGAAAGAGAAAGAGGGAGTGACAGACAGACAGACACAGACACAGACAGACAGACACAGACACAGACAGAAAGAAAGAAGAGGTCTGAACTGTGAAACCCTTGACAAACTTTAGCTGCCACTCTCCTGTATCTAGGGGCAACAAACTTTGGCCCAACAGTGGCCCTTGTATACCACCTCTGACGATGATCCTTCCGGTGGAAATATATCAACTCCCATCCCGTAGTGAAGCAATGATGTGCCCGTCCATGACGTCATGCTTTGGGTGATCCAGAAACCTGGTGTAGGGGCACTGATAGGTTTGTTTTCAGGCAGTGCTGGGGGCCCTGGAACCCCTTTCCAACCCTAATTTGTTAATGAAACATAGTGGAATGGTTCAGCACCATTTTTGGCAATGTGCATGTGAAGTATAATGGAGATCTGGCCAGCGGTTTCAGAGAAGATAGCGGTTTAAGGTTCCAAACCCTTATTTTCTTAATATAGAGATTACTACACTGTGGGGATATCTCGAGAGGCGCTAGGCCGAGGGCATCTGCAATATCAGCCTCTCGAGATATCCCAACAACGGTAATAATGTGCTAAAAGTTAGTTGATGCGTTAGTGTTGTGTTGGTGCGTTGTGGTTGCTAAATCTCCCTATTATTGCGTATTGCCTTCCCTTCACAACCCTTTCCTATACAAAATAAATCACTAAAATTATTTCATGTGCAAATGATTTGAACACTTAAGGTTTCTGCAATTTCTACTTGGTTATATATAATGTCCATATATCTATACCGATATGCGAACTAGTTATAATCACTGCCTATCCAAGTATCACTGATCCGTTTTAGGGAAATGAGTCATAAGTCGCAAAATATAGTCTTTGAGATATCACCATATTTGAAAAGAGGAGATTAAGGTGATTCCAATGATGGTAAACACTAGGACACCTAATAACTATTTTTATATTTTAAGTTTCATATTTCTATTTTTGGAAAAAATAAGTTTGCAATGTTTCTGGATGGGTAATTAGCAGTAACCTAACTAAATGTACTCCATATGAAGGCCTTCAAAACGGAAGGATATATTTAATACAATTTGTTACATAGATTTATATGACTACAGGTGCTAAACCCTCCAAAAATCAGACCATTTGAATAATGAGATCTTGGGAATAAAACACTTTGAAAAATATCAATTTTGCGACTTGTGACTCATTTTCCCGGAACACATCACATTTTGTACCACTACTAAAATGAATATACATGTGTACTCAAAGAGTGTACAACAATGGATGCATTTGAAGTGGCCCGGGTGCATGTATTTCCAACGATATTGCTCTAGAGATGCTCAGACGGCATAATATTAATCTACGGGTATACTTTATTGTATTTTGGACGTTTGATTGTTTCATTGTAATGGGTACATGCCGCCTGAGACTGAGAGAGGTGTAACATATATGGATCAAGGTGTCAGAAAACATTACAAATATCTAATCGGGATCTCTATACATAAAACGAAATTCTGTTAAAAATGATAAATGTATATTATGCGTATATCCGAGTATAATATTCTGTACTGTGTTGATTGAAAACATCAGTTCGGTTATGTTGAACTGTATTTTTAATTGTATTTTTGTCTTAAATTAGGATTATATGGGAGGATTGATGAAGACGAATTGTACATTTTCTGACGCCCTGACCCGTATAAAGGTACATCTTCCAGCTCCTCTACATATATATTATATCAATGTCTAATTTATGATGGGGTTAATGTAACCATATTGAGGGATATTGGTTTTCAAATTCATTCGTTTTTAAGAGTCGACGAAGCAGCGTCCAACTTCGTAAGGATTACGATCCTGAGAAGTTCTTGGGTAAGGTGGCGGACACGGACGGACAAGGTACGGAAATCCCGCGCTGGAAGAGAATCATTATAGCAAGACAGCTTGCCGAGAAAGCACAGGTGGAAGATGACGAAAAACAAAAGGTGGGAGGCGAAGAGCTGTATACATAGTACATAATACCACACGATCGTAAAAATACCCCCGAGTTACTGTCTCGAAATGTAAATCACTTTAAGACTTTGTGCGTTCGCTTTTCCCGCATACATGTGTCGTTTTATTACAATGCCATATGTGATGTGTTACACAGAAATGAGTCACAAGTTGCAAAAAATGGATTTTGAGATATCAAAAGATGAGATCAAGCCGATTCTAATGATGGTAAACACTAGAACATTCAATAAGTGTTTCTATATTTTAAGTTTAATATTTTTATTTTTGAGAAAAAGGTTTGCAATATCTCTGAATATACTCTATAGGATAAGCTTAGAAATGTATGAATATATCTAATACACAGTCTTGAAATTTGGGACACATATTCATACGACTCGGAGCGTTAGATAACCCAAAAATGAGAACATTGGTACAAAGAGATCTTGTGCATAGAATACTTGGAAAAATATAAATTTTGCTACTTGTGACTCATTTTCCTGAAACACATCACATATAAAGCCATTTGATATGTAACAAAGTATCTAGAGTGAGATACGTTTGCATGCGTATAACATTAAGTGATACCGTACATGAAAACCTAACACCTGAACCACTGGCGGACTTTTGGGAAAAGTCCGCAAAATGTCTTTTAAAATGTTCCCTTTTAGATTATTAAAGGCGTATATATATATATAATGAATCGGTTAACTAACAAGTTGGTTAACAGAGCATGAATACCACACGAGTAGCATTGCAACGAGTGTAATATTCTTAGCTAGTTAAACCATCTAGATAAATATAACCTGTACATAATATCCAATAATGAATCCAAATTTTAGGTGATGATGAGAAAAGAAAGCTTTTTATCCATGGATGTACTTTCATCATTGTATAGCCTGAATACTTATCCCAAAAAGAAAGAAAAGGATAGAACCAGAGTAAGTGCAAGTTGGCGTTCTTAGGGGAGGTTTATTGGTCACTTCTCAAGATTGTTAGACATGAAATCCAACCTGACCAGTTTCCCGCTATCTATAAAGTAGAAACACATCAACTGTTGATAAATAGGCACTTTTTTAGAGGCTTCTCGTTTTCCTTGATGACGGTTTATTTCTCTTTATTCTTCTAGAAATGGGAAGAGGAAAACAAGTACAAACATATTCCAATCTGGAAAAGAGCTTTGATAGAAAAGAAAGAAAAAGTGTGAGTATATAGGCCTATATTAGACTATTTATTCCAAACAAAAACTGTCTTTTCAGACCACATTTCTAGAATACTTGTCAATCATGAAAATAAACCCGTTTAGACAGTGTAATACTTTCATCATTAAGCAGAGGTGTACTTAATCATTAGGTAATGATTCGTTGTTGATGCAATTGAATGGACTGTAACTGTGTCATTTTGTATCTGTGTACACTGAGAATAGTATCAATGTGATATAATATGTTAGTAGAATAAAATATTAATCGATCAAGGAAGGCGTATATTTGTTGCACAATTCTATATTTTAATTTCTAAAATCTTTCATATCATTTTTGAACATGAAAAACAAATCCCAGAGTAATTTTAATCTCTTGAATATTCTTCGCCTCTAGTCAATTAAAGTATGGGTCTATTTGGTAGTCTTGAAATAGATTTTTGTACATATATAGGATTTTGTTTTTAACAGTCGCTAGTCTATTTTTTAGCATGTAGTTCACTTGTATTGTCACTCTCCTATAACGTGCTAGGTCTTTTTAGTGCTAAGGAGAATCTATCTCTATTGCCAAGTGCGAAGGATATCGAAGACGCGGAGCAGCAGGAACACGCAAGATTGCGACTGGAGAAAATCAAGAAGCAAGAAGAGGAACGATCAGAGAGACCCCCGCCTCCTGAACCGTTAGCACCCTGGCAATTAGAATTGAAAAAGAAGAAGCCCCTGATACTTCCCGATGACGGCTTGGTGTAATATGCGAAGGGTCACGGTGTGATGGGGATGCTATCTGTTTGAAGCTCTGAATTCGATTGACATTTTTATCTAAGATTTAGGAAGGGTTCAGGGGACGAGATGCATTAGTAAATTCTGCATTCTATGAATATCCAGCTTGAATATAGTTTCAAAGTTTCAAACACTCACTTTGTGATATTGGTGTTGTAAGTATTCATTCCGTGATGCCTTAATTATGTGTACATCGGAGAGGCTGACGAATATATTAAAGCTTAGATCTTCTTTTGACCAGTAACTTTGTCTTGGCACTCCTCCCAAATAAGCTAATACTACTTCTAAAAGAGGTTGCATCGGCGTCTTATGTTTAAATGTCTAGATTTAAATAGAGGAACGATAAAAAGGTATTTGTGATCATCAGAATGTACCAAGGTGCCTTGATGGATCAACAATATCGTACATGTCGAGGCAAGATCGGAAAGTATTTATTTGTGATTATGTGGAGTGGGTAACATTTGCTTGAGAAGCAACCACTTGTTCGATTAACAGCCCCTGAACCCGTTCCTTGCTATAATAACCAGCGCTGTGTATGTGTAACACAAGTGGAGTATTATTTAAAGGACAAGTGTTTGGATTTGAGACCCTTGCATTGCTATCCTTCATCTCGTTTTCTCTATAAGTCGATCTTGCATCTGGTACTGAGCCAACCGTTGGGTCACAACTTCAAAATTTAACCTGACATACCTCCGGAGAATTATTTACCTTTTTTCCACAAAAATAAATAAATATACATCTAATGAACCAATTTTCATTTCAAATGAGGGTTAGGTTACATTTACTAGAAGGGTTGACACTTACCCCTGTCCCCATTCTCTCTTTGGGGTGCCCGATTTTAACTTTTATTACATTTATTTCTTATGCCTGTGTTTTACTACGTTTGCGTAATAGGAGGTAGATAGGTCTGATGACTACTGTCCCTACGTTGAAACCCAATGGGTACATTCTTATGCATTTTGTTCCGAGTTCGTCTTTATTCCCGTAGTGTGATACTTCTATTCACTTATTGATCTGAATTGAACTCGTGCATCACACAAATTTGTTTTATGTGCCGAATATGGTTATTAGGATCCCTTATACTATTTTAATATAATCTAACTTCGAAAGGGAGAGTAACTTGTATTCTCTCCGTGAAATCAGTGGTCGATTTCCCATTTAACTCAGTCCGTAGGATAAACATTTCATTTACACAAGGCTGCAGGTTTTGTTTTTCATTTAGGCCTAGAAAACTATTACTCTCAACAATGCAAACTAATTAAACAGGATGAACGAGATGTCCATTGTCCCAAATTTGTTATGCTGGTTCGCTTGAATAGCACCTTTTAATGATGGTTGGTTATTCCAGATTTCCAGGTTCTTACATTCCTTATGATTGTAAATATCTTATGTGATTTGTTGAACGTTTAATTTATCACATTTATTCAAAGGGGTAGAAAATAACCCCAGATATACAAGCTATTACATATGCTAGTCGCTCAAAAGCATTGTAATCGTATGATGCTCGAATTGTATGTTAGAATATTCACAATAAAATTATTTGAAAATGAAGTATCCGAATACAATATTCTCTTTCCGTTTGATAGAATAGAAAATATGGCAGGGAAAATTCATCCGAGAGAACATCTTCGAAATGCAAATATCAATTATTACACTTATTTCTCTTTGCTAGGTCTAAATGCAAGTTAACATGTTTAGATATAATGATTTACATGCGACATGACCAAGTAATATGATATATATTGAGCGAAAGAAAATAGCTAAAAAAACAATTGCATCATTTCTCTTTACTTTTATTAGCATATTTCCCAACAAATAAATCAATACAACAGAGCAAATGCCATCGGCATTTAAATCAATTCCAAACTTAACACAGTTGATCGGTTAATAATTCAATCAAAAGAAACACAACTTATTTTGTGGCAAAGATTGGGTTTCGTTCTAAAAATATTTGCAGAAAATAAAGATTTCTGCTGCTAATAAAAACAGTTCCCATATATATCTTGTCACAAAGAAAGACAAAGATACACTCGTATATACATGCCCTTTGATAGAATAACGATGTTGTTTATGATTACAAGAATTTACAAGAAAATAAATGTAATTAATGATAAGGAAATTATGGTAACTGTATAAATGCAAATCACAACAATCCCATGACATTGGATCAAATGAGAGTCGGAACGTCAATTCAACATGAGAATTTGACCTAGTCCGGCTGTGCGTAACAATGTCTCATTATTTAATTACTACTTTGAAACAATATATATCTATATGAAGTCATTAATCAACCTTTAAACTCAATTTATTATTTTTAAAGGGTTTTATTCAACATGCTTGCCAACTGGGCGCATACATACTTCAACATTTAAACTTGATACAATATATAATTCTATAATAACATTCGGCGAGTAAAACAGGTTAAAAAGTTAAAAGAACTATAGAGATTAATCTCCTTACAGAGTATTGTGCAGGGACTCTCACATTGGTGCACCATTTTGTTTAAGAGTAACGGTAACATATTATTTTGGACGCAACATAGAATAAACTTTTCCGAGATCTTGTAAGTTGTGCAATCTATTAACCCGATACCGGTACATGCCTCAAACTATATCTAGGTGATAAAAGAATACATGTCCTACAGTATGGTATATATTTCACTGATAGAGTATATAGTGGGTCTGAATTGTCTTTGGTTGTTGTCCTAGCCATCGACGATTGACGATGCAATTGACAAGTGCATAATGGTTATGACCCACTGCTAGCTTTGTTCAGATCAGACCTATTGTAAACTAGTCCAGCCAGGAGTAGATAAGGCACGATATCAGTGTGCTGTCATTTCTTCCCTATGAGTATATATAATGGGTAGCATCGCCCGTAACTGCAGGATTTGAATTCTCCAGGGAGAAAGGCTTATGGTCCCTGGGAATAATTCTCCCTGCTTTGAGTAAGCCAAGAGAATTGATTGCATCCCTCTCTAAGAAGCGGTTGACACTGAGATGGTCCCTGATTGTTACTAGTGAGTAATCGGCATCTAAATTATTTTTTAATGCATTTGATTAAAACTTTTAATCAACATTTCTAAATGTCATTTGTACGTGTGAAGCAGACCTTTAAGGCTTACTAGTATAAGGGATTCGGATACAAATTGAGTGACAAAGCTTTTTAATTCTACACAGTAGAATATAAAAGTAAGACATAACTTCAATTGATGTGAAGCACGAAACAATACGTCTGTTATGGCGCTGACACCCTGGAATTATTTGCAATCTTTTTAAGGCTCTATCAATTTAACGTTTATGGCACTAGAGGTGGCGTTTTCTTACAAGAAACCAATTGTTTGTATACATACATACAATAAAATGTTTCAATATAAACGTCCCATCGCAGGCAAGTGTTCATGCAATGATACGTTGAATATGTATATGAATACAGGTTCACACATAAAGAGGTAATCATATAAGCTAGGAAGGTGCGGTTGGAAGAACTTTAGCAACAGAGACCAACACCTTTTCGCCAAGTAGACTTTAGTAGATAATCGATAGCAATCGAGGCATTGGGTTCATGTAAATCAATCAGGAAACACGTCGTTTTTCTTACTGAAGTATATATACCGGTAACTGCTTTAGGATTTGGCACATACTTTCCTCGAACATTCTATCAATCGAACAAGTCAGGAAATGGAAAGTATGCATTTCGGGAACATAGTAGCAGATTAAACAATCCATGCAGACCGAGTACTCGATGTTTAAAAAATACAGGTATATATTTCAATATTTTCCGTGAGGAATGAAACTAAATTGAGCATCAATATTCAGTGGTACTTCGAGGGAATGTGTAATTACGAGATCTTCCGAACCAGAAGGGATATTTCTTAGCACGAACATTTGAGATTGAGGAAAGAATGACCACATTTCATGGAGTACGCCACCTTCATATAAATAAGATCATAGGATAAATTCCCGCAAATACATATCAACAAAAACACTAGGGTAATTATGAAGTGAGAAAGTAAAAGTTGGTAACATTGGACTTGCATGAAAACTCTTATTATATTCATCCAGTTCGGATCTTTTACTATTGCACGAATTCCTATTTATGTTATAAACAACTTCGATACTTTTTTATAGCCGGACCGTTATCATCTACACCTCCTTTATACCATCAATTCACTTTAAATGTTCGCCACTATTACATACACACATATTACATCACCCAAGGTACATACATACGGCAAACAAGCTTTAAATAGGGAGGTGATATCCCTCCTGACCAAAGGCAAATATGGACACAGCATAGTATGCCTACCAGTTTTGGCAAATGATCAACTATATCGAAAATGTATTATGAGCTTTGAGGTATTGCAGATTATTTCCACACACGAGTATTGTCTATAAGTCTTGAACTACATTATGGGATATGCAATACAAAGATAAGTATCGGTTTTGATAAAATAATGCCAAGGAAGCCAATTTGCCGTTAACTTTCATGACTCATAATAATGACAGTATTGTCTGATTTGCACCCAAAAGTTCTTCCTGGTAGGCCTATTAGTATTAGACTTGCGACTTGTTTTTTTTCCAGCGATTAGAAAAAAAGCTGACAATAGCGACAAGCATTCTATTGGCAAAGCGTTATCCCAATACCTAGCTGTAAAGTATTAAGCCGTGAAAATAACTTCTTACAGAAAAATAAAACCAGAGGCCTACAGTAGTACACATGTCTTTCATCGACATTACATTTTAAAATATTTATGAGCCCATCATTTCAAGCGAGGATTTTACAACTGATATGAAGCAAATAAGCAAGCATCCTGCTCTTTGTTATCACAGTTCTTTATATTAACTAAACTATCACTAAAAAAATGTAATCCCTTGATACTTCGCTCAATATGCTATTCACATATCCACCTAACTGATACGAAAAGTCTATACGCTAGCTCATGCAGAGTATAAGGTCAACTTGTATAAATCTCACACACTCTACCCGTATGTCTGGATATGACGTGAGAATACAAACAAAAATCATTCAAGATTTATCTTCAAGTTGTTTCTCGAATTTGAAATAAAGCCTCCTAAGTTGATCCCACATTACAAGGCTTAGAATCGTGTGAGGGCCCAAGCGGAAGAGGGAAGCGGCCCATCCCTTGTAGAAGCCCCATACGCCCTCTTTTCTCATTATTTTGGAGAAGCAATCAAGAACGCCTGTATAAAGCATACCCTTCCCGTTCGCTGTGGTTCCCTGGTTGTAGAGGCGGGTGGACACCACATCAAAAGGCGTCATGAAGAGAACTACACATACTGCGCTCATCATAGCAGCAGTGAAAGCGTTCAGGAAACTATCAGGGTGGAAAACCTGCAATAGAGAAATAGCAGAAAGCATATTAAAATGTACTTTATGAAACGTTTTGCTAATATTATTCAGAACAAGATGCGATATATATTGTTACGGTTTTCCTTTTCATATTGTCCATGTTCATGTAATCGTTGGGCCTGGTCTTCCAGAGCCTGGTCCCAGAGATGATCTAATGATGATGTCGAATACGCCATATTTAATAAAGATGCTGGATTACTCTATTTGGTGTCTGCTATATGATTACTGGTACTTATATTCGCCAAAGATATCTGCGCTTTGCGAGGGAGGAAGTCAAGGAGTTGTTTGCAGTTCGAGTCTCAGGTTTATTATGTGAATCGTCAACAAACAGGGGTTTATATAGTACAAGTGGATCGTCTATCGTTAATCGCCTTTCACCATTCGTTATTCGTCTTTCGTCATCATGACATTACTTTTAATAAAAATATTACTAGACGATTCGTCAAACTGGGCGAATCGCCAGGCGATTTACCTTCTATAGAGAAATACATAACACTAACGATACAATAGCATACCCCTATAGTCTGTTCTATAACATTACTCCCCCTTTTGAGGTTTCTTGACCCGTAAGAAATATAAATAAGAAACAATGTCATTAACACAACAGCGAGGCACCGTAGATCCTTTTCAGCAGTTTAGTTTCAGCAAGCAGCAACTCGAATCACAGGAAATGTTCATAGTTCTCTTCCAAACATGGAATTTAAATAGATAGCAATAAATTACAAACTGTTTAATGATCTGCCGTCGGCCGGAATGGGAGTCCATCTCAGTCTCTTTTTACTAAGAACACTAACATAACTGGATATAAAAATCCACACAGGTCACACAGTTCAGTCTATTCACTGATATCACCGGGATCAATCCTGTATGTGGCCGTCGTTTCTTGTGTGTGCTGAACAGCACCAGTGTCCAGCTTTCTGCGTTTCACACGTTCCTTGACTACCTGGACGGGGAAACCCGGCCAGGTGGGCAGTTCCGGGGGACCTTCAGGTTGGGGCAGGGGGACGTCTGGTATAGCCTTTGCCCACGTAAACACTCGCCGGTAGGACAGCCGACACACTCTGGGACCTTGCACTATCTCCCACGACTCTTCATTGTCCTCATGGACCACTGAGTGGGGAACGTGAATGTCAGCAAGCACAGGGGCTCCTAGGGCAGGCATATAGGTGTTCCCACTTACTACACCTGTTCTTGCAGGAGGCCTCATTTCCCGTACTGTGGTTTCCACCAGCTGGGCAACCAGATCCTGGGTCTCAGGTGTGAAGTTCCACCGCTCGGGGAACTGGAGAGCTTCTGCAGGGGCGGGGAGAGTGGCCAAGCAGTTATACTCCTCACCTGAGCGATTCGCCTCCAGGGGGAGGGGGGTGTTGAGGTTATCCGGGCGAACCGCCTCAGGGGCTAGGCGAACAGGGCTATTCGTAGTCTTGTTATCCGGCACACTAAACTCAGCTACTAGCAGGGCAGGGGGGTTGAGTCCCAGTTGATCGCCTCCGCCCGTGTCTGTGGTACATACTTCCAGAACCTCCTGATTCTGGGTTTCACTATTTATCACAGGTACTACTAATTCCCCTGGCACTGTCATATGTTGGGGTGGCGGATCGCCAGCCCCCATCTCCATTGTCACTGATTGCACCAAGTCTGATCTGTCCGGAGAAATACATGGGGCCCTAGCACTCATTGCCTTCATAGGCATTCGCATAACTTGCACAGGCTGGGCCGAGTCAGTTAAATTAGTTATTCTCACACATGCTGTCTGAATATTAGTAGTAATGTCCTGGATTTCCTGGTCGAGGAGTCTGTCTAATTCCGTGGTTTCTGGTGGGTGTACAGGTGTGACAGCCTCCACCTGAGGGCAGTAAGGGAGGGAGTCGGGTGGGCGATCAATGGGCCCCGTCTCTTCAGGTGTTTGCTGACCATGGTCTGATGGCGATGGCGGTTCGGCTGGCCTTGTAGATCTCACACCCTGATCATACAGTTTGACCTCCTCCGGGGTGGCTAGTCGTCCACTTAGTGGCCTTCGGCAGGTAACCACTATTACTGAAGCTGGTCCGGGCCAGTCAGGCGAAGCAATGCCGTGTACGTTTTGTTCGTGCTTCACTAAGTCCCTCCTCCTCCTGGAGAACACCACTCGATCACACTTAGGGCACATCACCCCTACAATAAGATCGTCATGCCTCTCTTTCTGGTGATCCTCCAAAGCTACTCTTGATCTGGTAATAAACTGGCAGTTCGGGTGTGAGCATTCGTATAACTCCATTCTGCTCGCCATGTTGATCGAGAGTGACAGGTCAGCGAGATCCGCTCTTCTTTTATATGGCAACACCGTCTTTGTTTTGAGCGATTTTCCTACATTTGTAGCAAGTCGTTTCAGGCGAATGGGCAGGATCGGTCTTGCGATCGCTTGATTATTGTGTAAATGCAACCGCTGAAGCTGTTTGCTGATGTCTGATCCGTCCAAACTCGTTGATTTACTTCTAATCATCATAACAGTTTTAATCACAGGTGTTTCTTCGCTTAGATTCATACTTCGCGGGCCGGGCTCAGGCCATGACGCAACGTCATGGTGCATGTTCAAGGCGGGCTCGTTTCCAGCGGGAGGCGCGACCCAGTTTGGCGCTGTTCCAAGATGTAACGTTTCGCCAGCGAGCGCTCTTCTGAGCGGTGCGCCAGTTGCCTTGACTACAAGGCTGGTTGTCTTGGCTGCCGCGCTGGTCGGCCTGGCGACTGACGTTCCGTCTTCTGTGCACATGTCGTCATGTCCATTTCGCAGCCTTGCGTGTTTGTTTACATCACAAACCAATGGATGCACGATTCTCTCCCCTCCATGTGCTGCTTTCATGATATCGCCATGCACTACTTTGCGTTTGCGGCCGCTTTGAACTCGATAGACCATGTCATTTAGCACTTCAATCACTGTCCATGGCCCAGTCCAAAATTTATGTAGTTTCGGAGATCTCCCGATCTTCTTAATTGGTTGGAACACCCACACTGACTGACCTTCTGTATACCGTTTCTCTCGAGTGTAGAAATCGTAATAGTCTTTCTGTTTCATTCGGGTAGTTTTGATAGCTTTAAAAGCAACTCGGTGGGCTGCTTCCATTCGCTTACACATGTCACTCACATACCCTTCTCTAGGCTGGGGGGTTCGTTGTTCAGGTAGGCCATATGCCAGGTCCCATGGCATATTAGTTTCTCTACCCAGTGCTAGGTAGTTTGGGGAGAATCCTGTAGTAGCATGTACAGAGGAGCGATATGCTGCAGTCACATAAGGAGTCCATAGATCCCAGTCACTATGTTCTTCGTCCACAAGTCCAGTTAGCATGGTAGCCATGGTCCTATTAAATTTTTCTGTTTGACCATCGCTCTGCGGGTGGTACGGGCAAGTCCTAGTCTTCCATATCCCTAGGAGTTCAGCCACTTCCTTGAACAGATTTGACTCGAAGTTCCTCCCCTGATCTGAGTGCCAGATTAAAGGAGTACCAAATCGACAGACTACTTCAGTAACCAGTACTTCAGCCACTGTTTTTGCTGTGAAATCTCTTAGTGGGAAGGCCTCTGTCCACTTGGAGAACAGGTCAGTAATCACCAGGATATAGCGGTTTGCACGAATCGTCTCTGGAAATGGCCCGGTGATGTCCATGGCTATCTCTTCCCAGGGGCCTTGTAGTGGCCTCTCCCCCATCTTAGTCCTCCTCCGTTGACCTGGTCCTTTCCTCTGCTGGCAGGGTAAACAGGTAGCTACAAAAAGGGCTATGTCTTTTGACATACTAGGCCAATAGGCGGATCGCTTTGCTTTGCTTAGAGTTTTGTCTCGGCCCAAATGCCCTCCTAGTGGTCCTTCATGTAGTTGCTTCAGATACTCCTCTCTACCTGCTGTAGGGACATATACTCTCCACTCTCTGCCTCCAGCAGAAGTCCATCTCCAACACCCTAGCAATCCAGATTGAACTGCCAGGGATTGGAAGTTATGCAAGAACCACAACCAGTCTTTCTCAGGTACTGTCTTTTTCCTCAGGGCACACTTCTTTTTCCACAGCTGTTTTAAATATCTCGCACAGGACATCGTCTTCTTGGTGTTCACTGAGCCATTGGTGACCTACATCCCATTGAATGACTCTAATCCTTCCTACGTCTCCTTCTTCTTCTGTTACTTCATCAATACGGTGACATTGGCTACAAGGGATTCGTGACATTCCGTCTGCATTCCCGTGCTGTTTCCCTGGCCGATGAACGATCGTGAATGTGTATGAGGCCAACTCCTCCAACCACCTAGCTAGTTGCCCCTCTGGCTCTTTCATCTCCAGCAACCATTTAAGAGCGCTGTGGTCAGTGCGGACAGTGAAGTGGCTCCCTACTAGGTAAGATCTATACCTCCTGATGCCAAAGACAATCCCCAACAGTTCCTTCCTAGTCACACAATAGTTCTTTTCAGCTTTATTTAGTGACCGACTGGCGAATCCTAGCACTCTCTCTCTACCATCGATCACCTGAGACAACACAGCCCCTAGCCCTTGACCACTGGCATCACTGTCCAAGAGCATGGGATGATTGGCATCGGGGAATCCCAGTATGGGTGCATCACACAAGTTCTGTTTCAGTTCATTCATGGCTTCATCACACTGTTGGCTCCATTGGAAGACACAATCCTTCTTGGTCTGTTGAAATAGAGGGGCTGCTATACTGGCGAAATCTTTCACAAATGACCTGTAGTAGGAGCAGAAGCCCAGGAAGCTCCTCAATGCTTCTTTGCTGGTGGGTATAGGCCAAGATTTCACGGCCTCAATCTTATCAGGATCGGTGGCCACACCATCTCCAGAAACCACATGCCCCAGGAAGGCAACTGAGGGTTGAAACAGCTGACACTTGCTTGGTTTTATTACTAGTCCAGCTTGCGTGATTCGCTCTAGAATAGCAGCCAATCGATTAGCACATTCTTCTGTGTTCTTGCCAAAAATAATAACATCATCTAAGTAGACTAAGCACTGTTCACCTACTAGTCCTGACAACACGGTGTCCATCAGTCTCTCGAACGTAGAGGGCGCATTCACCAGCCCAAACGGCATCACATTGAATTGAAACAACCCTTGGTGCGTGCAGAATGCAGTTTTCTCTTTGCTTTCATTGTCCATTTCGACCTGCCAATAGCCACTGGCCAGGTCCAAGGTGGTGAATACCTTAGCACCACTCAGCATATCTAACGTGTCGTCCATTCGTGGTAGGGGATATGCGTCTTTCTTGGTGATTTTATTCAGGTCCCTATAGTCTACACAGAAACGCCACCCACCACCTTTCTTTTTGACCAGAACTACTGGGGAGGCCCATGGTCCCGTAGCTGGTTCAATGATGCCCCCTTCCGACATCCGTGATAATTCACTCTCCACAACTTGTCGTCTGTGCATAGGGACACGACGAGGTTTATTTCTCACTGGTTCATGGTCTCCTGTGTGAATCTTATGTTTCACCATCCCTGTCCTCCCCAAGCTTTCCCCCTCCAGGAAGAAACTAGGGAGAAATTGTCTATACAGGTCATTAATCAGCTCATTGTGTGACCCCACGGTTTCCTGATCAGTCCGTTTCCACAGTTCTTTTAGCAATTCCTCTTCCTGTTCTTTCGTTCTAGGCTGAGTGGTTTCCCCCAGTTCCAAACTGTTCTCTCCCTCAGCCCACAGAGCCACTTTACTTCCTTTAGGGATCCGTATATCATTGTTTCCTCCGTTCAGAACCTCTGCTATACTACCCAGATCTTGTGATAGGTGCACAGACCGAGCTACACGAATATCAGGCACAAATCCTCCATCCTCCAGGATCCTGAGATGTTTCAGGGATCCTTGATTGTCTGATACATTGTCCCATTCTACTCTCATCATCATGCGACTCCCTGCCCTCACTGTGGTTTCCTGGGCTGCATACACATACCCCTCCAAGTGGCCTGGTCCTGTATTGGCCTGAGTCTCCAGCCACACTTTCCCACTGTCTGTGTCTACCTGTCCTTTCCTGGCTCTAATCACATCCATCCCCAGGATGCCTCCTTGGTCCAGTTTGGCTACTATCACTTGCATTTGGATTATCAGAGTCCCAAAGTCAACTTCTATGTCAGTTTCTCCTAACACATCAACTGGTGTACCCCCGGCTCCAGTTATACGTATTTGAGATGCCCTGAGTGGTGGTGGTTGATCCATTTGCTGCCAGATGTATTTACTCATAATAGTAGTGCATGCTCCCGTGTCCACTAGCCACTGTATTGACACTCCCCGACACTTTCCATCTACTACTACCCCCGCTGTCGACGGGTCCCATCGCCCCTGCACTGCGATCCAACCCTCTCTCCCACCGGTTATCCGTTGGACAGGCTCCCGGCCATTCACTGCCCTTGGTCGTTTCCCTGCTCCATCAACGGCCTGGGTGCAGGCAGGTGGGGGCAGTCACGTTTGAAATGGCCTATCTCGCCACACTGGAAGCAGCCTCTATTCTTGGGTTGAAGGCGATTCGTTTGGGGGCGATTCGTCTCCAGTCGCTCTAACCTTTCAATGATTCGCTCAAAGACTGACTCCAATTGGACAGGTGCACTGGGGGCCGCTAGGGGCGATTCGCTCACTGCCACCCGCACTTGACCCTTGGGCGCCGCATACCTATCCTTCTCAGCCTGAGTGAAGGCTTCTGCGTGCAAAGCTGCTGCTCTAGCTTCAGCAAAAGTTCCTGGTCTAGCCTGCACTACCCACTGCCTCAGCTTTTCGTCTTTTAACGCTGCGATGTATGCATCTCGGCTGAGATCATCCCTGACTTCTCTATCTACTCTGGGGTAGGCCAATCGTACCATTCGCTCAATGTCGTCGGCTACGTCATTCACATTTTCGTCTTTCGCTTGTCGTCTCAGTCTAAGTTGCGTTCTGTACAGGGCGAGTTGGTCAGCCGGCTGGTATCTCTTTTCAAGTTCTTCTACTAGCAACATATACCCAGTAGGGCCATCCAAGTCCACTTTCTCTAGCACAGCTAATGCCGAACCGTCCAGGCTGGCCCCTAGATACAAGGCACATTCTTTATCTGTCCAATCGTTTAAGTCCGCCACAACCTGGAAATGGTTCAGGAAGTCACCAAGTGAAGTGGAACCGTCATACACTCTTGGCGCTGCTTTCACTTTCCTGCCTGGTCTGGCTACAGCCACTCCTCCCCCACTCCCAGGCTTTACTTTCACATCGGGCTTTGGCACCTCCTCCAGTACCCTCACACGTCTATCTCTTGCAGGCTGAGATGACCGCCAGTTCTCATACTGACGTGGGTTGACAGTCACTTCCAGCGATGGCGTCAATGGAAAAGGATGGGGATCCGTAAGCGATGATGATGATGATCCATCGCCCAGGGTATTGATGTTATCCCCACCGCTGCCACCAATGTTACGGTTTTCCTTTTCATATTGTCCATGTTCATGTAATCGTTGGGCCTGGTCTTCCAGAGCCTGGTCCCAGAGATGATCTAATGATGATGTCGAATACGCCATATTTAATAAAGATGCTGGATTACTCTATTTGGTGTCTGCTATATGATTACTGGTACTTATATTCGCCAAAGATATCTGCGCTTTGCGAGGGAGGAAGTCAAGGAGTTGTTTGCAGTTCGAGTCTCAGGTTTATTATGTGAATCGTCAACAAACAGGGGTTTATATAGTACAAGTGGATCGTCTATCGTTAATCGCCTTTCACCATTCGTTATTCGTCTTTCGTCATCATGACATTACTTTTAATAAAAATATTACTAGACGATTCGTCAAACTGGGCGAATCGCCAGGCGATTTACCTTCTATAGAGAAATACATAACACTAACGATACAATAGCATACCCCTATAGTCTGTTCTATAACAATATGTTATGTGCCGGTATATGGTATATATTGATGTTAATTAAATCATTTTATTTGCTGCAACATTGTATTACGGTACTACTACTGTGAACTTTAACAGCCAGATAAGAATAAATAAAGTTGGATCTCATATGGGTCATAATATCACATGTTAAATTCAGACAAGAAATCTACTTTTCGGTGTCGGAAAGTGTGCTCAATCAACTAGGGAGGCTGACATACCCCAGATTCCACAATGTAGCTTTTAGATTTACTGAAGGTGGAGAGTTGAGCGGCAGAGCCGACCATAACCCTAGGAATTGCTCCTGAAACACCTCGCCATAATCCAAAAATTCCATTAGCTCTGTAAATAGTTGCTATGCCCTGGGACATGCTCGAGTAGTTATGTTGATGTCCAACTGCGATTTCCTTGTGAGATGCAGACTGAAGTTGGGTCTTGATCTAAATGAATAGAAATTGGAATACAATCAAAATAATTCACTGGTCATCACGCTTCTATATAGAAAAGAAGAAATGGGTATCTATAGGCGCCTATGAGTGGAGTTTCAAAAGATGTGCTACATGACCTAAAAAAACATGAAATGGTTAAAAATAATTGAATTATGTCATTTAAAGAGGTGTAAGTAAGCTATGTAAATGACTTGGAAATTAATGACTCAATTTCATTTAATCTTAATTAATTGAACATGGGAATCATAGCATATAGGCCTAGGCATAGCATTAAAATTTAAATTATATACCGTATCATGTATGCCTATTTTATTCGTAATGCTTGAATGGTCATTTGCTATATATTTAATTATGTCTGACTGGTGCTCTCTTAATTAGACCAGGACATTTATATTAAAAAAAAACTAAATGAAGGCCTGAATACAAGCCCTACCAGATAGATTGGGCTTCCAAGTCCAGCTCCTACGCATCCAGAGACCGCACCAGCCAACACCGATTTCGGCATACTCACTGATCCGTCATCATTTTTCGTTAAACCTAGATTAACAATACATTGATAGGCCCCAAGGCGAGCCCCGTTCATAAAGAACTGATACCAAAGGGCTGGCACGAGCCCCTTCTGCAGGGCTAGAATTCCGTCGTATTTTCCTATTGCGTAGAAAGCATGAAAAACATTCCTGTAATGAATTGCGTATTGTCCCCTTGCTTTGAGTTCACCCTGAAGTTGCATCCTTGTTTTCACCACCTCCAAGGGGTTACTGAAAAAACCGGCCCCACAAGCGGCTATTCCACCTAAAACAAACTCTTTGGCAGACATTTTAAGAGCTTAGAAGATTGCAGTAACTCTAAATGAAACTTTTGATGTCAGTTATTAAATTGATTGGAACCCCCTTTTCAGTTAAATACCGAGTTAAGAAAAAAAAACTAAAGCCTTTGATATAACCAGTGGCCGGAGCGGCCATGTGTTACAGAAACTGCGCGATAGAAATATACTCGACGCAATAGTCGAGTGGACTGTTCATAAGAAGTGGTGTAAGCAATTATCTTTCGATTTTAATTTATATTCGACGATGGAATATTATAAGTAATGCAGTTTAAATCCCATCACAGCTATATAGACCATTATATAGGCCTATATGATTTTACATTTTTTACCGGGTAGGCCTACGTATCATCTAGGAGTATCGCGCAGACGAAAGCGGAAGTTGGTTTGTTATGGTTCTGTCAAGCATCCCACGAAGATTAGACTGAGCTGTCAAAACATAGAAAAGTGTGTATTCTTCGTTAAATTTCGTTTAAAAGTCATGCAACCGAAGCCTAACTTTGGAATCTAACTCCCTGGACACTTGGCACTGTTCCTTTCTGACCCAAACTATCGAGCGACATTCATCTATTTTTGACCAGTTCATGCCATTCATGGTCGAACTTGAGACAGTTGAGTTGGAGTCAACTTGGGCTCTGCAGGGGAGTCAGGGCCAGGGAACGGGAGTGAAGTTGAGGAACACGGGGTGGCGGTTGCTCTACTCCTGAGCCAGTGCACCGTTCAGTAAAGGTGCACTCGTTCTGGCTACCCTTGCTCTTCCCAACTCGAGAGCATCTTCTTGGCCCAGGGGCGAACCTACAACAACCTCTCGACCCCTTCGAGTTTCTTGGATCCGTTCCAGGCCTAGCGCTAAGTCCGGGTTCATACGTCATTTATGTTTATAGTCTAGACCACACAAAGGATTTCCCTCAGCCTGGAACGCATTTCTCTCTTACGCCAGTTAGCATAAGAATCTCAGGGGGATGACTTGATATAATTAGGATTGAGCTCTCAACATAATAGTACTCAAACTTATAGATATACACCCTTGCACTGTTATATAGAGACGTGGCATTTTTCCAACAGGAAAGTAAGGCATTCCAATTCTTCAAAATATACTTGGCATTCGCTGAAGACTAAACTTGTGTATTGTCTACAAAGTCAAGGGAGTTGCTAGTTCGTCGTACAATTATTTACTCATCGGATATTGGGAGATTTGCTTTCACTACTAGTCTTGCTCGTATCAACACAATGTGTCTATGGAATATTATTAATATTGTGTTGGTATGATTTGGATCTAGCCTATAGAGGCTATACACCTTTCATTAGGTATGTTATTAATATTTTACTTCATTAATATGTATAGTACCGTTAGACCTACCCTTTTTTTCTTACCGATGTATAATTCCTGGAAAGTGGTACAGTAGCCTAATAATAAATTAGTGTAAAATTGAACCCTATTTTAATAAATACCCTATTTTAATAAATAAGTGTAAAATTGAACCATATTTTAATATTTATTCTGAAAACGCGTCACTGTGCTAACCAAAGTACCTAGTACCAGTAGATACTACTGAGATGACTATGATGATGATGTTCTGAGACCTCAAATTTCTCTGAAAGAAACAAAATAACAGAACAAATGGAAGTTTATTAACTTTATTTTTAGCATACTGTATCACTCGATCAATGACTTCAATAATTTAAAAGAGATCCGTTTGAAATATTAAATTTAAACTTCCTATTTGTTTGCTTTTTTTATTTTTGCAGATTTCGTATTTTATAATTTCAGAATTATATATTCATGTATTCTTCTTTTGTTCTGTAATTGTATGGCTATTTATTACTATACATATAAACAAGCCAATATCCGGTTACTAAGATTAAAATGGTGAATTTTGATAGGCCTACTCTTAAAATCATAATCATTCGAACAACTCACGTTAATACGTACGTTCTTCCATTTTCATTCTTAAAAATCCGTTGTGAGAAAGCTAAGGAGAAACAAAAAAAACATATTCATTACTGTAATTATTGGGATTACATAACGAATTCCTTTATTTTTAGTTAAGCGTTCAAGGGTATCGATTACCATGGAGACCGTTCTGGAAGAACTTCAATGTCCTATATGTTTAGAATTATTCCACCAACCGACAATCCTCCCGTGTTCTCACATACTCTGCAGAACCCCATGCGCAGAGCGACTTTTTGAGGAAGGTTTTGTTCGCTGTCCCGTCTGCAGGGATAGATCTTTTGTGACTGGTGGGGTGGAGAACTTGCCAAAAGTTCTTTCTCTTGAAAACATTATCGAACGCTACCGTACTGTAGGGTCTGTAACTCCGCCGCTGGATGAAGGAGAAGAATGTGGCCCTGATGACATACCCTGCCAATTATGTGATGTATGTTTGTTAAGAAATATAACGTTTTGTGTAGAGTTAGAACAAAAGGTTGGATTAGAGTGTGTGACTCCCTTAGTGCTTTTAACCTTGCTATTGTGTCTTGTATAATTGAAGCATATTTGATCTTTGTATTTTGAGTTTAGATTATCTGGAGAACGTCTTGCTAAGGTTTTGACATTATTGATATAATCGTGAAACACTATTGTTTATGTTAAGATGTACTGTAAAAAAACTTTATGAGGCAGAAGTTGAGACTTTACCATACATAAATATTCTTTTTTGTAGATGTATACATTTGATTGGTATGTAAAACATTGTCTGGCAACTCATGAAAAGAAACATTGAATGGTTAAATGCGTCTTTTTTATTTGATTGTTTATGTTAAACTGTGGCCAGTACAAATATTTTTTTAAAAGTATAGGAAGGGGTGGCATTGAGTGTGCCTTGCCGGATGGTATAGACTGATATATATGTAGCTGATCTACTTTAAACAGGGGCGGATATATAACATTGCTGCCTACTTCCCTGTTTTAAAAAGTTGATTTGCATTTAGTTTATGATATTGTACAATATTGTGATTTTCCCCCTTTTTATTTGGAAGAACAATCTTCCAATTCTGTCTTCTTATTTAAAAAAAATTTGGATTTGGATTTAGGTTATGACATTGTAAAAGTGCATAATTTGTTTCTCTTAATATGGAACAACAATTGCCCAATTATGTTGTCGATAAAGAGCTTTAAGTTTCTTTTCATTTGTGTTTCACAAAATATTTACAATTAACTGCTCTTCAAAACATCAAGTCAAATACAGTTTCTGTCAATAGTGTCGTCACTTTCATAACTATATTTTGCATCATAGATATCTCAAGTTTCCTTTCCAAAAGATCTTCAATCTATCCAAATAACCGTGCATTTGATTTTGACAGGCTAATAATAAATATATAAATAACGAATAACGAATAATACAACCTATATAATAGCTACGTGTAGATGGTTACAGAGTTTCTCCATTCTTTAATAACTTTTTGATGGGGACCTATAATTTGTTCATTTAAAAAATAAATCAAACCTTTATTCAAACACCTGTATCGGCTCAATACTACTCCATCCTTTAACTGTATTTAGATCGTTCCTGCTTACACTTTAAATTTCTCTGCAGAATTCTCCGAAAAAGGCGAAGAAATCTTGCTTGGACTGTAATGCGTCATACTGCCAGAGATGCCTGAAGATATCCCACCCTTTCCGGGAGCCATTTTCTCGCCACCAGCTTGTGGAACCTCGGCGTTATCCCAAACCTCTCGAACTTCGTTGCCCTCGGCATGATATGAGGGTAAACGTGTACTGCAACGATTGCCAAGAAATGGGTTGTGTGCTATGTTCTGATGATAAAGATGGCCATGAGGGCCATCGGATTCTCTCTCTGGATCAGGCTGCTGCTCAACTAAGGGTAAGTTTACAAGTTCATGGGTCAGACCTCCCAGATACACAGTACAAGGTGTGCTTTACACACATTCTTCCCCAGTTTCCGCCGAGCTCCATCGACCTTCCTCAATAATAACCTCTCAGTAACATTTCCATCAACCACAAAGTTTACCCTTTAAAATAAGGGTTAAAAAAGCTAACATATTAAGCTGGCTTTGAAACACCACTAATTTTTCTTCATGAAAGTTGTATAATATGGAATCCGTCAAAGTAGAACAGAAGAAGTAATGAGCATGGTCATGGATACTGGAGTGCGAATGCCATTTCTTCCGTTTCCCTTTTACATGTTTGGGAACTCGGGTATAGTAAGGTATTTGTTCTTTAAAACTACAAATCTTTTCTATTTATAGTCAGTTATCTTATTTTAACATTCTGAAAGAAGAGTAGCCTAGAGCTGTTGATGAATGTGAAATGAATAAAAAAAGAATTTTGCAACATGTGTGGTGCAACATATGGTGCTTCTATTTTCTCAGAGATCATTGGAGGTAGGCGTGGCTAAACTGGATAAATGCAGAGAAGCTTATTCGGAAGCCACTACAACTTTACAGGATAAACGAACACAACTTGAGGTATGCTTCTGTCGAATTGGTCATTGTCTCCTACTCTTCAGACTTGTTTTTATCGACTATAGTGGCTATACAGTATAATACTTGCATACAACGGTCCTTAATTCTGAGCATGCATCCACAATTCAGAACACTTGCTCCTTAGTTCATCAAGTAGGAATCAAAATGTTGCATTCAAGCAGTATGTTCTATCTACACAGCTTTCCTGTTTACATCAGCAAGTTTTTTCTCAAGTTTCTGGGTCGTCATAGGAAAAACCCTGTTATTGTAGAACATATGGCACTCGTTATTTCAGCAATGCGTATCCTATCTGCACATGTACATGTCCACTTTTTTTTCCTGCTTAGGAAAAAGTTGCCGAAAGAAGGAGCCAGGTTCACCAACAGTGTAACTTCCTTGTTCGCGAATTGGAGATGAAAAGGGAGTTCTTTCTTATTGATCTGGACCATGAAAAGAAACTTAAGGTACGAGGGTTCTCTCCCATTGTTCACTGTTATCTTGATATAGATTCTTCGCTATTGTTACTATCGTTTTTGCCATGCGAAAGATGAAAAATATGCAGTGTTGCAGTAATTTCTACCGAGCTGTAATATTGGCATTTTCAAGTGTTTTTACTGGTAATTTAAGAGGGTTGCATTTTTGGAACTCGGTCGGTTATAATGTAAAGATAAATACACCCTGAGCCTGTATTTGGTATTTCAGATGGACCTCATTTCCAAACAGATGTCTGAATATGTGAACAGTGGCGTAAATTTACAAGGACTTCAGCACTTTGCACAGGAAGCCTTGAAAGAAAAGGACACGTGTGCATTCATACAGGTAGGGCGCACATGTAGAGGAGCTGTCACAGGAGCTATTCAAATATTTTGTCTCTGAAATTAACCAAATATTTGACTATATGGATTTGTGTCCACACGAGTAATATACCTGTAATTGTTGATCAGAGTTAGTTGTCCAAACGCATTGTAGTTATTATTGCTCATTGTAGTGTGCCGTTCGTCTATATTCTGTAAAATGTACGTTTAATTCATAACTGTGTCTTATGATCTTAATATTAAATTCAACGTGTTATATTTTCAGTACGCACAGAAAGCGAATGGGAGGTAATTAATTTTTCATTTTATTTTCATATTTCTTATTTGATTGAATTAGAAGTTATTGAAATTGTATGCACCCCTTTATTTGTTGATAGTGCAGTAAATATCTTGTTCGATTTATGTCAGTGAATACCGCGTTATATTGAATGCCAACATATTTGGAAGCAAATGAGAGATGGATAGCTCACCGCGATCTTCCCATCTCTACCCACTTTGGATCCCCCTTCCTCGCCCTATTCTGTCTCCCCTCTTAGCATGGCTTCCACTGCGCAAGGCGACAAATATGCCCTTCATCGAATGGTAATTTACTCTCATAGATAACATTCACACTTTATTAACTTTTGAATCCACTTCCTTTGACAGGATTGATAAGAGTTTGGTAGCTTGTGAAGACCTCTCCACCATGTCGCCAACAGTGACGTTATCTCAGAAAATAGTCGACCTACGAAGGGAGAGAGCCCTGCTTCGGGGAATTGAGTATCTTACTGGTAAGAGCAAATGAGTTTACAATTTATTTTTCAGTTGGGAGTCTTGTCCAACGCAATTAATATCATTGTTCTTCTAAAAGGTCTTATCATTCAGTGATTCACATAATGATCATCTGAGTTGTATATGTCTCAACAGTTAAAACTTCTATAATATATCAAAATTATCTCCCTCCATTCATATATTATGTCTCCAACCCTTTAATCTTTCTGTGAGGGTTTTTATGTGGAATATTTATTCCAATTTGTAGGCGTTTTAATATCTCCTGCCATCCCATACCCAAGCTTCTCATAATATATTTTTCTTTTCCTGAACTGAACGAGTATCTGAATTTCCTTTTTAGTTCCAGCAAAACCTGTGATTGCTGTCTCAAAGTGTTCTCGTTCAACCTGCGGTGTTGCACTGGTCTTGTTGCCACCTAGTTACGAGCATGATGTTATTGACGGATACCAGGTAATCATACCCTTTCTCCTAATAATTATGGACTTTATTGAATTCTCGCTCCCATCAGGAGTCAGATCTATAGTTTTCTATTTTATGACCCATCTCCCTTACCTGGGGAATATTAGGAGGATTAAATATTTTGAAATATAAATTGAGGTTTGTGGTTTGGAAAGAAACATGTCTCCTTGTCTGTCAGATCTACTATTGTTCCGAAGAAGAAAAACGAATCGGCGACCAGCATTCTATTGTGTTCAAGACCAATCAGGAAGGGAGATGGACATTCCGGCAGCCTTCAGAACCATCCTCCGTCTGTCTCATTCAAGAGCACCTGAGCCCAGACACACTCTACTACTTCTGTGTCCAAGCCTTCAATGAATCAGGGGCGAGTGAAATGTCAGATATCATCACATGTCACACTTTGAAAGAAATTCAAACTCAAATTCGAGGTAAGTTCTCTGAAATATTTATGTCTTCATAACGTACGGAAATTCGTAATAATGGTTATATTAATTGAGATATATTTCCAGGGAAAATTAACATTTTGACTTCCGTTTTCATACAAATATTCAAGAGTTTACGGAGACGTAAATAGAAAGCTTTTTACAAAAGATTTGGTTGCAATTATTATATTAAAATAAATGGTTTGGATGATTCTGATATGCTTGTAAACGCTGGAACAGAAAGTGTTCATTGTCTTCTTTTTCATTATAAGTTAGGAATATATCTTCAGCATTCCAACCAACACAAAATATAGACTAGAATTTTGAGCTTCCACATTGGACATCCCATGTTCACAGATAATTAGTGTTCTTTACTGTACTTTCAGTTCCTGAGGTGAACATGCAGCTGAGTCGGACCTACACATTTTCAATCCAGATTTACTGTGAGAATCCTACCCAGTACGGGGCGGAGTCTGGGGTGACTCACTTTCTCCTCTATAGAGAATCCTTGCCTGATAATATATGGAAGAGCATACAGATGTACCCGCGCACAAACCACTCTGTGTTTGGACTGGAAGCTGATGTGCTATATGACTTCATGGTCCTAGCCTACCACAGTGACGGAGAGAGTTTAGGATCACAACCTATTGCCTTGAAGACCGAAAGAGATACATGAGGATCGAAAAGTGTGCTGATTTATGTGGAACGTTGTATTTATATATTTCATTTACAGGGTTAGCAATGCCTTGGAAGATACTGTTGTCTTGGTTGAGTCGTTAATGTCGCCCAATTAATGTGGTTTGATACCACGAATGAATGTGGGTTTTTCAACCAGAGAAATAACTATCGTAGATGCTTTCGTTTTGCCATTTTGTTTCTTGGTGAAAAATGTTCTTAAGATTACGAAAATGCCTATTAATCATAATGTTAATAGTTTGGTGCTGATAGTTTTTTTTTGTTATAAGATCTTTTTTTGCTCCACGACTGCCCTTTTTTGTTCTAATGCATGGCCTTATAATAAACTTAAAGACTTTTTCTCCTTTTGGAATATAAAGCCTTCACGTTTCGACATTTTGTTATTTTGATAAGCAAGGAGATTTTTGTTTTATTTCACCTGGCTAATTCTAGCTGAACTCATACTGATGCTCTTTGGTGAGAATCTAAGTATCAATTAGGTACATGTATGATATATCATATTGGCGATTGTACTTTTTTCATCTTTACGTATCATTGTAGTTGAACTATACAACTATTGTGATGAGAAATAATCAAATTGCATCTCGTGCAACACATATCTTATTTTGAATTCGAACTGTGAAACATCTTTGCATTTTCAGAAAAGGCGTCCTTACATATAAAATATGTTTGGATTCTCTTGACAAAGGCGTTTGACATAAGCCTTGATTTATTTTTCCATTCAACACTTGAAAATCGAAGGAGGTATAAGTAACTGCTCGAAACGAGGTACCATACCCGGATGGGCATATAGTATACTTCCATTGAGAGGAATATACTGTATATTTATCGACTGGTTATTAGTGTGGTTTTAACCATAAAGGTTTGAAGGTTTTCCTATAATATATTCGTGAGGTGTGCTGTGAAATGGTGTTTATAAAATCATCATATATATGGTGTGTGGTTTTCCGAGATTGCCATTGGCATATCTAGGATCATGGGTTTCCTAATTTTGATTCCATTTGATTTAATTCAATTATGCAATTACTGTATATTATATTTTAGAAACCGACGTACATTATAATAGGTCTGGTTTGTCTAAACTTGGATGATCATATATTATTCTGGTATCAACTGTCACCGCAATGTTTATTGACAGTTTTTAAAAAAAATACACTGGGTAGGTGGTTTCAATAATTTAAGCGAAATGATACCACATTCTGACGGTTTACTTTGTATATTATGACATCGTTTACATAATATATCATGACGGTACATATTCTTATCTTTGGAGGTGAATCTCAGACTTGATGTGGCAATATGTTTTTTAACCTCTAGGTGGTGCTTGTATTTTTTTAATGATACCCGGTACTTGGTTTTAATTACATGTGCCTTACTGCATTTATTGGGGACTGAAGCCCCTATATTTAAGACTGTCATTATAAGTGTTTCATTCGAATGGTGCTTCATTGGCATACTCCATATATTTCCATTATATTGACAATTTTACTTATGATTTTAATCACATAAACTGATCAATGCTTTCCAATTATTATCATTGCTGCTTCCCTATTCATTTCATACATCATGACCGTTACTGAAAACTTAACATTTAATAGTATTTGAGTTCTGGTAACTGGATTTCACCGGTTGATTGGTCCGAGGTATTATATTGTCAGGATCGTAGGAGGTAGGAGGGGCTCTATCTGTGATAGGCCCAATGTAAGTTGACAGGCAGGTGTGAGTCATGGAGGGAGGGGCAAGGATGAACTTGGCTGTATAGCAGAGGTTAGGTCAGATTTTTCAATTTTTATAGTATTTTAATCGTATTTATGTAATCATGTGTTTCCCTCATATCAATTATTCAATAGAATTTACATGTTTTTGTCTCGCGATTTTTCCTGGTTCTAATTCCTTAGGTATGTGCTGGTCACTCCTGTGTCACTTTCCATTTAGCCTTTGTTCCTCACTTTATTATCGTTTCCCTACTTTTGTACGCCTTGTTGGTCGAAAATGTTATTTACAAATGCCAATGGAGAATTGGATGTGTTTTTTTCTTGAATGAACACTCAATTTGTTTATTTTAAATAATTCAAGCGCCACTCGATTATCTTTTAACATTTAGTGATATTTTTTTTCAAAGCTGGACTTCTCCTTTGTAATATGAGAATGATATACACGAGTGTGTCCTCCACGTTTTGGTAACATTTTGCATTCCTTAAGTGTTTATTTCTATGTTATTTGTGTCATGGTGTTTTTTCACGTGTAGTTTTGAGTTTATGAAAAAGGCCTTGGTTTAAGGTTAATCGTGGATCATTTCTCTAACCTAACTACGACGTGATTCGTGGTCTTTTAATTAATCTTAGGCTCTTATTATTATGACTTTTTTTGGATTTTTTTCTTATTATTATGAGTTTGTTCGTAGGTGTGAAAACTTACGTTCATTTTCTTTCAAGAAATATTTGTCATTTCTTTCTCGGCTTTAAAAGTTTACTCCCTTTGTGGGAATACTTTTAGCATTTTTTAAAAATAATGTGTTCAATTTATTGTATCATCGTGTTTCTAAACGGAACAATATATCAATAAATCATGACTTGAGAACTTGTATCTTTTTCAATATCACAATTTTATTATACAATGTAGAGTTCAATTGACCCCCAATCATTCAGTTATTTGTTTTTTTGAAAATTCTGTACATGTATAATGACCATACATACTGCACTTGCTAGGTGACCTAGAAACGATAGATGAACTTATCTCAAAATAACATGAGAATGGTAGAAGTAGACACCCATATCCTGGCTACGTTGACTCCATGTTTTAAAAAAATTCTATTTCACATTTGCCTCCTAAAGAAATACCGTTGACCTGGCTATGTAGTATAAAATTGTTATAGAAAATTTAATGAGGAATGAGAATGGAATATATAAATCTCACACCAAAATGCGAGCCATGCAATAGATCTGGAATCATATTTACACCATTCCAATAATTTTGTCCAAAGGTCTATATATAATAATGGGGTTTTAATGATGGGTACATTTGATCAGATTAACAATAAGATCTTCCTTAAGTTAAAGAATCATTATTTAATACTACTACGCCTAAATAATTGATATTTAAATGATCTCTATATAATATAGTGGGATTCCAGCACCCGCACGCGGCCCTCAAGCAGATATGGAGGGTCCAGAGATGGCCCTGCATCTAAACTAGGGTGCCTTACATCGCAAGAAACAAATAGGTGTGATAAATAATCTTATCTAAGCGTTTGAAGATACATAAATAATACAATTATTTCTTTCTTCATTTGCTTCATTCACAACATTGGGTCAATTGAGCCATAAAATCATTGCAATATGTATTAATACACGTAATACATATCTTGCTCATCCTTTACCAGTTTGTTTAACAATTCTCTTATTACTCACGGTAGTAATAATATCTATGAGTGTGTACCTAAATCAAAATGTTTTTCTTAACCTACAGAACTTATTCACCTGCAAAGAGTGGTATGTCAATCGCACCAACAATTTCATCAGAATCAACTCATATTATTTACATTTTGTGTTCTCGAAGTTATTTTGCACAATACCGCTAGACAAATCCATACCTTCCTTCTGGCTTTTAACCAGTTTTTAACGCAGGGCAGATCTCGGCAGCCTAGACATGCATTTTATCATACAGAGCCATCGCTGTATCGTAAGCTCCAGATAGCAGCAGCTTTTATAAACAAAGAAGTGTCCTATAATAATTACATCCCTCTTCCCTTTGCCCAACTACATAATGAAATATAGACAAAGATTTAAAACTAAAGTAAGACATATGGTACAGTCGGTTGGTTCGTTTTTCTCCAACCGAATTACTTAATTGGTGTGGTTTCTCTTTTATAAGAATAGATTCGGAGGCTATTGGAACAGGAATGGCTAGTATGATTCTTGAACCCTTTATTTGGACACATATACCAGTCCAAAGCTTGTTGCCAAACAAAATGACAAAATGGAAGCTTAGATCGTGCTCCTGGAATGCGGAGATCTACACAAGTTTATGGCCACCTCAGACAAGATAATAGTATCCCACTTACGTCCATATACACATTCCCACACATTCATTAAAGTGGTGGGAGTACATAAATCCAATCGAAAGCATAATAGCAAGAGCAACGTTAATATTACCCCCAACTATCTCTTCCTCAAGGACAGATCAACGTTTGTAACATGTCCGTACGTTAGTGGTATACTTTGCCTTGCAAAAGATGCCCAGATTTGTTCATATTACTTAAATGCAGACAGAATTAACAGGCTGCCAATAAGAAGGATTCAAAAATCGAAGTTTCTAACTAAGGTATCTGCTTATTCATATGCACCGAATCAGTTACAGGAGTGCGTTGCTCTTATTAACCTTTTTGAGGTGTACAAATCGGAGTCGTCAAAAAATCGTTTTCCTTAATAACAAAAAAAGTAGGTGTAATAGTAGCAGTTTTCCCCGTCAGTCTTCAGAAGCTAGTTGGAATATGACCTTAAACCATACGATGCAAATACAGAACTGGAATTGACCAGTCCCGAGCACTAGTAATTATATTCATGGTAAACCACCTTACCACAGATCAAAGCATGATCTCCATATACCTTGTTACATAGGCCCTGGATTGTATAATTTCATCATACTGATGTATGTGATTGACATAAGCTATTCATTTACATTATTACATATTTTATAACGTACAACCGTTTGTAACATGAACTGCATTTAGTTAACGTGTGTAGGGGTCTGCCCCAATTGAGGTGAGAATAAATCACTAAAATAAATACAAAATCAGCGAGTGCGATCAAAATGGCATGATTTCCAAAAGGCAGCATATTGAATATGGTAGAGATACACATCTATCTGGGCCCAGAAACAATATACATGTTAATAACTTTGGCCGAGTTTTATGGTACCTTTAGTGTGGAAGTACGCATTGTAAGTATACCTCCTGTTGGAATCTTAACATTCATCAGAGACCTTTTCGGCAGACGACAATTTATGCAATCCAAAATCAAAGAAACCGGGTAAAAAGGAAATCGTTCATACGGCATCAATATGCTATAACCGGAATGGATTATAGGCGCCTCTCCCCGCAAAAATTCACTTCTGACCTTTTATACTTTTGTATTATCACAAATGTTTCCTTTTGCAAATTATTGATAGAAAAAAGGTATCCAGAGAATACAGACGAATATACTCGGGGAGAATGGGTACGTTGCTTGTTCTTCTATGAATATTTCATCAACAAGTTTAGTCCGTATGCAATTGAGAATGAGACAGACTTTTGTGACTCCGATACCAATCAATGGACACTTTTGGGTTAGTGACAACCAGATATCAAAATCTAGGAATATTTGATGTTGAAAATATGTGGTACCATATACATTCATATACCAATGGCGAGGTATCTTAAGTTTAAAAAACCATGCAGTTATCGACATATACTACTAAGATATCCTCAAATCCCTTGATACAAAAACCGATTTTTATTATCTCAAGTTGCTGGTGATGGCAAAAACGTAACTTCTTAAAGTATGAAACAAAAAGAAATTAACAGCTAGATTAGGGCACTCTTCAGGCACCGCAAAGAGGGAAAAACACATACATTCTCATGAAAATGATAACATAGATACCCCGATGGCCATGATTTTTAATATTTATACAGGATTTTCAACTCTGCCAACGCGCCCTATTCACACATATTATGCAAACTGGCCTTCAGAGCGCCGAGTTCGCACCAGAATAACATACTAAGCACGCTGTCTTCATCAGTTCTGATTGGATCTTGCTTGAAGAGCCTTGGCTAAGTCGTTCTTTAGACTATCCTTGAGGGTTAGGTCCATTAAAGATACTGCAGACCGGAGGCCGTTCACGATATCTTTGGTCTTTCCAAAATAGATTTCATTCAACGTGTTCCTTATCTTGTTCTCCATATCCTATAACAGACAATGAAACGCAATTAAAAACTGTACAACAAAGTTTCAAAATGGCAAATGTTCGTGGTAAGAAAGGAATGTGCTTGGGTAGCATTTTCTAATAATCGTCCTATAAGTATATCCTATTTAATCACTTTAGGCACAACTCCTACATCCTATATTATTCCGCAGGATTGAGATAACAACAGCGAGTATATATGCATTTCCTGGTTGAATAAAATTTCCATTTTTAAAATATATATTCAGTCCTTTTTCTATATCAAAAGTATTATAACATCTGCTAAGTAAATAGGTCCTTCATCCAGATAAAATCATAAAAGGTACGGTAAAAATATTGTTGATATGATATGACATGAAAATACTCCATTTGCCAAATTATTACATAAATGTTAAAAGTTGATGTGTCAGGAAAACCCGCTAGCCTAGGAGGAGCGAATCATTGAATTGAAATTAAAAAATACTGTAAATGTCTAGGGTTATACAGAAGGAAATTATACAAATGGGTGACCAGTCTAATGGATAACATCCAGATCTCCCAACCGCCACCTGATAGTAGAGGTCTATACTAACAGAGTTGAAACTAAGAGCAAAATACAAGTTAAAAGAGAGTCAAATTAAGGTAATAAGACATACGATGTATAATGCAATGACAATCGAAATGTTGATGTTCATAGTTGATTCTGAGAGCAAAATAAAAGTTAAGAGAGAGGCAAGTTAAAGTAATGCAATATATTACCTCCACCATTCTGCCTATGTTGACGATGTGTGGACTGGCGTCGCTCACTGTGGCGTCTTGCTCGACCTGCCGTGTGAGAGAGCCTCCCAGGTTCATTGTGCCCGAGCCGGACTTATTTGTTTGGAGCCACAACATGGCCGTCGATGTCAATTTATAGTGGGCACTGCGACCACTCGACTTCTCCTGAGTGGGGAAAAAAGAATAACGACTATGAGACAAAACTTGAAAGAAAAATATCATGCTTATTAATAAGTCTTTATTCAAGTAAATATTACGTTATTCTGGTCTTCATTCAACAAATTGTCACACTACTTAATTGAAACATTGATTGATTTTTTTTAAAATGTACATTGATTGATTTAATATTTGGTTAATTGTGAATACTCGAAAGCCTATCTTCTTTGTGATATATACGCTTCCTCATTCTTAACATAATAGTATATGTTGATCTCTCTGTAAGTATTCTACAGGATAAGACATCTCTTATAACATCAATATACAATTTTTAAACTTTGATAATTATAGGGAAAATTGGCTTCCATAATCTAAGCTAGTCACAGAATACACAAATTAATATGACAGCGTGATGCCAATACAATTTGTTAACAGTTTGTGACTTCAACCATTTGGTTGCAACTATTCGAAAGGAACCTAGTATTCATGTTTACAATATGTCGTTCTAATCTAGATGTCAAATTTCTTGTTATTCTTAATATACAGGATTCATTAATTGCCTACTAAAGGTAATATACATTAATATAAAATGTATTACATGACCAGGAAGAAAGAAAACTTGTTGTATTCAAATAATATAGGTCATATGATATTTATACAGAGAGACTAAGTTGTTTAGGAGGAGCAAACACGATCAATAATACCGATCTTTGATCAGATCACAAGAAACTTGAACTAGAACACTTATTATTAGACAACAATACCCGGATGAGGCCAGAGTACAGAGTGATGCTTATCACAAAAGTATTAAGTCAATTCCTTTGAAATATTCACGTTCTGGATTCGTACAATAGTACGCAGATTCTTTCATGTCGTTTTTAGACACTTCAAGGAGCAAAGGTATCTTACCTGAACTTCTACAACGTGAATAGAATCCCAGCAGCCCTTGATTTTTTTTGATCCGTCACCAGCTTTCTTGATAAGGATGACACCGGCAAAACCGTGATCCAGATCCCACAAGTAAACGGAAGAGACACCGCCTTCAAAGTACCTGAATACATGAAATCACTCCCATATCATTCTCTATTTACCTTTCTTCAAAATATCGTTATGTAGATGCAATGTAAAAAAAAAAATCTTTGACACGATGAACAAATCCCGGTTCCTTAAGAGATTATTTAGCTACAAAGCGAGTGGAACGCGATCAAACGAAATTTCAGTCTGAAGTCGACGTTACAAAAATTACCAATGAATATTTCACTTACATTTACAACTAAGCTCCTCAGATAATATTAGCGTATCGGGACTAATTATTTTAACATAGCCAGGAAAGTGGGTAAGCTACTATTTTCTCTCACACACACGACCAACTAAAAAATAAGTTGATTAGACAACGTATATATGCGGAGCGAATTGCACACGACCTGTCTTCTCCAAACTGCTACCAAGTAATGAAGACTGGAATGTCTCCTTAGTGATGGTCTTATTACATCACGATCTGCCTTTTACGTCATAGGCTGCGCCAGGAAACAATTGTGATGTCCCAATTGTTTTAATCATTTATTTGTATTATCCATTAAAATGATGGTTTAAATAAATAATAGCCCTTCAGGCTTCTACCGTGTTTATTTTATCATTAAAAAAAAAGAAATTATACAACGTATGCGGAGCGGCTACTCACAATTCTCTATATTGGTCAAAGGCAGCATTGGCGTCTATTTCTAGTTTACGGAGGCGTTCTGAAGGCATAGCCCCATCGTCCAGAGGGGGGTCGTAAGAGTTGCTCCAGGGCGATCTGAATAGATAGAATATTGTTTTAAGATCGTGGGAGTAAACAATTCTAACGAAAGTAGCAAATAAATTGTTATTTTCTTCACATGTTAGTGAATGACACCTGCTTTTATCAAATAACAAGTACGAGGGCCAGGACTTAGTCCCTAGTCCGTACAGTTACTAGATATCACAATTGAAAAATCGGTGGGAGAGCATTTGACTGTCATGACTTGAACGATGCGTCGGTGATGGTTTTAAGCTATCGGTAATTTTTACTTATTTCATGTCGAATATTTCATTATATGGATTACTATATGTATTCACGAATCTTCCTTGATAAAATATTGAATTTTGTAAAGAGTCAGCGACTGAGAAAAAGTGTACTCGTTACATAATGTTTTTTGCTGAATGTAAATATTTAAATACAAATAACTATTTTGATTTCTTCTAAAATCTAAATTAAAGAAATACCTGTAGGAATCCCCATCTCTGTTGTAGTCACAAAGCAGGTAGTCTTTGCCGGCCGTCTTGTCTCTCGCAATTTTAAGAGGTTGGTCCACAGAGGACAAAAGGTCTTCACATAGACTTGGCACCTGGCAAGCAAGAGAAATCAATTACATTTAAAGTTGAATGTTGTTTTACAACTGTAACCCTCTCCATATCAGTGAACAATGTTTTAACACTAAATACATTTCATAAACTTTTATAAGAGCATGTGCAAGAGGTCTCTACTTTGATACCCGTCAAATAGTCGGGGAGTAATCTTGGGTTATCGATGGGTGTTATTTGGTTACAAAACAAAATAAATAACCATGGTTAAGTCATAACATTCAACACTGGCTAAGAGGATGTCCTTTTCTTATCATCCGACACCATACACCAGCTACAAGGACATTGGATATCTGATATATACAACCTAAATATATGCTGATATACAACCTATGCTGATATGCAACCTATATGAAGGTAAATTACCAATGTTCAGAAGATCGTCGGGAATAAATGGATTTAATTAACTAAAATCATTTATACGTATTTAAATTACACATGTGTTTTGCCAAAGGAACCAAAGCCATAACCGCGAATTGTTGTATACAGCGAGCGAACGATAGAAAGGGTTGTTCTTAGTTCGATGGCTTAACTTGAAGGAAACGAAATACATACCAAGTCGATGAGGTCTGTAAGGTTCTTCTCTATCTGCTGAGGAGGCAAGCGCCTCATCAGATCGAGGGCGCAATCCAACTGTTGCTCCGACTGGAAGAATGAGAAAAATATACTGTAAGTGAATGGCTTTTAATATATATGCAGTTGTTATACACCACGGTGAATATGATATATATATATATATGGAGTCAAATGGACATCCAATTTTGAATTCATTGTGATATACATTCCCAAATGAGAAAAATGTTCAGGAAATGGGTCACAATTTATCTCGCTTGACATCAAGTGAGAATTCATAGCAATTGGCACGACTATTTACAAAACTCGGAGCCTTGATAGAAAGTAGATGTCAGTCAAAAAACCTCTGCCACATTTATTTGAACAGATCTATGCAAATATTCAAATCAATACGGAGTGATGAACTACATTTTTATATAGGAATGTTGGGAGCCGACTCCCGAGTACTAGGTCAATAAGGGCTTCTACGTTTATACCAACAAGTTGTTCTTTATAACAAGACTATGTAACATCCCAAGAATGAAATTGCATTGTGTATTAGGGAACAGTAATCGGTATGTCATGTGGTGTATCGGATCGAAAGTTATCGAAGAGATGAGTAATTAACCAGCAACGCAATATGTAGACTCAATTTGTCCAACTTGTCAGTCTAACATGATTCACCCTCATCCAACATTCAGCTCATCTCCCACTAGTATCGTCATCCATGTTTATAAATACACACGACTCGCCAGTAATGTAGCCTTTAAAAAGAGTAACACGAAGAGCCCCATGCTAGAGTATGTCAACAGGGCCTTGCACCCGAAGTGCACCCTGCTTAATATCAAAGAGGGGTACATCCACAGGGAATCACATGGTAAGATAACACCATAGTCTATGACAGAATGTTTAGGGTTTTTCTCCCGGTTCTAGTTACTCCACTTCATAAGGGCCGTTAGAACACACACTCTTTGAACACGTTAGAACAATAATGCAGAATAAATTTTATAGGCCTATAGTTATCCCTTCTTATTCAGTACCTGCAATGCATAAACAAAATTGTGATTTTTGTGTTGTGAATGGGCGGGGGGGGGGGGGGGGCGGGGGGTGTCATAAACATAATAGCAGTTATCCACACAACCTGTTAGGAAATGGGAGCATTATGACGTATATTAAACATGATAACATGCAATGATATTATTATCATTATACTTTTATTCAAATAGAAGACTTCAGTGGTAAAAATCACAGTGCAAGACTACTTCATATTATAGACAGTTCTAACATGGGGCAAGTCTTAATATTATTATTTTAATTTACCAGTCTCATTAACTAGGCTATAGTATCGGTACCGATACACCTAAGTTCCCAGTACGTAACGATACCGTAACTCACTGGATTAAGAATAGGCATGGCCATGGTATGGGTGATGGACAGTTTATAATTATAATTTATATGCTTAAGTTTTACCAATAACTTAATAAGAAATTGCAGTCAAGCTTTTCTTTTCAATAGACAATAGGCTATACAATCCATCTACAATGTCAATGCACAATATAGAAATTAACTTGTGAGGAATTAAATGTGTCTATTAAATAGTTCTGATATCAGTTAAAGTCTAAAGAAATAGATAGACCCACAGGCATAGTGTCATACCCATCAGTGACCAGTATACCAGGCACTTCACTGGCACTGACTCCAAAAGTCAGACTTTAGCCTAGGCTTAGGAAAGTTAGGCCTATGGCTATGGTATGGACAGTATGGTCTAGGGTATAGCAATGTTCATATGGAAAGCTGTCGGTTTTGTCGTTCTCCACAGTAAATGTAAAGCAATATATAAATCGAGTGAATGGCAATGATGTACCGTATCTTTATCTCGGCCATAGACATAGTCCTGAGCAATTCTTTTTTTCTTGATTCAACAGTCACAGGCAATGGCCAGCACAGCACTTTTTAGTGGGGAAGGAAGTGTTTCAGATTGTCAACACGAGCACCCGCACTTGATTTACACAGACTTAACAAATCACCAATTTTCCCTACACATTTGAACACTTTTAATCAGGAAAATGAGTGTAAACCATACATGAAAATGCGGTGGAAACATAGGATGTAACTCCTAAAACCACACGCGGAAACCGGGTGATGCCCACCCACTTTTTCAGCGGTGCTCTGTTGTGGTGTCGCCGGTCTTCATTTTAGCCCCTAGCTAGTGAAATAATAACCCAATGTTCACGTATAGAAGGAAAATTAATGTCTGCACTACAGCATTTCCCATATGGAAGGTCTAAAACACTCACCATCGTGTAATGTCCTCTAAGTTAAAATTCCAGGAAAGTAGGAAACAGGAATGATTCCAGGCTGCTGTCAATATGGCGGAACATCCGGGCTATGAGCAAGGCTGGCCAATCATTACCGTGCTTACTAACATGTCCATATATGGATAAATACTCACCTTTATCGATTTTTTAAAAACCCTGCATTGTCAATACAATAATGTTATACTAAGCGAACCATTGAATGATAAAAATTTTGGAAGATTAATTCTATTTCACGAGTTATTGATTCAAGTGATTTGTCTCTGACAGCGGTACCGCTTCCGCTACTCATTCTCGAAGTAAGACTCGCCATGATTGGTCAACTTCGAGGTCACGACGAATCGTCACAAGATGGCAGATTGACTCCGAAAACATTTGTCATATAGATAAGTTTGGTTTTGGGTCATAACTATCTTGCTACTGTAGTTTTTCTTGCCGTGTGGATTCGTTCTGCAGTAAAGATATATTCTTTGGTAAGTCTAAGAAGTTTTGTTTTGTTTACCATCATATATCAACCTGAACTTATCTAGATTATTGTGAGTGGGTCGCAGATAACTTTCTTTCACTCAGTTCCTCCTCAACTTCTGCTACCAGCCTCGGTGGGGGTTGTGTGTGACCACATTTCGGAAGCAGACCTTATATTTCTTGCATTCACATGACAAGTAACTCAATGTATGTTTTGTTGGAAGCATGTACTAAAATGTGTCTTTGTATATGCTTGTTAACTAGTGGACTGACAGGTGCGAGTTATTTGTGCCTGATTGAATACCAATCGCGTTTGTCACTCATGTTTTGGATCTCGGGTGGGACTAGGGCCTCGCCTGGGATGGAGAGGGTTGTGCCAACTTTCTGGGCTACCTGTTAAACTTGAGTAAGCTCTGGCGCATACGGTGTTGTATGTAGTTTACACGAAGTAATTACTGTGTTCCAAAAGTGCTTTCTACAGTCTAAGGTTAATTAAACTGGTATTGTTGGGCACCGTACCAGTGTTGTTGCTGCATAGACTGTCATGACTCATACTACTGATGATAGCCTACTCATACAGTCATAGTACAGTCTGCAGAGACAGAGTCAGAGCCCTCATTTCATGGATGTAGGGCGATTTTAATACCTACCCTAGTATCTTTATTTACACCTATGGCCATGCTACACTTACCACAAACTAGACTCATTAAATGATTGATGTATGAACTTGCATAAATGGGAGATTGCTGACTGCCAATCTTGACTTTCTTCAACTTTAATATTTAATCAGAGCCTGAAACAAAACTAGCACAAGGTACCACGCCCAGAATCGGTCAGATGCCCCCAAAATGGTTCCATTCTCAATTTCTCTCGACCCAGAAACAATTGTTTGTTATAGAAATAATATATACAAATGGTAGGGAGGGATGGGCCTACTCTTTGTATATAAAACTATGGGTCCCCTCGCCTTATAAAACCACAGTTTTAAAAAGACGTGTTATATAGGCCTACCGTACCGGTACGAGCTTCTCCAATTTGATAGTATACTTACCGGTAATTATTAAGAGATATACGATAGTTAATAGACTACACTCTGTTTGAGTCCTGTAGGCAGTAAAAATCAAAGCCCGTATCAAAGCAGGCAACAGTTAACCATATCTAGCACTCAAACAGAGTGTAGACCTAGGCTTTTAATCTAAGACCTAGGCTATAATTATACTCCTCCCTGAATGTACGTATGTATAGATATTGCTCCCTAGCCCTAAAGGTATCATTCATGATACTCCTAGTCATACTAGAACAATTACTGCTCAGTTTCCACCATAAATACCTGTCGAAAATATATAGGATAGCGGTAGGCCCTATAGTATACATTAATGAAACATCATTAAATTTGGAAGTAGGTTTGTGTCAGATGATGTGTTAATGTGTGGTGGTATAGAACACCTCATATGAATACATGTTATGTAATATTCGACATGACATGTGCATAGGTTTAGCATACATGGGTGTGTGCGACAGTGTATGAACATATGCGGTACTACCAACTCCGCTCTTGACATAGTTTGGGTTTCCATATATTCTATTTCTAATAACCGGTCATCTTATCAACCATCGCTTTCAATAATTACCCTCATTATCATTCGGTATGTATGATACGTTTCTGATCCATTTATCTGGACAATGAATGCGTTGCATAGACTGACTAGATCCAAGTGAATGACAACAAACTCACACTACATATATTACCGTCTAACTTAAAGGGCATTAGCGTAACTCAGTTTATTTTCCATTAAGGCATTTAATTAAGTGGCCCTATCATATCATGAAAATACTAATGCTGAATGACGGGTTTTCGGAGATTTCCATGGTATTTAATGGTCTCCATCAAGCCCCTAAACCGCACATGCTTAGCTGGTCCTTTCTCCTAGCGGGACACAGGGATGAATATGTTGTCTAGCACCCGCAAAGATTTTCCTGCTTTATAGAAGATTCTCCTTCCTTAAATATGATACAAACATACCATTTAATTCTTTATAGTTACAGAGGATTTATTCAATACATTTATACATTTTCGTACTGTATGGCCTCAGGGGAAACATCCGTAAGGTTTTGAAAAATAGTTCCATGATAGGTCTTTTTGACATTGTATTGCCTACTTTTTATTGCAACTTGTAACAAAAAGTATCTTGACCAGGGTGCGAACTGGAAGACCTGTTGGACAGATGTTCCTGCCCCGTATGTCACGCCACCATCAGTGGCAAATTACATTCGAACTTCATTAAATGTCTTGGCCGTAAAAGAAATAATCAGTTATCCATTTATTTATTGTCATTATGTTTACATTTATCCGCATTTATCCGCTCTTGTGTCTTATAGTGTACTGTCTCAGTTCATACTGGTTGTCTCTTTCCCTGTTGGTTGCAGATAGTAGGCTTCGACGTATAATTTTGTGAAAATATAATGGGAGTTCCTTAGTACTCTTTACATAAACAAGATGATTTTTTAATATATTGTTGTATTGTAATATAAACATCTCCCCGTGCTGCACTCTGTTATCTTAGCTCGAACCAAATCTACTGACACAAGTGTACCTACAGGTGGGGTAAGGCAGGGAGTCGGACAGAGGGGTGGGGGCAGGGGGTATTAGGACAACGGGGGGTATTGAACCATCAGGCAAAATAACCATAGATACATACTCCAACGATCAATACCTGCTCAGTGTATCTGACATTGTGATACGGATTCTACTGGTGAGATATAGAGAAGCTTCAGTACGCGTGTTATGATGTTCTCATTGTTCTTCTCTTTTGCAGGATTACTCTGAGTGAAATTGATCATCGTCAAGATGCCTACTTCTGAGAGAATCGCCGATGTTGACAACGAGATCCGTCTCAAGGCCGTCTATGGGAGGTATGCCTGCTTTTTGTTTGATCACTGAACGAGATGAATTTAAAGTAAAATTTAGTTCTGATCTTCACTTAGCTCTTTGGCAGGATGTATTTTTTTTACATTGAGCATTTTAATTTTAATTTTCTGATCATAATGATCGCCACCATTATATAATTTGGAGCGGTTTATATGTCGTCGACGTTTTTATGATTTGAATTGAGAGTGGATTCGTGTTGCGTTTCCTTTCATAATAGAGTGCAATTCTTTTTAAAAAGTTTTCTTTTACTACATGAAAACGAAGCGGTATTCTTGTCCGTTAAAATGAATAAATTTCACAGTTTGACCTATACAACTCATTGTAGAGTGTCAGTATTCTATTTAATGGTATTCCTATTGTATGGAGTATTTGTTCCGGTTAGTAAATGGAGATCGATCACTGATTGGTCCTTTTTTAGTAATGATACACAACTACATCTCGCGTGTGTATTGTACATCTTTTTCTAACCTTCAGGGAACATCAAATAATAGTACGTACGACCTCTGGCATCCAAAATGTTTGATTCAAAATATAATATTTTAAGATCAAAATAGCCTAACCCGTTCCAATGTCATTCAAAAATAACCAGCAAGAGCTATTTTAATAGTTGTTCTGCTACGGTGAAGTTCAACCTACGTACGTTGCATCTGCACGGGAAAATGTTGTATACATGTACCTATTCCCGATAACATTGTTTGGTATTTTTTAAAGAAATTTCTGCATTCCGGGCGTTCAAGATTTCCCCTTTGTTTCCCAAATCTTACAAATAAGAAACTTTTAAATTCAGATCTAAATGAAACACTTTTTAAATTTAACGATTTGTAGACCAGTTTTTTTTTCGAGATTCACTACAGATTTAATAAAAGAAAATATTTCCGTAACCGCGCTTATGATAGATTGTGTCTGACATGTCTGATTATTTCTTCTCTTTCGCCCGGAAGTGATGTCATGGTGACGTCAATTGACACTGACATCACATACGAGGGGTTGAGTGCTGAGATGCGTGATATCTGCCGCTTTGACGAGCAGCAGCCTTTCACCATGAAATGGGTCGACGAAGAAGGTCAGTTTAATTCTTTTTTTTGTAATTTTTTATTTTCAAAAATATTTACAGCACCCACTGGGAGAACTGTAGGCGGGGATCACGTGTTCTCAGTTGCGAAAAAGTATTTCAATTCATGACAATATATTTTCGTTCATATTAAGGCAGTGACGCTACTGAATATTGCTGCTTTTCGTGTTAGTAGCAGTATAGACCCTTCTCATGCCTGTAGACTACACCTGCCTGTGCCTACTTATTCCCATTTATGTATTTATTCACTGTCATTCTCAAGTTGCATTTGATGTTTGTGGTAGAATATTTGCAGAGAAAAAGATAACCAGTCAGATATTTGACGTATACTTGGGACATGAATATACTTGGTAAATAATAAATTACAGTAGGGAGGTGTACTATTTCAGTACTTTCATATTTTATGTCAGTTCCGTATGCCCATTTATTAGTAGAATGATTCCACAGCAGTTCCCTTGTAATTTGATTGGTCACTATTGAAGAAAGTGAAGGGTTATTCCATATTTTGTTGGTACACATCCATAAACCATGGGTAAAGGATGAACAAGCACAACTAGTTGACATACCAACTGGTTAAATGCATCACCGGACATCATCTAATACAATGAAACTTTTATACATTACATTTCCATATATCATGCGTTTATTGTATCATCTAAATAATTCAGTTACAATAAGTAGGTCAAATTACTAGTGCCAAGAGAAAAATAATCTAGGGATGAATTACAATTTTACGAGTGTTTCTAGGTCCCATTAGGCTTATACGTCCATCAGTTCAAGATATATATTGTATGAATTTACTTTACATAGGGTAATTGTGGTGAGAAAAAAACTGTTGGGTGTCAAACCTGACATGTTAGTTCACTCTAGGTCGAAACCCTTAGATCAGATAAGAATGGTATGTCAGCCTACTTCTTTTCCTGGCCTAGGACTCGGCGTTTTAATGGGAATATAATGACATTTTGCGGTCTTAATGGAATTATAATGGCACTTTGCGGTCTGAGGCGAGAGGCTTTCCCTTTGTTTGAAGGGACTCTCCCAGCTTTAGGGCTAGACTGGAGTTGCTCTAGGGGTTGGGTTATTTGTAGTTCTGATGGTACACTCCAGGCGGCGCCATGTATTCATGCTTCTACACTCCCACTCGTATATCTACCTATGCTTTCCCAGTGGTAACCATAGCTTTCGGTACAGAGTTGATAAATGTCATTTCAGCGTCAGTAATTTAGTTTGATTATCATTTGAAGACTTGTGTAAGTATTCAAGTCTTATGTCATGTTCTAAAACCCTAGGACATAGCGTGACTCCTCATCTGTGTGAAAACATGGCAAATAGAATCGATGCTGCAGAAATGTGGCTCCCTTGACGAATGCTGCGTATTTCCTATTTGAATAAAAACATAAACCAAAAAGTATTAAAACAAGCAAAGACTAAAAGAATCTTAAATGATTAAGCAATATAAAGAAACGGCAAACTAGATTCGTTGGACATGTAATGAGAAGAGAGTCCCTCGAAATCCTTCTAACAGCAGGAAAGCTTGGAGAAAAGAAGTCAGGGCAGAGACAAAATGAAATTAATAAATGGGTTAACATCTTCGTTACCGAGCATAGAGAGGTTAGTAGATTCTCCTAACTAGCTGCAGAGAAGACAACGATACGACTGACTGACTGAAAGGTACTGGGAGGTGATTTCAGTCTTGCCAGTGGTTTTGTTGCCAACATCTGTCGGTTGTGCTCTTGTGTACAGTATCTGTTCCAACTCTCCTCATTTTCAAATGTTAAATCCTGGTTAGATTTCCTTTTTGAGGGAGAAAAAAATCCCTTCGCAAAAGCTTTTTATTTAGAAAATGGTGAAGGCACATAACACTTCGCCTTTTTTCCTTCATGCAAAAAAGCAGTCATTCAACATCTGCCATGTTTCATCTTCTCAGTTAAACCAAGCGAAGAATTTAATCAGTGTGATCGCCACCTCTCGTGTTCTATCTCATGTCAACCAGACGGGCCTGGCCCAACCTTGCCTCACGCTTAGGGCAAATCCACATAGATAGACTCCACATTGTATCACGTTACCTATCACCAGCGATATGAGTCTAAATTAGCTATATCTAATGCAGGGTGTCATGGTTGTATAATATCTAATGTATAAATATATCATTATAGGATCAGATGAATTGAATTAAATCAAGAGTTGAAATTGGATTGAATAAATAATTCAAGACTTGGTTTGAATTTAATCAAGGGTGAAAACCGAATTAAATCAAGTATTAGGGAAAAAAATAAAACTTTATACATGGTCACTCGTTCGAAGGCCTGAAATGTTAAGAAACGAGCTACCGATTTTAATGTAGTAAAATAAAGGAATCAATCAATACAGGTAGAAGTTATAATTATGGAGTTAAATTACCAAAGTTAAGAGTTAAATCCAAATGTTTTGTTTTCATAATTCCCCAGTCTGTTCAGAGCCAAAATGATCTTTTTTTAGTACTTTCACAACTCACCCTAGGGCTAACCTGATAACACATTTCTATGAATATTTTACTCTAACCTCTACATCTCTGTCCATCTATAGCTTCTCTCTCTCCCCTTCATCCCTATTCAGTGGGTTTCCTTATCATTGGCCCCCAAGACCTCCACACCACCACCGTCCCCCATCTACTAACTCTTCAATTATCACAAGACGCTGGTTCCAATTTTTAGATGAAGCATGATCACAGATACAAGGGCATGCTACATGTGTGTGAGTGGAGATGATTAAGGCCCACCTCCTGTCATTCTCTCTTCAGATTAAGACCACCATTAAAGAAATAACTTCCCTTTACAGTGGTCCTGCACCCCCTGCCTAACCTCCTGCCTATTTACTTGCCTTGACAGGGTGGAATCACAGGCTTATAAAACATTCAGCCAGATCCATAGAGGATGACCAGAGGGGTATTTAGGCGAGATAAGAGATTATTCCAGAAAAAAGGGCCAAATTTAGACGATCATTTATTGTTGGTTGGAGAGCTCTGCAGTCTTAGATTGTGATTACCACTCCTTATGATTCAGGCTTCCCCTTTTAACCTTGGAGTTATTTCTGTATGTAGTTCCGATTTCAGCTCCATCTGAGGTAGTTATTTTCAGTCATGTTTGAAGCATGAAAGCTTGCTTCGCTCTCTCTCGCTCTCTCCCTTCCCCTTTCCCTCTTCGAGCTTCTCCTCAAATCTCTGATATTGCTTTCTGGGCATGCGTATGAAGCTCGTCATCATCCCACCTTTGATCATTTCCTGTTCTGGTTCAGCCGCTGGACGCCAGGAGGAGTGGACGGTTGGCTGAATGGTGACGGGAGGGGAATAGAAAGTGTGGAATATGCTGCAGAGTGTTAAGTGAGTGTGGGCGAAGCTTCATTTTCGGATGGGAGGAAAGTGGATTAGCAAGTCCCTGCTGTAGTATGGCAGCTTATTTATTCTAAGCCTAGAAAGGGAGTGATCTAGCTGTTGGTCCGTCGGTTTTTTGATGTGTTAATCTAATGAATTTATAAGCGTCTTCATATCTGTGAATCAAAGTGTATTACTGTAAATACAATTTATGGTCTCTCTTTCTCTCCTTTCTCTCCCTCCTCTCTCTCTCTTTCTCTCTCTCTCTCTCTCTCTCTCTCTCTCTCTCTCTCTCTCTCTCTCTCTCTCTCAATCTCTCTCTCTCTCTCCAAACCGCAAAATCCCATTATAATCCCATTAGGACCGCAAAATACCATTATAATCCCATTGGGACTGCTGCTCATGGACCAGAAAAGCCATTAGCGCAGTAGACGTCCAATCACTGTCATACCATTCTTATCAGATCTGAGAGGCTTTGAGTCTAGACTGATGGTAATACCGACACTCCCCCATTTGTACATTAGAATAATGCGTGAAACTACTGTAGGTAGGTATGTAGATGTCCTACATGTATGAGTACCGTACATGCTATGACTAGATTGCATGCCGCGCAATGCTTACATCTCCCCAACGCCAGACTGTCTACACCGGTTTCCTTTTTATATGTTTTTCGTCAAGTCAAAGCCAACATTTCCATTGGCATGAAGTTAAGATGTCTGAAAAGTAACATATCATGTAGAGATCATCTTACGAATGGAAGTTTTTTTATGACTTTCAAGTTATGTATAATATCCCAGATTTTTTGTATTCAGTTTTCACTATTCAGGTTTCTCAAGGAAGTACTGCATGTACCACAGTGTTTTGTTTGTGCGCTCAGGTAAAAGTACAATTGTTTGTCTCTGTACGTACCATATTCTAATCTTTTATTGCCTTGTCAACGTATCCTGGGGATATTATTCCCTTACACGACGCTTCTCTCAAATAACGGCAGAACAGGGGAGTCTTTAACTTTTCCTCGGAGGAATTCAGTGATCCCACGGAATGTATTGAAATGCGGTTTTTCCTCCACATAACAACCCTATAACGCCCACAATGGATCCTAAAGATGTGGATCAATCAAGTACATCTCCTTAGTCTATAAAACACCACTAAAACTGCGGAATCACTGGTTTACTCTTTGTTGGAAGAACACTTATCTAAACGAACATCTTATTTCAAGTATTCATCCGTCACGTAAGCAAATAGTAACTGTATTGCCCCGAATACATCCAATACCCCTGAGGTGGATGGATTTTGCAAGTAGAAAATAAATTCGTTTATTTTAGGATTCCTTCCCTAAATCTAAATATATGTTAATGTACGGGGAAATAATACATGTCAACTCTTCAATTATAAAAAGGATGTGTTTGATATAAACATGTGGATTGTGGATTAATTTATTCAGCTAGCCAATATTTGGCAACCATATTAACTCGTTACGAAAGAACCTGTTTGATCACGTCAGATGAAGTCATCCTTACATATAATGGTTACGAAAGTCATCCCTGGACCTGACCTTGATATCACTGAACCAAAAGTGTGGGAATGCAGACACAATACTTCAAAATCGTCCTTCATTTTATCACCTTTAAGTATTACTCATTTAGTAGGAGTAAATCCATAATTCTGTCCAAGAATATTGTAATATAATGGAAAGCAACATGACCAAAATGGAGGCTTTGGTATGAACGAATGACTCTTTCAACTTTCCAAGTTTGTTTTTCGCTCTTTGATCTTAACATGAAACGTGAGGAAACTGATTCCAGTAAGGAGGAAATTACTTCCCTGTCTTTGTGGATGACATGCAAATGTTGTAATGTAATTTTGAGACACTATTGCCAAACACGCAATTTCAACATTTCAGCCCTTCAGGTAATGTTAACGAATTTCTCATACAATATGGATTCATCCTGTTGGGGACGTTGGCATATCTAATCAAAAGAAGACATTTTGATTTAAGATGTTTCTTAACCACTTTACCCACTCCTATTTATTATTTCCAGAAGAGTATTTAAGGACAGCTGTATTATACCCATTCATAAACCTTCCCTAATGAAGACATGCAACAGTCCCTCTTATATACTTTAATAAATAGGTCTTTAACAAATTGGAATCTATATCAATATCTAATGGATCTAGATAAAAAAAATCCGATTCGAGTTTACAGTTCCATATCATTATCAGAAGTAAAACTGACCTTCCGTTAGCTTCAGCTTGCTCGAAAAAAACTTCACTCTTTTTATTTTCATGAATAATTAAATTCTCTTTAAAGGGACCTTTTGAAAACAACTTCAGAGTCAGAGAATGAATTTCAATGGAGTCTATAATCATTTTGAAGATAAATAAAAAAATGTACTGCAATTGAATGTGAGACAAAGTGTCATCACGAATGACGGATGCAATCTGCTTTTCGTTAGCAAAGGTAAATGTCTTTCCGACCAGTTTAACAACTGAATGTTTAAGGAATTCCAACATCCCTTCTTATCATTAAATTTAAATAATACCTGGAAGTCTCTAGTGTGAAACCAACTAGATTGATAATTCCAGTGCCATGCTTTTCCATGCTTGAATTATTGCTGCTTTGTAGGTTGCCTTTATCGATATTGATGGTCGAACATAATTATATGTAACCATGCCCATATCTCTGGAGCTCATTCAGACCAGTGACTAGCCCTGAAGAAGGACCAAAGTAGTCCGAATCTGTAGGCAAGAACGTCCAATAAAAGAAAAAATCGCATTCTCCTACTTTGTCAATCCTTCAAATCAACCTCTTAAATTCAAAGTAGAGTAAAGGAACAGTTGGTAGATCTCCTAGAGCTACAACATTATATTATGTAACAAGTTATCCAGCCTTGTTAAAAACAATCAAACGAGCAAACAATGACTCATATGGAAGTCTTATTAAATCTTGTGTTAGTAATTCTACATGAGTTGTTGACGTGTTGATCACTATTCATATCTACACACGTGCTCCTATCTGCCGCCTGTGCTACCAGAATCTGTACGAAATCACTGTCGTGGAAGTACCTTCTTATGCACTTTGTATGTAATAATATTGATTTGTTTAGGTGTACATCTTCCGTCATTCTCACTACAGAACACACTACAAAGCAATAATTGTTTCTGTATGTGGAAATGTGTTTAAGATTTCCGATCAGGAAACTACTTCACACTCTTTCTTGTTAAGAATATTTCTACGGCGAGACGCACACAGCATATGTTCCCTCGTCCTCTTGCCCTCCTTCACCGACCCACGTTCATTCATGTAGCTAGAAATACTTGCAGTTCTCTTGTTCCGTTGTAATATATGTCTTGGTTGTTTCCCCCGTCCTTGATCCTTCAAACGAGCCCCGGGTAAAGAGAGGATAACATAGTCATTTTGAATTCTAAAAGCCTGAGCTATAAAAACATATTCTTCCCATTGTAGGACTGCCTCTGTGAGTAGTGCATACAGAACGGGGTTATTACCAGGCATCCCCCAACAAAGAATCGGGCTGAGACTGGCTGTCATCAAAGCCTGAAGCTAATATTTGGCATAGACACCTTTTATACATGGTCATCCACTTTGAATATTTAACTTGTTTCAATTCAAAAGCAAATTTTGATGTGAGTTTAGTGGGAGGCCCTATTTATTTGTCTGTGTTCGCTGTCTGCTCCGTAATTCCTCGCTTCAAGGTAATTTTATTCAGACGATATGAAACAAATTCCCCTCCCGCGTTAAATTTCAGAAATGACATTTTGGTAGAAACAGCAATATGGCTATTTTGACTTGAGGGTGGAGACTAATCATTATTTCCATGTCTAATTATTGGTTGTCTAATGACCAAGCCACGGAGGTTTTTCCTCTTATCTCAGGAGGTTGAGGAAACTAGCCATTAGCTAGTATTAATCGGGTGGTCGTGACTATGGGTGCAAATACCTCTTTTATTTTATTTTATTCAGAAACACTTACATCATGAGTGATGAAAAGAAGTTTAGAGTTCCCCTTTTGTCCCCCTCACTCTCTAGAGTCTAGACCTGCCTTGTATCGTCAATAATGTATTGGCTCTACTTGGGTTTACCACAGTCACAGGTGTAGCCCTTTGTTATGTGTCACCCTCGTCTACTTGTCAGTCTAGGGAATGGTGAGGGCGAGAGGGAGGTAGGTAGGGCAAGTGGGTACGGAGGGAGGGTGTAGGCAGGAAGGCACAGCATGCACACAGCACGCAGCAACATGTATGCATGACTTAACCCTCTCATCACACGGTCTGCAGCCATGGCCAGCATTCTGAAATAAGATTGATGAATAAATGATCGCCGTCATTATTGAGTTGCTGCTCAGGGGTTAAAGGTAGGCATTCTGCTGAGCTCGGATGATTGGGGTGAATGAACCTACGGCGTTTATCCTCTACAAGCGGATGCACATGTCCTGATGAAGCTTGCGATTTGGGGCCTTGTGAATAATTAGATGTGGTCAAAGCTTTCCTTTTCTCTCTCTCTCTTTTGTTTTTGTTGCAAGTAGGCGGTCCTTGTTATTATTCTGTTTAAAACGGTCTGCTTCTGCCTCGCAATCACATATAATACGTCACTTCCTCTTAGTTGATGTTGGCGGGAGTCACAGACGACATTTGAACTTCCGCCATGTCTTGTATTAATCGGGTGTTCGTGAGGTGCAAATGCCTCTTTTATTTTATTCAGAAACACTTGAATTATGAGTGACGAAAAGAAGTTTCTTTGCAGGATGGCAAACTAGAGTTCCCCTTGTCCCCCTTCTCACTACAGAAAAACACTACAAAACAATATTTGTTTTTGTGAAGCTTTCGTAAATCAAGCTCCGCTATTGCTAACCATTTGTTCAAGTTACCAGTTTAGTAATGTTTTATGTGGTGGACAAACTGGGTTCAAGTTTTGAGGTTCCGACGAAAATTAGCTTACTTAGATCTTCATTGTGCTGATACCATAGCCATAGTGGAATATTAGTTGTTATTTTTAAGTATGATGTAGTGGAATAATCCGCTAGTCCTAGTCTCATAAAAATTCCCGTATCCTCGTGTAGATTATTTCTCATAGAATGAATCACCTTTTGTGACGGATGGCCTGGCTCGGTACGTGTGCCACCTGCATTTGTCTGTGGCGGTAGGCGCCATTTTACACCTGTGTCTATTAGTATCAGGGGAAAACCACTGTTAACCAGAACACAATTCCTTCTTGATATATGACTCCACTTGAATGTCGTCATGGCATTAAGCAACCATCACTCACTCACTCACTCACTCACTCACTCACTCACTCACTCACTCACACCATGTGGATTAATATATTCAGCTAGCCTTGTTTTTAAATGCCTTTCTGTTTTGAATACTTGAATACTCTGTTAGAATAAAGTACAAGAGAATATTTTTCAAAATCCCCCTCCCCCTTACATACCCATACATGTGGTTGATTATTCATATAATTCACATCATTGGTTATGTTTCCCTATCTTAGCATGCACCTTTAGTAACATAATGACATCCCCGATATTTACAACAATAAGTTTGTGATGAGGTAGAATGAAATAGCTTAATTCTGTATAATCTATCCATATATTAATTTGGTTAAAAGCCGATTTCTTGATATCGGTATTGATTTCCGAATGCCCCCTGTAGGCTGTAGAATGCACTGAGGTGCACGGATTCCCGGTCCACCGCTCACCTTTCACCGGCAACGTTCGGTTCTTATTGGTAAAAAGCCATTGGTGGCAATAGTGAAGGGCTGAGCCGCCACACTTGATTACCTCGGCAATTGAAATAAAGGCTGCTCAGTGTGTTGATTGGGTGAAGTGTAATGAGGGGAAACGATAGACGGAACAGATAGCTGAGATGGGGAACCAGTCCTGCATGGCTGTCATCCTGAAAAGTGAAAAGAATCGCCCAGGATTAAGCATTGGTAGCACATGTTGTAGTGAAATAAAGAAATAGCCGGGGTATTTCTCTCTCATATGGCACTAATTGGGGCCCAGACAAAAAGTGATTGGTCCATGATAAAACATGGGATTCGCCCTTCACAGAGTCTTGTCGTTGGCATTCTGTGGATGAAACATGAAAGAGAACGAGATGAGCGTCTTTAGAAATATAGTGCACCATATTTTTTAAAGAGGAAAATCAGGTGGACTGTATCAACTTTTTAATATGAAAGCGACACAAACTATTAATTTTGGGAAAGGGGGCGGGGCGAGGTCAATTGACACCTTATACTGTCTGTATAGTATGTCTATGGCTGATTGGACTTGAGGACAAGTGTGTGACAGAGGCAAAAGGGATCATGGAAAAATAATGTAGCATCTCCTTTGCCGGACTTTCCAAGTGACGTCCCGGTACTGGAAGGAACATTCAATTCACATAGTCAATTCTATTGCAATGAATCATAGAAGAGGTGTAGCTGCGAGAGAAAGTAGAATCAGACATTGAAGGCAGAAATGAATAAGAGCACGCAATGCGAAATCATATATGAAGGTTGATTAAAGGAAGCATATTACCACCTCGTAGAATCTTTAAAAAAATCTTATCAATATAAAAAAGCTCGGAAAGGATTGATTAAAGTTTTGATTACTGCAGATACATTACATCGTAACGCCATTATTTGCAGTCAATACAAATATGACGATAAAAGCCAAACTGTGTATGAGACTCCCCACTTCAATGTAATTTCCTCTTTTCACTCCAAATATTAACCCAGCACGTTCTAAACATATCGATATGGGTACATACATTTAGGATGTGAGATAAGGGACCGTTGCTAAGCGGTGCTTTGGTCCTACTGTTGTTGTTATGATCGTTAGAAGTTCGCGATTGCAACCTTTCAACAATGTAGTTTGTGTATGCACCAGACAGGCCTTGCTAAAGTAATGGGACACAGTGTGACCAGACACAACCACCCTAGTGTGAAGCTTAGATGATAAGCAGAACGTGGTGTGGTTTCTCTTCCTTATCCTGCAGTCAGCATTTTCCGATGTATCTGTGGGGGTTTTTTTTCTCCTGTCAATTTCAATCCAGATTTGAATTTGGATTTATTGCTTTAAAGAAAGAAATGCATCGGTATAGCTAGCTTAAATAATTAATTTAATCTAGAGGCAGTTTGATCTTGGTTTTAATCTTCTAGAGTCTTGGAGTTTCTTTTCTGGCTATATGTTTTCTTTTGAACGTCCCATCTACTGTGGTCTGGATTATTATCCACTTTGTACTCATGGTCCCATACTGGGATTGAATATATACATGTTTTACTTCCTCGTATAGAGCAAGATTATTGCCGTATATAAAACATATTCTAAAGGTCATTAATCTTTGAAAAGTCAATCCCATCTTCAAGGATTGATTTCATTTTCATGACTTTCAAATGAAACATTTAATCCAAAGTGTTGCCTGTACAATTATAGTTTGGCGTATTAAGCCAGGATAAAGGTTGGAAATATAATGTGGTAGATTCTTTTTGCTGTAGTTTCCCTAAAACCTTCTCTCAGAACAATGCGCACAGAAATCACAGTCATTGATGAATTGTGTAGGACTGGAAAAGAGAAATCTCTTCCTTGGAGAAAAGCTGATTCGATCCTCCTCAGATATCATGCATTAAGCGGGGTTATAATTGAGTTTCCATTTTACTGTCACAATGTAGAACGAAGCAATTAATACTGGGCTGTTGTCAGTTCTGATTAGCCTCCCATCATATTAATCGACGCTGGAAAGATGAAACTGGACAACATATATTTGGCCAACTTTGCAGCGGCGTAATGGCCGCCTTTATTAAATAGGAAAAAAAAAAGAATTAGTGAACACAGGTATTCCAATGGCGGTGGTTCGAGAGAGAGTGAGCAAGGAATGTCAGATCCGGTGGGATACACTAGGGGGCGCGGCGGTTGGTGGTGACTTCTGGTGCTAAGATGAATAAGCCTGATATTTGTAGAAATATAATGGCAGATTAATCGACGCTGGAAAGATGAAACTGGACAACATATATTTGGCCAACTTTGCAGCGGCGTAATGGCCGCCAACTTCACTTCCCCCACTAACAAAACGAGGCTCTGACGAAGTTCTCAATTTCTAATTTCCTCTCAGTGGGTGTGGTCAAATAACAAAGCACTGACAGAGATTTCCAGTCGCCTAGGTTGCGAATATCTTGTAGATTAACACCCAGAGACAGAAGATGGGATGCCCCACCGCGACGTAGGGAATGGGTTCCAACATCTAAGTCAAGCTTGGTGATGACTGGAATGGATTTCACAAACTGGAGGAATTCACCGTAGTCCAAGGGTAAGATACCTCTGGTAGCTGATGGCACAAGGAAGATAGGAGAATCTGGCGAAGATGGGTATTTATCCATGTGGGCTCTCACCAGAGAGACTATGCAAAACTGAGAAACATCCGACTTAAGTAGAGGGATAGCTAGAACTCTCTGCCGATACTGCACAGTCTTTGTAGAAGAAACATAAACCACCATGCCGTCACTGTTAAAGACAATGTCTTTGCGACGAACTAGATGATCAACAAGGTCGCCTGCCTTTGGTACCACATTTGATCGACGGAGGAGGGTCCTGAAGCAAAACAAGGTTGCCGACCACAAAATCCAAAATCTCTCATTCCTCACACTCAGTTGATAAAACGATCTAAGGGTAGGCCACGTCAAGGGTTGTTTGGATTGAACTTCACAACCTAGTCTCCTCTTTAAGCCCTTCAGAGCTAGCTGCACTGTGTAGAAGTCTCTGAAGTCGACACTGAAGCCGAAGAACTTGTGAAGGACATTTATGGAAGAAAGGTAATTGTTAATTGTGGCAAATTTGCAGGTACGGGCCTTAAACATGAGAAAGTAACACACAGTCTCATGCTCAGCCGGCAGGGGTTTCAAGTTGTAGGTATCGCAGAAGTTCATAAACACTCTCCATTGGCTCTTCCTGGTTAACAATGTAGAGGACGCCCACGCCTGTGATATAGTAGACGCCAGTTCTCCTTTAAGTTCCTTCAGGGGGTCCACAGCAGAGGGTATATCTGTGCAACAAAACATCAAGTGAATTAGTACAGAAAACCCTGGATAATTCATCAGGAAGAACGTTCAATTCTCCAGGGACATGGATGCCAACCAAATAAGAGTTAACAGAGGCAAGCATCCAGCTAAGCGGTCGAAGCAACGACATCATATCTCTGGACTTGGTGACACCCTTATTTAGGGCATGTACAACTTGCATATTATCAGAAACACACACTATGCGAGTATTGGCACAACGAGGAAGCAATCTTCTGACCATCATTAGCACTGGTATCAACTCTAAGTAGTTAATGTTATCATCGAACACGACTGAATCTAAGTTCACCCAATGTTTGTGACCAGGGTCCAACGCGCTTGCTGAGAGCGGCATAAGGTTGGACGAGAAATAGCCAGCCAGCCAGTCAGTTCCACATAGAGCACCAAAGCCATTAGCAGAAGAGTCTGAGTAGATGATCACATCCGAAGATAGGCCTCTAGGAATGATGAGGGAGGTACCGTTGAAGTCGTTGAGGTAGGTTAACCACCAACCGATATCAAGTTGGAACTCCAAGTCCAACCGCAGCCTCTTCTGAGATGGGGTGAGGCCTCTGAGCATATTTAGCAGACGGCGAGTAAATGGTCGACCAGCTCGAACCAACTTACTGGCATGACAAAGTAGTCCCACCAACTTTCTCAACTTCCTGACTGAAGAACGACGTCTACCTCTGAAGTACAGGAGTGCCTCGTAAACTTTAGTAACTTTCTTTTCTGGCAAGGTCAATCTCATATTGGCAGAATCGATGCTAATACCCAGAAACGTCAAGCAAGTAGTTGGGCTGTCGCATTTCTTCCAACTCACATACAAGCCCAATGATCGGAGGAGTCTGATCAGTAGAAGTTGGGCACGAGTACAATCCTCACGAGTTGGATACACCAAGACGAAATCATCCAAATAGTTAACTAGATTTGGGTAACCACGTCTGACACAGGCTCTGGTAATGAAATTGCTTAGTTGTGTAAACACAAACGGGGCGCATTTAAGCCCAAAACAAAGGTGAGTATCTAAAAGGAATTCATTCCCAGGTCCAAAGTCCCACTGTAAACCTTGATACTGCCAATGACGAGGGTCCACTGGTATGCTCCTATACGCTGCACTGACATCAACAGAGGCTAAGTAGCACCCAGGAGTAACTAACTCAGTGACATGGTCGATAGAGTTATAACGGAAAGGCAAGGCAGTAGAACTCATGAATGAATTGATGGAAGCCCCAATGGGTCTGCGACAGTCAGTGATGGGCCTGAAGGACCCATCCGGTTTGGGTACCGCCCCAATAGCATGGACACAAGTAGGTTGATCTGAAGTCCTAATGAACTTGCCATCAAGGAGCTCGTCAGCAAACAAGCCACTAAGGAATTGATGCGTGTGCGGAAGTAGGGCAGAGCGGTAATTGTGGGATAAATACTCCGTGGCACAATCATCATCTACTATAGGAAATCCTGAGATCACACCATCAATGATAAACTGACGAAGAACACAGTCCTCCTCGAAGGCAGCTTCATGCATCCAAGATTCGACAAACAGCTGAGAGTGGACTCCTGATATAGTATGTGACGTACAAGGTCCATCGAAGATGGGCAAATTTGCCTGTAGAACAATGGGCTCATAGCAGCGAATACTCTCCAGTACCTCATCCTCCAACAACACACCTCCAGGTTTGTTGTAGCACTTAGTCGGAATAGTCAGACAAATGTCGGGTCGCCAACCCCCTAGTGTATCATTCGACATCGATGTAGCAGAATAGTCACGGTTCTCAGACCTCTCAAGACGAACATCATCAAATAACATAGTGGAATAAATATCATCAAAAGGTTTCACATTGTCAACAACAGATACAGAAACAGATACATGGTTTAGAGGTAAATCAACATCACCAACACGATGAACAACACCATCAACTGTAGCAATACAATCAGTAATCAATTCAGTACACAAACTATCATCAAGTTTAACATGAACACTAGCAAGATCATCAACATGAGGCACATCACAAGGCATATACGATTTGGTCATCAAATCCACGTTCCAACCACAAGCATCAGGAACCGCAACAGGTGACATAGGGCAGGAACCGTCAACGCGGGACACGCCCCCCTCCGAACCATTAGTGTCAACAAGTACTGGATCGTCATGGCACGAATCTGTAAATGTAGAAGAACAATGCATAGCAGATACACGAGTGGCATCAAGAACACAACTCGCCACAACCTTTGGACAATCAGTAACAACATAGTCGGTATCAAAATCATAAACAGCAGAAGAAACATGTACACAAGTCCTATCAGTCCAGTCGGCGATAAGGCCTGAATCAACAAAACTACGCTCAAATTCACATCCAGTGCAAGACAATCTGTCCGATTGGTACACCTCAAGTTCCGTAAGAGTGGTATTCGACGAGTGAAGCGAAGAAGTAGGAGAATGAGGTACTGAGTATGTTAAATGAGAGCCATTTCCATGTTCCATTTGCGAGTCGAGGGGCACAAATGAGTTGACAACGCCATTTTGAGATGGGATCTCGTGTGAAGTCTCGGCAAGCACGAGAGTCTGACGTCAGGCGACGGATTTCCCCTTGTTTGGGCAATCCTTGGATTTGTGTTCCGCCCGGCAGTTTCTGCAGATGTGTAAGAGGCCACAATTACCGGGGCAGGTGCGATAATTCCACCCAAAACATAAATCAGCAGGGAAACCAATAGGAGTTTGCCTGTTTCTGGCCGTCTTCTTGGCGTCAGTAGAATCAGAGGAAGAGGCTGCCGCAGATTTGATCTGTTTGCTAGGCTTCTCGTAGCCCCGATGAAAAGCAAAAGAAGAGGCCATAGGGTAGCCCGGCGTGAATGTAGACACATCCCCCTCAGTAACTGCATCAACCATTATGCGATCATATCTTGAATAAGCTTCATCAGCGTACACGGATTTACAAGAATGTCTGGCGACGAAACTCACATGACTGAGATAAGATTTCATATCGTCCAACCGATCTTCATCGAGCAAGTAGCGGAGGACCCTGGTCATCCCATACATAAGTTCATTAAACGAAAGCTTGGTGTAATCAATGCTCTTTAAAGCCGTACCTTTCTCAAGATGTATCGCATAATACTCCGGACGAAAGTGAATAGATTTCTCTCTCTTCTCGACTGTGGGATCGAAGGCCGTGGTTAACTTGTTGATGGCTCCAACAACATCAGCGGTGCCGGGAGTTGACCCCATTTCACCGGCGGTGCGGCCGGCCATCGCAAGGGTAAGGGCGGCCACCGAAGAAGTTAGGCTTCTAATATCCTCCTGCTGTTGTCTTTGGATAGCCAAAATCCTAGCAGAATCATCACGAGAAATGTCATGGTCGTCCAGAGAAAGAGTGAACTCAAACTCATCGTCACTAGCTGCATCTTTGCCGTCAGCAAGGCAAGACCTGGGCTTCGTTTCGTCCACTTGCAAGTAGGTTTTCCAGTCATCTTCCTTACCGGCGTCCACAGCCTTTTGTTTAGCCGCATTAACAAACTTGCAACGGGTTATACCCCACGGTCCCGTATGTCTACCACCACAACCGGTCTTACAGTTACGATATATAACTGTTTTAGCCGCCATAACTAACAAACGGATGGCGATGGATAAGAATTAGTGAACACAGGTATTCCAATGGCGGTGGTTCGAGAGAGAGTGAGCAAGGAATGTCAGATCCGGTGGGATACACTAGGGGGCGCGGCGGTTGGTGGTGACTTCTGGTGCTAAGATGAATAAGCCTGATATTTGTAGAAATATAATGGCAGATAAGTGTTAATACATTGAAGAAAAGGATGGGCTTAAACGAACAAATCAGCCAGCATTCCCTGGCATCAGCCAGACAGATAGCCTTAAAAGAATTAAAATATTTATCGCCTGACAAAAACACTACTGTGAGACTTTTTTTTCCTCCCGATGTGTTGTTTTGTTCATTTTCAACTATTTCGGTTGGGGTTTTTTCCCTTTAACTTGCTTGTCTGACTTATTATCTAAATCATCGGGAAGGTTCAAGGAAAGGTCCAACTAACGGGAATTAAAAAAACTTAAAATTAAAAAACACTGAAAGCCATTAGTGTATTGTCTTACCGCTTCCCAAGTGTAAAGTAAACTAATCTTGTTCTTATGATCTTGGCCTTTTCGTAAGACATTTAACTCACTCTCTCTACCTCCCCGCCCTTATCTCTCCCTGCGTTGCTGTTATTGTCAATACATTGCCAATATTATTATACTTCAGAAACTTGAATCGAATGTATCTTAATTTATTATTGTTTTCGGGCGGAATGGAAGAACTACTATGTAAAATCCATCGCCCTATTCCATGTAACCGTTTATAAAATGGTAGAATAAAAATTCAAATATATATAAGTTTTTATCCGACGGATGTTAACCCGATTTTGAAAATTGTCCTCCAAGCCGATGAAATATTCCTCAATTCAATGCCATTGAATTATATACAATCGGATAGAAATCGGATCGTAGAAACAATCTTTGATATGATCGGATGGTCACCACCACATGCCTATCCAATCCACCCGATGGCCACCCGATTAAAAAATCGGGTTCGGTGGATCAAGGCTTTGTTCACATTACCAGCACTTGTGTGTCTGTATGGAAAGAAACGCAGTTAATATTACATTGGGGATTGTAATTGAACTAGGGTATTTCCTCTTTTACACTTTCCCATCCAACTGTAGCTGTTTCAATTTTTGTTGTCTTATAAGGGTGGTCTCCACTGGCTGCGGTAAGCTCTGCGGTAAGCCTTGCGGTAAGCCTTGCGATGGTGCTGTGTTGTTGAGGAATGGCGAGGTCCTGCCTACATCGTTCTCTGACCATGTAGGCTAGGACTTCGTCATTCTCCACCATCTTCCAAACCGGCAAAACCATCGCAAGGCTTACCGCAGAGCTTACCGCAGCCAGTGGAGACCACACTTTATTATATGCCCTTTTTAGTATATTTCTTTTTTAACCTTTATTTACTCTCTTGTCTTCATTCACTTTTATATGCTTCACGTTCCTATGCTTGTTCCATCTCCACCCACCAGTCCCACTTCTTTTCACATAAGATCCAGTTTCCCTGCCTCGGGGGAATCTTATATATAGTTTCACGGAGAACTTTTAAAATTGTCTGAAAATCCCAAGGGAAATTATACCAACCACTGAGATTTTTAATACATTAGTGCCTGGAATGAAGCATCCTTAAGGAGAAATAATGTACCTAACCTGGTCATACATGGATCAGTGATGCATGAAAAGCCAGATTAATGTTGGTCGTTGTCGAGGCTCAGGGGAAAGATGGCTATCTGATAACATTCTTTTTAACCCTCGCATACTGTACCTTATCGTGTGCCGAGTTTCCGAGTATGAATGCAGTTCAAATACCCCACCTTTTTTCTTTTATCTTATACAGTTTAATACAAGTTCGCTTACTTTTGGTATTAAGGCAGTAGATCGTTATTGAATTGAATCAACTTTTATTGAATCCTTTGTTCCTTGGTATAGCTCCGTTATAGGGTTAACAATTGTTAGTTTGCCTCCCACACTTTCTCTTGTACATTTTACAGATGAAATAGTTATATTTTGTCAATGCGTCGCATTTGATAAGTCTTTGTCCAATTGAGAATATTATCATTATTATTCGTTTTCTGACTTTTCCCTGCTTCTGGATATTAAATATCCTTCATTTAAGTGAGCTAGCCTCATTCATTCGGTGACTAGCTAGATTTGTATTATTGAATATAGACCTTTTCTCGATCGGGTATGTTTATGACTACCTCATGGAATGCCTCTGCTTAAAAGGCCAACTAACAAAAACAATAAGAACACTGATATTGTTACAATTACATGATGTATATTCCTCCACAAGTAACTACTAGACTGCCATTAAAGCTTCTAGGTCGATCTGATTCTGTTATTACGTTTCTAGAGTTCCCAGGGTCTTACTGGGAATTCCAGTCTTATTTAAAGTTCCCTGCAAGGTTACCACAACTCAAAAAAGTGCCGTCAGCGACGCAAAATAGAATCTCGTTAGTGACTAAAGGATGCAGATATAACTCCATATTTCTTCTCGCTTCTCTTGTAAGTGCTATTAAAAGATATTGAGTTGCCAAAATTGAGATCGCCCTTCCACGACTGACCCCAACAAATATTGTATTGTCACCAGATCGACTCTCCCCGCCGGCTTTAGTTGTCAGAGTGGGCGGAAGACCATGGTTATTCCGAACTGAATTGTCACCCGTGAGCCCACATCTCAATGTAAATGTCTTCAATTGATTATTGTTACTTCATCATACATTGTGTATGCACGTATATAGTCTTGACTGTCGTTTTATAAAAGATTGCTGTACAAAAATACCAGTTTTTTTTTAAAAAGGGGGAGAAAAAGAGCAAAATGCCACATTGAAGGCTATATTTAGGTTTGCTGGCTTGTTACTTTATATCTTATTATTTCCCGCGGAGATTAATATCTATATATTTCATTTCTTTAGTATATATATGGAACGTTCCTGGTTATAACTCTGTGTCATCTGATCTAGTTAGTGCTCCTAAGTCAGAGTGATATGTATTTTATGTTTGCCATGCTGTTAGGGATACACATTTGTGGGCGGAACAGTCCCATACTTTCTAGGTCATCATCACATTAGTATGATGGAGTAGTATTGTTATCGACCGCCAGAGATTTGGGTATTTTCAATTGTGCTTTTATAGAACTCTGGGAGGAGCTAATGGTTACTGTAAAAGCACTACAAGTAAAGTCATGACTTTTACTGTTTAGATGGGATTTGAAATAGTTCTATCAGAAAGCCCTGCTTTGGCGTGCGAGTCATTGCAAAAATATTAATATGGATTTTAAAGGTCTCCAACAATCATTAGTAATACGTACTGCCAATGGGAAATTCATTTTCCCTCGGCCAACACTTCCTATGCTGGCCAGGTCTGGATTAGTACAAGAATTGACCAAAGTGCTTCTGTATCATTATCATGATAGGTATTTGAAACCATTACCGATAACGTACAGAATATATCATAAATCCCCATATATTTTAAACAAAATTTACCTTGTGAAGTTTGAAAAAGAAGCAAACCGGTCGAAGTGTGGGCGATGTATAGAGCTATATGAGACTTTAGGGTAGTGTTCCAACTCTATGGTGAATATGGCCCTATCTATATATAGTCATATCTTTATACAATAGTACACCACTCCCAATAACATCCAAGCTTTTAAGTATGGGTAGATCTATAAGAATGATCTCATCTCATCGATCCATACCTTCAGCAGTACCTAATGTGGAACTCAAGGCCATTGCAGAGACAATTTATCAGAACCATGAAATGATTTTCGTTGGAAATCCTAAAACTTGTAAACGGACTGATATTTTCTTTTTAATAATTTTATTTCTCAGAAGTTTCTAATAGGAGTGATATGTCGCAATCGTCGAAATTCTTAGTATGATTTCCCTAAATACAATACAATTATGCCAAGATATATGTTATAAAGTCCAAGCTGTTCAAACGTTCTCTCTTGCTTTTAAATGATATCGTTTCGCTGTATTTTCTTCTATGTTCTCATCTCAGATGTCAATCCACTGTGTGCTTTGATGTTAGTGCTCTCATGATCAGTATCTTCCCATCTCTGACTCTGGGATGTAATGCGGGCATAATGATATTTTTACTACCGGGCTCAGGTATACTCTCTCCATGCCAGATGCTACAGATCCATGCGCTGAATTGAAATTAAAAAAGAAATATTACCTTGCGTTTGATCAACTTCAAAGCTACTCGTGGGTCAGATCTTCAGAAAATGTACAATTCGCCTTCACCAATTCTCTCAAATAACCCACATATAAGACAGAAATGAGCTTCAAAATGCAGTTTAAGATAGCAAAACAGATACTATAAATCAACGCGACACCAAATATACCGTACTCAGATATACCCGGTATTCATAATTTTTCAGCTTAATTTAGCAACATTTCCTAAATATGTAGAGCTGCCAATTGTACATTTTCCGAAAATCTGATCCTTGTGCTCGTAGAACGCCCAACTCTGGTTTGATGCATCTCTCATAGTCATCGAAACATTTAGCAATTTTAACGCAACTTACAGGTAAATCTCTCCAAATTTTGATATTTTAATTACTGACCAATGATTAGTAATTAATGTGTATAGCATTTTCTTTTAGCAATGCGTATGCATTGTTGCTAGCCAATCACCACCCACCTATACTAACCCCCTCTACCGGCCCTTTTCTTAACCACCCACTCCTCTTCCTCCCACACCTCACTTCACTTCGCGCCACCGCTTCAATCGCATCAATTTATTCCCACCCACCCACACCTTTTTCTATTCTTCTATCTCCTCCCTCATTACTGATTATTTATTTATCAAATCAATTATTTATCAAATCATTTTATTCTTCATCAATTCACCAATTTTATCAACATATTTATATTTTAATTAAAACAAAACAATTTATTTTAATACAACTTTTATACAGTTAAATTAAATAAACATTTAATTTCCCACAGCTGCCTCACATTTTGTTTATTCACCAAATTCCTTTCAGCGCTGCAACAATGCTTAAGCAATGTACCGCAGTATAAGTGAAGGGAAATAAAATACATTGAGTCATTGTCGAAGTTCACTTTGACTCAACATTTTAAATTTGCCAACCGAACATATCTATCTATCTAAGGTATCTAAACCTCTGTTTTAAAGAGAACAATTGCATCTGCCCCCGCCATTAATATTAGCCATTACATTATATAGATCAGCATTATTTCTATTTGAGCTAATATCCGAGAGGTAACTGGCTAAAAAGAATTATTAGAAAGTTACTAGTATTTCCATATTTTAGTACAAATCTGGGGAATAAGAAATATAACAAAAGGTGTGTGTGTGTGTGTGTGTGTTGCGGTGGGGGGGGGGGGTCATTACAAGAGCATCTTGATATCAACCCCTCCATATATCAACCAATTTGCTTAATTGATTAAGATCAGGTTGGCACAATAGTTCTTCCAGTTCACTGTAGTGTCATCATTAATTGTACACGTGGTTTTCAAAATATTCCTCAGGGGTACAATATGCCTTAGCAACGAGTATTCCATACTCGTTGATCTTAGTAACCATTGTTAGTGTGAGCTTCGCCCTCACGAGAAGTGTGCGCGAGAATAAACGAGATGCGTGGTCTGTTGTCGTCTGCTAAATTAAAATTAAACGTCACCTTTCCTGCGGTAAGCCTCGGGTAATTTGAAAATACATCTCCAGTTTCCTCAGCTCCACTTCTGCTTCCATCTTTCTGCATTTTCTCGTTGGCTGATTTAGAAGTTAGAAATAGCCTAAACTGAAAGTCCGTGGTTTGGATTGCCTTGGAAACTGAAGATGTCTTCTAATTTCTTCGGGCATTAAGCATTCTCTCCCTTCTTCTCCTCTCCATTACTGTCCGTGCCAGGGTGAAGATCACACAGAATGCATTCATGATTTCTTCCACGTCTCCAGGCCCTTTGTCTTGGAGGTCTGGGGATCCATAATCTTGTTAGAGTTGTTATAAATTAAAGACTCATTAGGCATTCTCAAATGAATTCTGCTCATAGTTACTAACTTTTTACTAAGATTTTATTCAAGCTGGGTGGTCTATAGTCATGATGTGTTTGCATTGTTGTCATTCTGTCTTTATTTCATCCGAATCTAGTTCAAAATACGGTAACTTCTTTGTCCTTGAACATTATTATGTCACTTGTGTTACCTAGCACTGTTGCTATTCTGGTAACATATAGCCACATGTGCCAACACGAGACTATCAAATTATGCACACGCATTCACTATATTATACCCATGGTTTATGCCTCTCCAAATTTGATATTAATTGCATCTATGTTGGGTAAGTTGTGTTGGTGGTGGACCACGCCCTATGGTACAATATCATGTAATGTGGCTACCGACCTGGCGGCATTTCATTCATGAGTTTTATATGAGATGGAAGAGAGGTAGAAAGGGGAAATAGAGTATTGGTGAAAGAAAGGCCGGGATACTCCAGGGCTAGGAGAGAAGAGGAAGCAGGAGGACATGAAAGAAGATGAAAGAGAATGGCGGATAAGAAACTGAAGAGTTATGGAAGAATATTAATCCCCTTTCTCTACATCCTTCCTCTGGACAGTTCAATGGCCGTTAAACCCTCAATTTAATCTTGGGTCCAAATATAGACTATATTTGGCTCAGCCTTATACGGTTTATCTATAACCTGCCATTCATATATATCTAGAGAGGGGTGGTTAGGAAAGGTATATATCTAGGGCAGGCATCGATCCTGTTAGTTGGATCAATAGTAGAAGTGCATCTGTTTAGTAATTGCTTCTTCCAACCTACTTTTTCTTACCACACACCTTGTTACTCTAGTGCACCTTCTCCCCTGCCCCATGCATCTGCTGCCCGTCGTCCTTGTAGTACCGAGTGCCAACCAGCTGCGGAGGGGGTGAGTGCACCCCGGCTACTCCATCTGCGTTTGTTGATGCTCTGAGAGTACCTCACTTATTGCACCATCTGCCCTATTCTGCCCGGCTTCATTCACAGCAACTGCAACCCATCGTTGTGCCTTAATTCTGTAGTGTGGGAGATGTATACATGTATGTGGGTGAAATCGTCAGAAAATGTACAATTTCCTCTCAAATAACCCAAATTTCAGACAAAAATAAACTTCAAAAGACAGTTCAACCTAACCAAGCAGATTGCTAGAATCAATGCAATGCCAAATATACTCGAATTTACCTAGTATTGGCCAAATTTGAGCCTAATTTAGCAGAATTTACTAAAATGTGTACAGCTGCCAATTGTACATTTTCTAAAAAATTGACCCATGTATAGAGGGGCTGGTTCTGGAACAACGATGCGGGGGAATAAGGGGCCAGATAAATTATATGATAGTATACCGGTCATTATTCTCTCATGTTTTCTCTAGCATGTAGCATTCCCCTGTATTGGTGTCATACTCCATTGCCTCTAAATGGTATGTTACCAAGGGGACATATTTCGTAGATGGGGATATTTTACATGAGGACCATTTGTATGGTCGCTTGGTGGCATTGCTTGATGGATGGGAATACTCATCACATTTTCTTTTCATTACAATCAGAACTGATTTTGAGAAAATTGTAAAAAGGTTAAGTGTGGGTCCATACCATTATGACGCCATGTCAATGATTGACATGCAATCCTCACAGCTTTACCTATAAATAGATTAGTTAACCCTTTACTAATGGCTACAGTCGCTTCCCACATGGTTATTTATTGGCGCTGTAGTTATGCCCTTTTGCCCCCTGTACATTATCCCTCCCCCATGGCTATAAACACTGACCCCTGACCACTAGATGTGACAGGGCTTTCCGCCCTGCTTCACTGGACCTGCCATGGACCCTCTTCCCTGCCGTCAAACCCTACCCTTCTTCACCTCCTCCTCATCTCCCTCTTGTTTCTCCTCCGGCTTATGTCACTCCATCTGCTCTCACAAAGCCAGCTGCTGCTACCCTCTTCCTGCTCTCCCCTGCCTTCTCCCCATCTCCGCTTGTAAATCATACTACAGATGTCTGCCCCTAAAAGTTGAAAGTCAACAAGCTCTTATTAATAGGGTTTGATGATTTTCTTCATTGCCCCTGTGGACCTAAATGTGTATTATAATAGGTTAGGTAAATACTCTTGTAATGATATCTGTTTCTACTCTGAAAATATGCTTTTTTGGTAGCCTGAAAGCAATTCACTCCCTGATCAACGTAATATGTTCTAGCAGCAATTGCAAAGAAGCATGACCTTTAAAGATAACGTGCCGTGGTATTGAGATATGCATGGCATTGAGTTAATATCTTACTTGAATTTTAGTCAAATGTGGGCTTGAGTATTGAAATGTGCAAATATATTTTTTTAATTTTGCTATTCCATATGGCTGTGATCTCTTACCCGGGTAAAAAGAAGTCTACCAGCCCTTTCCATCATCACCACAGGTTCTCCTTTTAGTTCTATTGGCACCACCTGCCGAACCTTCCTTATACTGGAGTTCAACCAAGTGTTAAAGGTGAAGGGGGTGGCAGGGTTGATGGCTCTTTTCCAGTTTCTCGCCATTGCTATAATATACTTCACATTCCTGACTGATAAAAAGTTTACTTAGTGTGCGTCCCCTATTGCTTTCAGAAATGGGGCACATGCTTCTGACGCTGTACATGTTTTAATTAAACATGATAATCATATATATACCGGTATGATATGTTTTGATTGAAATATTCTGGTTTTGAATTCAATTGTTAGACGGTCTGGAATACTATGAAGACATTAATCTCTGGGAAGAACATTTCATTCACTATAATGCATCTTAATTCTTATCTTTTTGTCCATCTTTCTTCCGCCTGCAATTTAGCTAGGATAGAACGCTCGGATTCTCCTAGAACTGCGTTAGAAAATGCAGGCACCTTTGATATTTCACTCTCAGTTGTAATTATTATACCGAAGCTTTATGGTGTTAAGAAAAACTTCGCCCTTTAAGAGTCTCATGGGGTGGTTCTACTTGTATCTACTTACTTTCTCCGTCACCTTACTTCCTTCATGAACCTTCTTTCGCTCTCTGTCAGTTCCCCTACGCTGTCCCATTTTGCTCGTCTCTCCCTTTGTCTTATTTCACCCTCGCCTTCTCCTTCTCATATACGTATTCTCTCCGGTTGGCAGCCTCTGGTGCCTTTCCTCATTGAGGAATGCCTGGATGGAGCCAGTCCAGCTGGCCACTCCCTCTATACTACTACTCCTACTACTAGTGCCCGGCCTCCTCCCCTACCTACCTATATTACCTAGAGCCACACACACATGCCTGGTGTAATAGTAATAGCGCCATACCATACGGCCGCGCACTGAATGTGTGTGCGTGTGCGATACGCGTGCGTGTGTGTGCGCTGGTTGCTGGTAGTGTGTGTGAGTGAGTGCAGTCAGCGGAGAGGTGGCGAGTAGTGCCATAGTGCCACTCACAACACATCACGGGAGTCACTCTTGTTCCCTCCCCCCACCACACACACTCTCTCTCACTCGCCTCCTAACAGCACCGAGCCTCCACCCCATACTAGTAGTACTGGACTTGTGTGACCTGGGTGAACACTGGAGGAAGCAGAGGAGGTGGAGGAAGAGGGGGAGGTGGAGGTAGAGCAGGAAGAAGAGGATATATACTGGAGGTGGATGGACGGAGTTGGAGGGGGCGATGTAGGATGAGGAGGAAGAGATACATAGGCTATTTACCCTCCCGCAAATGGTCTAGAACCATTAAAACACAGCCACCAATACATTACAAACTCCTACCACAACAAAAGGAATCGCGTTACTTTCTCCTTTCACTGACTGGGAGTTCGTTCTACTGCATGGCACTAGCTACCGGGAGTTGTAGTAGGGGAAAGATGCACGACTGATGATGTTATGGATGTGGATACCGGTCATATAACTAGTTGTCATTCATCAGTATTACTGCTACCCATGTGGATTCATAGCTAGGACTTGTTTGGATGCTTTCTGTATGAATGGAGGCAAGATCTGCTATGATGTCCTGAGGATTTGACGCTGCAGCAGTGGAGATAACCGATCAGCGACCCCGATCAACACACCGCATCATGGATCCCCACCGGGGTATTGTTAGAACGATGGCAGGAGGAGGAGGAATCGGAGGTGGATACATGTAGGGGATGAGGAAGAACCAAAAGCAGCCAAAAGTGAACGTGCCATCATCATCGCGGGCGAGAGGTGGTGGTGGTCTAATTAATTTATTAATTACTGGCTGGAGAATTGATTATTAGGCTGTGAGCTTGTTGTGCATTGCATGGAAACAGGCGAAAAAGACGACAGGAGTGTGGTGTGTTGCTTCATCTGTGGAAGAGGAAGAGGAGGAGGAGGAGTTTGTTACCGTGAGGATTGGATGGTTGGATTGGTTGCTCGTGGCTGGTGCTGGGTGGTGGTGGTGATGGTTCATTCATTGTTTGCAAACAAACCACCTCAGCCCCTGTCGACTTGAACAGCTGAGCCACGCGCCGCCGGAGAGGCAGCAGTATACGAAGACATCTGTCTTATTCTCCCTGTATTCTACAAAACAATCTCATATTATGGTTAAAAGGCTATGATAGGATACGTTTGTCGACTGACAGCTGTTTGTGGCCAGCGTCTTGTCATTAAGAGTAACTCAGCATCGAATTATAGAGCAACTAGGGGATCGTTAACTGAATATTTCCCTGAATTATATAAAAAATGGTTGGAATGACAATTGACATTGTTTCTTTTCTGTGCTTATTACAATGAATCAGGCCGTTACCTGTTACACTGAGCACGTGATGGATGTGTGTTAACATGGGAGTCCCCCACATTACTTGTACTTTCTTGGGAGTCAAGCAACCTTTAAATGGCATGCTTAATATAGGTGCTTCAGCATTCTCATGTTGAGACGATTGGAATGTGTTTATTATTAACACTTGTGTTCACTGCAACTTGAAATGGATTGAACCGCCACTCACCATACTAAGAGCTCCTAAACAAATATTCAAACATTTGGACCCAACTTTCTGGATTAGGATTGTTGATGAGGGAAAACTGGAGCCTACATGAGGTCTGAATGTTATGCGTTGTTGGCGCGTTCTTCATGTTAAAAGGTTATTGGTTGTGAAAACCCAGCTCGAATATGGACCAAGTTACATTGGGTGGACGTCGGTAATCTTACGTCATACACTAACCACTAAGTGCTCTAACCTTTAAAAGGATTACCCCCTCCCACTTACTCATTCAGTCGAATATCGCCTCCCACCCCACCCCCCACCCCCAATAAGCACCATAACCACCTACCTCATCGAATCACACACACAATCCAACCATCCATCCATAGGCAAACACACACACACATATACCTACTCCCATGCTCTGGTAGAGAATGGATGAGGTGCTGGATTATGAAAGCTCCCCAGACCAGAACAGCTGGTGTATGCTTGTATTATCCTAATGCTTGCCCAATAACCGCATCTCCCTATCCATGGTCCGATTTGGAGGGCCTCTCCTGCTATTGTTCCTTTTATAGACCCCCAAGGCAAATGTGTCATTAGCTGTTTCATGAGTGTTGGTAAATGTACCTGGCCATCCTCATTGTTTATAATAGCTAACTTCAGCCGACCTTTTGGCCCTCAGTCATATTTCACCCCTGGGGTAAAAATCAATGAAGCATACTTCTTATATTACAAACCAATATTCTGAGAGTGTGTGCGACTTGGGTAATGTCTGACCGACCTGACTTATTGTTAATCAATCTGACAATGAATTACACTCTTCCTGCCCCTTTGGATTCGGGCTGTACGTATATGCTACTGGAAAAACTTCAACCCTGGAAGCGTCGTCAGATTTGACATCATTATATTGCCGTCATACATATCATTCTGAGACGGAAACATAGCTACTATCTGCAATCTGAAACGGAAGGAAAAGGTACTTCCCCTTGAACGGATCCTTTGTTTAATATCATACAGCCCCTCATATTTGATTTATCGGTATATATGTAGTTTATCTTAAGCTAATTACGTTTAAAGTTTGAGTGATGAGCAGTTTTGAAAAGAATGTTTGCAATATTCTTTCCTTCAAATACTCACTCATGGAGAAAATGATAATATCAAATTTAAATTCTTAGCCACACGATGTAATATGGAACCAACCCCTTTCAAGATAATAGAACATGAAAGCATGTCTATGGATGGATCAATTTTTTTCAACTGATCAGATCAATCATCTGAGGCAATTATCCTGATTGATTGTCCTATTGATTTGATGATTGATTGAATTAAGAGAGCTGAACTGATCCCTTTATCAGTACACTTACCTACCCTACTAAAGAATACTGATATTGATCAATACTAAAGCTACCCAGCTGCTGAATCACTTATACAGATGCACTTTTTTAGATTTGAGGGTCACTGTATTCGCTTTTACGGTACATGTAAGTTTTTTTATACTGAAGAAGCGCTTGTGGTAAAGGAAAATAGAAAAAAAACTTATTTTGTAGCCGGCCAGAGCTAGTCAGAAGTGTCCAGTACCCGGTACAGGCAACAGAACACTCGACCATTCACATACTTATATGTTATATTTTATATATTTGCAATTATCATTTATTCCATTAAAGAGATCTATGGGTGACAAAGGGGTAATAATATATTGATTAAGTGGGAGCACCCTTTACTCTCTCATAATCATGTTCTCCTGTGTTGAAAGTGAGAGGGTTTGAGAGGATTTCCCTCGCCTCCGTCCTAGATATGGGAGAGCTATATGTATGGCATATGTAAAACGATCCCCTGCTAATACATCTCCGGAATTTACATGAGAATTCTCTCCCAGGCTATCCACCTGCCCGTTCTAGCAGAAGCAGCCTGCGGATACAAACTAAAAACACAAATTCTGTTTTCTGGAGTGACCATACTATATTTCTTCATATACCATTGGCCTCCACGTATAAAATAAATGCCCATAAAAGAGAAGAAAAGTGGAATAAAAGAAAAAAAAAGTGGAATAAGCTATAGGAAGACATCTATGATCTACTACGAAGGGCGAGATGGAGTAGGCAGTGAGGGGCTTGGTTGGAAAGCTGAGTATTAGCTCCGGATATATATTGAGATCTGTGATTTATAGAGGGAATGTAGATAGGTAATGAATCACCATCACTCCCCCTATCGTTACTGCTTTGTTTATAGCACTCTCCTGCGAAGCATAACCTATTTCGATGTTTTCTGCAAGAATCAATATTCACCATACACCATATTAAACGATTTTAGTGAGAAATCTTACACTACAGCATGGCAAATAATACGAAAAGATGAATTTGGTCACCTACTTAAGCCAATATGATTTACATTCTTGCTGCACGAGGCTATTACCCTAAACTATGGCTTCCCCGAGTAAAAGATTAGAGTATTAATGAGAAAGGCTGTGGAGTGTGGAGCTTGTATTAAAGGCCTTGTGACCCGACAACCCTCATTCCTCCCCATGCTATTCATCGCTGTCAATATTACAATGTATAGTCTCATTGTACTGTTCAGGCTTACTACCTTGCCGCAACCCAGTCAGCACATCCGTACATACATAATTGGTAATCCTTGTATGTACCTAGGCTGCTGGTTTTATTTCACTCTGGCGTCTCATTGTGTGTTCTGAATGTTAAAGATAAAAGGTAAAAACTAGAAGTAGGTGTAAAAGAGAACATTCGCTTTTCTTTCTTTCACACGATGGATTTTAATGGGGAAATTGCTCCCGTTGGAATGAAATCGAAATGTGACTCCTAATAGACCTAATACTTGCTGTATCATGTGTCATAACTCTTTTACGGCCTTAATTTTAGTGGTTTAAATGAGCAGGGGACTTATCAGTTACGAACGTTAATAAGGTTCATGATTTATATGACTAGGTGTAATTGGTAGCGCTAAGAGGCCAAGGTCTCTTGTAAGAAATGAATGGAAGCTCTCACTCTCCTTTACTCCTTCTTCTACTTAGCGTAATTATAGAGGTGCTTTCTGACACCAGCGCCTCTGCCGACAACCTTCTCCACTCACTGCGCAATTATATAGTGTAAGCCTCATATAAAGCATGGAAAATTTCCATATCTAGGTAATGTTCCATCAGGGAAGGTTTCTGATATTTGTAGCAGGTGCTTTCAACCAATTTCGCCTGGACCAATGTCTTATCATCACAAAAGCAACTCATTATGTTGAGTGGTAATTTCTTCCAATTTGTTATTGGGTTTTTTTTTGCGTTGCGGTATCGTCATATATATAGCCGGAATAGTATGTATTTCGATCACTGCATTGGTGCAAGTTAATAATATTGGCACATATGGAGCTCTTAAATAAGTCGCCGATATGTATGTAATCACCTTGAGTAAAGCCTTGGTTGGGCCTGTTAGAATGACCATGATTATTGACGGCATATATGAAGTCGCCATGTATAGCAAATAAACAGGCAATTATCCTATATGGCCTGATGTTTCCCGTGCCTATTGATTGGGCACCTCCTTGGCTCTGGCGGTTCCCACTTTCTTGATCGTTGCAGAAACCTCTAATGGGATTGATCAATGTATAATATTTTGAAAATAACAGTTGTATAGTATTAGATTGAGATTTTATGGCTGAAGAACTCAATGCATCTGTATGATGTAAGTGAAAGGGTACTCGGCCAAACCAATAATGCTCCATAATCTAGTTACAAATAATGCTGCTCTCTTAGTTCAATCAGTCGAATTCTAGTCTCAGTGGTTTGTTTATAGCTTGCTCATGTTCAAATTATCCCAGTTCTCTAAAGGGTTAGTTTCCGTTGCACCCTTGGATCATTGCTTGAAAAATAAATTGCAGGATACAAGGCTACCATATGGCAAGAGGAGATTGAAGCAGCCTGGATGGAATGGCAATGTTTCTGAACTGCTTATAAAATAGTCCTATATGTATAACATCCCTGGGAGGAAGCAGATGGAAATAGAACAAGACAGGCAGGAAGGAGACGGCTAGTAAAAGTGAAGGATCATATTATGTACAGCGGGTAGAATCAAGCTAGTTGGGTGGCAGTGTTTGGGATGCTGGTAGGAAGTCTACTACCTAATTCTCTTTGTCATTAAACATTATGATCGGGTATTAGCTTACACCTGCGCGCTGCCCTCACCCGCCTTGTGGTACATAGACTTGGAACGGAACCCACCCGGACTAGCATCTCTAATGACTTGTGTTTATGTAGGATTATCCACACAATCAATTTATCATTTATACATGCAAATAAAATCAATGTTCTGCTAATTGAACCAATGTGGAAAGGTCAAACAAAGGTGGACTTGATAAATGAGAATATTGATATCTTTTATATAGATACATTGTTCCACGACAAAAGGATTCTATTTTATTTGATCTGTCTTATACAGAAGAAGCAGGAAACATTGTAACTGTAGGAATTGATCGAGGATTACAAGATTGTGTTAGATCAGTTTTTTGCCTAGTGTTACGATTTTACCTCTGCACTAATTTCCCTCTACTTTCTTGGGATAATGTACCAAACTGGTACTCCCCTCAGAACCTAACTGCCTGGCCACAGTCTGAGTTGTAAAGCATCCCAAGAAAGTAATTCAGTTTTACTCTTGGTTCTTCTTTCTTGGTGTATATTTATATGAAGTGTCCTTGCTAAACATGGTATACAACGTTTATTTCGTGCAAACGGAACGAAGAAAATATATTGATCAATAGATAACACAGGAAACCTTTGATGGGAAACAACTTACTATTAGACAAGGGATTCATAAATACAGAAAGCTGAACGAAGAGAAAGGAAAGAGGGAATTAACTATTAGTGACTGGAATGCTCCCAATGCTCTGGGAAAAGTAAAATACTATTCTCCATTCTTCCTAATGAGATAACAATAGGAAAGGAGGGTGGTACGCTTAGACTTAGTGAATTGGATTTACGGTAAAGGATAAGAAGCCCAATTGAAGAGACTAAACGATTGTTTAGCTCTTCGAAGGATTTACGATTGTGGAAAAGGAAGAACGGCAACCGGGATAGACAAGATAAGGATGATGGGACAGTGCCCCATTCTCGGGACTATCCTGCGACAATATTGCAGTAAGTAGCACCAAATATTAGGATAATTACAAAGTTCTGTCTCTTTTGTCAGATCTTCTAAACGGCTTAAGTGTTTGAATTTGTATTTCAACTGTCCCTACCAGTAGATACCTTTCGGGTAGTTTTGGTATACAGTGTATATCAGGTGTAGATGAGTGTTTTCATATTTTTATTGTTGTCGGGACATTTTATCAGGGTATGAATGTTTTCCATGCATGGCCATGTCATGCTAGCTTACAAATTCATGATATACTTCAATGCAACTAGTTGCACCTGGGAACTAAGACTAAAAATGTAACTTGAAGTTTGCATGTTGTATTTTAATCTCACCTTCATGCCAACAACACTTCCTCTATATATTGTTTCATTTTTCTGAGACGTTGGGAATGGTAGAGGCAAATATGTTGATTCCAATTTGGAAAACCTATTAAAAAATAAACTAATATAAACTAACTCACTATGAAATACTCAGGGGAGAGACGTACACAACAGAAACAGGACCCACACCTTTATTTGATATCATCGGCTTGGAAGACTTTGCCATTACGACATGCAATCAGTGCGTCCTGCATGTTGGTCTCGCTTGTTAAACACAATGTTTATTCCGGGTTATCCATCACGGATAGGCTGAGTAGTCAGCGGTCGTTTCCCCCACCATTTATGGCAACGTAGTTATCTGATAATAAATGGTATCATGAAGCATGTATTTAGGATATGGGAAGATGAGAGCACTAAATGGTGTCCAAGTACTTCCTGGTAACGGGGATTGATAGGTGGGAGGGCTTAATGTAACAAGGATGAGAGAAGTACTGCGCTAATATACTATAGCCTGCTGTAGAGTGTAGTTGTTATAGCACTGAAAGCATGTAGGAATATCGGATCTTTGCGGATAGGCTTCCACGGGGTTGCCTGACCGACAATCTTTTAAAAATGCGAATCTTTATGCAGTGAAAACTAACTTGATGGTGATATTAAGAGTTTAGCTGAGTAAAACTATTTTTTAATTAATTTTAATCATCAGATAATTGATAAATAGTTTGTCCTGTTTATCTGTTTCATAATCCCAAAACTTCACCGCCTTAGGGATACATGTTTGATCATAAATAATGGCTCCATTATATTATGAAAATGTTGACATGTTGTTATGAATTTATCCAATGTGAACGAGTTCCAGTCATCGATTCTATATAAAAAAAATTCTTAGCATTTTTTCATCTGATCTGATCCATAAGGAAACGGATGCTTGGGATTATGTCCAAGTATCAGGTACTATTGGGGGTCGAATGTATTCAGTTTAACTTCTATGTGATAATCAATAACATGGAAATGTACCGACGATAAATGGTACTTGTAAACAGGTTTATTAATAGGCTATTTGGTGACAGTTAGGCTATACCGGTACCAATCCATTCCAAGGTTTGGTTAATCCATCATTGGGAATGATTCTCATGCCAAATAAACCAATTGATAATGGCACTTCAAAGCCATACACGGACTTCTTTCTTATACCAGTCTTCACTCAATATACACTATTCATTTCAATGTCATGATTGACAATGTATTAGTTCTCTATGTATTAATCTGCCTATAGCAATTATTCATCAAGCTTGCTTGATTCTGTTCTGACGATTGTTGACTCATGTCATCCATGTTTTATGCACAACGGCAAGTCATCTTCCATTTATCTCTAGTGAGCCAATATCCCACGTACACATATAATATTAATTAATTCAGCAAGTTCCTCTATACTAGGTCTACTACGATTCCTATATCCATAGACTTTCGAGTATATCTCTCAAATGAATCAAAAGTTCCTTTTAGTTTGCCTGCTAGATAGGTTAGTTTCCTTATACTACTTTGTTTGAAGGCACTTCCCTACCAGTGCTTCCATAGACCAAAGTAGATGTTTATGGTTTGTAATTCGCTGGCTAGAGTTCCATGATCATCCTATTATCTAATCATTTCCCTCCTCTTTCAGCTATTTGTATTCTTCGCACACATTTGGCGGAAAATATTACTCCCCTTCATTTTCTCCGAGCTTCGTTTTATCCCATTAACTTTCTTCTTTCCCATTCCCATGCCTCCCGATCCCCAGAATTCTTATGTTCCTATGTCGCATATGTTCCTCACTCCTCGAAAATCAGTCCCCCTCCTCTTCTCCCTCTCATGCCCTTCCTCCACCCCCTCCCACTCAACTCATCTCCCTCTCGGGTCCTGGGTATGACCATAAAGTGCCTTTCTGTCTCTTTTCCCTGTCTCTCTCTCTCCCTTCTTCTCTATCTCTATTTCCTGGGTATGACCATAAACAGCCTCCCTCTCAGCTCTCCCGCCCTTGATATAACGATATTAAATGCGTTGATAAGGGCGTAAAGCAACCAATCTCACTCACTCACTCACTCACTCACTCATCTCCCTCTCCTATGTTTGCCCTATCCCTGTCTCTTCCCTCTCCGTTGGTCCTGTCTCTCATTCCCAGCCCCTAAGTCCTGCTGTGCCATTCTGTCTCAGTGTCCCGACCTTCACACCAGTATCCCTTAAACCAGTGTAATGCCAGCCTTTTAGCTGCCGCAACAAGCCTGGTTTCACTCGGATCCTGGCGCACTCATTCCGATATCCTCTTCTATCCCTCGCTAACAGTCTTTGGTATACCCTACACCGGACCCTCCCTTTATCCAGCTTCTTCGATAGTTGGCAAACAAAGCCACCACCAGCCATATTAATCTCCATCCACCCCTTCTACCATTTCACTATTATAGCCACTCTGTGGTGGCTAAAACTTGCGCCTCCTCCCTTCATTATGTACGTAATGGGAGATATGCATATCACATGCATTTTCATGTGGTGGCATTTCTAGTAGCCTTACATTATCCATTCTATTAATTCCCTAATTGCTAAAGACAGCTATGTTATTGGTGTTAATTATATACAAAGGTTGACGGGAAATGATCCTGTTTGGTCCCGACCACGAGAAAGTACAGTTACTGCGATATATATGCATGTAAATGTTTGACTCTTAATGAATGCATGCATACCCATGCCATTAAAAGGTGGGGCATGGCATGCATACACGTCCATTGGTTTTAAATAGCTATATATCGGTCGAGACCATTGTGAAAAGATCGATTGTACTTAAAGAGCGCGACAAGCGCCAAATGTTGCATGTATATCATATATGTTGCCTCTGTTATTATGGATGGCATAAGGCATCGTTTTTATGACATTAGCATTATTGTGTATGGGCTTATATTGGCAAGGAGCAGGTAAGCGATAAGGGTCATATACCAGGCTCCAATCTCACATGACATCCATTATACCTGGAAACAGAAACCATGAATGCAGCCCTCATGTCGTCTCCACCAGTTAGCCCACCTCCCATCAACCCCGAACACATTACCAGATACCAGTGATACAAGCCAGGCACTTGATGATGTGTATACATGGATGGTCTCAATCTCATGAAAGTTTGCAATATTTCCTTCAATCCCTTCGGATTCAAAGTTATATCACTTGCTGAGCATAAGACATGATGACTACTGCTTTTAAAAAAACGCCGCCAAGTCATATATAATAACTCTGAGGCATCTCCTGATAAACGTTATTGCAATATGAATAAGCTGGAACTTAACCTTTGGAATTAGTTGATAAATTGTTTTATAAGGTTCCGTCAGATTATTACTGTAAGCGGCTCACATTGACTTCTATCTCATTATTCAGTTATTATAAGGGCGTGACCTAGTGTTAGCCTCATTCTGAGTCTTTCTATACTTAGGAGTTATATAGTATATTGCTGATCCAGCTTTATTTCCATATTTGAATAGACGCCCTTCGTTTATTCCCATGGGTATTAATTTTCTGTACATGGTATCCAATTCATATCGGATGGATTAATGTATAAGGACAGCGTTGCGCGGATTAGGTGAAAGTTTTCATCCTCATGATGCTGACGGAAGATCAACTTCGAATTCTAAAATGAGATGCAAAAGACACAAGTCAGATGTTCTACCAATAGTATATATTCTCATGTACAAAGAAGCTTAGCGGAATTTCAGGTCCTAGATATAAAATGGCACCCCCTTCAATCACCCCATTAAAGGGTGTCTGGAGGACTACAGGGGATTAATAATGTTATGACACCCTCATGGATGTAGAGGCTGGGTATGATGTATAGAAGTATACATTGACCTCTTAACCAGTGTGTCGTAAAGGTAATATTACTTGGGCGACCCACCAGTGTACAACTGCCTATTAACCATTATTATACATCCGTCATTCAAGGCAAATAGATCCAGCCAACTCTGTATACCGCTTGTCATATGTATTACATACTTTTCACATTTTCCTCTCTCATCCTGCACTTCCCTTGACGTTTAATCATGAAGTGTTTTTCTGCTTCGCTTACCTTTTTATCTCTGCCAACTCTCCAGCTACATCTCCATTATGTCTATGTCGTCTCAACTATTTCTGTTACCAATACTCCTCTGAGGCCAGCGTCAACCTACAATCTGCTAGTTGTCTATTACAATACATTCTCAGACTACGCCCCTTTTTTTATAGAGCGCTCCTTAGAAATTGTCTATTTTACTCTATTTGTTTGTCCCCTCAACTTTGTCACTGGGAAGAACCGTAGATTACACATTCACCTTTTTTTCTTTCTTTCTTTCTTTCTTTCTTTCTTTCTTTCTTTCTTTCTTTCTTTCTTTCTTTCTTTCTTTCTTTCTTTCTTTCTTTCTTTCTTTCTTTCTTTCTTTCTTTCTTTCTTTATCCCTCCCTCCCTCCCTCCCTCCCTCCCTCCCTCCCTCCCTCCCTCCCTCCCTCCCTCCCTCCCTCCCTCCCTCCCTCCCTCCCTCCCTCCCTCCCTTGATTATCTTTTCTATTTTTACTTATCCTCCTAATACTCATTCACCGTAGCTCCCTGTACACTCCCTCCTTTCCTTTCGCTCTTTAAGTTAGCATCTGCTCCATGTGTGCTCGCCCACTTAAACCCCAGACCATCAAGGCTCCTTTAGGGGAATATAAATAACGCAAATATTTCCTCACCGCCCGCAATTGTTGTAAGTGTCGCTATTGTCACTAGAGGGCTCCCCCTCTGGGATGCCCCCAGCTCTCACCATGTCCTTACATAGATATCGATCCACGGCGCCTTTATATAAATATTTCCTAAGAAAACACCCCGGAGCTAATGTTTTCATCGATTGCCCCTCCGAATTTAAGTTAGATATTTCATTCTCCACCGAGAGCTTGAAGGCAGTGTTTATTCTCCCCTCAAACCAAATCTCGAGTGGCTGTATGAAGGAAAGCTCGTTATAAAGCTGGATTTCGGTTTAGTGAGCGGTATTTTGACTAGTGTAGCTCTCGTTGAGTGATTGATGAAGTGTTGGGTCTGTATTAAAGGGGCGAACCCTGGACTTTCCCTGCGGAGGAACTTGTCATTACCTGTTCTAGAAATGGACTGCTCGCTGGGGCTTTTTATGCATTACGAACTGCGCCCGTTCCTCACCTAATTCATCATGTTTGTCTTGATTTGACGTTAGACAGTGTCTATGCAGCCGCGCCTCTCGTCCTAGTTGATATACTTTGTGTTGGTGATCAGCTGTTTTGACCCCTAAAGTTATTAGAATTCATAGAAAATGTTCACCTCCTTACTGTATACATTGGGCACCCTGCATACCATGCAGTCTTGTTATCCCTGAAAATGCTATTCGTATACAAATGCCTGGGGTTTATGCAAACTATATCCTACCCCGCATATATGTAGTTGTACCACGCCCCAATTTATAAGCATTGCGTTCATCCCTTCTATCCGTTGTATACTCTATACATGTACGTTTCTTAACTTAAGGGCCTAGTCCACACAGCCGATTCTCATGCTTTTTTGCGCCGCAGATGACTCTTTTGCACTACACTCTGTGAGAATGGCATGAGAATCGGCTTAGTGGACTGAGCCCTTTAGCGGGTTACAAAACTCCCACTTATTTGTCTACGTGTTGTGTTCCATCGCTGTTGTAATAACAACGGCCCTGATTTATTGATCATAATAACGGTCACTTCTTTGAGCATCAACACGCTCTCACACCCAGTTGGTATAAGGTCACAGCTTTGTGACTCAAAGTCCCGGGTTCGAATCCGGACCTTCCCAAGGAAATAAATTTCCGCTCCACTCCCAATCTGAATCATAAATTCATCAAAGGCTTGAAGGAACTCGATTTCTGTCCCAGAGTATCATGCCTAGATCTTGATGACAAGGGGAGAGGATTTTATATAGCCTAGATGATTATATTTATCACCAGGATAGTTATTTTAGAAGGAGCAGCAAAACTTATACATTCAGAGCCTTTGTAGTTAGTTTACCTCTATATAATTGGTTTATAATGCATACCTCCATAGAGAAATAGATCCGTTCTGAAGAAAACATACTAGCATACATCTGAACCAGTATGCCCTTAGTTCGCTGACTCGGAACTCTTGACTTATCTTACTATGGGTTTTTCCCGACTGGATGTTCTGATTCAATCTGACTACTGTTATATCGATTTGCTTGCTCAGGTCTTTAGTTCTCAGAGTATATAATATAATATGCTCAATCTTATCCAAATCGACGCTTAAGACATATGCTAATATTTATTGGTCAAATAGTCACTAGGCAGCCATTCTGATAATATTGACGTGGCCTTGACACATATGGTCACTTTCTCATGTCACTTACTACTGCTGCCGCCAGTAACTTGTAGTTCCTTGCTGTGAAAGCCTCTCGATTTTAAGGGTTCTTTGAAGAGGTTATTGATTTGCAATGAGGGTTGGGATGTCTTAAAATTTGGGTTAACCTGTTGTCTCCCTCTTTCTCTTCTCCTCCCCACTTGACAGCTCCTCTCACCTCCCAAACCCATATATTGTCTGTCTCCTCTTCTCACTTCTCCCTCCCTACCCCTCTCTCTCTCCCCCTTCCTCCCCTCACTCTTTCCCTCTCCCTTCCCTCTCTCCATTTATCTCACCCACTCCCTCTCTCCCTCCCTCTTTCTGTCTCTCCCTCCGTTCCTCTCTCTCTCGCTGACACACATGCACGTACATGAATTTACTTATTCATATGTACATGTGTATTACATACATACAAGCCCACAATCACACATACGCTCTCTTATACACTAACCCAATTCCCTGTAGTCCCCTTAGAATTCCCTGGTCCCAACTCCCAGTCAATACACTAAGTTTGATGGCCTTGGCTCTACATTAATGCATATATACTTCCACTTCTCTCTCTCCCTCTCTGCCACACCATAGGGGTCTTTGATGCACCACTGACTATTGATGGCACCTATAACACCCAGTTTTATTTCACAAATCCATTGCTTCATTACAGAAATCCATTTAGCAATGCCAAGTTGCCTCTCCCTCTGCAATTCTCAAATTGCATCTGAGCGCTTTAGTTCCCCTTGGATTTTGGTGAGACAATACTTGTAAATTCTAGTTGATAAAACTGCATGTATCTGAATAAGGATTGGGGATGGAGGTGGGGTCCAATTCTTGGACATTTTTGCCTGCCCTTCTGGTAGACCTCAATATGGCAAAGACCCCTACGTGCTCGCATCTAAATTGTTAAGAGGACCGAGCAAATCATGGTGTGCGACCACCAGGCTTTGTCAGACGCCATCAGTAGCTCAGTATTGGAAGCTAATGGGATGGATGCCTGGATACCTGTGTCAGCGTGTTCTCCTTCACCATGTTTACGCTGTTATTACAAATGGGTCTCTGAAGAACCTTGGCATTTTGTCTCGCCTTTTTCTATTGGGGAACCCATTAAATTGTTCATATAAGGACCCGATGTAATACATCAGTGTTATAAATCAACGGCCTTTTTCAAGTTAGAGATGTCTTGAGAAGTAAAACAAAAAGGAAATATGCGTTCGGGTTCGCGCAGGAACCTCCGAGGGCATGTTACTGAAATATGGAGTGAGGAAGTACTTAGGCTTAGGCGAGGCTCACTCAATTAATTAATAATTGCATGTTCATTGTTGTAATCCCTTCCCGTGTGCCATGGAGAATTATTTTCCTTCCCTGACAGGCCCTATTCTGGGTAAACTCCTGTTCCGCATTCTGAGCCAAATCCCTCCTGCATAGTCTCTAATGTATACGTTCATGACTTGGCATTGCATAATGTGGATGCACACACCATAGCTCTCTTATGCATGTGTGGTGGTTGTTCATTTTCTTATCCCAAGAGCTTGATAGATAAAAGTAGTTTAAGTTTGCGGTTCCTACAATGAACGAATAGGATGCCATATTGACTGCCGAAACAGAATATTGTTACATAGGTTTTCAGCTAATTAATACAGTATAGATACTGGGTGTGTCATGGGTCATTATAAATGTGGATATATGCATGTATACTCGAAATGCAACTTACAGTTATATTTTGATATTGATTACATTTTTACCAGGGCAGTGTTGATTCTTGTCTGGGTGCCAGAGTAATTCTGTTCGCCGATTGGGATCCACTTAAAATACTTGGATTGAAAATTCACATACCTGGACTCCTATCAACTATGGACCTTATTTGGATGATGTTCAATCATACCGACAAATATGCTGTTAAGGGAAAATGAGGAAAGTTAATCAAGGTGGTTGATAAAACCTTAAATGACTCCCATGTTCTGATGATGAGTTTCATTGACTAATTCGCCCACCCAAACTTCAGACAATATTTAGATATTTATTCGACTAAATTGGCTTATCCCATGTGGAATTAGGCAATTTACCCGATGCAAGATCAGGCGCAGCCACAATTAATTCTCTTACAAATAGCCCCTGCTTCTGGCTGCCGTCAGATAAATGGATAAATGCACTCCGACCATTTGAACAAACCACAGACAGTCCCCCTTTTCGGCATGTTATGAAAAAACACAGGTTGGGAAAACTTCATCCACAAATTGGTCAATAACTGACAATGGATGTTTGCCAATCGCGGTTAGCGTGTTCTGTAATGTTCAATGTGTGCAGAAAGAATTCTGTCAGATTAATCTTTATAGATAACATTTATTTCAACATACTGAAATAGGTGTCACCACTAAATTTCATAATTTCTTTCTATTTCATTCGGTATGATTGATTGCCTGGAAAATACTTACTTTCTGTTACTGAAAATGTGATACGAACTCACTTTTCGTATTTTCTATGTTTTTTCTTTCTCTGAAAAGCGTTCTAACGTAACGCATACTAATTGAAGCTGACCATAAACCCTGAAGCTAGCTACCTATCTACCCTAAATCGCCTAGCTCTTGTCCATTGTCCCCCAATAATTTAGAGGACGCGTAGGACAAGCCTTGTATAAGGAGGTAGATAATTGAATCATGGACGATAATCCATTGACCCTAAATAAGAAGCTGCGGCGTCCTATCTCAGTTGGGGGTACAGTGCCGTCTGGTTCAATCAATAAATCGGCAGATATCAAACAAGCATTGCCCGCCATTGGAGATGGGCTTGTCGAAATGTAGCATCGGGAGCTTGCAGTCTGTTGGAGATAAAGTGAGGACCAATCTGATTTAACAAGAAATCACCCTCGTAAACGGATACCCTTTGGGCAAGACGAGAAGGGAAGCGGGGAATAGTTTTTATTTCTACACGAAGGTAAATTGGATCATGATGGAGTTGAGGGAGGGGAATGGGCAAAGAGAAAATTGATGGTCGGCCGAGATATCAGGAGGTTGTCCCTAGTCAAAGGCATTTGTTTTGCCAAGTCTTTCTGCACAATACCAAGATATCATTCAGAGCCTTTGCTTTCCTCAAATCTTCGTCGTAATAACTGGGATAAAAGAAGTCATCTTCCTCGTAATAACTGGGATAAAGCAGTGAAATGAATTGTAAGGGCTGACGAGGCTATTATACAGTATCTACGCTCCAGCATGTTAGAATTTCTTTTAAAAGTTTTTAGAACACATTGGATTGCTGACAAAAAAGCTTTGTATCTCCGTGGGATAAACACCGTCGGTTTTGTAAAGAAACTGGTCTAACGGTGGATTAATTTAACGGTAGATTTTTTTTATTTTCTTTTAGATAATTTTTTTTGCGAAAACATTTTCAGGCGAACCTGATAATCTCATGTTACACATGTTCAAAATCGTTAAGTAAAATAGAACCATATAAGGTCAGACATTTAATAATTTAATCCTTTAAATTTTTATAGTACGAAAACTATATCAACTGCACTGTCCGAGATGTTTGTTTTTTCGTGGCCCACGAGCCGTTAGGCGATTGGCTTACGAAAAAAACAAAAACATCGAAGACAGTGTAATAGTGTCCCGAGTACCACATTTGAATTTAGGTTCTATATTTACTCCCACATTACTATGCTTACCTTATATGGCTATGTTTACTGGGGAGTCATACCACATGCGTGGAACTGTTGCAAATTACCACACTACTCCCGCCCGTACAAATAGCATGTGGTACATACATCAACGTGGAGTAAATAACTCTTCAACTTATAAATGGCTGCAACGACTGCCCCTAGCTTCCTGATATCAATAGATATCATAGTATGTGACTATATTCTGTTAGCTTGTTATCATTAGAATTTTAAAAATACAGGATTCCCAAGGAAACCGGGTGCCATCCAAGTGACTTATAAATGTCTTGGTATGAAGAGGATAAAATCTCTATACATAAACGTGACTCGATACTTGACTATAGTGTGATTGTAAATCACGTTTTATGAGAGCCCTTGCTTAATCAAGAACATATTAAGAATGTTAATAGCATAATTATCTTGCCACCCGTGTCACTCCTGTTTCCCTAGCGTCTGAAGGGATAGAGGTAATGCATCATTTCCTTCAGTGACATCCATATTTAATAACTTCCATCATTCAATGTCAGATAATCCGTCTTATACGCTACTCACCTAATATAAGGCATCACACCTCCCCTGGGAATAGGGTCTACCGCTAGACCAAATACCAATGTAAAATATGGGGTTGTACTACCCGCATTTGAGATTCCTTATTTATGAATCAATTTCTTTGTTTTTAAGTGTATTGTATTTTATTGCTGAGCATACCCATAGGATATATAATGTACATCCTAGATGGTGTTCCCCTGGAGAATCAAGAGGCACGGTGAATACAGATGTAGCTCACTGAGTGCACTATTGAGCATGAATAATATTTCATGGTACACATTGCCTGTGCTTTGGGATTCGTGCAGTACTTAAAGGTCACATGAAAGCAGGCTCTGAGTTCTGCCTAACTGCACAAATACAGCCCCATGTAAGGACGATTGTGACATCAGGAAATACCTTTGCGTGGAGATGAATACATTGTAACGCTGGCGAAGGCTCAATCAAATCCATTTGAATGTTCGAGGTTAACTGAAGATTGGGTATCGCTAGTTGAATAGAAGAACATTTATGGGTTTCGCTAGTTGAATAAAAAGAACATTTATGGGTATCGCTAGTTGAATAAAAAGAACATTTTGAGGGTTGAAGTTTGGTTGTTTCTAAGCTATGGCTTGGTGATATTGCAGATTGGATGTAATTATGTCTCGTCCCTCAAGATAGTGTTCGAGACCACGAGATGTACGCGCATGCGCGACACACATCAGTCCATTTAAATATGATGCTATGCAGAATTGATAAGCTGGGAGGGGTGTGTGTGTGGGGGGGGGGGCAGGGTCCCCGACCCCCCCCCCTCCATCAACAACGACATTAGTGCAAATATCCTTACGGTATTTGATTTGATAGTTGACTAATGACCAGTTCTGTGTACATGTATATGAATTAAAATGTTGCTCTATGTTTGACTAATGATTGTATTTGTTTTTTTACAGGTGAGTATCTTACCGCTTGGGTATTAGACCTCCGTGCTGAGTGGAAGGTAGGCTTTCCCGAGACAAAAGTCCTACCAACACTTCCCGCTTTAAATTTGGACCAATATAGTAACACAGTATTTAGACATTCATTTGTTTTTATAGACAGGTGGATTGGCTGTATCGGCTTGTTTATCCGAATTTTATTCGTTTCTCAATCGAGTACATTAAAAGATATTTTAGTGACATAAACATATGTCGGTGATCTGGCATACATTTAAATCAACCCCAGAATATGGCATAGATGACAGAACCGCACTAAGGAAGTATGTATGTTGCCCTCCGGGCTGTTGTACTATTATATTTGTTCCTGTAAAAAAGCAACAGTTATTCCATGTCCTTCCTCCAGGCATCCCCATATCATATACACGTTCTATGCATCTGCTCTGCTGAGGCAACCGAAAATACATGTAACAGCACCAACCCTCTTAGCACTGCTAAAACCCCATGTTATTAGTTGCCTGTCCTTTAGGGGACCCGAAGGACACAATTGACTCATACTATATTGGTTTGTTCATATATAGTTTGTCAAAGGATATATGATTTGGCCCTAGGCTTACCATCTCTATGCATGCAAAATAAGGCTCCATCTTGTACAGCAAAGAAGCGTGAGCAAATCTTCTAAAAGGAGTAAGGATAGAATATGAATATTTGTTGATTCGTTTAGTGGATAAGAAGGGTAGGCAAGTAGAATTTCTATTGCTCTGTGCAATAAAAGCCTCCGATGCACTTTGGCGATCTCATAGAACTTAGTCCTTTCTGTCCAATTCCTGATCAGCTTCATAGCAGAGAACAATACTACTCTGACCAAAAACAGGGGCAGAAATACAAATATGGTAAAACAACCCCTTCCTTGGTGTTGTTAGGATTATTAATTAGCCAGCAACTAATTACCCTGTGTAGGGACTGGAAATTGTGTCATAATTGCCTCTACGTGGTCAGGTAATCGATCCAAGGATAGATGCGGGCCAGCGGTCTGAGTGGAGGGTTCTGTAGAAATTATTAATCTGGGGATGAGGGTTTTTGGTATCGTACCGGCCCATTTAGTAAATGTACTCACCAGCAAATAGAGTGGCCGTAAGCAAAATGAACATTATACATAGGCGTGGTGCAATGGTTAATTGTTGGCTTCGTAATGAGGGGAGGGTAGGGCTAGTAATTCTAGGTATAAATCCCATAGTTGCTGTCCCAAAGCGTCATTTGAAAAATTCCTAAGTAATTTAATAACCCACGCTCAGGAGTGGAAGTATTTTTCCAAGAATATGTTATAGTAGTCACGAGTATACATCCAACGGTTGTAATGAGTACTTAATGTATGGTTTTATAGCATGTCCTTATCAATCCAGAATGTGCTATCTGGTCAAGTATGCTTTCTATAGTCAACCACTAGCATTGCTGGGGAATAATTGTCTTTTCAACCTTAAGCTGAGAATAGCGTTCCTTGAATATGTAAGCTTATGGAAAATCAAATCAAATTCTACCTTCCCGTCCCATGATGGGCAATTAAGTAAGACATACACAGTCAATTACTAAATAAGAGAGTGAGACATAAAGCCATGTATGTATGACTAAATGAGTAGAATATCAGTTACTATCCCAGTTTCCATACTTCTATATGCCTCCTGTACTGGCTCTTGTCATGCCTGTGTATACATGAAGCCGGTTTCCGAGCCTGAGCACCAGGCCCTTGAACACCATTAAACAACCCTTTTAATGGTGTTCTCGCCACCCGGGACTAGCCATTTATGGAAACTCCTCTCCAATGCTATATACCCTAGTCAACAATCAATAAGGAGAAAAGTAATATTTTCGTGGTAACGACAATTTATTGCTACAAATCCCTCCAGACCTAAGTGTCTGGTTTTTGAGATTTGTTTTTGCAGTTTGGATCTTTTTAACGCCTCGGTAGGGAAGGGCTATCTGGAAAATTGAATTTGTAATTGAAAGGGTGCCTGCAGAATCTATCTTGGCCGGGAATTCTTTTGCCAGTGGCCCTCTTGTGGGGTGGGGTTGGTCGTAAAGCAGTTGGGTGTAATGGAGGTTGAAGTGCAACCGTTAAAACTCTATTTAGTTTTGGATTTAAAATATTGTTTTCTGTCAGTCTTCGTCCCACGGGAAAGTGATATAATGATTGTGAAGTGAGCCTGGGAACTAGTGATATGATTATTTATTGGCTGGCACTGGCTGATGAAATAGAAATTGATCATTTCCCCGGGCTGGCGCTTGTATATATACTTGATCCTGAAAGCTTTTAGCCATCGGAATTTGTTTCGATTATCCATTCGATTTTTAATGGGGCTTATTATTTTCATGAATCATTTAGCTTCTAATTTGGGTAAATTCCGAAGTTATGGTGGTTAATAAATATATTTATGGTGGGAAAATAAACATCCCACGCTCAGATTTTTGCAATACTATCACAGTTAGTGTGCGTTTAAGCCTCATCGACTCCTTTTCGTGGTAGGCAAGGAAAAATCGTAGTTGGGGAAAGGCAACTATTTGTAAACATTGGTTTATATCCCAGAAGGAAGAAAAAAGGAAATTGAATTGACCCAATCCATCACTCTAGTTCTACAAATCTCCACACCTCTTGCACCGCTGACACAATGGGTCTTACAAATTGTAAATTGAGTGTGGGTATCACTCTACAGCTGGTAGTAACCCTCCACCACCCATGTAGTGCCAGAGAAAGAGGGCATTGGTATCAATACACATCTGGTATGGAGGCGAGGAGATGCATTGTGCCTCCGGCTGCAATGTTGCGATGGGGTGGCTCAGTTGCCTAGTGGCATGGTTTACTGACTGCTGAGAACAGCTCGCATTAGACCCCAATCACACTGAGAACCAGCAGGGAGTGAGTCCAGGCCACCCATCACACCTCAAGCACAGAAAGGGATCAGGCAGAGGGCAGTGGCTGAAGGCTTTTATATTTTACCTATTCATAGTGGCCTCCAGGCCTCAAGCTGATACGCACTTCTCCCACCCTCCTCCTCACCTCTTAATCCTTGTTATGGCTGGAGGGTGTCACAGCCCTTGCCACTCGCTCCTCCTGGTCAACCCACCTTCGCTATTCAGTCCCTATTTCCCCCGGCTGACCCCCTTCATTACCCTCAATCCCCCTGCCACCATCTCTTCTTCATGTCCCCCATCTTCATCCTTATATCTCCGTGTTATGTTACTTTCTTTCTTTTTTTATAGTTTTTTATGTACAATTTAATATATGATACCAGAATATATTCAAAAATAGAAAGTACGATGTATAGATATGTAATGCAATTTCCTGAGGTCAATAAATCAAGGGACTTAGGGTCATTGGAACTAATATTCCTGAGAATGTCGCTCACACAATTTATCTTGGAGATCTTGGAACTTCTATGCCTCTATTATCTTTCTAATATTTAAATTCTGTCATAGTGTATTGTTAATCTCATGTTTATATCAGTTTGAAATATTGTTTGAAATTCGAATGTTCTTGTTTGAAATTCGAAGATTCAAGTGTATTTCTGTATCAGCAAAATAATATAAAATTGCCTTTCCTCTATGGGTCAGATTTTCAGAAAATTCACAATCGATGGTTCTACACATCTATCAAATTCTGCTAAATTAGAGTGTAAATTGATAAATACTAGGTATATCTGAGTGTATTCTGTATTGTATTCATTCAATAAATCTGTCTGGTTATGTTGAACTGTATTTTGAACCTGATTTTCGTCTTAAATGTGGGTTATTTGAATAGATTGATGAAGGCCAATTGTACATTTCCTATACTACTAGTTTTACTGACTTATACGATGTACGTATCCTACATTCTAATCCGTGGCTTATGCGATTCGAACTTAACCATTACCCGATGTCTTCTGTACCAGACGCAGGCCAATTTATGGAACGTAGTATACTTTCCCAGAGATTGACAGAAGCTATTTGGGAATGCGCCACTTCCCCACCCTTGGGCACACACATAGATATATCTACACTTGCTACATATGTGGTCTTCCTGAGGTAGGATTACTTCGTAAGTGGCTCATGAGCTGTCAAGGGAGCCACAAATGGTGATCTTACTAGTGGGGAAAATATCTCCACCTTCTATCTTGGCTCTTCATATATAGTCCGATTTGAAAGGGTAAAGTGATAAGTATAGTCCAAATGCTTTTTTGGTATGGTTTAATAAAAACAAAGAGGTTTAATAAAAACAAAGACATTACAGTAACTCCAAAACATGGTGTGTGTGTACAAATCAATACTAGACCCATTTGATTCCTATTACCGTATGTAATGTTCTTTCTTGGATGTAAGATTCTGAGTTGAATAATGGCAGGATTATGTAGCATGATGCGTTTATTTCCCTGCCTTTTGGTACGACAACCTGTACCCTTTAGGTACAATGAAGTATAAGCCATGTTAATAACGTTATTGTCTATGCTGATATAACATTATACAGTTCTTCATCACTGTACATCTCAGCCATACTTAGAATACTACCCGACCTTAGCAATCATTATCCATAACCCTTTGTCCCCAACACACTCCTGAAGCATAAAACTACGTTCCAACCTAAGGGCATCAGTCCTGTCGACATGCTATTGCGAATCCCATTCCAAATAAATATTTTTCATCCATTGCACATATTCATTCTCTCGGTACTTTAGCGCTGACGACTGTCGTGCATTTCAGTGGCTTCAGTGGCTTCTGTTGATTTATAATGAAGGCAAATATATCTTAGATATGGGCATTGCCACTGTCATATATACATATCGTGTTCCCTTTTAATGAAATACCGTTATATTATTGATATGCTCTTAAAAGCTCAACGGATTTATACCCTAGGTTTCCCTTCTGCCAACACTTAACCCTTCTATTCTATTCGTGCAATCACAGCTATTGTCTTACGAATATCCGGCTCTTAACATTAGTCCATTTATTGTTCGTGCACTAGCATCTTGGGTGACTGTAAGACTGTAATGACAGGAGGGAAGGCTAATATATCCTCACCCCCTCCCTGGGACATAACTACCTCCGTCTGCACTATTTCCTCCTGGGGTGTGCCTATTATAGTCCCAGTAATTGATTTAGTAAGCATGGAATGAGCGATATTAGAGCATGGCAACAGTTATTACTCTGGCTAAATGTCAGAGTTGGTAATGACGTGGCTGTCAGCCCAAACTACCTGCCACCGGGGAACAATTCAGTGAAGTGACTGCCTCTGACACGAGGGAGAAGGACAGAGCTTATGTTGTACTGGCAGAGATTTATGGAAACGTACGTCTTACAACTCGCATTATAATATATGGACTTTTTTGAAAAAGAAATATCTTATGATTAAAAAGCCCGATAGGTTGCGCCCAAATGTCCGAACAACTGAAGTAGTGGTATGGTCTTCATTGTAAAACCCCTGGGAAGTAGGAAAAGGAAATGGATGGATCTTTGAGAGTTAATACTCGAAGCCAGTCAACCAGCCATTTTGAATATGATATAGTTGGAAGATGTGACTCACCATGTGAGGTACATACCACACTTGTGTTATTGCTTGAAGCTTGATAAATACAATATTATTTTTATCACCTAAACCGGCTTCATAGCGTGTACGAGTATAATATTTAACATGAACGTAAAGTTACCCTGGTATATTAGTTGTAGAATTTGATGAAATGATGAAATGGTCCTGGGTAAGACCATAAAGTGCCTTGCTGTCTCTTTTTCTCTGTTTCTCTCTCCCTTCTTTTCTATCTCTTTTCCTGGGTATGATCATAAACTGCCTCCCTCTCAGCTCCCCCGCCCTTGATATAACCATATTAAATGTGTTGATAAGGGCGTAAAGCAACCAATGTCACTCACTCACGATGAAATGATGCTCTCTGACATCATTTTAAAACTTCACATAGTGAGTTTTTCATGTTTTTACCGGAATAGTTTGTTTTCTAATGCCTGACAACTATGTCTACATCAAGTGAGAGCTGGTTCTTCAGATGAATCATCGACTGCACTGGTTGCCAGACCAGAGTATGAACGAGTAGGGAGGGGGCGTCAGGAAAGAGCCAACATATACCTATTGTTTGACATTTCTGAAAGGGATCTTAGCAATTGTTCGCCTATTGAGAGTCTATCCCCATTCCTTTGTAGGGGACCCTCAGTTATCCTTCCCATCTGACATAGAATATCCATCTTAAATCCATTAGGTTTAAGTGGTATCTGCCTTCGCCTTTAAGTCGGCCATAAAGATTGATTATTTGAGATGAGCTATGGTGGTGACTAGGAAGGATTTAAGGGGGTTTAGTTCGTATAGTCGGCAGCACAGCCTTATCTGTTCCGTCCCTGAGCCTGCAAGTGTATACAAGACAAGACTGGATTTTAGTCATAGATATAGCCTTAACTAAGTAAAGGGCATGGACTATTTATATATAGGATCTTTCTTATGACTTGTAGGATAAATGATATTGATGATTACAAGTGGTGGGTGGTGCATGGCAATTTAACGTATTTATTTCTAAGGAATAGTATTCCTATTTGTTAAATGGTTTAGACTCTGACTTCTTCCTTTTTGTTTGGCATTGCTATGAGGCTGTATCATCATCGGTATGCTCTCCGTACGTCCTTGTACTGCTTGTAATAGGATGATTAATCACAACACAAGTCCCATAGTAGAGGATTTGCATGGGCACCCTTTTGAAGAGTAAAATATTGGGTGTTATATATGTGTGTGTGGTGTAAGCCAGAAAAGCCTGCTGTATATCACGTCTTAAAGGGAGAAAAAAAGCTATATTACAATGTGTTGAAATATAAATCACCTTAATTGAACCATTCCTGTAGAGTAATATAATTTGGGAGAATGCTTGTCCCCTTCATGTGTGTCTAGCAGGGTCCACGAATGCTATATTATATACTGTCTATCACCAGTATTTGTTTTTGTGCTTCTTTCGAGTTGAATAAAATCACAATTCATTTATATGAATTAGATATGATAAAACAATTCTTCCACTCAGAGACCGTTGGGATTTCAGAATGCTTTCGACTGGTTTATACCACATGTGTATAGTTCAGCTTGCTACTGCTCTATCTCTCTTATGTCAACGATGCATTGGCATTATTTGCCGTAACCACAATGTTCTGCGGTGTGTGCAAAGCTCCTATTGCGTGTCCATGCTCTGTATTCTCACAATGCTTATAAGTAATAATCGGCTGAGCATCTCCCTATCCCCTGTCTATTGATGTATAAAATGTCTTCTACGCAAGATATTGTATAAATCAATTTCCGTCGGCTAAAGCTTATGTTTTAAGTGTCTGGCCCCTTCTTTATGGGATCCACCCATAGCTATGAGGTCAGACACACCTGCTCATTCTATCTATCACCAGCAAGTGTCTTATACTCTCTATGTAAACATATATGTATACCCACCTCTTTTTCATGGGTAGTAATGCCATGGCATTTATTTTGTATACAAGGTATATGCAGGGGAACAACACCGTGTATATATATACTGTATATATATGAAAGATGAAATTTAGCATCATTATGGGGCGACTCCACTAGAGAGAAAAACGGCGCCGACAAATTTTGTTGTTGCCCACTAATTTGTTGCAACAAATATCCATACAGAAACAACAGTTCCCAGAGGATGTGGCAACACATTTGACACTCCCCCATTAGCTAAGAACATGTAGAGAATGCTCATATTTTAAAGGTTGGACACGCTCAGTAAACCTTGAACCGTGTCCGATAAAATGGAACATCTATATAAAAACAGATAGACTCGAAACAGATATCCCCCAACTGTTGCATTGTTGCAATATATATCATTAGTAAACCTTCAAACTCATGCGGGTTTTAGCACCCGTGGATTGTACATAGCAATTTATAGCGTACCTAGTTCAATTAAATTGTCGTCCCCCATCTGTAACATTTGGGGCATCCACCGCATTTTAAATGACAGTGTTTTGAGCAATACCGACTGTACATGACTTGAGAAGTATCATCCAAATTCTACTGCATCAAGTCGAGGATAAATGTCCTTTGTCAACTACTAAATGACTGCGCCTGAAACCTTCTGGGCCTCTAGTTGTTCTTGCCATTTGCCTGGCTTAACACCTTATATTTACCTGTTAAATAAGAGTATTAAACCCTGCCCACGCACAGCCGATTTGCCTCCCGATTTGGGTCTCCCGATGAATTCTAGGATTTCATTTCCAATCCAGGTTTATGCTATTTCAAAAACATAAACCAGGATTTGAAATGAAATCATAGGACTCATCGAGAGACCCAAATCGGGGGGCAATCGGGAGCCAAATCGGCTGTGTTTGTGCAGGGTTTTATTCTTATTTCTCATCTCAATGATTCCAGTAGATTATTATATATTTAAAGCAGAGGCAATCAACGCCGACAACTCTCCATCCTAACCCAATCTGAGTGGCAAGCAGATAACCAAGTCACATCTACCACTTTTCATTTATTTACATACCTTATATGACCGTATTTATTCATATGAATTATATATTTGTACATCTGATCTATAATGAATAAATCTGTAAATGTTTTATGTTTACTGGGGCACGTGAATATCACCGTAAAGGGGACTTGGTTTACCCAGTCAACATACAATCTTTAAAAATAATATATGTGCTACCATTTTGACATTTTTCTGGGTGTTTGTAAACATCCTTTGGCTATGAGAGTATATCCAAGAGTGGAACAAGGAAGTAAGAGCTTAGTGAATGTACCTCATATAGGAGCAAGCACCTGTCTTATTCTGGGAATATAGATGGAGCTGGGCCAATGGGGACTTCATGTATATTTCATGTTCATTTCCATGAAGGCTCTCACCATGGCTGCCTTAAGATAGCGAGACCCTCCAGGAGCTAATTGACTCTTTGCTACTTGTTTATAGCGGGTATATGGGCAGTGCACCAACTTGACTCACGTTGTGTCATTGATGTCGGATAGCCATGTGTTGTCTTAGCCTCCGGAAAAAGCTGTATTTTTCGTTCATCCGTTCATCATTGTGTTATGCTTCTTATCGTATCACTCACTCACTCACTCACTCACTCACTTAATCAATCAATCAAAGTTCGCCTTACTTGAGAACAGTATCTCCTCCCTTAATTGTGTAATTTACTTCGCATATTTCACAAGAAAAACTATTTTGATGGTTACGTTTACCATAATCATTTCCGTTGAACATTTGAAAGCTATACTATAACAGTTGTTTCATATGTTGGATGTCCGCTGGAAGATATAATAACTGGAATGACGAGAAACACAGAGGGTTGGCCTGAACCACCAATGACATGGAGGTTTATTATACCATAATACAATACAATAGAGTAAAGAAAAAATCGTGTGCGTGTGGAGCGGTCGGGTAACGGACTTGGAGTGTTTATGTTATGGGAGAATGGAAGGGAGGCGTGTATTGTGACGTAGGGCGTCACCATGGAGGGGGGCGTGGCGTAGCAGCGTTGCCAGGCTCCCATCCCAATATGGGCGGTGACGTCTCACCTTCACATACTGGTAATAGAATGGATTAAACGCCAATAAATATCATTAGAAACATGCCTGAAAATCAAATTAACATATTCAAGGCCATGTCATGAAATATCCTTTCCTAATGAATGAATGAATGAATGAATGAATGAATGAATGAATGAATGAATGAAAGCCTAGTCATGAGCTTAATAAAAGTGATACAATTTCTAGGTATAACTTTTCATGTCTCCCACAGAGATTTCGAGTCTTATCTGTTAAATTCCATCTAATAACCCCTCTATAAATCCCCCTACCTCTTACCGATATAGATATCCACGTTCCCCCTGTACCCCTGGCTCTTCATCTTTTCCATGATTAAACAACTTCGCATTGCCATCGCGGCAGACCCTAGAAAGAACGTTACAAATTGGCTCCAATTTAAGAGGACCAGATCGATTTCATTTCCAATTTGTGGCCAATTTTCCAAGCGCATTCGCAAGCTGAGCTGATTGGTAGCCAATAGAAATGTCTGAGCCCAGTCGCCCCTGCTTAACATGTTCTGCTGGTATTTCGTCTTGTTTTACCAGTGGTTCTTTCCATGAGACGTTTGAATTCTTGAACAGCCGGAGACACCTCCATTCAATTTGATTCATGATCATAGTGCTGATAATGTTGTCATTTGTATTAATTGGCCTGTAAATCTTGCCTGACGAGTGTTAGAGGAAATTCTACTCTGACGTGCTTGAGGCAAATATTAAAAGGTTCATATTATGCTTGCTAATACTATTGATTCGTATAGCAGCCTTGAAGTAATTATACAGGTCGTTTAAACTTATTCCAAGTTAGTTGAACACACCTGAGCAACTTTGCTAGAAGGTTTTTATTTGGACCGGTTCCCTATTTCAAAAATAGTATAATATTGTCCTGTATTTATACCGATGGATATTTTGCACTAATATTCAAGGCACTGGTCGGGCATGTAAACTCTCACATGCGGTAACTATTGTTCATTAGCCCCCATATAAGGGGCTGTTGCACCATTGTTTAATTAGTTACCCTGCCGTATATCATCTCGGTTACACCATACTATACCTGTACCAGGAATAAACATCTTTCTACAAGTCTGCTTACATATGCAAAAAAAAGTCTGCTTACATCGTTTACCTTTTGTGTCACACCACTTGTAACATGATATCACTGTCACGTCATTGCCAATCTTTTTTTATTGCATTTCAGGCCATTTGCATTTAAATGTTAGGAAAGACGCATATCGACCGAGCCAACATTTTCATGCGTTGCCTCACAATCATAATAATCAGAAACCGATTAACATTTCAGACTTTAACCTCGCTAAGTACAACACTAATTCTTTCAACTAAATTAGCTACGTCGTCATATTGGCTCTGCATCAAAGTCCATTTACTATCCAATATAATGATGTTTACAGGCAATGCTATGGGGTCAGATTTTCAGATAATGTACAATTGGTAGCTGTACACATTTAGTAAATTCTGCTACAAAAGGCTGCAATATGGGCAATTCTAGGTAAGTTCGAGTATAGTCAGCATTCCATTGATTCAAGGAGTCTCGTTTGGTTAGGTTGAATTGTGTTTTGAACTTTATTTTCGTCTGAGATTTGGGTTATTTGAGAGGATTGGTGAAGGTGAATTGTGCATTTTCTGAAGATCTGACCCATATAAAGCCAGTAAAGATAAAACATGTGCTTCATGGTAGATACAAATATGACACTTTGTTGTGGATATTGTCTTGTTTCTGAAATTATTTGTCTCTTCAAGCATTCTCGTTAGAACTCATTTGATTCCACTTAATAATTACCAGGCGGCTATCCCCCATTCACAACACAATTTTCATTCTTACCCGATTTGACTGTCATCCCGACTGTAACATGTTTATTTGTTCGTAGCAAGACGACATAATAGCCGTCCGACGTTGTCACAAGTGGTCATAAATAACATATCACACACACAACGCTGGCTGTTTTTAGATCATTCCCTTGATATGATTTTTTACCTCCAGCATCCATAGATAAAATGTGGTAGCGAGCAAGCAGACGTACTTAGCGTTCCTTTCTAAACATCCTCTAACGACATTACATCCTTACCATTGTTATCCGCCACTAAAAACATACCAGCTGCGAAGATGGGATTACTTCTTAATTGCTGCCAACGATTAGATATAAATGTTTTTGTAGCTGAAGAGAATTGTATTTGGAGAGCGGTTAGCTGTACACATTTGGACAAAGAGACAATCACTTGTGTGTGTGGTTGAAATATAAAGGGTGGTCTCCACTGGCTGCGGTAAGCTCTGCGGTAAGCCTTGCAATGGTTTGTGCTGGCTCTGTAGGTAGAAAGGAATGACGAGGTCCTATCCGCAGGGTTCACTGGTCATGTAGGCAACTCCTCGCCAATCCTCACCATCGCAAGGCTTACCGCAGAGCTTACCGCAGCCAGTGGAGACCACCCTTAAAGATTCTAATTCATCAGTCATAAAATCACATAGGATGATTCGATGCATCTAATTGTTTCTGTACATGTTGTGTTCAATGGTTACAATGGAAATTATCTTAAGTGTGGTACTGCCTTTATCCCAGTGGTGAGGAAATTGGAAGTTTTCCGGTCGCGTCTTGAGGGCATGACACAAAGAAGCTTTTAGCACTTCAATTTATATTGTTTTCGAAAGGTCTTGTCCAAGTAGCACATCACTATCAAACGGTCCCTGATGCTGACAAGAAATACATCTCTGACCAAACTTAATGCTAATGTCACTTCTTATCAGTCCTTTTCAATGATCTACTTCTAGAAAGATTGCTAAAGATTTGCCCTGATTTCTCCTATCGGAAATGATGCTCTGGTAAATACTGGTTTCCACCAAGTAAACCAAGCTATCCCACACTCCCATTGTGTCAGCTCTGCCTTTATTTAAAGCGATAAGTTCATAGCCATAGGGTTTTTAAAGTAGCATATTAATCATTTGTGGGATTTTTGTATCGATTTCTTTTCTCATTTATGGGCGCGGCCGTATACTGTTATACCCTAAAAGTGTTGTCGTGTATCCAATACCTTTTGACGGCTACAAAGAAAAGGATGTTTTAATAAAATTGACATTGTCTCTTGGTGCTATATGGGTCAGATTTTCAGAAAATGTACAATTCGCGTTCACCAATCCTTTCAAATAAGACAAAAATTAGCTTTAAAATGCAGTTTAACATAACAGAATTGATACTTTTATTCAATGCGATACCAAATATACTCAGATATATCTAGTATTGACCATTTTTCAGTCTAATTTAGGAGAATTTACTAAATGTGAACAGCTGCCAATTGTACATTTTCTGAAAATCTGACCCATATATTATAATCACTATCAGTCATGGACATAAAACACCCATTTGCATGCTTCAAGGTAGGATATATAGCCAGGTAAAAAATGTAATGGTAGTTGGAAATAGCTTACCTGTGACTACTATACCTCACAATTTACGTGGTGTTAGGCACAACGATAAGCACTCAGTACAGTTATTGATAGCAACTCTTCCGGTCACTATTCTATGCTGTCTCACTTTGTCAATAAGGACTAACATATGATACGCAACCCGCTGATGAATGAGATGGAGTAACTGTTGTACAACTACTACCATTACAGCTGCTAGAATATTACTTGGCCAGGGGCTTCAATAGGAGAAGCTATATTTCTATAAGCGACATCCTTCCTCATATATATTAAGCCCGGTATATCTAGATTACGGTAGTAAAATATCATAATTTTCCTCCTTTTTCCATGTATCAACTTTTGAAGCCTAATATATCATCTGTGGATATTTGAATATATTTAAGACTATTGGTTTGTATATGGGATTCCGGTTAGATATGTCAAGGCACTTGCCTTGCTAAAGTTACACCTCCTTCCTTTATCAATATCTTCTATTGAGCTTTCTCCTCGGTGGGATCTATAGAAAAGGACTTTATGTGAATTGAGACGTGGCAAGTGTTGTACGATATGAAGTTATTCGTACCAATTGCTCATACACAGTTATGCCTTTACGCATGCTCAATATTTCTAATGCTTTGGTCTTTTTGTCTAGAAAGCCTCCAACCCCGTCTATATAGTCAACAGTCCCTTGGCGCTTGTTTCAACACTTTTAGTATAGCTGTCTGCATTGTCTGGCACATGTTGTGCCTTTGAAATAATAATGGAGCCTCAGGGACATTTCCCCTGCCTACAAAGGTGATTTTTGTTTTATTACGCAAAATACGTTGCATAAAGAGTACCGGCGCACTTTGGAGTTATTGCAAACAATATGGTTTGATCGAACTGTTTCCTCTTAGCTTATTTTACTCCATGCAACATCTATGAAGTTGGTCATTGATTTTTGGCGTGTACAGCAGAAGGACTAACGGGGGTATCTAGGAGATGAATTGATGTTCTGTCCCCATGAGTATTATGTATTCATCCGTGTTGTATCCCCATCATGAAATCAATCCCCCCTGTCTTCTCTCCTTCTTCTCTCCTCCTTATTGCGAATGGAATTGCCCGGGGGATTCAGTGATAGGTGTTTGAAGAATTGAGATGGAGAGAAAAATGCACCAAGCTGTATGATTTGTGGCTTTACCTGTGCTTTGTCTCCATCCTTTTAGAATGACCCTGTCACACTTTCTTCGCTCATGTTGTTGTCAGGGTCATTGTCATAACAATGTTAAACATCTGCCCCTATAGTAATACAATATTGATTAATAACATGCCCTGGGTGATCAAACTCCTTCACGCCTTGTATATTATTTGCCGCATCTTGTGCTTCTCTTTCCTTGAGATTTACATTGCATTTGGTATTATAACGACATGATTCCAGACTCTTGGTCCTCGTTTTTCACAGTGCTGCTCTTTCTGGACATGCACTCGAGGCATTCTAGTCTAAACACATGTCTTGAAACTATTGACCAGGCAGAGGCCGACCAAAGATCACGTCAATGATAAGGTCGTTGAATTATCAATGGATATCATTTATGAGTCTCATGTGTATATCAGATCCGCATTAATTTTGATCACGAAAGTTATTGCAATGTGGCTCTTGACGGTTCTTGTAGAGATCAGGGGTCAGCCTCGTAAAGAATTCTTTGTGAGACTCGCCCTGTGTCTAAATGTAAGACGACCAGTCCATAGGTCAGATTTTCAGAAAATGTACAATTCACCTTCACCAATCCTCTCAAATAACCCACATTTCAGACGAAAATAAAGTTCAAAATGCAGTTCAACCTATCCAAACAGATTGCTAGTATCAATGCAATGCCAAATATACTCAAATTTACCCAGTATTGACCAAATTGCAGCCTAATTTAGCAGAATTTGCTAAATATGTACAGCTCCCAATTGTACATTTTCTGAAAATCTGACCCCCATGTACTTTGCTTGCACTAGCCCAGCTGATATTGCTGTATGAAAACATGCATCACATCTGTCTAACTGCAAAGTATACCTTTTAACAGGAAAAGTATCTAACTCATGCTTTATGATAGTCATTTGATATCCTAGAAATGTACTTCTAGTCTAGCCTAGTGCATGTTTGACCCAGACTCAGGACTTTTATGTTGTCGATACATCATATCCATAATCAAATAAAGTTAATGTTTCGGAGGCAAGAGAACCAGCCTCCTTGAGAGCCATTTAGTATAATCATGTTAGGTTGTCCTATAGTATTTTATAACAGAAAATTCTCCTGTCCTTGTTGCCTTGTCTTGCCTATCTGCAATTGGGAGGCAGAGTTTAGAAGCATAACACAAGAACCTTTTGTGTTTTCTTTGGCTTGCCCTGACTAATAATCTGGCGTGTGCTATGCCTTTACATGTGCCTCCTTTCTCTTTCCTTGCAGTTTCCTTCATAAGTAAACGGGGCCTGGCGTTCTCCAGCGGTATTCCTTCGTTGTGATGATGTTCTATCTTGGTTATGAAAAGATATTGAGAGATGTGTTCTATATCACTACCAGTCCTGGGTTTACTTTAGATATACATGTAAAGGCTGTTTGGCATTTTACTTATAGAAGGTGAAATGTGGAAACTGGGCACGCTGGATTTTACATTACCCCATTAACAGATTCTGGTATGATGGTATCTGTCCTTTAAACTGCCTTCTTTATCATTGCCTTCCCTTCCTGATGACAGATGAGCTTAGTTTAGATTAGCTTTGCATTCACTGTATCAAACAATTATTTCGCCATAAGGCCTGAGACGCATCCAACTCTTCCATCACGTAATCCAATGACACTATAGGTCAAGCCCCCCTGAAACCCGGCTCCAAACCTTGTAAATGGACACCAAGGGACTGCAGATATACATGTTTGAGACATCTGGCAGTGGCTGTCTATATGTTCGCTTAATAGTCGAATATATTTTACTTATCTAATGTAAAATATAATATAAATGATAGATAAATATTTATTCATCAAGGTCTGTGTGACGGAATTACTAGGCGAATTATTGGAATGTTTCTCTGTAAGAAAAACAAGTGTCAATTCTGATCTTTGTTCAAGCCTAAATGGCAAAACTTCTTGTGTCGTTCGGGATACAGATAGATACACCCAACATCAGGGCATTGCCCGGTGTTCCGTCTTCCCAGACGTTCTGTACCCATAGTTACGCCACTTTATGTTATTTAGGTGATTGAAGAGGATAGGAATGTAAGCAAGGGTGATGTACCATCGCCATTGGGGGATTCCCTAATGGGAACCTTTCCAACAAATGCTTGCCTCTGCAATTGAAAAGGAAACGATCGTTATTAACCTTTGTAAAGTTTCTATGAGTAAATTCTTGGCGACTTCATTGTTTATGTGTTGCTTTGTAGTATCTAGCCTTCACCCATCTCAATTCGTGAAGGTTTAGGAATTTAATACCGTTGGAAGTCAATGATCTTAAAATCCTTTGGAATAGAATACTGGGGAAGTGCATTCGTTTCTTTAAACTTTCTTTGCGCTATAAGACATATCTAATTCAGAGATATTACATTATAAAAGGTGCTCATACTGCCTTTTAGGATGATTAAAATGAGTACATACTCTTCATCTCTATCTGTACCTTCTGATCACGGTTACTTTCCCATACGCACGCTTCGTTTCCCTTTCTCGATGTCTATGCTTTATAATGACTCAAATTAAGTCATTAAGGCCCATAGGCATTGAAACAAGGTTGCGACTGCAATACGAATATAAGATGAAAAATTACTGCCTTAGTTCTGCACATAGAGGCACCGACTGCCTAGATGCAGAAATCTATTTATTTTCAGTACATTCACTATACCAGGTCAGGGTGAATGTGGAATAGAAAAATGCAGGCGCAGATGTATGAAGGACATAAAAGGCTTTTGCCTACATAAAAGTAGAGGAAGGCTATTGTGAAAAATGCTTTATAATGATGTTTGATGTTAAGTTATGGCATCAGCCCGGCCTTTATGCGAGGGGAAATATGGAGATGTCAATCGCGCGGTATATTGTTTTCTGTTCGAGTTCTTTTTTATATTGTGCGAGCCACCATTGTTTTGTATGCAACTGGTATTTGTGCCTCTGTATATATTCGCCCTCTCTTTGAATTTTATTTGCATATAAGGGCTTCACCGACGGTGTAAAGGGGCTTCTGACTGGGACCATTATCATTTGCGTTGTGTTATTTTGTCCTCCCCTGGGAGATTTATATTTCTTGGCGAATCTACAAGGGAAATGCATCAGTGCGTGCTGGATGCAAAATAATAAGGGATTAAATGCAGATGGTCTGAAATTAAAAAGGAAACTGAATAAACATAATTGTTGTTTCTTTCATCCGATAGGTATATAAATCTATTTGTTTACTTCTTTATTTACAAAGAATCAGATTTCTCGTGATTCGACCTGACGAAGTTAACCATTTACGTATACTACTTACGGCGATATTTGTATTGTTATACGATTTGGGTCTATTACTTAATCCGTATGATATATTTGACAACCTATGTCATGGTATCTGCTCTTTTTCCTCTTACTCAAGAGTGAAATAATTATCATTTCGACTAAATTAATCTCATTCCTTCACTTCCTTGGGTTAAATATGGCCCGACAATATAAACCATTTGCTTATACTACTCACAGGAGATGTGTATTCCTATACATGAACGATTTTACGTCTATTGTGTTTTACTTTCCAATGACACTCTATGTCTGGTATCCGCTATTTTTTCTCTGTCCCAAGAAAGAAATAGTTGTCGTTTCAACTATATATAGTCCTATTTCTTCACATCCTTGGCTTTAGAAAAAAATGCAGATTTCTTTGATATGGCCTGACAATGTAAACCATTTACTTATACTACTCACAGATGATGTATTCTTATATTTGACTTGGCGTCCATTTGTGTATTACATGTGACACATTTGACACTTTATGTCATGGTATCAGCTTTTTCCTCTCCCAGGAATAAAGCAGTTGTCGGTTCAACTTCATAATCCTCTTCCATCACATTCTTGAGGTAAAAATGTTGAGTTTCTCAATTGTGCCTGACAATGTAAACCATTTACTTATACTACTCATATGGGTAAGATTTTCAGAAAATGTACAATTCACCTTCACCAATCTTCTCAAATAACCCGAATTTCAGACGAAAATGAAGTTCAAAATACAGTTCAACCTAACCAAACCGATTGCTAGAATCAATGCAATGCTGAATATACTCGAATTTACCTAGCATTGACAGAATTGCAGCTTAATTTAGCAGAATTTACTCAAAATGTACAGCTGCCAATTGTACATTTTCTGAAAATCTGACCCATATACGCTATATGTATATTTATGTACAGTTTTGCATCTATTAATTTTGTGTAATACATGTGACACTTTTGACACACTATGTCATGATGCTCTTTTTCCTCTTTTAGGTGAGTATCGCGTTACCTTGCCCACAAGATGAGTTACATATAAATTTAGGTTTAAGATGTAAAGGTAGGTCGTTCACCGGGTCCAGACTAACTCTTCCGTCTGAGCTGAAATCAAGAAGCAGTAATTTAGAAGTGAGGTATCTTTGAGAAACATATGTTTCAGTTTTTGGTTTTTATCTCAAATATTAGGTGATTTTGGCCCCAGATAGTATGACTTTTATAATCTGAATGTCATGCAATCACTGCAGTGGAGGTTTACATCACATGTACTAGCTATTTCTCATCGGTGCCCGAAATCTTCACGTGGAATTTTGCTCCCGATAATAGTCCTGCAATTTACCAGGACCAACTTTACCTTACATTCTGAAATGCATTGCTCAATTGCATTGCTGAAACTCTAATAGCAGTCAGTTGTATTCCCTGTATGTATTACTGTCCGCATTTGCTCTTCCACTACCATTTACTGGTCAGCCTTGATTGCCTAGAAATACGGCCGACCTTTCCCCTGGAGGATTAAAATGAACCGGCAGACTACTACCGCTCCCATTAGCAAGTCCATCTACCTAGATTTGTTGAGAATTCTAGAGATCGCTTTGAGATTTGCCCATTGAGATTTCAAAGGCGGCCGTCTCATTAATAAAGCCTGACGGATCTATGTCAGGAGAATGGATCTATCCATCCCATTGAATACAAACACACTAGGAAGATTCCGCAAGCAACCCTATCTCAATTACGTAACAGTATCCGTATCTTGTTTGTGAATTAAGTCGCAAAATAAATTGTGAGATGAAAGATTTTGCTTGATATTTAACGTTGCTTTTTCCCCGCCATATTTTGCTGAATCTTTTCTTCCTTTTTAGGTATGTTTGTATATTAGAGATACGTTTACGTTTACGTATAGGTTAGACTTGCTGAACCTCCCTACTAATACCTTCTCCTCTGATTTAAGGTTGATACTTGAAACAATTTGGAAGGAACTCCCTGCATATTTAAAGTCAAGAATTAAAGAAACATATAATGATTATTTCTTGTGGTACTTGCATGGCCTTTCATTCTCTGGAAGTCAGCGATTGCTGTATGTTATTTCAAGCAACTACGGATGCTTAGATTGATACATTGTCCGTGGTGATAAAGGACCACCAGCACCAGACAATGCTGGATATATCATATATAAAGTGTCCGCCTAGCTATGTCTCTATGATCAAGATAATCCTATATTTCACGCTTTGCTGCTCACCCACGATGAAAGCAGTCGGGCGTTACACGATGCCCAGGGAATTTAGTGATGAAATCCTTCTCTCTTCTCTATACATATATATATGATAGTGAAGCATATATAAACAAAGGTAGTTCATTATTATTACATCCATTGACCAGGTTCGACTGCAGCTAATCTGTTATCATCTTTTGATCGGGACTTATAGTTAGCTTGTATGAATATTATCTAATCTAATTTATGAGATACGAGATCCTAGTAGACACTCTTTGCTCTTTTCGGTCTCAGTTTAGTTGTCTCCAAAAGGAAAAGGAATTAGAAAATATCTATTAATTAGGTAGCTATTTATTGTCATAAACGAAACTATAGATCAAGATGAGCTGAATTGACATTTATATTTTGTATTTATCCAATTCTACAGCCTGTTATCTTGTACTTATCAGCTCGTTCTGATATTCTGACCGCAAAGACTCGCGTTGGTATCTTCTTATCATTCCCCATGTGAGTGCAGTACTTCGTGTGCAATCGGTTAATGTATTTTACCATCATTTCATCTCTCATCGGGAGACCCGCCGGGCGCTTTGTTATGATAAGGATATCAGCGATGTTTTTCTGTTGTCACACCCAGTGTTTTTTGTACTCTAGAAGCGAGTGTTCCTTGTGCTTATCAATGACAATATTTTTTGTATGCTATGCTAATTGTATTTGTTGTCTAATCCTGTTAGTCTTCTCGCTGATGGAAACTTATGTGTATTATCCCGAGGTTCCTCCTCAGCTGGAGCTGAGGGTTGTTTTTGGTTCTCCTGTGTCTCTCAATCTATGGTACTTCGTCATTCAAACATTTGTAACTAGGGATGGTTATTCCCTAAATCGATTAATATGGAAATCAATAATGTCTCTCCGTGGATGGTATGGCCCCTATTAAATCAAGGATGATGAGTGTATTGTATTTGATGTATAGGCTGTATTGGAATTGAAGATGCTCTCTATGCCCACCCTCCCACAGGCAGTGCAATGTCACCTGCATGCCTTTTGCTGCCAAACGGAACTTAACATATTAATTTAGGATTTGGACATGTCCTTATATTAGCTAACGCCATCAAATATATTGGAAGACTTGTTTCATGGGCATGTCAACTCCTTAACTGCAGGAATTGTTTAGATCCCCTTGGTTAAAAAGCCAACTCCCGTGATGAGTGGCATTCCCCAGATCTAGCGATGGGAATTTCCATGGTTATCATCGTATAACCATAGATGTGAGACAGGGTATGAGGGAACCGGAAGCTTCTTTATAGTTCGCTTAGCGGTGAAGAATGACACCAAGGGTCTTATGTTCCCCTCGAGACGCTCTATATCACGCATAACGACCTTTACCTTCCACCAAGGACATACACCAGGCCCCTACACAATGGCGGTATTTATGTGTATCTGTACGAGTATTGATATCAAATATAATGCATATTTATCGGATTAACCATCACCTACTATTGAGGCTGTAAATCCTGAATAATCAATAGACGTTGCTTTGGGGGATAAGTTTGATGGTTTGTCTGTGTGTTACCCTCCTATCGGGAACATTCGCAAGGTACATGTAGATCTAAATTACCTTACATTTGCCTAAAAACTAGCTATCTTATTCATCTAAATTCCAAGTATATAATGACCCCCTCTGGATATATATCTATATATATGCTACAGTATTCATACTAAACTTACTTGTACCACATTTAAATATTTTATTACATAGTATTGCTCATGTTATGTAAGCTGTTAGACCTAGAATGACGAATTGCTCCCTCAGGTCATTGGGGAGTCAAACAATGGGTTCTCGTTGTCCTTCTTCACCAACCCTCCGCTATAGGTCCCTCCCGCATAATAACACTGGTATGCAAAATATCCAATGAGAGTGGAAAGTAATCTCTTATAGCTTGGGAATAAACTTCTTCTTGGTTTCCTTGATTAATATTTTCACAGTGCCTGCACATGCAATTATTGTGCTTTCATAATATAGATGTCGTTCAGTGATTTCGGTAATTTAGCAATGTCTTTAGCGATTTGTTTGGAGATGAGCAATGGCTGAAGAGCTTGTTCCCAGTGCTCACAACAATATAACCCTAAAGCTCGGAGTCTGGTTTCCAAACATTTTTTTTAAGAAATTTTTATTTGCGTTACAATTTCGGGGGGCCCATTCATTCTACAAGTTTATATTTACCGTGGGTCCCTTTGTTATATGTAGTCACGTTGATTGGTCTGGTTTTCCTAAATGAATGTAGCCCAATAGGATTTTTTTGAATCCCCCAAAAGGACGAGTTGTGTCCCTCCGACCTATAGGAAAACTAATGCCGTGTGTTTGTCAGGCTCAGATAGGACCACTGGGATGCCCATATCCTAGGGTATTGTAGGCACACAACCTCTGTCAACCCTACTTAGCCTCCGAGATCCTATGTCTCATTTTGAATTTATCTTATTCCTCTCATTGTTTGGCGGAGTATAACGAGCTAGTTGCAAATACAATTATTAACTACGGTGCGTTCGTGAGAACCCACGACTGTTTATGATAAGCTTAATACCCGTATTTCAAGCAATTAGATATTTGGACTCCTGTTTGCCTTCAAAATGACGGTTATCATCCGCAAGTACCTGAAGCAATGATAAATGGTAATTGAATTCTGTAACTACTGACAACCATTAGAAGTTAATAATTCATTGTGGATACATTGAACTATCGATGTATCTTTTACTGATACGTCTGGCACTCTTCGAAACGATTCCTACGCCTTCTGGCTCTCCTTCCCATCTCTCAACCCCCTTTGACCTTTTTCAATCGGCGCCCTTTAGACACCTTATGAAGTAATCAATTTCTTAAATAATTCTTAGTCCCATTTTTTAAAATGGGCATGTCACCAGATTCCTTTCCTACTCAAAATACTAGAACGTGACATTCAGCGGAAATCTAGACTGAGGATGAATGGTGGGATTCGCAGACGACATTCGTCACAAAGTGAACTTCCCAAGTCCAGGAAAGGGCGGGAAATAATGGATTTTCTATTAAGTAGCATTTGTTATTATCATGTCAGATTGCGCCCGTCTAAATTTAGATCACTCAGTCGGAAGGATGAATACTATGATCATCATATTGCTCCCTGTTTGAGAGTAGTTTAACTGGATGAATCGATTGGTTTGTTGTTTTCCTGTTGTATCAAATACTCGTCGTTTTGATTATTCAGAAAGCACTCCATGGATATGTAATTTATATACCTGCGTAATATGTATGGACAGATATTCATTGTTTTAATTTAATGGCAGATGAGCTTAGAATGCCTCAATTTTAAATGTTTTCTTCTTCTTTCTTTGCAAAGCCTCAAGTTTAAATGTTACTGACAGATTCAGGAAATATCACATGATATGACAGTTCTGTCCATATTAGTTCGTATACCTTCAAGAAGCACTTTGACCTCTAGACCTCTTAGGTGAAGGATGTATTATAAGGAAGTTGAGATGACGATAACTCCGGTTTTCCAGCTCGAAGGTCTCCGGTTCTAATGTATGTCTTCTCACGTAATCTTGCAAACAAACCAATGTGTCTGTGACGCTTGATGCGTGCTGCGTAGGCATTCACCGCTCCAAGAGGCGCTGAACACGCATCACGTTATAGCGCAATCCCCAGTTGCTTACTTGGAGCTACTAAGATTCTGTACCAGCGGTTGCCAAAGCCAAATGTCCTACTAAATATAATATATTATGATTAGGAGAAGATAGGTATTTCCTTTTGTTTTGAGGCAGCCTACCGACCGACTAATACCTCAATATTCCGAAGGAATACGAATATACGAATACTCAGTGATATTATTAATATGTCTTGTAAATGTAAATCTGTATTATCTTAAAGATACAATATCCTTCTCAACACTTGTGTTTAGTGGTCAAAGGTAATATTGATTCTATTTCCACTCTGGAATGAATCTCTTCAACAGAATTCAAAAACATCGAACTGACAGAAGAAACAACTACAACTCATTAGATAAACAATGACTCTGAAAAACACCGACGAAAGAATGAACAATCACAATCTCACACGGACACTCTATCGATATTGAACTATCTAATAGAATATTAATTTATTATAAAAGACAATCTCTATGCTAAAGTAAACTTCCGTCATGATATATGTTAGCTTAAGTTTTTGATCATTGTTAGTTTAAGTTCTCTAAGATTATCACAATTATTATTTTAAAAAGAGCCCCCAGGAAGATCACCTTGGTGAGGACCGCGTCCTTTTCTAATTATTATATCTCTTTGTATATGTAATATGTGAATAAAAGTTTTATATATATATAATATTGTGGTGTTTGCCGTGCGGCGCATGCACACCAAGAGTACTTCAGCCGGCCGTGTTAATGGACATGGGCTTACACACTGCCACGGCCGATTTAGATAAAGTCGGCTCTACACCAGACGTATGCCAGAAGACTTCATATTCTGTAAAAGAAACAAACGAATTGTCACATGCGTGAATCGGCTAGTGTGTAGATATATAACTTATATGATCAGTGACTAACTAGATACGGGAGAAGAAACCTGGATGGTCTAGTGTTAGATACATTATCCGCTGCTAATGGGTAACCCACTTGTGGTCAATAGGCCATTAAGAAAACACCTTGTTGAGGAGCGCTGATCTCATCTTCCCACTCGGCAAGTGTCGTGTGACCCGCGTCCCTGGTAATAACCAGAAATCAGCGCCAGTTCTCTCTAAGTATACCTTAATGAGGTTAAAGGGAGAGGAGAGGAGGCTTCTAGCACCAGGGTCGTGACAAGGTCATTGCAGGATGATAATGGTGTTGAAGGGCTAATGTTTTATCGCCCTGTGCATGCCATTTTATATTCTTCCTCATACTATAAAATCTGTATATAATATGGGTACTGATGTCTTCTTTGTCTCCAGTATGTTCAGTTGGCGATAGCCCCTGACCTCGACTAGACACCTGCGGTCTGGAATTAATGTGATCCTAAACTGATATATATATCCCAGTGATGTAGGAAGCGGAGGGGGGACACAAGGGTTATGCCCCCCCCCCCCCCCCACACACACACACACACCAATCAAAGTGAGGGGACAAGAGTGTGGTTTGTCCCCCGCCCCCCTTCCTCCACCACCACCACCATTTTGCTTTATATCAATTTTCGAATTGCTGAAAAATGGACCAAATATTCCACTGGATGTTGAATGCCCTCACTCATGCAGTAATATAAATGCCAGTAAGGTTTAAAGACTGTACTTCTCGATAATGCATATGCCAAGCTCACCACAACTCACCTGTTGGAGCTAATGAATTAATGAAAATGGCAATAGGATCAGCATGCTAAAACATGCTGATCCTATTGCCATTTTCATTAATTCATTAGCTCCAACAGGTGAGTTGTGGTGAGCTTGGCATATGCATTATCGAGAAGTACAGTAGGTCACAACTATTTAGCAATAGAATATTAATACCGATTATGCCACTTTATTGTGGAAAGTGTGCTTATTCAGGAAGTGGTTTTATGAAAAGAGACTTAGGACTTGTTCTTCAGACGTACTTTGCCCAATATCAATATTAGTTTTTCTAACGCTGCTAATCATGGAAAACTAATGTTGTACTTTATAACACAACTTAGCTAGTTATCTTGTTGGCCTCTTTGCATATTGTATTTTGAGAAAACACATGTATCCAAATTATGTTCCATCGCATGGCATTTGGGAATGGCCGATTGTGTGGCTCACGATTATACACAATCTCACTCCTTGTTTAATCGGAAAACTATCCCCAAACCAACTCCTCGCTGTATTCCTTATAGACTATATAATTTCACTTTGTGAGACCAAGTGGCTTCTCCCCCCCCCCCCCCCCCCCGACCATGTTCAAATTGCTTCCTACATCACTGTATCCACCTGGGTGAGGGCATCCTCCCAAGCCAGGGTTAGATTCTACTACTAATGACTGAGGAAATGCAAGGATATCGAGGTAGCCCTGCTGGATGGATGATGGGTGAGGGAGATATTCTCTAATTAAATTATGCCATTGCAGTTACACTAGTACCCTCTTAGTAATTAATTATACCTGTGCAGTTGCACTTCAAAGAATGTTCTAAATGATTCTAATTTAGATATCCAATCCAGCTAAAAAGAAATGAAGCCATAATGAAAGGGGCGTTGAAAGTACTTTTCTCCCTCTTCACTGGCTTCCCTAGCCCCAATACCATAGGGCAGGCCCCCTTTCTCTACACTTGACTGGTCGTCCGTCCCTCTTTAAGTAGTTTCATATTGATTTCGCCGATCTACTTAAAGTCTGGGAAGGAATCGTTATTTCTGGAAGGTCAGGATGAAAGACTTGACCTTCCTCATGATGATCATTTCGACCTTGCTTGCTACCCTAACCTCAGTCCTGTCCACCCCGTGTCTTATCTCATTAGAAACCTTCTTTTTTTGTCGATGCTCCCAAGCCTTTACTAAAGAAAGAAATTGGAAGGAATGTTACATTCCTGGGACACTTCTAAGAAAGATCTTACTAAACTTTAAACCGCAATATGCTCCGTTGATGGACATGAATTAATTGTTAGATTCTTGTATGGTATGATGTACATCACATCAATGTAGTCTACGATGTTAGCAATGTTTTATTCTCATTACTTCTTTATAATCTAAATTTCTTTAATTCCCCATTCCCACAACTTTGTGTTTTCCACTTAATGTTCTCGAGGTCGAGTTAGAAAAAATGAAGGTTGAATGTCAAGTCCTAAACATGTGACTTGTCTTATGTAAGGAAGCCATGTGATTGCTTCTAATTCCCTTGGTTCATGACTGGGGTTAATTAACAAGTTTCAGCTAGGGCCGTATTTATGTCATATTTATGTGACAGGGTAACGAGATCATGGCTATTAAATTAATCTAATCCTTGACATGCCTTAGAGGTGGGTTACCCTTGTTACAAGTGTCCAGGAGGCTATGGCAATTGCGAGTAAAGCTGGAACGCAGCCGCCGTTAACCTTTGTACATGTACTGTAGTCTGCAGTTAGCGATTTGCACTAACTCATCGCAACTGCACTATAGCTTTCGCCTCATCAGCGATGGTAATTGCGCACACACGACTGGTTACATCTACAAGTGAGCTAAATGGAGTGACAGTTCACGCCCCCTGGGCGCAGCAATTACCATTCGCTGTGTGCCGCTGATTAAGCTATAATTTAATCTCAATTTTCTTTGCAGAAGTTGTCATTGTTCCGCAGTAATTGAGATATATTAGGAAGCTAATCGTATATAATGCAGACATTGCTGTGCGATTCCCTGCGGTTATGATATAGCTATTATCCTCTGCTAGGTATTATTTGTGGGTTGTGATATAACTTAAGGGACCGATAATTTGTCAGCCATTTTGATAGGATGGACATAAAATCCCTGTTCGATGTGATATTAATCATACAGTATATGGAGCTGCGAATGAGTTTGAAATGCTTCTGTTTAACTAACCTTTTTCAAGGTAAAACCTTTGCTCAGAATGTCTAAGTTTGCCCAGAATGGTTTTAATTGAATATGAATTCATGACTACTGGGCAATCAATTCAAAAGTATTATATTTGAATATATATATATTCATTAAACATAAGATATTTTATTGATTACGCAAGACATAGGTTCCAGGTTGGTTTCGGAATGACGCATAGTATCACCTTTCGTAACAAAGTCATGTTGAAATCCGTTGCAAGTAAGGGTGGTATACATGTAGTAAAACCCAATACGTGCCTCTCTATACACTGGGTAATAAAGGATACTGGTATAGCCATAATACAGCTAGAGTGGGTGTATTGCTTTAATCTATTATTCAATGTGTATCAGTGGAATGTATATACAGCTTGTTATGCCCTCATCTGTAGCTATGGTTCCCTACCAATGTCCAATATGCATTTGGTGCTGCAACACTCTTTGAACAAAGAGTTCCGTGAAGTTTTGGAGCATGCGTGCGTGTTTGTGTGGGAGGCCCTTTAACAAATTATGGAAAGAAAATTTGATTATTAAATCTACCAGGAAAGATTTTCCGGATTCTTCAAAAACCTCACAACTTTGTCTAAGAACTTAAGCACCTTTTTACCCAAGAGTTGATCCTCACTTCCCACTTTCACTGGTATGGTATGAACTCTGTCGTTTAGAGCATGCTGTAAGTGTAATGTGGGTTTCATTTGCCCCTTTCAATGTGTCTGTGTACAAGTCTCTATTCCTTACAATGATATGTAATTGCCGATTTAAATCTCTGAATGTAATTTGAAACAATTGTGAGAGGAGTAATGATCAATCGATTTAAGAAGTTTCCACCTATAGCTCTCCGCTTCCCTTCCTCCTTCCTCCTTCCTCCCTCGCGCCCTCCCTCCACCCCTCCTTCCCTCCACTCCTCCCTCCCCTCCCCACGCCTTCCCTTGCGCCAATATTTCCTGATTCTGTACCCCCGCCCCCACCCCCCTCCCCCACTGTCTCGTGTTGACGTAGGATATGGGTCCTTCCCTTCAGCCAGCCCAACACACCGGCATGACGGCATTGCACGCTCCTATCCATGGCCTCGGGCGTCCTCCCTATCTCTTATCTCCTGTGGTCGTGCTGCGACTCTCTAATGTCTCCTGTGACGTTATCTTAGATGCCTCCCCTCCTCCAATATATACACTATATCTGATCCCCAGCCAATTAGTGTATTTGAAAGAGAGGACGTAGCTAGGGAAACTTCCTTTCCTATGATTGACTCTGGCTAAGAATAGATTCTGTTTATATGTTAGCTTCCAGCAAAAGTTGGGAACGCAGTGACAAGTTTAATTATATCCGGTGGAAGTAATGTGAAAGAGCAAGTGATATCATATATATCTTGAAGATACATATTTTTATTTAAAGTTTTTTATTCAGCAAGAACTTTATGTAGTTTACACTTTTCTCAGCCGTGCAATGATGCTCAGACCTCTATGACCGAAATAACTTGCGGAATGAAAACAAAAAAAAAACGCATGCAATTCATGTCTGCATTGTAGACCCTGCAATTTATATGGCATTTTCATTCGAGGTCTATGGTAAAGACAGCAAGGGAGCCAAACTTCAGTGGAAGCCTCTCGTAAACGTACACCCCCACCTCCCCTATTTGGCAATGTAACAGATAACCCAGGTTTTCTTTGCCATCATGATTTGTCACGTATAACTGTGCACATGTGTGCGTGCAGCTTACGTTGCATGTTAGTCTCCCCCGTGCTTGACGTCTCATGAAAGAGTGTTCTGATCGATGCAGGGCTTTGATACTGTTTAGTTATTCCCCTGGGTAGCAAAGGGGTTCTATCCCAGTGGATCGATCCTCGCAAAACTGTCCCTGCTATTCTTGCAGACCGCATGTGTTTCCAAGCTGTAGGTACTTTGTATAATGCATGGTTAATGATTGGTTCATATCGTATGATAACATCAACAATTAGTGGATGGAATTGTGAAAAGTATTACTTTTCTCAGCTATCCATATTCCCAAATGTGGCCAGGCGGGTATATGTTACTGGATATCGTTGATCTGTGCCTAAATATATATGACAGTTGTCTAGGCTAAATGGGTCAGATTTTCAGAAAATTTACAATTGGCAGATCTACACATTTAGTCAATTCTGCTAAATTAGACAGAAAAATCGTCGATACTAGGTATGGTATATCCTAGTATACTTAGTATTGCCTTGATTCAAACAATCTGTTAGGTTATGTTAAGCTGTATTATGAACCTGATTTTTGTCTTAATTTTGAGTTATTTGAGAGGATTGGTGAAGGTGAATTGTACATTTTCTGACGATTTCACTCATATTCAAATAGTGAAATTATGGTAGGAAGTGTGTTGGTTGGTCGTGTTACGCCATTAGCAAGTCCTAAATTAAGTCATATCAAGTGCGGGGAAGTGAGGTGGCGTTTTTGAAAGGCTGCTTGTCTTGAGTTATTGAGCCACAATACTCATTGGTACAAGAGCCTAACTTCGTGCACTCAGCCCTCTTAGCTTCTTGCAAGGCGCAGTCTATGGTGCCGTTACGCCATCTTGTGTCTACTTGCGAAGCTATGACACATTCGGAAGGAAGCGACTAGATACTAGGCGCCAGGATGCTAACACAGCAATGTTACCATTATGCACTTTATTTTCATGTGTTCTCTGAATCGGAATAGAGTACATGGATTGATACCAATGCTAACTATAACCCTAAACCTAACCTTAAATGTGTGGTCCCAAGTCAGTACAGGTAGTAGGTATACCACATTAGTAGCCTGGCGCCTAGTATTTAGTCGGTTCCCACTAGCGCTCTGTTACATGACACTCTGTAAAATGGCAGGTAGAACCCTCTCTAGTGCAATGTTCATCAAATATAGATAAATGGGTTATTGACCCCGGGGTGCACTCAGAACCCAAGTTGGTACCTATGCTCATTCCAATGCTCAAGGAGAAAGCAGTGAGCTGTGCGGTTGCCAACAATGAGGTTAAAATGTGGGTGTAGCCATTGTATGCATGCTCGTTCCTTTCAAGGAGAAAGAATGGGTTTTGTGGTTCATCAAGGACATTGAAATATTAAAAAGGGGTACTTTTTCAGGTCTTTCTCCTCGAAAATGAAAAAAAGGGTTCTGAATAAAATTATTGTAGTCTATTTTGCACAACGAAGCCAGCAACGAAGAGAAAGTGAAGGGGCTTATCATGGCATTTGAAGATGAGGAACAGCCACAAGTACCGTATATATATAAGATATGCTGAGGTGTGCAGATGTGACACACCATGCTGAGTCTGATTAGGGAGTGGAATTTGAGTTCGATAGTTCACATATATTTTTTAATTGAATCTGAGAAATCGTGATTTGTACAGTTGGAATAGAGAATGTATGTTCTCCTCACCTGGTGGAAAAGGTGTTATGAGAACAAGAGTGCTTGTCCTTGAAAAGGGTCCATTTTTAAGTAGGGAACAAGCATAGGGCTATTGAACATTCCTTTCAGATTACAGAACGTCCTTCTTTCTGTGCACAAAAGGTATTCTTGATCAACAAGAAGGTACTTTGTGCTTTGTTAAGTTTGCACGGAGATTACTTGAGAGGGTATCGTTGCCATGTAACTGACCATCGGTTAGTGACAGTTTGTAACAATGTAACATGGGGAGTTCCAACAGTTCATCCGATGAGTATTAATCACGTCATCAAGCTCATGGTTCTTTTCTATCTAGAGTAATACGCGACTACTGAATTCATATCACTATGAATACAATAAATAAATATCTTAATTTTCAATTAATTGATATCTCCCCAAACTAGTTATAACTCTTGTTGGCTTGGAATCACACCATCCTCTTTAAGCGATGTGCTTTTTAAGAAAAATAAAAAAATAAAATCAGTAGCAATCTATTTAGTTCTTCTGCTTTTCAAAAGAACGATCAGATGTGACTATATCTGTCTTCTATTAAATGTCCTTTTAATTAAAACATTTATATTGAAACTATTGTCGTGGCCTGCAAACATGTTAACTGTGTGGGATCATACTGATGTGTACTTAATTCACCAGGCGGCATGACCGTGTCTGAATTCCATGTAGACCAGATAGGGGTGCATGTCCTAAACTAGGCCAAGTTCGAGGCCGATACCTGCGGCGGTGGTTCAATATTGGGATCAATATCTGGAGACCGGGCATGGGTTGCGCTCAGGGAGGGAGCTTGTGGGTCAGATTTTCATAAAATGTACAATTGGCAGCTGTACAGATTTAGTAAATTCTGCTAAATTAGGCTGCAATTTGGTCAATACTAGGTAAATGCGAGTATATTTGGCATTGCATTGATTGTAGCAATCTGTTTGGCTAGGTTGAACTGTGTTTTGAACTTTATTTTCGTCTGGAATTTGGGTTATTTGAGAGGATTGGGGAAGGCGAATTGTACATTTTCTGGCAACTTCACCCTTATGGAGGTATGGGTGCGCAGAGACAATAACAACTGTAGCGGTTAGACAGACATGGAAGGATCATTGACTTACTGGCAGAAATAAAGATGTTGGCAGGTTGATGGACAAGCAGTGGCTGAACTGACATGCAGCAGCAGACAAGCTTCATACATATAACCAAGCTTATGTATATTTAATCTCAGGGGGATGTGTTAATCTGTTCATTAAAACCACTGCCTCTTAAGGTAGACAGAGACACGGGAAGCAGTCACTGGATAGTTTTATCAATATTACAGTTACATCATCGTTAGGCATGCGTCATTAGGGGGATTTAGCAACCACAACGCACCAACACAACATTAACGCATATTTGTACATTACTACCGCTGTGGGGATATCTCGAGAGGCGCTAGGCCAAGGGCATAGATCTGCATTGCAGACCTCTCGAGATATCCCCACAACGGTAATAATGTATAAATAGTTAGTGGATGCGTTAGTGTTGTGTTGGTGCGTTGTGGTTGCTAAATCCCCCTATTGGCGCTCCGACACTAGCGTGACTACTGTTATGCTTTCAGCAATCTTTCAATGTAATGCAATTCATTTCTAAAACCATCGTGAAAATTATCAATTAACCATAGGCTTAAATAAGCCAAGCACTTTTGGTGAATTCATTTATAAGTGCTTCGTCAGCATTTTCCTGGGCGCCCTCACTCCACATTAGTCCTCCCAAGACCAGGCGAGTGAATCGCAAGTATGGAATGGCCATCATTTTATCAAGTTTATTTTATCATGTTATGTTTTTTTTAAAAAAAAATTAAAGTAACAATATATTGACAGTATAGCCATTAAGATGATTACCTAAATAGATGCATAAAGGGCCTGATCCACTGAGCCGATTCTCACACAACTTAGTGCAAACGAGTCCTCTGCGACGCAAAATCGCATGAGAATCGGCTTGGTGGACCAGGCCCTTTACTGTTATTTATTGCGTCAAAGGTCTTACAAGATTCGGTTCCTCGTACGGAAGGCAGTGAACTCTGTATCGTATTGCATTTATAATGAACTAATCTTTTGATGGCTTTTGAAATTAATATAGGGACGACCTGTGACTGAATGTTTCTTTTCGTTCCCTAAATGTTTTCTACTTCGCTGTTTTTGTTTAAGGTTATTAGATAGGGTTGTTCTGTAGCTACTGCCTACTTTCTCCCTTGTCTTTATTATAAGTTTATAATAAGATAAAAAGAACTTTTATGTTCGCTGATCCACAGTACTGTTGTTTATCCCAAAATGATGTTTTCTCTTGTAGAATACAATTCCCTTCTTCTCCATTTAAAAACGGGTGTTTTACAAGTGCAGTTTTGAAAGCGAAAATAAAGGAAACATGTTTGCTAACGGTTTAACCTTACCCGAGGGAGAATCAATGTTTATGGCTTAATTCATTCCAGTCATCACCTCACCAAATGAAATTTGTGCATACATGTGTTAACTTGTAGAACAATCGAACATATACAATTTTACCCTTCATTTTTGTTAGCTCGTTTGAACGAGCTAACTACTATTATTACTTTGCCCCTCGGACCTTGTCCCGGCAATTCTGCCACTTGCCGGCCTGCCCTGCCTCCTCCTCCAGCCCTCCTCACCTCCCAATTTACGTGCTCAAATTCCCGATTTCCAGACTGGCGCCTCACCCGCTCCTCCTCCTCCTCCTCCTCCTCCTCCTCCTCCTCATTCCTCCTCATTCCTCCTCCATCTCCATCTCCCTCCTCCATCTCGCCTCCTCTCCCTCTCCCACTCCCTCTCGCTCTCAGGATGCCCGTGGTGACCCACGTCATCCCCAGTGGTGGTGCTTGGGAGAGCCCACCACTGCTACCAACCCAATACATCTATATGCCTGAGGTTCTTATATAGTCACCTATGCTCATCCAATGAAAAAAACGGTGTCTTAAACTCGGGTCAAGGCATTAGAATACATACGTCGATTTCACATATAGGAATTGACAGTCAAAACATTGAAAATATGATCGCTTGAGAGGAGAGACACCCAGTGGCAGACTCATGAACTAACCAACCGGAAGAGCAAATTTTGACGCGCATGCGCGAATCGATTTCTACCGTATATCCCTCGTCAGGCCAGATCATTGAAATAAACTCTGAATTATGAACGTTTCGAAGACTTTTGAAAATAATCATTGATTGGATAGCTTCTATACATGTTATACTTAGAGTTTTAAATAATTATTTCCTTTCGAAAATGCGATTTTAAACGTTTTTAAGTGATTCTCCGTGGTGATGTCTTTTGGCCATAACTTATACTAGGCCTAGCGATCCCATCGAGAGGGCAGTACGAATGTTTTCATGTGAATTATTAAATATTTGATGCGTTACGTAACTCATCACCGTATATGCACCCTAATACATGTCTTATTAAAGGATTTCTGCAAATGTTTTGGTCAGACAATGGATAATTAAAGCTTTTTCAAACCATTTCAACCTCCGTATCACGAAAAGTATTGAACCGGAAGTGGCTTCAATGTGAGTAAATGGCTGCTACTGTCAGTGTCCAGTTTGTTTCTGTTTCGGCAATTTGTAATATTCGATTCACTTTTCCACAATAATCCTGTCATATGAGGTTGAATACAAGCTTAGATTAGACGTTCATGCATTTATATTCAGTCGATGGTTAATCATTACACAGTTTTAAGCTCAAATCCCACTGACAGCAACAGCTGTAGCCTATACGATATGGGAGGCAAGCCTTGTCAACAGACAACAGTGCGTAATTCTATCTGTTAGGAACATCAACATGTTAATAAATGAACAAATATGGTTGGAATCGTGAGAAATTTGCTAATATATAGGCTAGTATCACTCAATATAAACTCTTATGAGCCACGTTGAATGATATATCATTCTTAAGCTTGGAATAGGAAAAAACTCCTATTATCGCTCACTGCGTAAGATGCTGTCAGTCAGTCAGACACTGAACATAACAGAATTCACCCACGAAATGATTTAAAATTGCTCCTACAACTAAGTGAAAGCTTATTTAATGGGATATCTGTTGATTTGATTATACATGAACTTAGAATATGTGATATTGTGTAATTATTGCAAGGTTCGATTCATATAGCCATAGCCTCATAGACCCAGGCTATAACGACTTGAAATATTAATTTTAACACTGACATTAAATTCAGACCTTTTACGCACCTCCTTCCTTCTCCCCCCCCTCTCTCTCACACTTCTATTTTAGGTTTTATTTTGATAAAAACTCTGATAATTGATGTATTTTACATCCATATTTGATAGGATTCAGTTTGACTGCAATGATTTTTTTTTAGGCCCTATAACAAATTTTATTGACAATTTCACATTCGTGATACGTTTCATGTATGATCTGCAAGCTTAATATTTCGAAATTATTATTTTCCATTAATTTCATGTTTCAAGACCTAGTCCAAGCTTTGTAAAAATGTCTTGAGAATATGGTAAAATTGCCAGGATCCATAAAGGGTTTTCTCTCTTGTGTTCAAACCTTAGGCCTATGTGAAAATTCTAAGGATTGGTATTTTGTCTTGAACTTGATTCTGATAATATTTAGGCTATAACTTTTTACAGATATTTGTATATTCGACTCAGAAAATGTCCTTTTAATGTTTCACCATAGGCATAGGCTATAATGACGAACATGAGCAAAAATGACTGTCATTACATTTTTCAAAATTAATTATTTCTGTAATATAACCTTGATATTATTGTTCAAGAACTAGTCAGTACGATGCAACAGTATCTTAAGGTTGTTTGTCTTAAATATCAAGAGTCAAAAATGTTTTTCTCTATGAGAAATTTCCTTCATAAGTTTGGTTGAATTTGATTATTTCTGTTAAAAATAATCCTGATTGCTGTTCTGTAGAAACAATAGCCTATATTATTATTTTAGCATTTTCCATTGATTTCATGATTTAAACCTGGTCCAAATGTTGTAATAATGTCTTGAGAATATACAGAACTGCCAGGATCCATTTCATTTTCATTTTAACTTGTTTCTGAGCAGAGATTTTCTGTTAAAAATATTCCAAATTATTATAATTGTTACTTGTTCCTGACACGTAATTTTAAATGGCCATATCCATACCTATATTTGGCGAGCTAACATCATCTTTCGTCAGAAGATCATTACTTGTTAATCAACTTAAGAGGTAGATAATCAACTTAGATATCTTCCCTTTTCGCTGTTGGGATATGACAAGAGCAACACATTGATCACATAGAATTACTTAATTTAGACAATAGTGGTAGCCTCTCCTACCCCAAGCACCGGCAATGTTCATACATGTAATCTATTGACAACCTGACACAATGGTCGATCCCCCAGCTGTATGCGACACTGCTCATCGCTTAATGGCTCTAATTGTGATTTACATAAGGGTGTTGTCACTGGCACCGTGGCAGGTAGGAGGATTAGCATCTCTAATCAGCCAATTAGCAAGGCCTAGATAATCTCCCCGTCCTATTCTACTCCTATCCATTGTCCTATAGATCTTGTCGGCGGAAGAAAGTCTTGTTTAGCGAGCGGTTTATCATTTCCTGGAATGAACGTGAACATTTTTAAGAACTGTTTCTACATCATTTCTCGGCGGATGATTATTATTGCAGAGGGGAATATTTGTGTAGTTTTTTCGAACTTTATTTATATTTATAGGCAACGTACGAAAACGTCCTTGAAGGACATTGCGTTTTTTTATTTGAATGATTTAAAGTAACTTTAAATTTGATTGTCCTTTAAATGAAATAATTATAAAGAAATATACACAGAGTGCCTGTCGGGTGTCGTACAATTATGTCCTTCCTGAGCGACATCCAAGTTTGAAGTTAAAATTTTAAAAAGACTTTTCCCCAATCATAGTCGGGTGAGGGATGTGTACATATATATACAAAAACATTTTGATGTTGATACGAGAGGATATATTTAAACTTACTAGTTAGCTTTGCTGTTAAATAGAACTTTATATTGGTCTGTAATGAAATAAAATACAAACAAATATTGACGTTGGTTGTATTGTGTATATTATCATGGTCTTCATTTTAGTAAATCACTTTACGGCTTCTTGGATACTTTAGACTAGGATGAAAAATTTCCTCAATAGCGTTAAATTCACTTCAGCATTTAATAAGTTAGATATATTCTCATGTGTATTATATGCCTAATATGAAGAAAAGTTGTACACCTGATGTCTCAGGTTCATTCCCTTATTCCCAGTTTGCAGGATAATAATAATAAAAACATGTTCCTGACGGCAGGGATCTCTAATAAACAGTGAGTAAATGTGAGAAGCCGTCCATTCTTACCAGCCGTCTAGTCTATCCTGCAATCAACACCTGCTGCCTATCCTTTAAGCTCAGTTCCACGATAAGACAGACAGGGGAGGATTATTTCTCCCCTGTTGATCAGGGGTGGATGAGTTTCACCATTGACTTGTACTAGTTGCACTAGGAATTTCGGGGGTTATGGGGTATACCTTATGAAGTCTCTTTTCATTAGTTGAATGCAGTATAACTTTATAATGGATCTTGATGGTAGATTGTTTCAGTTTCCTTTCGAATATATACATTTAAGCTACATTATATATATCCTATATATTATAGACAACCCGATAAATGCTTAATTATTGTTTGACCCCTCGTTCCCATCTCTCCACAATAGGACTAGTGGAAACCCGTTTACATGCGATTGAGATGCAAGTGCCGAGCAATGTGCTTCATATGTTGAGTTGCGCGCTATCTGCCTCTATATATATATATATATAGGATGTAGTCACTTAATTTCCCTTCTACAATAATTGCAGGCAGTCTATCGGGTCCCACAGTCATACTTCCCACGTTTCCCAAAGGCCCCCTCGGGGTCTAGTTCAGCTCATGTCCATTACTTGTGGCCGTGCCAGCCTAGGCGCGCTCCCAGGAGACATTTCACTCTCGCTATTTTCATTCATTGCCCCAGATATGCCCCCCCCCCCCTCCATGCCTTATCAAAGGGTGGAGACGGGTGCATGGATAGGTATGAAATGGCAAGGCGTTTCTACAATCTGTATGTTGCAGATATAGTTCCTGTATGATATATATGCTTACATTTCATACGTCCTCGTATTTAATTGCGAAATTCTGTCAATAAAATGCGTTTTTATAAAGAAGTCATCTATTCATCCCCATTTCTTATCGTATCAACTGTGGCTTATTCAAAATAGTGCTTCGTGTATTAGGTTGGCTGAATGGTCACATTATTTTACTGGGCTTTAGATTAAAGCAAATATTGTCTGGACTCATCAAGTGTTTATGGTTTTTCGTGGTGGTTTATGATATTTTTAATGACACTGACACAAAATATTATTTCCTCTTCGTGAAGTTAGGAATTAATAATCTCCAGATTATAATCTGGAGATCATATATCGGGGTTTATCTACAACTATCAACAGGTATACGATTATTTTTTGCCATATCTATCCCCAGAGAAATCCAGATTTATTTAGTTAAAATGTTAGTAGAATTTTTTAAAAACACTAATCTTTGATAGTCTTGAACCAGGTTATTTCCCTTGATTTGCAGAGAGTATAGGCTATATATGAAGAAAATCGGAGACTATTTAAAAGTTAATTAAATCGGAGACTATTTAAAAGTTGATTAAGCTTGTGGGCCTGACAAGTCTCTAAATATATACTTGATCACGCACATTTTGCTTTTACTCCATTCAACTGGGATTTGGATGGTAAGGATTTGTTCAGCCGCTGCATAATTCTTACTGTGGAGCACAAACAGTAATTACTGAGATTCTTGGTGGAGGTATACGATTACCATTCTCATCCTCCCACCAATACCACTGGCAAACCAAATCTACATGATTACAGACCACAGTCTCTAGCTTTATGTTGGGAATTGGAAAAGTTAGGGCGTGTGGTTTCCATGGCAATTTGCTATGGTGTTGTTATTGCGGGGCGCTGGTAGGTGCCAGCTACGTTTGGACTTGTCGCTTGTTTCATGGCCAACTCTCCCAGTTCCTCCTCCTCCTCGCCTCCTCTCTTCCTTCCCCCTGGACCACTAACAACTCTTTCCTTGCAGCACTAAAAGCGCTTGCAAAAACTAAATTAATTAATTTGTGATAAGAATCGCAAGGCTTGGGCAGAATGGGAAATAACAGCTTTTTCCTCTTCCCTTGATTATTTGGTTTCTGAAAGTGACTGATGTTTTGTCACATTGGGATTACCTGTTTGAGTGTGCCAGGCAGGGAGAAATGGCGCAATTAAATTGGACTGGTCATCTGGCATCCGGCCTTTTCTCTGTGTGGTATTTTACCAGGAAGCTCCATAGCTGTTCTTTCACTATTCCCGGGGTAGTATACTGTACCATCTATTGTTCAAAGGATATATACGCCAATGGGTGCTATATCATTTTCTTTTCGACTATTACCAATGGCTCTTTAACGTGCATAGTGACAAAGGCAGGCGTTCACATCGTCGGCCTTTGATGACCCAGTCAGCAAGAACTGCCTGGGGTGGGCGAGATATATGGTGCCCACTGTAGGGTTGGAACCCACAACACTCGCATGTGGTCTAAAACCAGCGTCCTAGGCCACTGCTAGCTGTCCGCTGGATTGATTCCTTAAACATTGGTTAGCACCGTATCTGATCTATTTCTTATGTAATGTCTGTCTTTTGTCTTAAGTTCTTTTTTAAATTTGTATCTAGCGATATGAAGCAGACATAGTCCAGGTCCACTGCGGACCCAGAAACGTTAAACGTATGTCATTCATATTCTTTATAGAATTATTTTCACAAAGCTTTTATTAGCTGGTGTTAAGATGTTGCCTAGGTTGTACTGTGGCGAAAATCAGTAGCTGGTTCGGGATTTGCATATTTTCCTATATTGTGGACTTTAGAATCTGGTCATGAATATACTGGCCAGTTCTGGCCACGATACCCATGCATCTTCAGCTGCTGTCCATCTTGGCTTTTAAAAGTATCCAAAATGGTTCAGCGATAGTAATTTTCTGATTTGTATTGAAATGTGAGGCGATATACATGGGTCACATAATTAGAGGTGTATGGAAGTCTGACATTTATAATAATAATAATAATAATAATAATAATAATAATAATAATAATAATAATAATAATAAAATTCTTTTATTTCGTGACTAGTTTACAGAAATACAGGTAGTACATGTCAGGTCAAGACCTGGTCTTCCCATGCATGCCTAGCTACAGGGGGTTGACTAGCTAATTTTTTGGGGTTGACTAGGGGTTTGGTAATGGGGCTAAGGTTGGGGGTCGGTTTACATATCATAGAGCCTCTTATCGAGTGAGAAAATATTAAGTTTTAGACCTCGTAGGTCTTATATAAAGGCAAGAAGTTGGATTTATACATGCCCTTGTACAGGACTCACATTTTTGTTGTAATAAAGTTTGTAACAAAATATGTAATGACAAATTATATATGATGACTGTATAATTGTAGTAACTTCTTAGTGACGCTGCACTGAGTCATCCAGCATAAGATAAACATTAGATACATAGATGTTAATGACTGCCTCTGTACTGAACCAGCCATGATTACTAGAAGATATAAGTACCACTAACATGTGTATCTACTAATAGAACTAAAATGACAAGGAAATATAAGTAGCACCAATATGTATAAGTAATAAAAATGTCATTACAGTACTTATATATAGAAGTGTTGAATGGCACAGAGGGTAACATATGTGCTAAATGTTAATAGTGGTTATATACAAAGGTTATTAGTGGTTTACACTTTGCGGAGCTATTTTCTAGATATTCAATAGTTTGTAAGGAACTTTATGAAGTCTTTTCTGTCAATACATACATGTGCCTCAGTTGGCAGCTCATTCCATCTGGTTTGACATTTATATACTATAGAGTTTGTTATTTTTGTTGATGTGGGCTGCAGAACTCTTAGGTTTCTCCTATTTTCTGTATGACTGCGTGTTTTTAGTTTTCTTTGGTCTAAGTTGTTTTGCTGTGATGCTAAGTAATGAGCCATGTTTAATACATGTAGATCTCTTCTTTCTTGTAGTGGCATTATATTGAATATTGTGTGTTGGTTATCCATGTTGTCATATTTTGATTTGTTTGAGATAATTCTTAGGGCTGAATTTTGGAGTGTTTGTAGTTTAGTGAGTAGTGCTTTTGGGCCTGAATCATATATAAAATCACAGTAATCAATTTGCGGGAGTATGGCCATTTTGTATAAGTCTATTTTTGCCTTTTGTGTGAGGGAGCATTTTGCTTTGTACATCAGTGATATTTTTGACCTCGTTTTTTTTATCGTGTTGAGGATATGAGGTTTGAAAGTGAGGTATTCATCTAGGGTGAAACCAAGATATTTGTATTCTGCAGCCGTGTTTAGTTCTGAATTTCCTAATTTGAGAGTAAGAGTTTCTTCCTCTAATTTTCTCCTGAATTTGAAGTTGACTATGCTACATTTCTCTGCATTTACTGAGATTTTGTTTCTTTGGCACCATATATTAACGGCATCTAGGTCCGATTGTAGCATTTCATTCAATGTAGTTGGTTCTTTACTGTTTGGATAGATTAGGGTATCATCCGCAAAGTGTTGTATTCTTGAGTTTTTTACCACCTTATGTAAGTCATTTATATAAATGGTGAAAAGTACCGGTCCCAAAATGGTTCCTTGCGGTACTCCATATGATATTAGTCCCTGATTGGACATTTCTCCATTGCAGGTGACTACTTGCTGTCTATTTGACAGATAATTTCTAAACCATTGTAGTTCCATCCCAGTTATGCCATAAAGTGAAAGTTTTTCTAGTAGCGTCTCATGGTGAACAGTGTCAAAAGCTTTTTTGAAGTCTAAAAATACTGTCTGATTGTAATTTTTATTGTTGAGGTTCGTATAAATATCATTTAGGAAATCAATATGAGCTTGTTGGACTGATCGTCCATTCCTAAAGCCATATTGTTTATCATAGAAGAGATCGTTTGTTTCGAAATGTTCCGTGAGTTGGTGATGGACTACTTTTTCCAAAATTTTTGCTGGGAAGGAAATACAGGATATTGGTCTGTAGTTTGTCAGGGATGATCTCATTCCTGTTTTATATAGTGGTGTCACTGTTGCCTTTTTAAAGCTTGGTGGCACAGTGCTTACAGTCAGTGATAAATTTACAATATAGGTCATTTGTGCCGATAGGGCAATGAGACATGGCTTGAGTATGTGAGCAGGGACTCCTTCGATACCTGAGTTTTTGTTCTTATCTATTGTTTTTATCAGCTTTTCTATAAATTTTGGCGACACTGTTGTGAAATTGAATGGGGTTGAGTCGGACCTTTGAAATTGTAGGCTGTTATTTTCATCAGAAATCTTTGGAATTTTGTCTGCAAGTACTGCACCAATATTCTGGAAGAATTTGTTGAATTCATTGGGGACTGACTTTGAGGGAACTGTCGTGCCATTTTCTTCTATTGTTATAGTTGTTTTTGTTTTTAATTTATCTGGATTTATAAGAAAGTTCCAGAATTGTTTTGGGTTCTTTTCGTTGAATTCTAGGTTGTTTTTGATGTGCTGGGACTTTGCTTTTTGGCAGTTAGTGTTTTAGGGACCTTTTGGCTGCTGTTTAGTCGCTTAATTCCTTAATGTTCCTCACGGCAGGCTAGACACACAGCTGGTAATATTGGTTATTGGTGGGGGCTCAGGAGATGATTAGTCAACTTTGGTGTGCATATGAAGACCAAGAGAGAACGCTTATTTCCCAGGGTGTGGCATGAAAACCAGACATGTGGTGGGTAGCAGTGTCTTCTCATATTGTTTATGTTGCGTGAATGAGAAGGTGGGGGACCATTCCAGTCCCTCCTGGTGAATGAAAGAACCATTTATCAGCGTTTCCTGGTGGGAGATCGGGTGAATAATTCTGTACTGCAACGAGAATCATGTCGTGTCCTCATCGTCACAAAGGCGACATAATGCACTGTTCCTTTCTCGTGAACTTGTATATGACATTTAAAACAGCTTGCAGCATAGTCGACGGTTGATATATGTCCTCATAAATTGATGCTGGTGTTTCTGACTTCCCCGATGTATAATGTCTCCCATTCGAACGTTAAGATTTACAGGACACTGATCCATCGCCGCTTGGTTTCAAAATACGAGCTTAATATAAGTTAGACTAGCTTCTAATCAAACTTTTAAAAAATGGCGTGACTTTCCCTAGTTGGATAATAATAACCCTACCCGTTTACCATTTTTCGTGTTACACCTTTTGGTTGACAGAATAAGAATGGGGTTCTGGTTTTATGTCCCTCTATTTTTCAAGAACAAAACCTTCTGTAAAACCTTTTAACCGTATAAGAACCCATATACAGGTTCGTGATTGTGAAAGATTCTGGGAACAAAGAAGTACATATTATAAAGGTGCATGTGGTGTCTTGTGTCGACAGTCTGCTCAGGTTTTATGTCGTGTTTGCCTGTGTAACAGAGAGGATTGATCTCTTCACCTTATTGCACTATATACACATCAAATGCTTGACTGAGTATTGTTAATGGGACGCAAGATTCAAGAGACATCTTTCGTGTGTAACAATTACCCCAGGTCCGAATAGGTCTCTTTATGTATAGGCCTAGTTAGGTTGTACGACACCCATTGGTATAGCATTGCCATTACCTGAGAGATGTATATCCACGATCTTCATTTACTGTTGACTGTACCACCTTGCTGTCCTACTCGCCCGTTGGAAACGATATTTTATTGCTAGTGTCTGGGCTTGCAGTTCCAGTTGCCTGTGTGATTGCTGTGATAAGATACATCCATTCCATGCTGTTTCAGAATTTGTGAAACCACTGTATACCAGCCTCTGCGGTATTACATATTACTCTATTTTGAGTACTGACGCTGATATGGCAAAGATCCAACTGCATTTCTTTTTTTGGAATAATTTTTTATTGTAATTCAGTTTTTGCCACATATTGCGGATCACTACAATTTTCAGAAACACATATGCTACGATGAAGCGATCTATGTTGATTTAAGTTTATTGTAGCAGTTAATGCAAATATTAATGCGAATATGCGGCACCCTAAAATGGTGTGATTATGCTGAGAATCACTGCTCTATACGATAGCTTACATATACGGCTCATATATAAGCATATAACAATCAGGTAATGGCAATGCTATACCAATGGGTGTCGTACATATACATCCATTCCATGCTGTTTCAGAATTTGTGAAACCACTGTATACCAGCCTCTGCGGTATTACATATTACTCTATTTTGAGTACTGACGCTGATATGGCAAAGATCCAACTGCATTTCTTTTTTTGGAATAATTTTTTATTGTAATTCAGTTTTTGCCACATATTGCGGATCACTACAATTTTCAGAAACACATATGCTACGATGAAGCGATCTATGTTGATTTAAGTTTATTGTAGCAGTTAATGCAAATATTAATGCGAATATGCGGCACCCTAAAATGGTGTGATTATGCTGAGAATCACTGCTCTATACGATAGCTTACATATACGGCTCATATATAAGCATATAAAGTGTTGAGCGGCTATTAGCCTCTTTAATATGCTATCCAACCATAATTGATACTTATCATCGTCAACAATCTGTTCAATATTCCATCTGCCTTCCCCTGGAGACATTACCCTAAGACTGGAGATTTATCAAAGCATTTTTACAGATCACCCAGGGATATTTTAGATACCATTTTTTTCTTTGTCGCCTTGTCGAGGATAAATCAGACTGGGCAAGGCCTTGAAAACTGCTACAGGGGGAAATAAATCGCCACGTCCCCTGCGTCCTAAGCCAATAGATCCCCAACTCGAAAAGCGTCAGTTTTATTTTGTTATCAGTTTTCTTTGTCAATTGTCATTGGAGTATGTGTTTAACTAGTTATGTAGTATAAATGTTTGAATGTGTCAGTATTGGAAGGTTGTCATTCCGCCAGTCCCACGGTGGCTGTACTGTCTTGATCATTCATTGATATTTAAGTAACGATCTTACATAGACGCCAGAGTTCCTCGTGTGGCTGCCTCATAAGAACGAGAACCTATATTGAAAAATACTGGTTTCGCTATATACATACATGAAAGACTTCTTCATTACTATGGGTCCCATAAAAACACGAGAAATGAAAGCATATTGTGGAGTCGATGATCTAATATTCTCAGACCTGTGCAGGGAAACTCATAAAACATGCTGCCATATATGCAACTTTACAATATTGGAAATATAAATCTTCCTTCGGTAACAATGCCTAAACCTATTGAAATGGCTTAATCATCGGAAGCTGATTGTGAGGATCTATAGTTGGGATTTAAGCGAGCAGGTTTAGCGAAGCAACAAACCAAATTGCTGCTATCAATCACTGTCGTAGAGTCTGGGATTTTTGATCAAGCGAAATATTGCTTCTTATTGAATTACAAAGGATTACTCTCAGCCTCTATAATAGGCAGTATTGCATATATGATATGTGCATAATGATATGCAATACCCATAAATTGTAATAATGTCCCATCTACCTGGATCCAAATGGTGTTTTGTTTTATACCTGGTAGTATGCCCTTCAACAGCTTTTCCTAGGGTTGGAAACCAAATGGACGATTCAATTCCCAAACAAAAGGTGACTAGTTATCAATAAAAACAAATCTTCTACCATGTATCGAATTCATGTTGGCTCTACGTACTGACGTTGGAATTGTTAAGGAAATCTTTCTTGGCAATTGGAGCTATTTAAACTTTGATGGACATGACTTGTTATCAGGTTGGGGAACTAATTAAATTCTGGGTAAGCTGATCAATCCATTTCCCTTTTCTGGCAGTTCCATCAGAATATGTGTGCTAACCCGTCTAATTTTCTTCTCTGGTTTCCAAGCTGTCCACTGTCCTCTATGTCATCCATCATTAGTTTAATTAAATGATTTTTCACACCGTTAGTAATAACCTTCTTTGCTGATCTGTGATGTGCAACGAGGTTATGTAATGCTCCTTGAATTTCCAATTGGGGTTTCATAGTAATGTTGTCTGTCACGCTTTCGATCCTAGTCTGCCTAGTTATAGTACTCAAACACATACAATTTCATTGCATATTGGTCCCCAAGATTTCGCCACCAACTCACAGTGATCGGAAAATGCCTTCTTGGACATGATGGATTATGAAGGATCTCTGTCAGGCTCTTGGGGAAAATGACGTATATTAGCTGACGGAGTTATTAATTACTACCGCCACGTCTCTCGCTGATGGCTCCCTCTAATGTATTCGTCTATCAGAGCTACATGATCCGCACTAATGAGTTATTTATTACATTTTAATGAGCCTTACTCAATATGCGAGGACATGATCGTATGTAATGTTGAGTGTAACGTATAAATTGAAGCTGAATTGTCCTACTATGAGGAATTTGCATCTACCACTTCGCGTTTCCAATAAACTTCACCCAAAGCACGAACACATAACCTTCAGATATAAAAAATATTCGTGCTTTGGGTGAAGTTTATGTTTGGAAGTGGCCCTGAACTGAAGAATATGGTTTCTTCCAACATGTACCACCAATCATCGGTTTGATACCCGACTGACGAGTGTAAGTAGTGCATGGAAAGTGAAGTGGCATCTTGTTTCCCTACAATTTTTATAATAATATGCCAGTAACCTTTATGCCAATATAAATAAAACGGTTATATGTAGCCATGCCCCTTTCCACATGGTGTGTTTCGTAATGGATGTGCCATGGCAAAAGCCTCCCCTACTTTCTTACAGTTTGAAGGCCAATGTTGAGCTGATTATGTCAGGTGCTTTGATGACCTAGAATTAGGACATTTCTACTATAGTATCCCCAATTGGTGCCACACTGATCCCTATAGTACACATACCCGATTGTGAGTCACGAATAATGTGTCACCGGCCAGCATCTGGGTAAAGCTGAGGAAAGCTTAACAAATTGTCGAGGTCTTAAACCCTGTCCATACACAGCCGATTTGCCTCCCGATTGCCCCCCGATTTGGGTCTTCCGATGAATCCTAGGATTTCATTTCCAATCCTGGTTTATGTTATTTCAAAAACATAAACCAGGATTTGAAATGAGATCATAGGATTCATCAGGAGACCCAAATCGGGGAGCAATCGGGAGGCAAATCGGCTGTGTGTGGGCAGGGTCTTAGAGTCCATTTGACCTCTGCTGGCCCGACCTCTAGATGATAACAAGACGCCTAGATCACTAGAGAGCAGCCTGCTGCCCCGCTTGTTGAATAGTCGACAAGGAGATTTACTTGTTTACATTTATCTAGCTTTGCTATTCTTGCCTTTGTTAAGTTCCTTATCAATGCGCTCCCCTGCGTCTACTCAAAGAGGATTGTGTCTGGATCTAAGACCAACAAGTCTAACTCACTTTTCCTGAACTATCTTCTCCATCTTCCAGCGACGAATTATTTCAACTCTTTCTATGCATTATTGTCGATACCTCTTTCATAGGTGTCCCCTTCAATAATCGCTCGGTTCCTCGGTATGTCGTATAATATATTATGCCTAATGATATTCTCTATTTTATCTTTCAGGTGAGTACTTCCTTATCAGTAATGATACATATCAGAGCGTTTTATTAGAGGTACCCAAGGTAGGCATTCGTGCATGCAGCCATTTTTCGAAAAAAGATTTTATTCAGGATAAATCTGCAGATACACTCTTACTTCATTAATTGAATTTCGCTGTGTTCTGTGACAATACAATTACATTTACTAACATACTAATATTGCATTATTTGTTGGTGAAGCTTCAAACGTTATCTATAAATAGATAGATACATTCATTTCATTAACAATGTAACAATGATAATAGTAATGAGGTTGAGGAATAAAGGTTCCTTCCTATCATGATATCAGACTATTGGTGGGAGAAAGTTAAGGTAGATCATGACAAAGGAGATACCTATCTATTCACATAAGACCATCTGACCATAATACTATTTCAGCAGTCCCGTTCATCCTATCCCTGGTTGACAATATATGTGAATAGAACCCTTCGATCCTTTATTACATAATTCCCCCATCGTCCTGGTACCCCATATCCCTGGTTCCCCCGTCCTATACAGACTCGTAAACGAGCTGGCATTTTACTATTTATTCTTTAACCTTTCCAGTAATGGCCTGTTCCATGCATGACGCTCTTCTGCCCGCTATTCCACTGAACACTTTATTCATGCTACTGTGGTTCGCTGCTTTGAATGGCCGTATTAAATCAAACAGGTTGCTTACGAGACACAGCGCGTCTGATTTGATCATACCCAAATGGAGGAATGAGAGGAAAAACACGAACTCAATGGAGACGTTGCTCTTTTAAAGCGGCCATTAAACATGCTCGGCTCCAAATGTTTTCATAATGGTGTGTTCTAACCCCTTCAGTCTACCCCACTCATCCAATCCTCCTCCTCCTTACTCCCTCTTCCTCCTCCTCCTCTCTCCTTGTACCTCTTCCTTCCGTCTCCCTCCTTGCTCCTTCTCCTCCTCCTCCTCCTCCACCACCTCCCTCCAACTCATCTTTTTCACTCCTCCTCCTCCTCCTCCTCCTCCTCCTCCTCCTCCTCCTCCTCCTCCTCCTCCTCCTCCTCCTCCTCCTCCTCCTCATTCTTCCCTCTTCCTCCTCCTCCTCCGAGTCCTACTTCCTCTTTCCTCCCCCTTCTCCTCCTAATCCTACTTCTTCCTTCCTCCTCTTCCTCCTCCCTCCTCCCTCCTCCCTCCTCCTCCTCCTCCTTGCTCCTCCCTCCTCCTCCTTCGACCCTCCTCCCTCCTCCCCGCTCCTCCTCCCCAATGCTTACCACGGTCAGACTAAGGCAGTAAGGGTGTGTTAGCTGCTGGAGCAGTACTATTACTAGTAGTAAGAGAGGGAATAGTGGGAGCGCTGAGGCTGAGCACTGCTTCACCTCCTCCTCCTCCTCCTCCAGTACCATTTGAGCAGCTCTTATAGTCAGCCCTACCGCGCCTGCCGCCACTAGTCTAGCCATATAGAGCACCTCACTACTACAACCCAGCCTCCTCTCCCCCTCGTCTAGTGAGGCCTGGTCACCACACCACCGACACTACTACCCCCTCTACCCTCATTCCTCCTGGCGGGTCCGTCTTTCCCATGGCTCCAGTCCATCACAGCAACCCAGGAGGACTGTGAGCACCTCTGTTTCTCTCTCCCATATTCGCGTCATCATCGTTGTCCTCCTCCGCCGCATATTTTCCTAACAGAGGTGTTCATGCCATTGGAGGAGGGGGAACCCAGGAGGTGTATATTTCCCGTTCACTTGGCAATACATATTACTGGAGTATGTAGTCCTCGGAGGTTGCAATGCTAAATCACATAACCCAGGATTATCATATCAGAAGAGCAACAGACGCCGCTACAGAGGAGGGAGAGTATATATATATGAGCGCACGAACGGCACCTGTTGGACTTGAGGAGGGATACCAATACAACAAGTACCTATATATCTCTCACCTGTTTCCATGTCAACTTACATATTCATTTCTCATAACCTTTATAACGCTCGTGTGGTCTGTTATGCGATACAATCCTTATAACGTTGTAGCTGCTATGGGGGTCTTATAGCGTTTTGCCATCGGCCTGCCTTCTCGTGCATGGCAGATTTTTGGTGGAGGTTTCATCATCGGGCCTGACAGCGCTCAGTGTTGGTAGATGTTAAGGCTTGTCCTGCCTGTAGTTGGGCAATGTAATGACAAGTACATCACATCCTCTTGTCAAACTGTCCGCCTGGATCAGGTCTATGTAATGATACCTGCTACTGTTTTATACTGTTGAGTGGCAAAAAGCAAACCAATTCTCTCATCACGGTAGTGCTTCATATTTACCTGAGGTTTATCCACCGACGTTTTGGATGTGGCCTTTTTATTGTTAGTCGTAATGGTCATATGTAGATACAATGCAAACATGAGAAGCGTACAGAACATGGAGTTTTGTTCATTGAAAATAAGGCTATGAAACAGGGTTATTACTAACCCTCATGTAATTCAGTTGACTATAAAAATATGAGCATTTTCTGAAGGTTGCATATAAGGTTTTGATAGGGGAGACATTAAATTCACGTATACATAGGCCCTACTTGGTAGCATGTAAATCTATTTCAATTTGGATTTTATAATCTTTAATGGATATAATGTAATAAATCCAGGATTCTTAGTAGCAAGTAGTATTCAGATAAATCTGGTTTTCTGGTGTTTAGCCTATACTTGAAGGCGACCCTGCTCCATGTGAAAACACTTCATGACTTTTAACTTTACAATCTTCCCCTTTGAACGTGTCAGTAACCTTTTAGGTATTTAATATTCATTAATGACATTAACAGGGTTCAATTAACGAATCGGGGGTGGATAGATCACGATAACCCCTTTTCCATCCTCAACTGATTTTAAGGACCTTTTAAATAAAAGTTAATGGTCATTCATTCATAAGACCAATAGCAAGTACAGAAAAGAGGAAAACTCCGTCGATCACCGACGACTTCAAACAAGACATTGTTGTAAATGTCTCAGGTGGCTAGATGCATGTAGGCTATGCTGAGCGATAGACATCCCATGTTTACATAAATCTGATAGAACAATCAGGGCTATAACTGTCCGAGACCGTTTGATATTTACTTGAGATGGATCGGTGAAAACAGTTTAGTGGCTGGCATTTGTTAGAAACCCAGTGGCAGCGCATGTGTCCAGGTTCACAGAAGCCCTGCCTGGACTATTAATGGTATTGTTAGAAGCGGTGTTGGGGTTAGTCGGCTGGGTAAAGGGTACACGTAATGAACTGTACATACACCAGGGTAACCGCCATAATGTTTTTAAGTATTAATCGATTCGTGTCCAACTCGCACATACTATTTTCCCATGTTCACCCTAGTTCTTTCATAGTTCAAAAGTTTAATACTGTACATGTTCTTAACTAAAGGGATGTTTGCTATAGTTGCAATTCAAAAAACAAATGTTTTGGAATACTCGTTACTCAGTCCGATAGTGTAAGTTGGAAAATCCTAGTTCTATTACCACTAAAAGGCTAGTAATTTTGCCTAATATATTAGATAATAGAAATCAAAGCATATTTAATCGGGAGTTAATCGCATTCGCTCTGTGCAACAATGAGCAATTGCCGTGTAGTACATTCTATGTGCTATGCATGGCAGTAGATTGAAACTCTGACACTTGAACTATGCGAATTCGAAATCAACAATTTTATGATCAATTATAGCGAAATAATCAATGAAAGATCAATAGATATTACATAGATTGTAGAATAATAGCCGTGTGCACAAGGGATGCACGCATGCATTCAAGCATAATATTGAATCTGCAAAGGATGGTTCTTGGCAAAGTCTGCCGAGAAAACCTAATGTATAATATGAAAGTCAGAAGTGAAACGAGTTGGAAAGTAGATTCTTTTTTTTGTGTGCAATAAAAGAACATTTGCACTCCATTGAATAATGATAATGTTTGATTCAGGCGGGTTTAGCAAAAACAACTATGTTCCCAATTATGAAAGCACATATTCTTCTCACATTCCATTTATCTCCTTGTATATTCAGAGTTTAGATGCAGTTCCCCTTTAAATATTGAAGGAATTTCCTTATGTTAGCTCGTTTCTGATTGTCTGGTTTATGGCACTACGTTTGCTTCCGGCATTTCTGAAATTGAAATATTCATATGCGAAATACCTATACAGATTACTATTTTATGATGAAACCCACGCCCCTAACATCAGCAATATGCATTCTGTATAATATATTCTGGCTTCAAGGAGAAAATCCATCATCAACTTTTATTAATATCTGCTGGGCGTTGTGCAGTCATATCAGGTACAGGTATGTGGTACTCTCCACATATTCCGTCGCAATAGATTCTACAGGTAATCTTTTCTATTTATACAAATAATTAGCAGAATTTGTTTTCAGTGTCAGTCAAATCTAGAGCCCCTTCCAATCTATAGTTAGGTGCCATACTCGTTGGTCTAGCACAATTCATAAATACTATTTGCAGACAAGAAATTACTGCATACAGTCTATTGTTATATTATCGCTAAATAATACATACTATATACGTACTATATGAAAGTGAGTGGTGTATTCCACATCTCCTATTGATCCAGTGCTATTCTAGAGGTGTCTTAATAAGGAAACCTATTCTATTTGGACGATTTGTCTCGGCAATCCTTTCATTCCTGGAAAAAGTTTCACTTCTAAAAGGGATCAATAATTACATTTCAACAAGAACTGTTATATTTCTGGCGTGCTTAGACAAAACATCACATTGCTACGTCAATTCTCCTTACAAGTGTGTATGTTTACACTCAACTCCTTTTCATATGTTGCTGCTCATGTAAATCCCTACGTTTGAAGTATCGTTTAATCGCATAGTACTTAAACTATACTCGGATTATTGATTCCCGTCAGTACAAAACCTCCAGACTATACCACTTAATTATGCATCTATATCTTGTCTCAAATTCTGCTTCTCTACCAGGTATAAGTGTACCTGCATCCAACATAAATTTTTGTTCAACCTTGTACAAAGTGCATATATTTGATACACCCCCAATGATCTAGCATAGGATGTATTCTATAATTGCTTTGGTTAATGCCAAGCATGTTCTTGGTTAGGAAAATGCGTCCATTTGCCGAATTTACCACACTTTAGAATTACCCTATAAATGTTTATAACTTCACTGATATGTGGGTTTTTTTCTTCAGGTAAAGCCAAGTCGTTATATGCATATCTATGCCAATATACCACCTGTCATCCCATTCCTTGTGTGATTTATTGCACAATTTTCACTGACTGGTATAGTCCGCGTGGAATAATAATCCATTCTGCGGTAGTCGATCTCCAGTGCGTGAGACAGATTATCACTTATGCCGTAAGTGTTTTTGACAGTTACCCGACCCTCACCTAATATGACATTACACCTCTCATGTCAGAGTCACCCCAGCAAATCATGTTTCTCGTATAAAATTACAGTGTGTGACTCCAGTATTTCTACAACTTATTATCTTTCACAATTCCGCGTAGCGACAACCATTCATATTTCGGCATTTTGTTTATTCATACCTCGGGATATTGTTTTTCAAGTTATGAATCTAGGAAAGTCCATAGATTCTCTTTTGCCAAAGAATATATGCAGCTATTTTATTTGTCGTTTTTTTTAAAAAGAAATCCCAACTCAGATTATTGGTTTATCGTAGCGATCTTATATAAATATACAAACCGACTTGGTGGATATTACAATTTGTCTAGATTTGAACAATATTAACATGCCCTGCTGACCTGGGCGATTATATCAGTTTCCTCATAAAAAGCCGAACCAGGCATGCGAGAGTGATATAGATGTGGAGTCTGGGGGTCAGATCCCAATGTGGTGGCTGACCAGCCTGGAGGAGTCTTATACTACTAGAGTCCACCAGTCATGTAGCGATAACATCTTGCCGCTGGATGTACATATAGCGTGGAGACGGGTGGGGAATATAGGAGGAGGACGATGAATGCACTGAAGGCAATGGTTTATTCATAACCTAGCGTTAAAGTTATAAGCTCCTTCTATTACTCCTCCTTGTATTGGGTAATTCTTGGCTTTAAGATGTACATTGCTGCGCTAATTAGGCCCTGTGGTATTGACTAATTAACTTCGGTTTCAATACCTGTATAAGTACGTCTTCCGAGAAGCATAAATATTCTATCATTGTCTAATTCCCATATTTCGTTATTGTAATGACTAGAAGTAATGAGACGAACTAGATGTGATTCTAAAAACTTATATGCGACTTATTTGAGAGGAATCAGAATAAGAATTGGCATTCATCTTTATGCATAACATTGAATATCATACTCATTTTCATCCACTTTTATAACCAATCTTAGTACATTTGTGCTTTACATTGGTTGAGATGATTCTACTTCAGGTACTTTTATTGAATGTCTCTTATGTTTGTATGAAGTTCTTCATTTCTATATATCCGAGCCAATCTTTTAGACAAAGTGTTGTTTCTGAGCGCATAGCTGCCTCAATAGGTGACCCTACTTTTTTGCATACATCCTACGTGGAGTAAAATGGAATCTCAGTAAGTGTCCGTGAGAAAAGTAAAGTATGTACTTAGGGTTTTAAATGAGATTTTTTTTTGCCCGGGCTTTGCTTTGGTTAAATTAAAGGAACATATTACTGGCTGTACCTAAAGCAAAAAAAACCCTGAAAAGTTCGGTACACATTGTTCATTCACAATACCCTTGCACATGGGTGTTTGTTTCATGCAGTGAATGCCTGCTCATGCCGCCACTTTCCATACACTACTATCATCTGACTAGTAACGCAGTGTTGGGAGGTAGAATAGGCTTACTGTAGGGTAGACGCACTTAGCGCCCCTAGTATGCCAGGGTTCAAGTGTTCTCGCACATAGAGACTCCCACATTATGTGTATCAAAGTGAAGGCAATCTTTTGTGTGGAGGTCATAGTCTCAGATCAAACACCCTCGGTTGTTTGAGGGACATTGCACTCGGTTGCTGAGTGATACCTTGTTTGAGCGCTTTGGAAGCATTGAACAATGTGATGTATACTTGCAGATGTCTGACTGCCATTCATTTCTTTTGAATCGATTTGCTTTGATTGTTTTAGTGTCTGATGAGATCACAAGGACAGCAGACTCTCATCGCTTACTTGCCATTGCTTCTAACATTGCTACTCTCTCCACCTGCCTGACTTTCTCTAGTTTGATCCGTTCCAAAGAATTCTCCCTCTATTTCACAGAAAGTTCTTATCGCCTTCTATATAGATCGAACTTTTAGCCAGTTTTTATTGTCTGTCTCCTCTTTCTTTATTTCCTCCGGTAGACTGACCCTTCCTAGCGGCAAATACCCCTTTCTTCCTCATCCCCGTCCTGTGCCTATGCCTCAGCATACACTGGAGATGAAAGATTAGAGTGACCCGTTTGGCCTGTGTACAGGGCTGCTATATGAGGGAGCCCCTGTCCCTGGTCTGTTTACCTTCAGGGTAAAGGTCTGTCAGCTCACGACTCCTGATGAAATCCAGTCAATACATGCCCCTACCTCTGGTTCACCTCACTCTCATACTCATATACGGGCTCTATAATTTCCCACTACATATGTTTGTTTGAAGAACCCTCTGGCGTTCTTGGCATTTTCTGTCTAGAGAGGATCCTCTTTCCTCCATTTTTTGTACAGCATTTAAATCTTTTATTCAGAAACTATATAACAAGACAGACATTGCTCGTAGAAAATGGACCTGATGATGCTATTGTGAGTTACTTATGTGGTCTATCAACATCAAATCCCATTTGGATCCTTATGTAACACAAAACGTCTATACGATACTCTATCACGGGAGAATCTTTCAGTGTTGTTTGTGGTACCTCTGGCTCGGAGTAAGATTACACAGAGAAACAACATAATTTAAGGAAGATGTTATTTTGTGAAGGCGAAAGTTGAATGTCATGGCAATATTTCGAACACTATCCATTACGTGGAGTGTTTGTATTCATAACCTCTGTCCGTCCTTAACAATTTCTGTATAACATTGTGCTTTGAACCTACAAACATTACGATAACGGACATAATACACAAAATTATATTCCTCCTCTTTTTACTTGCTAGTGAAATGTTGAGTTTCTTTTAAATGATATATTAAAAAACTCCACATTTAAAAAGCTAGAACCCATTCTATTAATTTTTGTTCCCCTCGATTACAATATATTGGGCCAACAGTGAACTCTTCTCCTTGCGCGCTTTTATGTTGGAAATAGAACACAACAGTATTTAGAGTCTAGACGACTGTCTCCATTAGAAGAGCAGTAGGAACCAGAGTGCAGTTTGTCACCTGTCCTTGGATTCCATAACTCTTAGGTGCACAACCTGTAGGGTTATTGCACCAGGTATTCCTCCAGCCTGGATCAGGGAAGCACTGGTAAAAATAGACTATTTGCTGATACGGTGAACCCTGGGTTACTTTAGTGAGTGAGTTAAGTGTGAATAGAATCTAACCTCCGGGACATAGTAAATGGACCGTATTTGCGTGTAGGTTCCTTCAATTTCATGAGTCTTGATTTGACATGCATGAAGACTAGTATGTATACAACTCCTGTTTATCCAAACATATATATAGCCGTCGCCCCATCGGACAAAACGTGACTACGTTATTTACCTTGGGGATTAGTTCATTTTACAATATCGATTTTGGTGAAAATGTTTTAATAATTCCCAAAAGCCCCTTGTCGAAATACCTACATTAGTATTATGAAAACAGTGTATGATATATTTGCAAAACATTTTATTCACCAGCCTATGAGGTATAAAGTTGATTTAAAGTTATTGTATGCGATAAACCAGATCTTTCATGCAAATATAAAGACTCTGTGCATATCCAGAGTAGTGTACATATATATATAGGGACCCGACGCTTATCATATTAATAACAAATTAGTTGATTTAAGGGCGAAATCTGTATGAGACTGCAGACAGGGCTCGAGTGTTGAGGCAGCGATGGAGCTATAGGCAAATTATTGACTGATGCCTTGTTGCTGAAAATAACCCGCATGTAATAGTAGTCTAATATGGCCTACACCATGCAGCTACACTCAAATAGGCAGCTCGCCCCGCTTCATTCCCAAGTTCAACTTTGATGTTGATGTAATTATAGGGGAAAAGTTCATTCTCCCATATAGTTTATTTCATATTTTGTTGTGTTGAAAGTATCATGGAGATTTTCATCAGTAACAAACCCCCGAGCCTTTCTCTAGCCGACCCGTGCGCAGGATTGTGTGTAAAAATCCGAAGATGTGGATAGACACAATTGCCCATGTTTATACTGTTACAAATGCACTTATTCTTAATGCACTTCTTCTGAAGTTTCTCATAACATCGGAGGGACCTAAATGCTACTAGATAGTATACATTCACCAAGAGATGAGAGCGAGCGGACTAGGCTGGGGATATTCAAGGTCTTAATATATTTTTGGAAGCAGAACCTCTAGTGCAAAGTAAAAGGAGAAGGTCCATGAAGCGTGTACCATTGGAGTTCATTATTGAATATAAAATAATTGAAAAAGAAAGTTTAAAATCTAACTAAAAGCAAATCTATTAAAAGAAATTGGTCAAAAGCATTGGGTTTACATGTTGTTGTTTTTTCTACAAATTTTATTTAATTCCTTCGCTTATCTGAATCCAAATAAAGTATATACTTGTGTAAGAAGCCTCATTCTCCATTATTCTGGTCGCTTGGCCTATACATTACCATTGTAGATGGGAGATCTACCCATGAGCTATTTGTCCATAGGCCTGCTACTCAAACATCCTATTCCTTTTGTAGATTAAACTGCCTGGAGGAATGCTAATCTATCATGCCATCAAACCATTAATCCCCATCCCCTGTCCTATTACCTAGTAAACCGTCGTTACCGAGATGGACTTTTTACGCTTGTATCTGAGGTACCTATGGCTTGCTATTACGTGCCAAACATACATTACATTAAGTATTTATATGTTGTTACTATGTCTCCTCTCCCCCTCCCTCCGCGCCTCATGTAAACTAGTAGGTATCTTAGAAAACCTATACCCTTGTTCCCTAGACCCTGGGTAAGGCTATCAGACCATGTATTTTATGGCCACACCTTGTTGGGTATGTATATGTGGGTGAATCTCCCAGTTTCTTTGGAGATGCGTGTTTATACGATATTTTTATATTATTTTGACGTTGGATATAAGGCCATGTCAACACTATAGGAGTTAGGAGAATTTGTTACCCTTTCTCTTTGCCTAATTTATTTCTGATGCCGAGAATCACAGGCTCGTTAATGCATAATACTCATCTTTTTATTGGACAAAGTTTGTAAACAGCTCGAGCCCAACTACTTCATGCAAAGTCGAGTCCTTTTATTTGATGTATGCGACGTGCGAGATCCGGATTGGGGTATGGTTTTTTCACTGTTTGCACACAACTACATACAAGGGAAGACATTTCTAAAATGCTGACAATGTTTTACTCGTGCCATTAGAAGGAAGAAACTACGCTAAGAACGCTATAGAAACTTGTATTTAGCTCCATGCAGGACTGACACATTTCCGAGTCATTTGATGTCATCGTTTAATGATGTAGAGCAAAGCCCTAATAGAATGGCGTATTGTTATGGGGACATAAATTCGACAGGGAAAAACATTAAAGATACAGTTTTACATATGTCGCATATGAAATGCCAAGTGAGTAAGGGGATGGAACCTACTTTTCTTGTGGGGCAGACTTTCAATACATCCCCTAACATTGCATTTATATCCCAAGGAAAGGCTACATAAAAGTATGTCCCTCCTTGATATGCCTTCGGCAAAGCTGCTCCTAGCTGACATTTTTTCCCCAATGCCTCATTCCTCCAGAATAACATTCCTTTCCAAGAGCATAATATAGAAGCCGCAATTAATCTTCAAACTTTCACAACCTCAAACTTTCAAAATGTTTGTAGACCATAGGTCAGGACGTGAGGCTAGGCTCTTTCCCTTTGGCTCCATCGACCGCTCTGCTCAGTTCTCCTTGTTCGTCCTGGAGAGATCTGCCCCAATCATGTACTGGCGACTGATTAAGATATAGCATCAAAGCTCCCTATCACTGGAGACTTTGATAGCTCTAAGATAGGTCACAAAAGCGGGAAATAGTCTGCTTGTAGAGGGTGCTGCATCTGTATGAATAGTTTCTTTGAGTATCTCTTAGCGGAGCAGCACTATAATTCTGTTACATTGACCCTTTTTCCGTTTCTAACTATAAGGTATATATTTGGGCATGATATGAGTAAAAGCTGGGTTCCCTGGATGAAACCCGGGACTTTGTGTATGAATATAATAAATTAAATATAGTATTAAATAAGGGCCGCCGTTAACGGTGGGTTATTCCATTATTTCTTTGTAACCACCACTTATAGTAGGACTTGAAATCCTCCCACTACCCGGGATCGAGTTAAGACCCACTGGCTAACTATGAGTTTTAAAAAAGTATCAAAAACAACAACAAATTACTTTACAAATGATCAAAGGATATGTTGCTATTGTTAAAAACAATTTGTATATAATCTTAACAATGCTGAGTGACCAGAGTCACGACTCCTACATATATTTTCTATCAGAGATTACTGGAGAGTAATTCATGTAAACTGTTCATTTTATACGGGTTGACGCAGTAGCCGGTCGAGGAGCCATTACTCTGCCATTCCACTCGTAGCCATTCCACCAGTTGCCAGTCTCACCAAACGTGTGGAATCTGAGTGAGAATTACGTCAGCGATATTTTTGCTACGAACGTTAGTCATAAAAGATATATATTAAAGTTTCGAGTAATTAGACTGAATAATTCAAGATACTGTTCTCCTACTGAGGATTAATAACAGCAAAACACTGTAGGCAGAAGGCAGTTATTACTGTATCATATGCACATGATTACTGGTAATGTGTAGAGGGGGTATTCTTATAGCACTTGCCTGCTGGGATGTGGAATCTGTCATGAACCCTGGAGATGAATTCAACCTTTTAGAGCAGCCAGACTGTCTTTTCCCCGTGTAGCCATCTCTTAATCTAGTTCTCTATCATGGCATACCAAATTCCCTCTTTCATTTCTGGTTTTAGAACGGTTTCCCAGGAAGTTTAGAATGCCGACCTTTTCTCAGATTTCCCCTGACTCTGGAAGGCCTGGTTGCACGCACATACATTAGCCATATACGATATGAAATGATCAAAAGTACAGGACACTTAATGCTGTCTACCTGAGGGCATAGGTTGACGTTCCTGTTTATCAAATGGTGTCTTGAGGGTCTAAATGATGTACAGGTGCTTCCCTCTATAACGTGTGGAGCTACATATAGATTCATGATTTGGATGGTAATCTAACGTTACAAGATATAAAATTTGGAATTCAAAACTTTAAATTTCGCTCCTGCATTGTTGGTACGGATTTATTTTTCTTTACCTCCTAACTGATTATCTAGCTCCGAATGACGCAGATGAAATGTCGCTTCAAAGACATCTCCTTGTTGTTATCAACATATATAAATGTAATCAAGCCATACTATTATATGTGACATTTCAACGGTTGCAATGATCGTTTGATAGGGAATTCGACATCCCTGATTTCATTTGTTTTCATCTGCAAGGTATACCAACTGCGATATAGATATACTTATCAGACAGGTTTGGTTCTAATTGCTATCGTTACTCAATTGACTATTAACAATTGATCTATGTAATACCCAAATTCATTTGTCAATCGGCCAGAAGTTAATTAAAGATTCTAGTTTTGAAAAAGGGCTTTTCCATATGTCCGTGATGCTTAACTGGTCTTTTTTCACATGTTTCAAACATGCTATAAAATGTTGTTACCGTCATGAGACCTATGCACGAAACATCAGGTGGCAGACTGCCCGCAATATTGATTTGTTTCCAACATTTCCCTATTTCACTGTAGCCGGGGAAAGTTTCATATTTTTACTGGGGAAGTGTGTTGAGTCAGTGATGGATTGACTGCTAGGACATTTCAACATTTTAGCCTGTCAAATTCCAAGATCTACACATACACGGCTCATAGGTGTGATGTGGCATTTCTCTCTCTTCTCTTCTTATTAGTAATACATGTATTTGTAGTTTCGCCTGAAGTCCTATACGCCTAAAATGCCTGCATGTGATTGCAGGACGTAATTCCCAGTAATTCCCAGTTTTCCTTAAGTCATTTTAACTCAAGGTAATTCTGGCTAGAAGTCGCTGAAGTGTCTGCCACTCTGAGAAATCGTCTTAAATCCTGTGATTAGATTAATTTAAAATGGCGGAGATTTGAAAACTGACTATAGGGCATTTGTAATTAACGCTGCTCATGTCGGTTGCAGAGTACCACGGGATACATTCAGGTCATATCGAACATACCAACATTTGGCAGGATTATCATAAAAGATAATTAGGGTCATATTTGATCAAATATTTGCCTGCCTTTAAATATGATATAACTCGGCAGTATTCCTAAACGTCGTTGGAATATCCTGCAAAATGAATACCTGCATATAGATGGTGTTTGTTGCTTCAAGTATGTTACTGGCTGACAGGTATGTTACCAGTTTCATTCTATCGCCTCTCCTGCGCGGGGAGCGATTGAATAAAATAACCCTTAACCTTTCTTCCCCCCCCCCCTTCCCCTAATAGACATAAATAGGAAGGATTGGCTTGTCTCTAATGAAATGTAACAACTATTCTTTTGTGTTGTGTGATGAATTGTGATGCGTCCCGTAGGATTTAGCGACGACTGTGCCTTCGTATACATTATCTGTTGTTGGAGCTTGATTGATGCGCCCAGCTACACACTGGGAGCAATGTGAAATTGCTTTAACAAGGCAGGTTGTTTACTTTAGATTTCCTAGCAATTTGTATCTATTTTAGCCTCTCCCAGGGGGACATCTTGGAAGCTAACCCAGGTTGAATCAGCCTAGCTCGGATATGTGCACCTCTTCTAAATACCGTTCCGCTGTTCCTCTCTTGGAACAGGGTGTGAACAATAATGTCATATATCTTTGTTACCAGGCGAAGCACCTGTATTCCCTTACTGCTACCATGTACTAACGGAAGCGTCTCTATACAAAATAATGTCATTTAATATACTAGAACTTGCGCCTTCTCAGGACACTGATAATTAATTGATACTTAATTGAAATAAAGGACAAACAAATGTACTCATATTCTCCAAGCTCCCAAATATTTGAATGAAATAATTAAGTGCTATGCAATCCATTTATTATAACGGGAGTCCCAATATCCACCTTTCAGGGTGTTAAGCATAGAATGATTGGTGTTGGGTATGTATGGCTGCACATAGTACAAGCAAATGATTCCAAATGCAGGGAATTTAAAGAACTTGCAGTACAGAAGATCTTGGCCATACACAATTGGCTTTAATTCTATTGGCAAGCCTTAAGTCCATTGTAAGCTTTAGTCTTACAATGCTTTGCCAGGCTTTTCTGGCAAAAGCGACCTTGCTACAGTGTCCCAGGAACTAATGTAACACAATCATTGAGAAAGGAACTGGCAATAGTCTAGCAGGCTATGCCAACCCAATTGAATGTGGAAATATTTAATTTTCTTTGGGGTGGGTGGGAGGGTGGGGAATCTTAAAAGCAACTACAAAAATAGCAATGCGTCCAGGATCTGTTTTCAGGAGGAATCGATATGATTTTCTCTGAACCAGATTGTCATCTGTTGCCAATTTCTTCTCCATTCTGGACCAGACTTTATCTATATATATGACCTCCCTGTACTGCCTGCCATATGAAGGCCCTGGTCACAATAATCAGTCCATTTCTAACCAAGAACTCCTCCCAGAGCTAATGAGCCATAAGTTAGAATATTGCTTGAGTTGTGGCCTTGTGATTTAGCAGATGAATGATGGGGATCGCCATGATATCACATGGTACACGTCTAGACAGGTTGCTGCTATAGTCAGTGGACAATGTCCTCCCCATGCCGCACGCGTGGCCTGTGCTCTGCATTTCAATATGGATTGGCTGCTGGCAGCAAAAAGTGATGTTTGCCGGGGATTATTTTTACTGCGATTGTTTCTTGCCCTGAGCAAGAGCCCTGAATGGCAGAGAGGCATTGATCGGTTCTTTTTCTTCTTCTTTTGCCTGGTTCCTGCCGGGTTGAGGCCAACTCCTGCATGCAAAAGAAGTCTGCTCACTCAGGTTTACATAAATTTTCAACTATGGGCTGGGCGGTTATTAGTTTTTGGTCCTGGCAGAAAGCTTGTGCTTTACGTCTATGTATGTACCGTTTCACATTCACAACGTAAAATAAATGAACTTCATAGAACTCATGTAAAATGAGAAAAAATGCAAAAACAGGTGGAAGATCTACCAATCCAGATATTATTAAACAACTACCTCAAAAACACAAGAATATAGATTCGGATCTAAAATTCAAGAACCACCTATAAAGTAGGATCAAAAACGCTTAATCAACAATTCTATTCCTCGCTAAATTTAAAAGAGCAGTTATATAAAGTTAATTATTGATAATAATAGAATTCTATTTCAGGATCATATAACTTACATATTTTTTTATCTTAAGACATAGATAATGATTTCAAGGGGATTATTTTCAGCTCATTATAACCCTTTGTCTATGTGATTACGGCTTCAATATTCGTGAAGCGTGTATAATATCAGTAGATAACAAGCTATTGAAGGGTTATTTTAAACTGTCATTGGCTAGACAATTTTTATGAAGCCAAAACTTTGTTTACAAGTAAAGCAAGGTACTAAGTAAATCAAAAAGTTTCTCTAGCGATAAAATGCTATGAAAGTTTAAAAGTTCTGTGGTGTATGGCCAAGACCTATATTTCCAACTTCCATCCATTCTAGCCTCAGAGTTATAGAAAGCCACTGCCTCAGGCAGCCAAATTAGATTTTTTATCTGCTTGTAGAACAAGGGCCTTAACGAGGAAGCATAGCCAGTGGTACGATCATAGTCACATCAGTATTCATTTTGAAATAAATCTTGCAGTGTCACACTGTTGTGGACTTAGTTAGATGGATATCTGATATAAAAGATCGGATTTATCCATTAGTGTATCGTGCTACTGCATGCTTTGATGAAATCAGACCCAGGTTCATTCTCCTGAATGACATTGATGTCGGAGAATTTGTTGGTTTAACGTCTGGGAAACCTAGGACCACATAACACGCTAGCCCATCTACAGAACGAGTTAGACATAGCATGATATATATGCTACTCTTGTATTTCCCATACAATTGATTAGATATATCATGCATATAATTACATGTCCCAATAGTAATAATGTGAAACCTTCCGTGAGATGTTTCCTTCGCTTGAAGCAATGAAACAAAAATCAGGCCCTCTGTATTTATAAACCCCTTTTATTGCACCAAAGTACCAGCCCAGTCTCCACCACTGGATCATAAAACTACCAATGGGAAGAACGCCTTCTAATCATTCAGCTTCAGCTCTGAACCCTGTTAAATCAAGAACCTGAAAGGGCCCACCCACAAACGCTCCCCCTCCACTCAGTAAGAGGTCCACCATCAATACAAAAACTCGACACAAGTAACTCCCATGGCACCACCATCACCACTAAATCTCTTACGGCTTAAGCAATAGAACAGTTGCAATGGCTACTGTGTATACCCTGCGTTAATGAATATTGGGTTGATTGTAGTTACATTTTGGCGTTGGGAATATAACTAGCACTTGCCCCCAAATGACTATACCATGAAATACTTGTTATTCACATTAGGTCTGTAATACAAAGTTCCATGTATTCTGCATTAACCACAAGAAAAGTTATCCTCTAATAGTATGGAAGAAACATCACTGTTGGTCCTGTTATACATGGTTAGGTATATAAAAACTGTGTGAGGTTATTTCCATTACACAAGAACTACTAGTGCCAGAATTTAGTGCGGATCCGGATTCAAAATGCCGTCAATGCAAAGCACCCAGTGGTAATTAGTCGGTCTGGCCAAACTCAATTTTATACTCAATACCCTGTTCGTCTGGATTACTTTTTTTCGTCTTAACTCTCACACAATTATATCCCCTGATAATTAGGGGCACTTTGTTGTTAATCATTAGGTAGAGGGTAAAGTTGGATGTAAGAGCTTTATCGCCATGTACTGGGATGCTTTGTGATTTCCCCTGACTCTGATCCCTTGCCTTAATGTTTCTCCCAGCCCCGCAAAGCCTTAGCCAGCACAGGTGGCCAGTTCACACAAACACTTGGCAAAAAATAAGACCAACCACTTCCACTGCTACTACTTTCAAATGTAGATCTCTTTAGATGCGGAGTGTGGTCGGAAAACCTCTGAAGCAACCACTTAACCATCAGTAAATCTGTCCACTAAAAACCGGTTCAGACATTTTTGGCCGTTATTATTTATTTGTTCATTTATAAGCATTCATTGTAAGTTTCCTATCGAAGTATTTGGCTTGGTGTTTGCTTTGATGTATCCTAATTTTAGTCACGTGGTGTATGGCTACATAATTCTTGGGTAAATAAAGTAGTAGTTGTTAATTCATCGAAAATAAATAACATATAACTGTTTGTGGTCATAGAAAAGGATATATAATCTGTTCCGTGGTAACCATCAACTATTTATTTGACTTTCCTCAGGGTATTCAGCATCTTTTCCTCACACAATGACCACCCATGATTTAAATGGACAGTCAGTTATTATAAGTGTTGACCTTACAATACCTACCATACCCTGGTATAAATTCCAGAGGGTGGATGCCATATACAACAATAGGTTTTGTGGTACACCAGCCTTGAGGGCTGAAGTAGAACGAGCCTTGTGAAACGTTGTTACAAAACGATGGAAACACATCAAAACCATGTGAGGAAAGTACTTATGGTATGAATGCCAGGCTACTGGCTTGGCAAAAAGCCATCTTATTCCATTATTCTACGTGCTTCTGCATTGGATAAGCAGTACCTGAGGCAACATTTGCTCGCAATCCATCATTTTCATGGATCTTTTTGGCGCTGTTGCATGATGTTTTCTTGCGACATTTACATGGGTTAACACTCGGGAAATTGAAGAAGGAAATGAGGTAGCACCTGGAACTTTCCTAGTTCCTATTGCAAATCATATTGCAAATGAACAGTTCCATTTTTTAGGATTATTTATTCCCTTCGAATCTATAGATCTGCACACTATGTCCAGCATTTACATTGGTGAGAGTCTTCATTCTTTGTCACAAGATCTCAGAATTGTAGAAATGCTGGAAGAAAAAAATGCTGGCTTTGGTCACCAAGAAATTAACGACCAGGGACTTATAGATTAAACTTTAGGGAAAACCCGATATAATAAAAGAGTCACCGTATATATCCTATTGCACGGAAATTATATTTCAAATATTTCCCCTATATTGCCTTGCCTTGTCTGTCAGAGCTATCCTGTGCCTCAAATAGAACTGTGTATGCCTCGCTTCATATTGGAAATTTCAGCATTATTTCTAGTATCGCTTCACTCAAATTGCAATGTTGCCCCTATCCATGCTCATCCCTACCCATCTCGTCTCAAGTGTGATTTGAGAGAAATTAGATTGCACTGTGCAAGCGAGGAGGATGTTTCCAGGATGTTATCGATGCGTTGCAACCTGGATGAAGAACTTGAAATCTCCAATCAATCCCCACAACATGAATCCTACATCAGGCCGCTGTTGAGAGGGATGGCTAAACAGTTGGACTGCCAAGGCTTTACAACTTGCAAATAATAGGAATCTTGATAATTACCTCACAGTCTAGCTTTCTGGTAATAATATTGTACAGGCAATAAATAGTATGTATACCAAAGTGTTATTATGATCATCCCAACTACTAAAAACTATTTGTGTAAATGATGTAGGTAATGTGTACTTTGCTATTACATGCACACATCTAATCAAAATGATTTAAACTGACATTTTTGCCACTGCTATAGTGTTGTATTCCCAGTGCTACATGTATAGGGACCTTGCCCTTATACAAGCACGTTTTGGAAGCACTATTTTGGTTCATTCTGTGATAGAGGCTGGGAATCCATACATGGATGTTCATCATATATGCTGTTGCCAGGGAGAATTAGCCCTTCCGTACTTCAGAGTGATGGGCGGTAGTTCCACTGAGGGTAAGGGCGCGTGGGTGGGCCCCTGAGTGTCAGGGCTTGCAAGGGCCTCAGTCAGAGTGGAATAAATGGATATTCACAAAGTCTAAATGGCTATCAGTTTGGGGGAATGGACAGTAATGGTCTATGGTAGAGTTATATGTATGCCCAGACTCACCTCGATATGTGGGTATATCCCAGAAAAAGCGATCGAGTCGGGAACTGTCAGAGGAACTTTGTCAACTCTGAGTTCTAACTATTGTACCACAATGGTTCCTGGATGTCATAACATTTTTATTTCTTGTAGACATCAAACGAAGAATTGCTAGAATACATAATGTAAACTTAGCTCCTTGGCCTTTTCGTCTAGGAACATCAAAGGAACCATACCTAAGAGTAGTAGTTCTTAGTGTAACTAGCGATGCCAACATTCAAAATGAAGTTTCCTAATGACATCTCGCATTTACTGCTAGGAAATATGATAATAGTTTCGAGCAGGAATCTAGAGGAATGAGATTTCTCACAGCGCTCAGAGGAGGCAAATGTGTTTAAGGTCTCGTGTCAGGAATAGGGCTCTATCCCATATCTGTGGACCACTCTAGTAGACGTATATATTCCTCTATACATACATAGTATCAGGAATGCATATTGGGGATTGCACTCGACACGCCATCAACGGATCCATGATATAAGTTGTATCTTATATTGAGGGTTGATTTATCGTATCTAGGGCCAACTGGCTTCTGTCGTCCTCGATAATTTCTCACTACAATTCAAAATATAAAATAACTAATAGTACAGATGGTCCTGGGTAAGACCTTAAAGTGCCTTTCTGTCTCTTTTCTCTGTCTCTCTCTCCCTACTTCCCTATCTCTATTTCCTGGGTATGATCATAAACTGCCTCCCTCTCAGCTCTCCCGCCCTTGATATAACACTTCAAAGTGTTGATAAGGGCGTAAAGCAACCAATCTCACTCACTCACTCACTCACTCACTCACTCACTCACTCACTCACTCACTCACTCACTCACTCACTCACTCACTAATAGTACAGATATGATTTCAATACATTCGAAGTCTCCTATTCGTCTTTTCATTTAGTCTTTAAATCCCAATCGTAGGCCCGTTTGTGCAAGCTATTTAGTAACTTGTGGTTGAATAAATGTTGCTCTTTGCGATGTCTATATATGAAGGAGTATGGAATAAATGATGCCCATGTACAGATCTATGACAACGTACCTCCCGTATGCCAACATTACCATCTATAAGTTATGGTGTGTAGTAATTGATTTTCCCAAATATATATCTCAGTCGGAGCTTTCGTCAATTTTACTATCAGTCTGGTTCAAACCTAGCTCGGCGATGCAATTTCTTGCTTTTTATCTGTCGAGTTAAAAATCACCCCCATTGGTTGACTGTAGGACATTCCTGATCGTTGCTATCTGCTGCATATAGTATACTCCTATTTTTTATCCCTGGAATAATCAATAATCCTGTGTAAGGGGATGTAAGCATACATAGGTGCATTGTACTCGGGGTGAATGGCCGAATCTTCTATAGTATAGACCTTCCTATTACAACATAGCTTTCAACCAACTTTCTGGGTTGGTCACCTCATATGCTGTTTTTTCTATATATATATATATAATTTACTCCCAAGTTGAAGCATATATATTTATGGGTCAGATTTTCAGAAAATGTACAATTGGCAGTTGTATACATTGGGTAACTTCTGCTAAATTAGGCCGCAATTTGGTCAATACTAGGTAAATTCGAGTATATTTGGCATTGCATTGATTCTAGCAATCTGTTTGGTTAGGCTGAACTGTATTTTGAACTTTATTTTCGTCTGAAATTTGGGTTATTTGAGAAGATTGGCAAAGTTGAATTGTACATTTTCTGAAAATCTGACCCATATAGTCCTTAAATTGCTTGCAATGTGTGTGCGATTGGAGAAGTTAGTAACGTTACCTTTAGTATTCAGCTTTTCATTTGCATTCCAATGAGAGAAGACCGCTTGCCTCATTTGGCTGTCGTTCTTGAACAGTCCCATTTAGTTTTATTTCATTATTATGTTGTAAATCTTTATTCAGGAGCTGACAGTTTAATCAATCATTTAGACAAAATGAACCGCTTGCGTGTCCCTGTTCTATTAATGAAATCAATTCAGATTTGGTGGCTTTTTTTCGAGAGGACTGCCGAGTGGTTCCCACGCTGACCTTAGTTATGACTTAATACAAGTATCATCCATAGCGAAATCGTGGATATACTTACTTAACTTGATTTTAAAAAATAGTACTAGATTCCAATGACGACTTAAATCTAGAAGAATTTTAGTATTTCGATTTTATTTTTTCATTTTGACGTTATTTTCATCTAAAGGAGGGCTTATATTGGTGTTAGGCGCGTGTCCAATCTACCTAGAAATATAGCATCTTGACCTCTGTCATTCCACTTCCCTTGGCAAGTTGCTACATCTGCCACTAATATTAGTTATTAAATGGGAGGAATTTGATTAAACGTAGGCGTCTTATTCCTCATAAGTGAAAAATCCTGTGGGTGTTGTCGAGGCAGGAGACGGTTATTAGGGAGATTTAGCAACCACAACGCACCAACACAAGACTAACGCATTCACTAACTATTTGTACATTACTACCGCTGTGGGGATATCTCGAGAGGCGCTAGGCCGAGGGCATAGATCTGCATTGCAGGCTCTCGAGATATCCCCACAACGATAATAATGTACGATACTAAAAGTTAGTGGATGCGTTAGTGTTGTGTTGGTACGTTGTGGTTGCTAAATCTCCCTAATATCCGTTTCCGCATTACCTCTTGCTTTTGCAATGCAATTAATATTAGCACACATTTTTAAGATCGATAGTCGATTGTAGTATCCTCACATGAACATAACGGATAAGATACCTGTGTATAAAGCCAGACCAGCGTTTATCTGTCCCAGTGGTCGTTGTATCAATTCTTACATCATTAATATGGAGCGCCATGAGTACCATTATACCATTAATTTAACTCCAATACCTCAGGGTATCAGTGATCTTGTCAATTACATGGACTACGTCGCTGTGGATGTTATGTTTTCTATTTCTGAGTAACCATCACATGAATATTGCAGTGTTTTGTTCACTGGTGTTTATTTTGTTTTGTTATACTCTACGTTGTACGTACCCCTATGCCTTAGAGCACATGGAGCAATCATTAGGGACCTCTGATCAGTCTCCACGTCTTTCCATCACTCGGGGTATCTATGAATAAGGTATAGGAAATTGCCATCAGAAGTGCATCCAGGAATTTTCTGAAAGGGCCTTGAAGCTGAGTGGGGCGGGGGCGGTGATGGGGTGGTGGGGGGGGGGGGCGGTTGCATTACGCCCTGTGTTGACACCATACTGAGGGGGTGAGCATTGATTATTAGATAAATGTATATTATCTATTTATCAGCAGAATTCCTCTAAATGATACTTGATATAAATAGCCTGCATTGCACTATTTTGCGACAAGGGAAGATTTAGTTAATAGAACTCGGGCAACATTTTTTTCTGATCAAGACCCCACTGGAAGAACTATGGCTGAGTAGATTATTGTTGTTTGTTGAAAATTGTATTATCATATTAACTGGAAATAAACAATAGGCCTACACATACATACAAGAAGGGCTACCCCCCCCCCCATACACCATACACACACACTCGCCGGCTTAAGACTCCTGTCTTCTTGACCTTAGGGACGAGCACCTATATATAATCACATAAAACAGTTCCTCCAGTAGACTAAGTAGATAAGGACATTTCGCATCCATCCTGGTGCCTCTTGAAAACTTAGCTCTACATTTCTGATGAAATATTTATTTGCTTTAAGATCCTGTGGGCCTACTAATTGGTTCCCGGAACGTGCAGAAAGAGGGTAATACATTGAGGCAAGGCATTTTGTGATTAGTTTATGGCAACTTGTACGGCCTTGTCATAACAAGCGGGTACATATGTTACGTATATGTGGCAAATTTGATTGAAATGATAACTTTGCTCGCACTATGGGATTAGCAAATGTCAGTCCATCAAAATGGTAATAATGCATCTGAAACTTTAATCTTCTTTCAAGAACTTTGCATAAGTCAATGAAGGGCTTCGGAAGAATTGGAAAGGCAATACCATTATCTAAACTGTAGTGTCGTGTTACTATTTGCCACACTCTCATTCTAGTTCTTATCCTTGTCTATTTCTATTTCCAATAAGTATAATTTTATAATGCATTGCCGTGTGTATTGCTTCAAATAGCACCATCTTAGTTGGAGAGTTTGTTCAGTGTCGTAAAACCTAGAAGCCTACAAATGATTTCCTGGTGAAAAACGACGATTCCTTCCCCTAATGGTTTTTGAAGACTATCAAAATAGCAATCATTTGCTTCAATGAATCGCCTTATTTGAAACGAAGCGAAAGTTCTCTCTGAAAATCCATTGCACTAGTAATTCTGTTTCTGGTGATCTTGAAATGGACTGCTGCGGCTGCTGATGATAATGTCCTGGCCCTGAAGAATAAATACATTTTATTTAGTAACAGCATCTCAGGTCCAATGTGTAAAAAAACATAGTTTCTTAATACGTTTCATACAACGAAACAATAGCTGGAGAACAAATCATTAAATTACTAGTTATCATCATACCTGACTACCCACCTGAAGGTGTAGGCCTGTACTAAACTCCATTTTGGCATATTATTTAATTCACAGTTATACTACATTATACTCGATCCATAGCTCACATTGGAAAACATTTTTTAAAAAAAAATTGGCCTTCTATGATAACTACAGAGCAAATACAATGAAATAATTCGTATGACAATAAAAATATTTTCATTTGGTAATGCATAGTTAATTTGGTAATGCACAGTTCATTTGGTAATGTTTGACTCGTAAAAACCTTGATTCATCCAAAGAGGCCCAACACCTTGCCACTCTGATGGAAGAATATATAGGCTGTGTAAGTGTTATGGCCCGGGGGCTTCGCTTGCGGGGAATAGCAACACCGGTCGGCAAAAGTTAAAAAAAAATATCCCTCTATTATATTTCCGAAAAACAAGCTCTGATCAATATTCAAGGCGACACTCTACTTATAAATGGTTTAAAGATAAAGTATTCATTTGTATGAAAACAAACTCCACCTTTTGAAGAAGGGTTATAAGTACGATGTAGTGAGTTTGCGCATAGAAACAAATATACAAGCGCAATAAAACCACATGTGGCAACCGTAAGTAGTTTATGAAAACGTGGGCGCAAATACTGCGCATACTACACATGGCTGTATTGTGACGTAAATAGTTATGTACTACACCAAATGTTTGTACAATATTAGATGAAAGAACTAAACTATATATAGATACAAGCGGAAAGGTATGAACAATTAATTAGACCATTAATGTGTGATTTAATCAGGTGAATAGCTTTTCTTAAAGACCGCATTATGTGGTCTGTACACAATCATGAATCCTAATGAACAGCAAGAGAAGAAATGTGTGAATATATCAAATGTTCTTAGGAATCCAATCTGTCGCGTGTGTTCTCATTTTGTAGGGATTTTTGTAAACTTCGGGGCAGGAGCAGTTTTAAAAGAACTAGATTTCCCCCCACCTTCGTGCAAAATCTCCGAACGTGTTCTGTCATTATCTTCAACATAATTCTTATTAATGTGAGAACTTTGTAAGTAGTTACTTATATAAGGGAAAGAACAAAGCTTCCCATTCTGTATAAGAATGAAGCGTATTCTATATTGACTGCATTAGTCATTTTGCGGTCCCGCTGAAGCTGTTTTTAGAGCGCTAGCTTAACTTTCCCTGGTCGGGACTCGGATTGCACATTGAAGTTTATGATGCATAAAACGGGTTGTAGGGTGGATAGACTTATTTCCTTAGAGACCATACTCGCTACAAGTACGTTTGGGTGAAGTACTTATAATTCTAGCATAAAAGTGTACCCTGTTCTTGAGTCCCTTGCCAGAAATTGCCATATCTTTTTATTGTTTGCAATCAGTCCAAACGAGGAGTTTTATGGTTAGGACTTACATCCATTCGTAGGAAAAACTTTTTTTCTTGTTTGCTGACGTTTGGGTGATAGTACTGAATTCTGATGACGTATACAAGTACTACTGGTCCCACTCATAAAATGCGTCTTCTAAATTTCCCATTTATATTCTGTACACTCAGTGGTACATGCATGTTACTTTACTAGCCTGTGTGATCGCATTCCATTCTTCCTATAAATTGCCATCCATACGTTCACACCAATGGAAATACAAAAAATAACTATGAGATTCTGCAGAATTGAATTTCAATTCTGCAGAATCTTAATTCAATGAATAAATAACCTGATATTAGGGTGTAGTGACAATATTTTAAAATTTTTGCCATTTTTTTAAAATATCGATATTTTAAAATGTCGAGGGATTTGCTTTACCCACGCGGCGATAACAGACCACACGACCAGCGTTTGAAAGAATATGATTATAAAAAAATATATATAATTATGTTAAAAGTTTACGCGGTTATTACCTGGGTGACATTCCATGAATGTCGCACACCCGCCTGCCTTCTTTAAATGGAAGACATCTACTAAAATTCGAGAATATATTTTCTGACTAAGATAAAAGCACAATGAAGGACAATTTCAAGCACCTACTCTGTTCTCAGTGATGGATTAAATATTTGTTTCTCTGTCCTCCTGAGCTGACTGGTGGCGTGGAGCGCGGAATGATTGGGAACTATTTATACACGTTGAGCAGCTCATGGATGTTGGAAGGAGCTGAAGGAGATCACTTGATGAGAGGAAATACGCCGCCAGCCCTTGGTATCCTGCTTTACCTTTCATGTTTTCTATAGTCAGAGGAAAAGGGGAACAACTCAAAGCAAAGACTATTATATGAATTCTCGCCTTGAGCAATAGCAGGGGATTTCATCACACAGTGTCCTTATCTCTCAAGGATCCAGTCCTGTGTCGCCTTTTATTTCTGCTCCAAAAAGAGCAGTTGGATGACCAAAAAAATGCCATCTGGTTCTGGTTGGAATTGATAACATATGCCGCCAAGTTGTTTTAGCATATGTGTACCAGGCTAGCTATAATGAAAATAATTTAGCACTCACTTGTTGGGAGTTAAGCACCTTCCAGGAGTTAAGCACCTTCCAGGAACACACTACCATCAAGAGACTCCTTCGTATACTTCAACATGGAAGACGTATAACCATAAAATCTTGAACTAACAGTATACCAGTCTGGTGAAGGTGATTGAGAGAACTGTCGACTGTCGAAATCTGAATTATTGAATGGTTGGAACGCTTGGAAGTACTGCAAGTGAGACCACCGGAGCCCAGTGTTGTAACGACATGCCTTGGTATGGCCTTTGAAAGACGGTGGCAACATTATTCCTGTGTGGTCTTGCACTGAAAAAGTGATTCGGTGAATTCCCTGTAATCTCGCTGATGTCTTTGTCTCCTTATTGTCACAGGGGTTAACGCAGGAGACTCAAGGAATGGACTCTTTAAAAAGGGGGAAATCGAATTGAGAATTGGCTTCTGATCTCAACTCATCAGGTCACTTGAAATATTACAAGATTCTTTTATTGGTCTGGCATTGATGTTCCCTTGGATAACGAATATGGATGGATATAGGATGTAACCAACTTCCAGAGTGTTGATTATACTTACATACTTTGTCATTGTGATGTCCTTTTCGTCCGAGGCTCAATTGCTCTCGACACCTCACATGTTTTTTCTATCAACACAGGCCTAATATATATAACGATATTTGATTGATCTACGCAATTGATTCAGTTGATGATGAACTGAGGACAATTTCCTGGAATTCACACTCCCCATGGGTGTTCAACTGCTGTATTGATCGAATGTGTGAAACGTTCGTATATCAGGCCTTTCACTAGCTGATTGATGGATCCTCACGAAATCTTGTGAAATGTGACACTCGTACCCCGACCAGACACAAAAAAGGCCACCAAGGCTGCCACTTTCTACAGCCCACTGCTGACACTTGTGCACGATTATTTCATCTCTCTCATCCAAGTGTGAACTCTGAGAATACTACAATGTACCACAGCTTACGGATGATGTATTACACTTTCGCGCTGTGTGAAAGGAGGAGTATGTCCATTGGATAATGCCTCGCTGATGTAACCCCTCCTTTTCCCACTCACACACACACAAATACACACACTTCGCACTCAAGCACACTACATGTTGCACACACTCAAACCACCCATGTTATGTGGAGGTTACCTATAACTTAAGTGGTTAAAAAGAAGTGTCCTCGCCAAAGGGATTGTCCTCGCCGTATCTTAGCAAAACGAAGCTCGTTTTCTGAACCTGGCCAAGGGAAACGTGCCCTGCCCCTGACTTGCTACCTCCCCTGTCCGACGGAGCCTCTCCCAAGAATACATAAGTCCATGTCCAAAAAAGCACCTACAGAGCTACGAAACCCAACACCTGCAGTAAACACCTAACAACTATCATCAAACAGCCAAAACCTCGGCCTCTTCTATGTCCATCGTTCATATATTCATAACTAAGATCGGTTACTCATCTAAGGCAGCATAACATGAATACCAATATATAACGTGAACACCAATATATTTCTCTTTATCTGTTCTTGTATCAAAAGCGAAGAAAACACTCTAAAGCTAAAGATTCTAAATTTTGGAACACAGCTCAGTCGCACAAACCTGCGCACGTTTGATAAAACCTGCCCCTATTAACAGATTTGCAATTTTGATCACGCTAAGAAAGCAGCACTGACAGTAAGACATTACAACACACACACGGGAACAGAGGAGGAGGTGGGAACCATGGCCGTTTAAGAACAATATGCACCTGACGTCACCATCTCTGTCAAACTTGGGTATTGTTCGCCGGTGCCAGAAGATGGCGCTCTGTTGTATGCAAGCGTTGCACTCTAGTACTACGCACAGGAAGCGAGGCAAAAAACGCCCCCGCAAGGGTTAGTTCTCAAACTCTAATTTAAATTGTAATTACCCTCTTTTTTCTTTCTTTTTTAAAGTAAAAAATTACCCTCTTTCCATAATATATCGGGAATCGATCCGGATCAATCGTATCGAGATTTTCACATCCAGTCAGGAATAGCCGACACTTTCTTGGAACTAAGGGTAACAAAAATGATAATCATTGAAAACCTTGAAACTTTATAGCTAAGTAGAGGACTTGTGTTGCACTAAATTGAATAGTATGTATCCTATTCGATATGGGGGAAACAGGCGAGATTTCGACCGTATTGATGAATTGCATGGGTCAAAACATCACTGAAGGGGGGGTCCTGATTCTTTTAAACACCTTGTGGTTGGCATAATGCTTATAAAACTCATATAAAACTTACTCTATCCGATGATGGTTTGTTTCTGGCATTTTCTCTTGTCCTCTGTTATCTAATTAAACATACGCATCATTGGTGCCAAAGCCAAAGTCCCCCCGTGTCGTAATCTGTACGTAAGCCTTTAATTCTGCTGCTACTCTATCTTAATAGAATTGAATAGAATTGATCAAAGTTTCAGATTTGAAATATCCCAACTGGTAATGACTTCTAAAGTTTAGTTGAGTAAGAAATCCTCTTGAATCCAAATCTGATTAAATCCTCTGTAATCCCCTTTGGCGCCTAGAAGTTGTGAGATAGGAAATGTGAGCGCGCAAAAGTTATCCGACTGATAATTGATTGCAGGAATAAATGATTCTTAAAATGGCTGCTTGGACAAGAGAATCTTACGGGTACAAATAAAAATGGGATTGATCTGTTTTTGGTGAAAACCAGGAAAGGCTCTGCGTTTCATGTTGCAATTAAATCCTATTGTAACAATAACCAAACAGATCATCTGTCACCTAATAATAATCCATAGCTGTCTGGTTCCCGTCCTCTTGCCTTCTCCCTCTCCCCCCTTCTCTTTTCCACCTCCCCCTCTCTCCCTCCTCCCTCTGCCTCTCTTTTTACCTCCTCCCTCCTCTCTCCCTCCCCTCTTCTCCCCCTCCTCTCTCTGCCTCTCCCTCTCTCTCATATTTTCATTTTCATATTTCATTTTACTTGGAATTGTCATTACTAAAACCACTGTATTGATGGTATCCATTATTTCTCCTTGCCTAGGTGACCCGTGTACGATATCCTCCCAAATCGAGCTGGACGAGGCGATCCGTCTCTATGAGGTCAACAAGGACTCTGAAATCACGATACATGGTGAGTACAAGTTCACATTAGATCCTTATAAATATCAGTAGTAGTTTCCCTTGAATAAGAATAGGAAACATAGTGTCGGCTTGGCGAGATATCTAGTCATCTTTTCCAAACATGGAATGAAACACTCAACTTTTGAAGGGCAACCGAATGGGACTTGCATTTCAGGATTTCTCGTGGATTTCTTCAGCAGTTCTGATAATGAAAACCTTATAAAATATATGTCCCCCATGTGTATGTAAAGTTCTTGTGATATTTACGATGGGTTCATTAAGGCAGACATCGTAGTGCAGTTACCCAAAATTACCTACAGCTACAGTGTGATCGGCCACCTTATAAGTAGTGTACGAAGATGGGGAATCGACACCATCCTTGCCTTTCGCAATACGTGCTGCCGCCTAGTGTGTACTGTAGGTTTCATAGATCTCCTTCCTAGGCTCTTCTGGTCTTTAGTGACTGAATGGTTGTTATTCTGTTCCTTCCTTACACTTTCCCTTCTAAGACTTACTTGAAGGTTACGTCAGTATTAAATGTATAATATTATTGTCTGAATTATGTACATATATTATATATGCACTTTCCTAAAATAATTCCTACTTTGATTGTTGATTACGGTCCCATTTCTGTATGCTTCAAGTTCAAATGTTTATTGCTTTCAGCTGAAACTATCTTTTAAACTTCTTGGGCTGTTTTTTCAAGTGCAGTTGCAAGTTTATACTTGGCGAAAGTAAATCAAAGAAAGGGCTTTGACCTTTGTAGTTAAATAGTTCTACTGTGAAGATAAATGGCAAAGTCTAAACCTGTCACTTGAATTGCTCTCGGGCTGCTCATTCTGCTCCTCTTTTATTTGTCTTGTTGATAGAGCGTTGCAGGCCACTCCCTTGAGGCACAGGTCTGTTAAAGTTTGGTAATTGGCCAACTTCCTCTAGTTGAGGATAAACCCCTTAATATATAGCACTTGCCTTTCCCTTATTTATAATCTAATAGATATCAAGGATACTGTAGCTAATGACGCTGCCTAATTAATATACACTGGTTCTAGGGCAAACCTGGCAGAACCCATCTATGGTAAAGGTTATCTAGGGCAAAACCCCGTTGGACAGATCCCCCAGGGTCAAAATACCGAAGAGCCAAAAGCAAAAGATTAATACACCCCACAGAATCTATTAATGCGCCAGTGCATCCTTTAAAATAATTGGTTATTAAAATCTGATAATAATATCATCATCATTATAAATTGATTTTATTATTAGAATGGTGTGACCATTTAAATTTCCTATCTGGTAATTATACCAATTTATTTATTTCATTGATGAGTTTGATCAAACAATACTGGTGTAGATTGTGTCAGGTTATGACCATAGCTTTTGTAATCTGACTCAGCTTTGTCAGTACGTGAGCTGACTCCCGGTCTTCTCACCAGAGGTCACAGAGCTGCCAAGTCTACTTCTGTTCTCAGCCCGGTACAATCGTCACTTGCCGATGAATATTCCGCCAAAATATCGCCATGTCACGAATCAGTAGATAGGATGCTCGCCTGGGAATTCTAGATTTGATATATAGATAACCATGGCAACGCTCTGACGATAGCCAGACACGCAATAAGATGTTGTTAAACGAGTTGTGAGATCTGTAAGGCCAACGTTATGGATCTTCGCTGCAAGAATTATAGTCCGGTTGGATGGAAGGGATATGATTGGAGGGCATCAGGGGATGGGCAAGTAGAGAAGGCTAGGGCACAAAGGGGGCATCACACACATTCCTGACAGTAGATCAGGAGTAACAAACTAGTTTTATGTGTACCCTTGCTTTACTTGAGGGGGTGGGAATTGCTCTTTCCTATCCCCTCGAACATATTTCATTAGTAAACTTCCGTGATGGATTATGCAGCTACTATATTTGTTTTCGGTTCTATACTTCCATCTATATGGCGTCAGACTTTTACCATTGCTGTACATTGGGCTTAGAACTGCACATCCTAGAGCTCTATGCAATTCAATGAGTTTTAGTAGGTATTTACAATGAACGTATAGCTGCCACTATGAAGTAGTATAGGATTGAGGGAAGGTGTTATCTATATAGGCGCGGCTACATGAGGTCAATGTGGTACAAATGGTAGGGGGGTTTAACACGGCGTCCTACCACCTACCACTCACCCAATGGTAGCAGTGACCATTGTCCTGCACTGCCTCATTCATGCTGCCATGGCAACCAAACACTCATCCTTATTCTATGATCGCCTGCTGCCATTGATTGGCGCGCACTCTGGTGGCAAGAGGAAGAAGCTTGACTGGAGAGACAAGTTTTCTGTGGCGTGTAAATGTGAGTTTTACCAGTAGGGGGAGCGCCCATGCGGAAGGAGCAGTGGGAGAGAGGGCAAATATTGGATTGACTTGGCTATTTTTAACTGGAACCCTTCACGAATGGATTCAGTCCAGTGTAAAACCCTTATATCAGGAGGGAAATGGGAAGCACCTTCGGGCTATTATAGTGATAGTCTGGCTGAGGAATGATACCTTCAGAATCCTGATTTGTATGGGAATAGTTGTGTATTTTCTGGAAACGATTGGCTCAGGAATCACTAGGAAGTAATCGACATCAACGGATTAAGGAATAATTAATTTACTTCAAATATGGATCAGTGGCAGCTACAAAAATATCTCCAGAAGCAGTTTTATTTTCTGCCTCGAATTGCTGTCATGGTACTTGGATTTTCGTTCTTTATCTTCATCTACGGGTGTTAAATTGATCAGATATTGCTGAATAACAATGAGAGGATTAATTGTCCTGCCATTCTTTATCTATGCTTAGATGAAGACAAGTCCCCTCCGGATTAATCTCCACTAATGAGTTGTTTCTCGTTTTATGTGAAGCTCTTTATAATAATTATTCCGAGTCTATTGTAACATTTTAGCGTTAAATATTTTCCCATCGACATGGAATAGTGAATTGAGATAGGAAAATTGGGAATGGAACCCTATTAGCTTTCCCTCTATTGTTCCAAGCCTGGCGTTTAGGCAAGCGAGACATTTAGTAAAATAGACAGTTCGTTTACTTTTATAAGCCCTTCCCTATTGCCAATAGCAATTGCCCGAAATGTCACCAGGAAACTCTATCTTAATAGCAGCTCATTCGTAATATCAATTTTGAAAAGGAAAATGATTGGCCTTTGCAGTGTCATTTACTGGGAATAGGTGGGTGGGGTTGTATATTCAATTGCTCTCCATGTCTATTTATTTTCGTCGATATTGAAAAACGTCGGCGGAAGAGTCAAGGGTAGGAAATAATTCAGAGAGGTAGTTCGCTTTAAGTGTCCTACGACTAGCTCGACCCCTGGGTCCCTAGGTAAGACTTAAAGGGCACGCCAAGGGTCAAGGTTTTAGCGCTTGTATGTAGCGCTCCCATTGATTTTCTCTTTGGTGCTCGCCTTAACTTAAACAGAACCTTTAGAAAACTTAATTCTTTAGGAACAATTGACAATCACAAAGATTTCCAACCATTCTAGAGCTGGCCTATAGTTTAGTAGCCCGACAGGAATCATCTCTCGAAAAATATGCTCTTAGAGTAACGCATGTACTGATTCCAACTTACTATTTTAGTGTCATGCCCAAATTAGCTTCTTCAATTGCAATTTTGTTGTAAGATATTTTTCATCATATTACCACTCATTCTTATCAGAATGGTTACTGGTGTCTTCATGTACGAGATCATTGGATACTTTTATCATTGGGTCATTTTATGCCATCGTGGCCTGTCCTCAATGTGGTATTATCGATCTATACTTTAAAGGCCTGACTATAGGGATATGTATCTTCATACATGCAGTGCATGTAGTCCAAATGACCCTATGACCAAGTGTCAAAGCTGTTAAGGTCCCCCGAAAGATATTTATAGAAAGGCAGAAAGGCAGCGGTAGACACACATACTCACGCACACACTCCTCTTTCTCGTGGAAGGAAAAAGCATTTAGCCTATATGAAATAGATGCAAGCACTGGAGATATAGGAAAGGCTGGAAATACTTACTGGAAAGGGTCCCAAACATCTGGGAATCAATAAGGTCAGGTCCCTAGGCTTAGTTGTGATAATAAAGATTCAAATCATCGGAGTGGAATCTGCCGCCAGACTGCTTGTTGAGAATACATGGCTGGTCAAGGCAGTCACGGGGGTGGGGGGAGTTGGTGGGAGGGGGGAGATGAGGAAATGTATCAGAGCTCTAGCCCTCCACCCCAGTAAGCAGGTCTGGAAATGAACTGACTGCCGCTCCTCTAAGGCGTAGGGGTAACTCGGGATGTTTTAAGATAGATGACGCCATTGACAAATCCTATAATTTGACCGTCAAGAATCTTCCCCGATGTCCTCTCCGTGGACAGCATGATATGAATATATTTAAAAGGATACTTTTCCTTATAGCTCTAGTCGACTTATCCTAAGGAATGCACATGTATACATGCCTGGATTTAAGTCTCAGAAGTTAATTAAATTGCAATTAAAACAATTTATATTTGTTTATTCGTGTTACTATGTTTCTATAGTTCCCGTCTCTCAGGACTTCTGCGAGTGAAGTTATTATTGTGGATGACTCAAAAGGAAAACAAACAAAAACGTTGAAGCAGCCAGCTTCTTGACTTGAGATAAATATTGTTAGCTCCTGACCCGTGGGAATGAAAGATATGAGGATGCTAAAGTTTACCGTGACTGGCAACCTTCCCTCAGTCGTGTGGAATGATAACATTGCCCTGAACCAATCCACAATGCACTCCATCCAGCTGCACCATGCCCAGTGCTTCTCCGGGGGTCTCCAGGACATAGTGTATACCTGCTCCTGGGATGTTTTACACACCCAACTATTCCTCCCAGTCACAATAGGAAAAAATGTGGCATCGGCGCTAGCGGACAGGCTATGTGTCCCTTTTCTGCACTCGGCTCTCGCCTTTTTCTCCACTATTGGGTTCCGTGGGAGGTTCGACTATTTGTGTGGCCTATCATTAAATCAGAGGGAAGTGCCAGTCCCCCAGGTCGAAAGGGGTGTTGTTGTGTGTGATTGCTATTTTAGTTGCGGATCAGATAGGTCTTTATCACATGTGCTCCATAGTTCCACAACCTTATGGAATCTAGTGATAGAGTATATAATAGTAAGGCTGGGAGAAGATAATATCAGATTAAAATAGTAATCGCTGATGTTGTAGGATTCAAAATACAGCATGATCTGATAGGTTCTTCACTGGACTCTTTCCACTAGATTTATATAATATGTTTAACGCCTTCACCATGAAACTCTTAGTTCTACGAACCACCTGGTTTGTCTTCCTAATTGCTCATTCTTCTTCCCCAAATATGGCTGTCTTTGGCTAGATTGCAGAAATGGATGATATTAGCCGAGTGAAGGTCTAAAAATACCAAGGTTTTGACAGAGAGGACTAGGGATAATAATAGAGAATCAGTGAAGGATTGAGCGAAATCTAGATATTGCTTCTCTCTGTCCATCCATCATCCCGTTTGTAGGCAGACCGATATGAGAACTATGGAATAAAGTTTTGTAATACGCTACTACAACCAGAAGAATTATCAATATTTCCTTTGTTGTTCGGGAATTCTTCCTTATTCCCTTATCTATTGTCCTTATTGGACGGCCAACAAGAGTTTCAGAAATAGATATTTTTCTTCATAGGCCTTATTGTAATATCTAACAAAGTTACTTCAGTAGTCCCTGGAGTGTTAGCTTATTGAAAGGTCTTTTAAAAATGAAATATTGGAAGAATATTAGAATGCAAGTAACCAAGGCATAGCGAAGCATTCTTAAAATAGAATCCAATTGGTTCGATTCAGTACTTACCCATCTCATAAATGTCCTCCTCCCTCTATCGTAGGAATGACAAATTTCTATATTTATTTCAATGTTACTTACCTTTTCACTATGACATATCGTTGTCTGCCTATGTAGACAACGACGGTATCTTGGCAGTAGATTCCAATAGTACTACATAACAACTAGTTCTAGCCCTTATTTCTTGGTTCGAAAATATTCTCTAGTCTGTTCTTATCGATTCCAATCGAGCTCGCCATGGAAGACATTATTTCCCCTTTGAATGTATTTTGTAAAACCCATTATTAATCATAGGTATTTCATTCAGTCGGTCTGGTGAGGTTAATACAGTCTGGATGCAATATCCAGGCAACAAGAGCACCCCTTGTTGATGCCGCGGAGGCATCACCAAGGGTACGAAAGAGGTATAGTAAACCACGTCTGAAGAATGGGACATTCTTCAGTTGCATGGTAGCATCATCAGGGGAAGGTTGTGCACTCGTCTCGTCCGAATAAAATATTTTATTCAGTCGGCATTAAACATATATCAAATATCGTTTGACCAGGCTTTCCCACTAGACGAATTAGACATGTGAAACTCCTGAACTTCTTATAGGATAGCCCAAGTCGTGTCAATATAACCTCCCTTTCCTCTGCTTTTGCTGTCACTTGCAGTCTACCACTAATCAGCCTAGGAACGGACATTTCCATAAGGCCTCTAATTTTTGACATAATATATTCCCTTTGTGATCTTGGTTATGTATCGTTTTACTTCCATCTGCTTGGTGGTACCATTTGACTGCATCCCCGAATGCCCTCCGGTCACAATTATCTCTAATCTTTTTTGGACCGAAGTTTCTATTTTCTCAGTGGAGGATGCTCTTACTAGAAGTGATATTAATAGAAGATACCTACTCGCTGCTATACGAGTTGGGAGGTCACTTTGCTATTTTCATTCATCTGATGGAATAGCCCTAGAATATAATTTTGACTTATTCTTGTACCAATGATACATCATGGTTACATGGGTATTCTACCTGTATTTTACCTGTTACCTGATTGCCCCTGAAACGAGGTGTCAGTTTGGACATGGATCTTCATCTTGCAGAGTGTGTACTCTAATTTACAACCATCTGAGATAGGCGTGTCCTTGTTCTAGGTTAAGGATTTCTACACTATACCACCATAATGATAGGAGCTAGACAACCGGTTTGACCCTTAGTGCTTATCTGCAGCTAAAATATTTAAGTCTGATTTCAGTACAACTTCACTTGATCAGTCAGTAAACAGTTTTCTTTTGCGAATCGCAAGAATTGATACTTTGATATAGCAATATAATCTATAGATCTGTCAGCGATAACGTTGACCAATGACGAAAACCTCGATGTAGACTACCAACAGGGCACAACGAAAAACACCCATGAGGTGAGCGTAATTAATAAACCTGAATAAATTATGTCAAAAAAAGCAAATGAAAGAGGGATGAGAGAAAGTGCATGAGAATTAAAACAACTGTCTTTGTGCCATATCCTGCAACATTCACCTATAGTTTCCCCATAATTACTTGCAGGTTTACATACATTCTATAATATCACACTTGAGCTGGTCGTTAACATCCCCTTGTCCGAGTGATAATAGGAAGTGTCGCTGTTTATTCATTGATTTATGTCCATGAGATATGCATATATCTCAGCTCCATAAGCGTTTAGGATTCGGTCGGATGAATATACCAAAGCTATGTGTTACCTTTGTCCTTACCCACTGGCTACATCTCCTAACAATTCAAGTATTAGTGTGCTCGCTAATTCTTATCGGGGCAATTCATAGATCAGGCCTTGTGTTATTGAATTAACGGAACCATCCTCTGTGTTAAGTCAGAAGCTTGCATTAAGTATAATTCATTGCGATAAAGCTCTAGTTCTGATTATCACATCTGCACAGTCTACTTTCTATAGATGGGTGCGCCACTTTCATATTATCATGCTGCTCCTTCTGAAGATAGAATACTGCTGGAACTATCCATAATGCTAATGTGTGGCCATATGTTAGTGGGCCTCTGTTTATGCTGGCATGGGTGCTTCTTACATACGAAAGACACAAAATAAACAAAGCTAAATCTAAAGGTATAAGCCAACATACCTCCAATGTTGACTAACATACATGAAGTAAGGTTTATCTAATGTAATGGCATGCTGCATTTAGACCCACTCTTAATATTTGGTTTGGTGCTTGGGGACATCTGGCTATACTATGTTCTATGTTAAGTGTCTATGAAGGGTTTTCATCGATGCACTTTAAACCATGTTTAATATAAATTCTGAACTAACCTTCATGTGATGGTATCGTTTATACGTGATTTGACGAGGAAACCTTTCATATACATACATCTTACAAATAGTCTTCTTGTATATTTTGTCCCAAAGTCAGCCACTTCTGTCACGCCAATGACTGATGCACTTCTAACCGATGCACTAAAATACATTTAACCCATCAAATACATAGCCGATATTTTCTAAGTTAAGTGAATGATTCATTAGACAGAAGCAGGGAAAGGCATTAATATGAGTTGTCCTTCTGTTCATAAGTAATACAACTTGGATGGGTTGGGGATCATTAGTAACTTGTCCTCTATATCTCTACGTAAATGTTTATACAATTCCTTATCCGAAGGACATGATAAAGTACTGAAGATTTCCCCTCGCTTCCCCTAGGATGCCGCCTCCTGCACCTATCATTGCTTTCCCATACCTCATCTATCTGACTGAGGACTCATGATAGATTTATCACGTGACTGGTGTGATGTCATCACCTGGAACGCCCTCTTACCCCCAGCAGAGTGTCAGTTATTAGCCTCTTGTGAGGTGGTAATAGATCTAAGCAGTAAAAACATCAGGTTGCATCAAAAGGAAAAAAATCGCCTCCGGTAAAAAGCCATCTCACTTGCCTTCAGGGATATATGGTTTGATCATTGGTGGAACAAACAGCTGTATTATCCCGGTGGATGTTTGAAGGCAAATTTAGGCCTATTAGAGCCAATCTCAATCATTCTGTTTTCATCTAATTAAACGCAAATTGCTTGAGGCACATAAATCATCGGGTATACTGGGAATGGTGCTGCTTTCAAGGCATTGGTAATTCTTAGCAAAGAGATTGAATTTAACTTTGTGATCAGAGGACATTGAACCCATTTTAAAAGCTAAGTAAATGTGGAGGGAGAAGGTAAGACGTCAGGTAGTTAGTGAGACAGAAAGCAGAGATAGGAAGGAGATGCTAAATAACAGAGAGAGAAAGGAATAGGACAGCTAGATGGGACGAGTAGATAGAGGGGCTAGAGTAGGGAGCCCAGTTTTTCACCTGCCTGTTGAGACTAATGGAGAGTATGGCATGTAGCCATTATGTTGTGTAGGTTAACATGTGGAGGTTGGGTATTGGGGTCAAGGTACCCCCATTAATCATACCTGGCTTAGCGACCCATTCACTCTACCTGGAGTAAGCAAAGCAGAGGATGCAAGAAGATGTGACAATTAGATGTTAAACGGAATCATTAAATTTCCCCTTTTCTTGCTTAAAGAAGCATACGAGAAGTAAAGCCTGAACATTATGTATCTTATAGCGCGCTCAATGACATGCGCATGAGTCAATTGAGGAGTTTGGAGTGAGAAGGAGGCTGTATGCATAGAGGGATACGTCACGCTCAATATTGTAAAACCTGTGCATATGGAAAGCACGAGCACTTTCTGTGGGGAAAGTCGGAAAAGATGCCAGAAAGTCGGAGGATAGGAAGAAAAAATGGTTAATCCTGGGATGGAGGGGAATAGTAAGGGATGTAGTAGGAGGTTGTGGGCTGCGTAAGTGTGTTTATAGTAACATGTGTGAGTGCAGTATTGGGGTTATGCTCCCATCGTTAGTCTTCCTCCACCTTGTCATCCACTCGCATATCTATATCAGCACCTCCTTACCCTCTTGTAATCACTCCTTTATCCCCACTCCTAGATTGCCTTATGTAAGATGCGGATGTACTCTTATCCCTCATGATCCATATTACCACCTACCACCCTGTACTTCTGTAGCACCTTCAGTGCCTCAACGCTAGGCTATAAACTTATACACATCAGCATCGAATTGCTGCTATCGCTTGTCATGCCATAGTATTCATTTTGCACTATCTGTTCATGACCACCTCCGAAAGGTGTACCTTTCTTCTGTATAGAAACCTGGGCAATGATACGAAAATTAGGCCTACTATACTTCCATGCATCATATAGTTCATGTATGCCTTGTTGGCTGGGGTTAGGGTTTGGCAGTGGCTAGACGAGAATATGGGGAGTATAAAGTATACCCAGAGCACGCCAACATGTCGGAAATACTCACAACTGACTCATTGCATCATTTAATGTCAATCATGCTCCTACCAGGGCTCAAGGTTTTCTCTGTAAAATCCCAAATAGTCGCCACATATTGTTAACATTAATTGGCATAGGAATTCATCTAAAGTTTTATTCATGGTTGATTTATAAACATCCCCTTAACATCCCCACAACATCCCCTTAATTATGCATTCTTCCCCCTACATTCCAAGTCAAATGCTTATGGTATTTTAGTAATGCCCGAGACGTTATGCTAGACTATACGGTACATTCTACCCACTAACCACCATTCCCTATTTTCCTCTTGTACCTTTACATCGATCATACCACATAGATAGCATTCACATATGGGAGGTAATTCTGGGCGGTATTTTTCCTCTCTGATAACCTCTGTGGGCAGCCATTCTATCTGATACTTTTCTTCTCATCTTAATCTTTAACACATGTAGCTCTGTCAACCCTCTTTGTATTTCTTCTCAAGGAGTTGATTAATGTAGATAAAACCTGGGATGACTCACATAGCTTCTGGTGTATTTATTATATATAGACTGAATGTCTCCAGGGGATTTGTAGTGTGTTTGGTTTTCCACCACCCTTCCAATGCATTTGACTTGGTCTGTGAACTAAGAGAAATAAGCTTTCAATTTCTATCAGTCTACAAGTGTGCATCCACAAATCGTCTGTGATGTTGGTTATCTCGATCTCAAATTCTCAATTTCGAAAAACAAAATCCGATACAGATTGTTATGAGTCTAAACATGATTAATGTGGTACTTGAGACATTCTCTTCTTTTTCTAAATATGTGACAGAAGCATAATATAATTTGATTGGTATAATAAACATGTGGAGATGTCCCAGGATGGCACTGAGGTCCCTGTTCGTACCGGTGTCTATTAGAGGAATGAATTGTGTCCCATATGCGATAATTACAACAACACAATCAATAAAATTGGTATTGCTTTTTCTGTGCCGTTTCTTAGCGCTCGCCTGCAAGCCGACTGGAATTCGCTCCTAATCAATTTTAATTTAATTACTTCGGCTTGATAATCTGCCAGCTATGATCATTATCTTTAGCTCTCTAAGTAAGCACTCAGTGAAATGTGTTCCTAATGTACTCTCCAGATGAGAAGACAAAATGTGTTGGTCCAGTATTTGAATTTGTTTATGGTTGATTTTTCATGTAGGAAAAAATGACACCAGCAATGTCTATTCCACTCACTCCAAAATGAATTTTACATATGGTATCCGATTTTCAGTTCACTCTATTTCTATACAATATTACTTCATAAATTTAATGCCTCCTGCTTTATAAGAAGTTTTATTCAGACCGGGGTCCTGTCTCAACTCCTTGGTGTCACTTTTGCACACAATTATATAAACACCTGATAAGGTAGAACATGATACTATCCTTTTCAAGATGTATGTAATTGTATGTACTCTACCTACGATATTAATTATTTTCTCGAAGTCCTGCCTCCCATATTTAGCCTTTGATTTCCAGACACGATCGATACATTTTTGATAGAATTGCCCATCAATACCAATAGCTGAGGAGTATTGATGTGAATTGCTGCCTATCAGACCCTGATAGTGCAATGGCATGTATCTAGTCCATTACTGGGCCCTATATCAGACTGCCCATGCTGAGTGCCCCATTGTTAAACACTTGATGTTAAACATGTGTAGGATGCGCGGCGGCCAAACACAATCCAGCAATCAATCGATCACTCCTGGTATTGCCAACACTTCCGCAGACTATTCACTGGTCTAAAACTCCTCCAAATACTGAGTGCAAAGGTGCCAGTCAAAGTAATGAGTCTGATGTACTCCAAATTGAATATTGTGGTGGTAGCTCGGGTGAGATATGTCAAGATGTCTGCAAAGTTTGGCATGTTGTAAGAAAAGGAACATTGATAGAGGTCTATGTAATACATTCAGTAATTAATCCCTTCACAATCTGCCAATAACTATTTTGGGATAGGAAACGTGATATTCGCTATGACGGAATACTGAACAGTTCAAAGGTCAAGGTTCTAATCAGACTTTTACTTAGTAAAACATACTCTTGCTATTGTCCCCTGATGGTTTATTGTCTCTACCCTGAGCAAAACCACTCCCGGTCTTTTTCCTTTAGGCCGAAGGTTATTGTTCCTTTTCCCAGTGGACCTTGGTAATAGTTGGGCTAATGTAATGGTGATGGGCCCTTCCGTATCTCAAATACAGCGTCAACATTTTTACACTCTGAGAAGTAATGGTTTATCATTTCATATGAGGAAGTCGAAGGTTCTTCCCAATAGCTCTGCTTGCATAAACTGACCATATAAAGATAACAAAATATCGCTGGCCTCCCGAGTTGTTTCATCCAGGCGATTCCTGAATGTCACCGAGTCTTCATAGCTCATATCTGGTATATGGTGCTGCATACCGACTATTCGATAATTCAGCATTATAGATCCCTTACTCCATTCGAGGAATTATCTAATGTTGTAGGAATTTAACATTCTTTCCTCACACGACTCTTTTGTTCGTGCCCTCAATTACTCTTTCAGCATTTGAAGTTCTTACATTCATTGATCAACCTTCGATCTTTACTCTTATTGTTCGCATATTACTCATGACCAAACATTTCTGCAGATTTGATCCTAACTTCATACTTTAGTTTTACCCATTCCCGTCATTGATAATACGAATGTACTGGAGACCTCTTTTCATGATGCTAGAAAATCAGAAAAGAATACCTAAAAAAATATAAGACAAAATGTTGGTATATCTTTCATGCCGTAACCGTTTAATGCTATCCAGACGCCACTGAAATCAATATGCCTTACATTATTGGCATGACTATAACATGCAAAGAACCTTCTCTTTAGAGCTTGCTCCAATTTCTCTTCATTCATTTACTCCCAGTCATAAAAATGCGGCTGTTTTTGTCTTGAGCGCCAACACGCGGAACAGAGCTTGCGTGAAACCATCTGATCAAAACCAGTTGGGGCATCAATATGACAGCATTTAAAAACTGGTTTTGACTATACGAAACAAGAACCCATCCCGTGGCTAGAGTATCTTATTTGAGCTGTCAGGAAGCCCAACATATTATTTTCCTTCAAATATTACCCGTTATCCATCCCACATGCGGTACGCAAAGGAAACGGGCTATAGATATCGTGCACTGCATGAAGTCGGTCCCTTACTCCAAAGAGGATTGCGCACGTGTGTATCTCTTTCTGTTTCAACACGGTAGATATACTGTAACTATTTCCCTCCCTCTTATCAGGGAATATCCTCAGTTAACTTGCGTCATTCTCAACCAATAAATACATCATTTTGGTTTCATTTGAAGACATAAATAGTTGGAAATATTTTAAATCTCATGAGTGCAATCCCCCCATCATAACTTTTCTGTGTTTCATCAATCAGTGCCCAATTTTATTGAGTGTGTCCCAATCGCTGATACAAATGAGGCGACGCGTGGTTATTTATGTTGACAGTCTCTATCATTTCCCTCTTTTCTTGTTCCAATTGGAACCAGAATTCTCCAAGATAGTTTGCCATAGATTTTGAGTTCTTGCAGTTCCTGGAGTTTGTGTTAACAGTCTTTTCTCCAATGTGTTGGAATGTGCTGCAATCTCAAATAAATATTACCCCTCAAGAATTCCTCATTTTTGCACTTTCGAATGAAGGAGGCAACCCTCACACAATTCAAGGTGCCGTTTACGTAGTGACAATGCATTTAAAGCTGTTTATTTTTGATGACGCACTGAATTAAAATTCTAAATTTAAAAATAACAAAAAAATGCATTAAAATGACTGAAGCAGTACTGAAGCCGTCGCCTCCATATCATATTGCACTGGCATCTTTAAAATGTTTTACAGCATAGATGCTGCAACTGAAACATTTACTGTTGAGAGCCTCAGTCCCTTGGCCTTGCCCCGCTCCAGGTTATGCAATACTTCAAATGAACTTTATTAAGACATCAACCGGGCTGAACCACAGTTGCACAAGGCTATTATCTTGATGCAGTTACGTCGCAGTATAATAGTTTCTGCATGTCGGGCGCCTGACGTTGCAGCCCTGACGGTGTACACACATCATGTTTAATCCATGTGAATGCCTCATTGTAATCTTTTAAAAAGGCCCATTATTTTATGGGGTAAGATCACTATCTTATCTTATCACGTCTGGTTAGGTAGTGCCTCGAGCAAGGAATATAGCCTTGCCTTGTTGATAGTGCCGTTTATCTAGATTGGGCTAGGTTACTGCGATCACTACCCATTCTGATTGAACATTTATTTCAATAGTAACTAGATCGTAGCACGCATAGGCATGTATAGCGAAGGAAACGTCTCATAAAACCTCATAAGTGATATAGGCCTCCGTGCCTATAAACCAAGAACTTCTTTAAACAAAGGAAAAGGCAGTGGATTTCTTTTCCAAATGGTTTCAGAACAAGGTAACGAGTAACATGACTAGTTGTTTCTCTGTTTAAGTAAAGCTTTTTATGTCGACAAAGAAGCTCCTCTGGTATATGACCTTGTAATAAGTTGACCTTTATTTCTTTGTACATGCCTTTCGTGCAGCGACTTGTATAGCTTTTCTTAATGAAAGTAACAGTTTTGAGCAGCCATTATTCAGTTCTTTTGGAGGCGAGACGGAATGTGGTTTCACAACCTTTTGGAAATCATGAGCTTTGATCGATGATAATATGGGGTTTCTTTTAGCAGATCCCTTAAATCCGATGAAGTTCATTAACTATATTGAACATACTCAATCCGTACCCTTGTGTTTCCTTTTCTCTTCTGGCCAGAGAGTTATCATCTTCAGGACATATTCTCGATAGGATATGACCAAGGCATCATTTGGTCAAAATGTTGAGTTCAACTACAACATACCCAGCCATGGCTACTGCTGCTGGAGGATCTTCCTCCTACTCCTGGCAGATGATGAGCAGCTCAGACAGTGACTCTTCCTCCTTCAACTCCTACCCCTCCAGCTCCTGCTCCTCCTTCTCCTTGGACCCAAATCCCCGAGACTCTGTTACCGTCCTCGCACCCAACACCACCCGTTTGCACTGCCTTCCCTGCGGACACACCAGTTACACTCTCTCCTCCTCCTCCTCCTTCGTCCCCTCCCTCTCTCACTTCATCACGTCACACGAAGAGAGGTGCAGTGTTTACCCCTTACGGGACTGTCTCTCAACCCTTCTACCAAGCCAGTACATTCTGGCCTACGGCTGTGTACATATCTCCGCTAATACCTTGGTGGTGAAGGGAGAAGTGGGACCACTTTGCGAAATCATTCCATCGTTATTAGTATCTAATGAAATAGCCAGTGACAAACATCAGTCTACACAGGATCCTGACGAGTGCGATACTTCGTCCATAATCAAACGTGGATTTACCCGTTCTTGGATCAATTCTGTTACCCAAGGAGTTAAATGTCTATTTTGTGGATGTAATTTCCCCTGTTCATCGTTCACTATTGCATCACCCAAGGAAGTTAGCTAGATTTTTAAAGTGAGGTGAATGAGATCAACTTGTAAAATGCTAACGAAACTTGTTTTTTTATCATACAGTAGCATTTTTCTATTCTACACCATTTCGTTTAAAATAATTGGTCTTTCCTTAAGCTCACATTTAAATCTAAATGTTTCTAGTTTTACGTCCCTTAGTGTAGTGTTCTTCTTCTTGTGCAGTCTTGTCTTTGGTCGGGGTCAAGTATAACGATTTGATAAATGGAATCAAATCTTTATGCCAGGGGAAAACATCTGAGAATAGCTAAGCTTAGATATTGAGCTGCCAGCAACGGCCGCTGTGATCAGCGTGTCGCACTCTTTAGATATATCTAAGGCAGTAAGTGGGGTGAGGGGTGAATTGAAGCACATTCAGCATGTCTAGTGTCCAGTTAAAACCACCAGATTTAAGTTAGGCTTTAAAGTCTGTGTAGAATAGATGTAGGGGGAAGCCCCTCGCCATTCTTGTAAGACGTCTGCGAAAGTAATTGGAGAAAGTTCAAAGAAAAGGATTTCACTGGCATCGAACTTAAATTAGGTGTGGGAGGCCAGAAATAGAGAAGAAAGATAGATGGAAAGAGGTGTATGAAGGGCGATTATAGAGGACAGTCATGTGTTCAGCGCCACAGCAGTGATACCGATCTCCATACTCCCTGCTGCTCTGACTGAACCAATGTATATAAATTAATTTTCACTTCACCACAAATTGCTCAGGTTTCAGAGAATAGGGTTCTAGAAGCTAAACTGCACATGGGTTTTTTGTTATTTTGATGTGTGTGTGTATGAGGGCGTAGATTGCCTGGACCATACATCGTCGGAGGCCTCACTGATGCCACACATAGTTGTGGTTAGGCCCGTCGGTCCACTCGGTCATGTTGATAAACCTTGCTTATAAAAAACCATCTGGGCCCTGAATTTGAAAACACGAAAAGAATCAAATTTTGAAAATTGGATTTTGTGTTGGACTTTTTGGCTAGTTTATAAACTCCTCTTGGGAAATTAAACTCCCAATACCTCTAGCTGGCAGGCGATTTGCGGCAAAAATCAATTGACCTGATCTGATGTTGATGATGCTACTATGGAGACGGTGCTGAGTGTGGAAGGATTAATTTTAATTTGCAGCCCATTATATTGTAAGAATTAGGTATGTTGTCAAATGGGAAGCCAGAACATGCACATGTGTGTGATACAAGTATATGATATGTGTGGGAGGCGTGGAGATGTACAGCCAGACAGGTACTAGACAGGCTGCGTCTAATTGAGAGTGAAACTGCGCTTCTGGAGGTGGGTTCAGCTGTCTAAGGTGTGAGGGAGTTAAAGGTTAAAGGGTTAAATTATCATTCTCTGACCATGCCATTCCTCTTATTCTCACTTCTCTCTGGCTTCTGCACATGATAGCTTCGGTGTTTATTAGGTATGACATCAGTCTATTGTGTATTCAATATGTTCTATTAGTTTTCGTCAATTTAACACATACATTTGTGGATAACAAATAACGTTTGGTAACCTATCTTTTTTTCTCTTGATGTTTCTGCTATCGCTGATTTCCTCTTTGGTATTCGACTTCAGAAGCCATGTTGTCTATCCTTATTTTGTGATTTTTAACGAAATTTGTAAAAATGTCTACATTTTTCCTGTGAATAAAATGAAAGATACAGACAGATATTTTCCAAAGAAATCATTGCTTTTAATTTTCGTACGTTAGCTTAGAGCAGCATAGAGAAATGTTTCCCAATTGAAAGTTTTGATGGGGGTAAATGTAGATACGCGATCTAGCCTCTTCATGACCAAGATGGTAATATTCCCACGGGAAAATGGCAATGGGATTATCCCTTTCATATACGTTGATAGGGTAGATTTTGTATGAATGCGGAGGAATTGAATGGGCATTTCTACTGATAGAAAGAGATGTTGGTATCTCAATTGTAATCTTGGGGATGTCCTTATCTTTCCCTATAGATCTGCGACGCAAGGAAGGTTAAGAATAGTCCCCCAGGCTATACAGTATAGGATACTTATATAAGGAACCCTGGAGTAAAATGTTATGTAAACTTTCATTCGAAACATGAGCATTTTTGAGCATATAGCAGATTTTGTAATTGCTCTCGAATTCATCATTTTAAATGTGGCTGTTCACTGTAGCTACAATTGATATTTATACAGTCGCATAATAAAAGCCAATCCATATAGTAATTCCCATGGGCATTGTCCTGCCCTACCCCGATAAAGTTTTTACCTAATTTGTAATTGATTCCATCCATATTTATACAACGGCGTAATTCTTACTAGCCACACTTGTTCACTATCATTGCCGCCTCATAATAGTTGTCTAATGAACAGGGGCAGGTTGTTATTCTTGGACGTATTTGATTGTAGGAGTCTATAGGGCAGTTGGCCTGTGTGGTGGGATAGCGCGCCACTATACTTATCTGTAACATTACGAGCAGCCTTTAGTGAATGGCCAAGCTACTAGCGCTCTTCAGAACCTACACACGCTGATGGAGCACTGATAGGATCATGTGGAAGGACAAGTTTATAAAAAAGCAAACCAACATTGTGAAGGAAATTAGTAGTTGCCATAGTAATACAGCATATCAGTGATTGGAGAAAGTGAAAAAAGGCCATTGGAAGGATCTGTCTCTATATGAGCTGTTGTGATTGTTAACGAGCTATTATCCATTTGCTCAGGCAATGATATGGGGAGACTGGAAAAAATTAAAATGCTTGTTCTGATTGATATGAAGTGGATACCATCCTGATGCATCAACTAGAAGGAGTACATTGCCATTCATCATCGTCATATTCGATCTCAGTGGAGTATATTGTGTATATCCTTAAGTCAGCCATGGTTCACTCACGCCCGGATTCACGCTGTGGAGAGAACCTGTGGTAGATCTCACATCCTCCGCCCATAGACCGGAATTAGTTCTAAGCTGAACGATACATTGGGCGATAATAGCAGGATTCCCCTATAGACTTAACATAGGATTGAGCGATAATGAGAATATTTAAGTGAGCTTGTCTTACGGACGTGAGCGATATTCGGTGGATTCACATTTGTCAGCCAATATGTCTGTGGTAATGCTATATTTGGCCGACTCTGAAGAGGATCTATTAGAAGAGTGCTGGGGGAATTCTTTGCTGAAAAGCTGCCATCCTTCTTGCCACAATTCTCAAAAGCTTAAAGGTGCTTGCCACATTTTTCTCGTTTTAATGACTTTAATCTATGAAAGGCTCTATTCTATTGTGTTATTTAAAGCTTCCCCCATTGAAAACAGCTCCATTTTCCATTGTTAATTCAAGGCCCTCGGGCTAGAGTGAACTATTGGACGTATTCATGTATCATACTTTATAATCAGAGACCCTGTTCCCCGTTCCTTATGATGATTGCCATTGTTTCAATTATGATAGCCAATGTTTGTTTTATAAGTATCTTGTATTGTTTCAACATCAGTTTTATGTTTAATGGGGCGTTCCATATATTAAAATACTTTTTCATGATTGTCCTTGTCCTTTATTAATGTATTGTCCCGTCCCCATGTATTGTCAGGGCGTACAATATAGAAACTAATTCTTTGTTCTTTTATCTCTTAACTGTTCCCTTTCTACCTCCGTTCCTTTAAAGTTAGTTTCTCTTTCTCCTGTGTCTCCCGCTTTTGTGCTCAATTCTCCCTGTCCCTCACTTTTGTGCCAAAGATTCGTTAATCCCAGATTTACTGGTCCTGTAGGCAGACGGATCACGGTGTTGGGGGGTTGGACTACAGGGAGTGAACCTGTCACTCCTTCTCTTCTCGTGTCCCTTTATCTATCACTTTCCTTCAAGCGGTAAATCTGAAACTGCACCAGGATTGATGGCTTCATTTACTGCCGCTTACGCTTGTCCTTCCTTGACAAACTAGTTTAAAAGTTTGTCTCAGAATTATCACTTCAAGTTACATCTTACTTTACCCCTGCCTGTTGTTGCCATTTCTTCCTAGAAATGTCACGTTATAATTCGCCATTTCCTCGGATGTGTCAGCAGGCATAGTCTGTTTTAACCATAGCAGCCAAATGAAGTTTTTGACGTGTGTATCCTCCCTTACTGTATGTATTTTGAGAAGAGGGCCTCTTTTTCTCCTTCAGATTTTCTTTCGTAGGCTGTCAAAATTGTCACGGTAAACTAATAGAATAATGTGGCCATATACTATAGGGTCAGACAGGGGATAATTCGGATTTTGCAATAAGAATGGAGACAAGACATCTATTTAAAGCTGCTTTCCCTAGTAATAATATTGAATGGTTCTGTTGAAATTACATTCAAATTAGTTCCAAAACTCACTATTATCGATCTGTTACTTAATGAAAAGTTCAATAAATGTGAAATTTGAGATTTGAATAGAAATTAGCTGGGTGACCAGCTTTAAATAATTCGCAATTCCATCGCGCTTTTCTGCTGCAGCCTCCATTGCATATATGTATGAATTCAGAATTCAACTTTCATCATGTCAGTAGTGTCTAAAAGAATTGTGTTGTCTAAAAGAATCATGTTGTTTTGACATTCGCGTTTCAATTTAGGCGAAAACTGGATAATGGGTGAACGTTTCAATTCAATCGGCGTTCATTGGAGGAGCCCGTCTAACACAGTTGATTGGCTAAAACCGACTATAAGTGTATATATATATCGGTAATCTTTGTAATCTGAGTCTGTAATATACTAACTACGATATGTTTCTTAAGTTTGTATAGATCTGTTTTGTTGATGCCTTGACGTGTTATTCTCAACATTAGAAACGTCTGGCAAGTGTAGTTACTTGTTAACCTATAAGATATGTGCATGTATTTTTACAATTGATACTTGTAATCTTTAAAAGAATATGGAGAGGGTAACCTCCATAATCTTAGCGCAGCATATGAGGTTCTAATTTTTCACATCGTACCAATAATACCGAGAGTAGTTATTGCAAGAAATTCAGTAGTTGCATTCAAATGTTATGATATAGGTTATTCAGGCTGCCCGCTTCCACATATCAACATGAAAGATAATAATGGGATTATTCCACACGCCTCTGAGACTCCGACCCCATGTTAATCTGTGGAACTTGGTATAAAAATCGTCTTTTCATCTTTTCTCACCGTTGCTTCTCTCTCCACTTGCAGTGTTCCCGAACGTGCCTGAGAGACCTGGTTTACCATGTGTTGGCGAGGACCGTGAGTACAACGCCACCTGCTGGCATTTTCTAATAATTCCCTCATGAAGGGAATACACCCAAACATTGTTTTTTCTTCAACAAATCCTACCTTTCCTATGTATTTTACTTTTACATGCTAACTGTTCCACGCTGTCGGGGATGTAATGTGGCTATAGGGATCGTTTTCTCGCAGCATGCATATATATACATCCCACGCTCTGAGAAATGGAGTGAGATGGCCAAAGAGATATGTTTCAAAGCCAGTACTTATCCATGGAGACCCCGAGACGAATTGTTACTTACTGATTTTGCTAGAAATGAATATAGTACCGTTAGTCGCTGAAATGTCATAAGCAGATAATTTCCCGTGCGGATCATAAGAAATTAGTGGAGATGTTGCTTCTTCAGCCATCTCCAGCTTGTCAAAGCTATTCAAGACTTATCCAAGTATATCCAACCTTGCAGTCCCCAATTAAAAGTTATTTTGATTTGCTGCCATTGTAACCCTGAGTAGGTGGTAGTTTATGAGATGTAATATAGCATTTGTAAGGGGCACTAAGGATTTTAAAGACTTATGTACAAGATTATGAGTCCTCCATATCTGAGTCCTCTATAATATATATACAGGGTGACGGGAACAAGAAGGACATTAGGTATCCTATCTATCAGAATTTAGATATTATCCAGGAAAAGCTGCTTACTTCAGTCCTATATGTCTGTGTCGTATATCCAGTCTCCGTGTGATTCTGATCACTCCACCTCCACACCACCATCCATAAGATGGATATATTCTCTTACGTAATTGACTACCTGTTATTAAGGAGGTTCAGCAAGTCTAACCTATACGTTAACGTAAACTTATCCGTATGCCTGATATACAAGCATACATTAAATTTCAGAAAAAGGTTCAGTAAAACATGGCAAGAAAAACGTAACATAACATATCAAGCAAAATGTTTCATTTCACAATATATTTTTCATACAAAGAAATGCGACGTAATTCACAAAAAAGATACGGATCCGGTTACGTAATTGAGATACGTTTGCTCGCGGAACCTCCCTATTGGCTGTGAAGATATCTCTTGGTATGATACACAGCCGTATTAATGCCAGTTAACGCAAACCACACATGAACACTTCTATATTCTGTAATCAAAGTCTTGAACTAACTTAAGATAAGATAAGAACATTTATCAATATTTGCTGTCTGTAGCATATTGATACAAATTGTGGGTTTCATCGAGCTGTGTTTTAGAGTTGACTCATGTACCAAAATATAATTTACCCAACGGAAGCTGCCCTAACTTCGTTAGAGTTCTGTCAATGTATATTTAGACGCTTGACTTATGCTTCGATATGAAGTAGGTTAGATTCCCATCGAGAGAGTATTACATTGCTAATGGGTTCCGGCAATGTGTCTTGCCCTTTTTTTCAAGTATTTACCTCCCAATTGTCTGTATGTTAAAATGCCTTCTCCATTTTGTTCTGTTCAATCACCTGCTACACGGCTTCCTCTATATACATGATTATAATACGTTCAGTAAACCAAGCGTGTGTATGGATACATATGTATACAGTGTACCTTAGCATAATATATGTCAAATATAATATCCTTCCTTAGCATTGTTATCCCAAATTCGTCTATGAATGTGGAATGACTTACCTACTCAAATATATGAATCTCATCCCAGAGATCATTATCAAAAAATCCGTTTATAGAAAGTGGTATTTTGAAAGAAAAAGCTTATATTTACTAGCGGTAATAATCCACTTTCAACTGAATAACCCTGTGAAACCCCTGGATAATCTGTACGGTTTTGGTTTGGGGGTGATTGCAAGGTGGTAATGCCTTCTGATCCGTAAGGCTTTCGTTCCCCCGCCTATGGCTGAGGATATCTCTTATCCCCACTCGCTCCTGGCTTTCATTCATCCTTATTATGAGTGGCAGATAACCGAATCCCTTCCACCACTATGTCCATTTTCATTTATATCCACAGGCCAAAAATATGGAGTAGAAATGTTTTCTATTAACTTATAATCCAGTGTTGTGTGGAGTGGGTGCTGAGGCGTTCCAAAGTTGTTCATATTTTTGCATGTTTTTGTCAAATCTTTTTTTGTGTCTGCCCTGCTACATGTATACATGTACATGGGTTGATACACAGGGGCATGTTGGCTGGGAATATGTACCTGTCCCATAAGGGAATATGAATACAGGCTTTTACCTAAAAACATACCAATAGCTGAATGCAGGCCTTTGCGTTAAAAGATGGAAATGTCCAGATATACCTCCTCTCTATAAGCACGGGATTAGTGTTATTAGGGATTGGTGTAATTGAAAGTGATTTATACATACAAGAAAAGAATACTAATGGTGTGAAGGAAAGGGTATTAGAAATGTCAAAACCGCCATTTTTGCGTGCTAGGTGTACTATTTAATATATTGTATATATCCACTATTATAACCTATGTAGGCGCCGTACATATGGTGCGCTGACAATACTGAACAGAAATATACTGCGCCTGACCTGGAACAGCTTTAACATTATTGAAATATGCACGACATTTTTAAAAACTTAAAGACTTCTATTAAGAAAAATATAAAGGCATCAAGGCTGTTGATGTTGAGTCGATGTAAGGCAGTGTAACTGTTCTAATCATTTGGCATAGTACATGGTAACCTAAGCATTCAAGAGAGGACACACTTATCAGTTCGCGCCGAATGAAAAAACAGCAGAACTCCAACTTAGTGTAAGGAATGTTTTAAATCCAATTCTGCATTAAAGTTACACACTATACGCTTTCCCTCATCATAGTCTTTAACATTCTCCGAACCGGATTTCATTATTTCGTTTAGGTTTGCAACATTCCAACCATCGTGTTTCGTTAGCAGCCAAACTGTAAAAAAAAAGGTACCATGAGTTCTACAATTAAATGATAAAGACTTAACTTTCAATAGTGAATTGACGCCCATAATGTCGAACCTAATGCAATTGTCTGGCGCCCACATTTTAGCAGGTAATCTAAATGTACGTACACGTGGGGTCTGTAAGCCTTCCCTACATAAGGGTCCCATCCACTATGCAACCCCATGCAAGCAAGTTGATCTGATAGTAGATGATCGTGACGTCCAATGTTAGTGAACTGGCGCAAGTATCTGTAATTCATTGAAGAGCTCGTAAACGTTTAGTTTTTATAGCAGCTTAAACAAATGTACTGGTGTGTCAGGCATAGTGAATAAAAACCCAGCAGTGGACATAGAAGAGGTTTGCGTCTATAGGCAGTTTATATTGCCCAAGGTGTTTTCCTCTTCGGCAGTTTTGGTGGGTCGTGGGCTTAATAACAATACACCAAGTATCCACAAAAACTTATTAGAAAAAACAATTCATTCTGCCACCTGTAAGAGGTCTGGTAAATCATAAGCATTTACACGCCATCTGGTGTTCTGATAATTGGCGCCATGTTTTGTAGCCGCCATATTTTCCAGAGGAACATATAAATGTCTTAAACTCTGTAACAGATCCATTATATATAGTGCCAAATGTCGCAGTTTGTATGATTAATACTCAAATATATTAAATAGAGGCATTGTATTTCTCCCATACAGTAGTGAAGGGGTGGCGTGGTGGTCTAGGGTGCTTACTTTAGACCCAGAAGCATGTGAGTGTTGTGAGTTCGAACCTCGCCATTGGCAGGTGTGCTATTTTGCCACTGATATGGAGGCCGGCCGTCTGTGGCGCTATACACGTTAAAGATCAATTACAATATTCGAAAAGAACAGTCTATGTCACCCGTTAACGCAATTTGCTCTCAATAATAGCTGGTAGTATACTTCCCCAGGAAGACCTGCTATAGCTATACCAAACAGGACTTCTTTGAATTATGCACTTCAGTTTGTAGGCCATGTTGATATTTTGAGATTCGTTCACAATTCAAGCTCTGGATTAGAACATTAGAACATTAAATCCAGTTGATTCTATCGAAAGAGCCTTACCTGTGGCTGTTGTGCCACCAGAGTTTGCAATCCGTGACTATCTAGACGGGCAGGTGGCTTCATTCTCTCGTCTACCTTCCCATATGTTGCATTTGTGAAGCGAGTAACTCTATTCCATTTGAGTGATTTAATGGCACGACTTGCACAATACCATCCTCTGAGTAAACATGTTCCAAACGCGAATATACACCGCAGAACAGGGAACGTCTGAATCAGCGACATGTGTGGCGAATATTAATTATATATAGCGATTTTTCACAGAGCGGTTTAATTCCCCTGAATTCTTTGCCTCAATACAACGCCTCTGGGACAGACGTACGGTCTAGACAGGGGCGTTTTGGAATGTTTTGATATGAGAACGCTTTAATAATCATAGAGTAGATGAAAAGACTGTTTACCTTGCTGCTGTTTTCAATGTGTATTCACATAAATAAAAGAGCGAAGGTGTGGTCTCTGCCGAAGTTGATTCGGAAATATGCTCTGCATGGATTCCTTATGAAAAAAATATGGCTCTAAACTGTTCAGACGTTTCCTTCTGGGAGGCTTCAAAACGAATTCCCGTCTCCGCTTTAGATGCCCTTCACTATATATTTCAAAATTTGAACTGAAAGTATGCCCGCGGACTCCATCGTGCACTTGATTCTTTGATGCTATTTCATAAGAAAGCTGTATGGTATGATATAAATCAGACTACTTTTCTATGTAAACCTGGGAACATTATAAATGGCCAATTCCACCAATTTGACAACATTTGGCCCCCAACCGTGGAAAGTGATAAAATGGGCTTAAGTCAAATTAATTACTAATAATTTGATAATTTTTTTTGATTGGATGGTTCTACCAACCTGCGGAACCACATTTTTGGCATTTTTGGTCCAATTTTTTTTTTTTTTTATTTCAAAAGCCCATTTTGGGGGCAAAAATCATCTTTTTAAACTGCCATTAGTCTGTGGAATTGCTGAATTTCTAAATAATCTGCAAAATTGAACATTTTTTTTTATATGTTGTGATAGTAGGTTACGTGAACATGATCTGTGTAAAAAAAAAATGCAAAAAAAATATTTTTTCGCCAAAAGCCATCAAAAACCAATTTTTTTGTGTGTGGGGCACCCCCCATGTCGTGTGCCGTCACGCAGTGTGCCTAAGGTGGAATAAAAAAATAAAAAAATAAAAATTATATCAAATTATGATGAATAATGATAAAATGCATGGGATTATACATATATGGAACCTCAAATGTATTGATTTGTGTCTTTCATGAATTGTAGCAGAGAAATAACATGCTGGCAAAAGGTGGTGGGTACCCTAGCTCCTGTCGTGTGCCGTCACGCCTATTTAAGGTTTTTTAGAGCCTTATAAGGCACAACTTCAATAATAAACTTTAAATTTGACATTTATTATTGACTTTGCTTGGTACCAATCTATGTAGATTAAAATTCATGATTTCCGAGTTGTTTTTACATGATTCTTAAGGCAAAATGCTTTAAAAATGTGCCGTCACGTTGTGTCGTGTGCCGTCACGCCTGCCGTCGTGTGCCGTCACGCCTGCTGTCACATAATATCAGAAATTATATCTCTAACATATATACATAATATTAGTACGTTTATCCTTGAAGATTTTGCCTCTAAACACTTAAACAGAACAGGAGCATTAAATACAAGTATTTGAGTCAACTTAAAAACCCAAACAAGGGTAATGAATGTTATATATATTCTAGATATAATGAGTTATATAATGTGTATAAATACATTATAATGTGGGCAGAGGGTCAATGACCTGTCACCCTTGCCGCTGCCATTATTATTACCATTACTGAATGGTTATTTGGCTGTAACTTTTCTTCTAGTTAGAATATTTTCACCAAATAAAAGGTGTTATGATCCTTATGTCGAGACCTATCAAGTACAAAATAGTTCAATACATTATGTGCATATTTGTTTTATCTATTTCTAATTTAAATACTGATTTATGTAGAAATATGTACCATTATTCGTCATGCTATTTTTAGCATTCTTTTCATATTTGGGATCTATTTTCGACCCCCCTGTAAACAAATTCCTAATTATCAGAATGGTTCCAAACTTGGCAGTTTAATGTGCATATATATAAGGTTGATAGAAAATAAAAAATCAACTGATAAATGTAAAAATTATTTTTGGGTACTCAGGGGGTGTCTAGGGGCCCAATTGTTGTCAAATTGGTGGAAATGGCCAAATATGATTCCTTACTTTCCGCTCATGTCGGGGAAACTCAAAGGAATTCATCGAAGATATATGTATTTGATATTTGATTAATTTTAAAAGGTAGTCACAATGCGCATGTGCCTAAACCTAAATTCGTGCAGTCAAGCGGAGACTCGTGTCCCGCGCGAGCTGTTTTGTTCGTATAGGGGTGGATGTATAACGTGGCGACTAACGTGTTCTTTTATTATTGTGTGGAGGCTAAACTTCTGTATAAAACTTGCTCCCTGTCTGGTCAGTCTATTGGATATTGTCCAAAATATACCCATTGAGGCTATTAACGTGGCCAAGACTGCTTGGGCCGAAGGCCACGTCCATAGAAGCTGGAGGGTAGAATAAAATGACCTCATTTAAACTTGCATTTACGCAAGGACGGAGAAAGTATGGGATGGCTAATGGAATCTTTGTGATAATAATACCGATATTCAAGGTCTAGAAAATGTAAATAACTTTTAAAATCCTACTTAGATCTCGTTTATGTCGTACTTATAAAATAGTGCTGATTTCAGCAATACGTGGTGCCATTTCGCCCCACTAGGTGGCCTGCTGCAGATCCGCCAGCTAGTTGCAGGTGGCTGGGCTTCTGAGGTAAGAGCCCGGATTTAATTAAGGTATATAAAAGCCTGGTTTTCATTGACGGAAGTAAGCCATCTGCGTCTGTTCAAGAGTTTTAAACACGTGTTTTAAAGGGGGTGATGTTAGTGTGGATACATTTATATTCGCGGGAGAACTTTTCCCATCTTCTATTCCAAAGTGTTTCTTATTTGAACGTCCTCAGTAGCATGGTAACAGTCGCAGAGCTACGTCCATATTGTTTTTTTTTTGTTTTTTTTATAAATGTTTCATATATTTCTTATTAGCCAAATTTACAGGCGGATTTCTTGACATATTTAATATGTCAAAATGACCTTTACTGGCTTTAGAATATTTGTCATGTCTACATGGCAAGCTGGCGGATTGAAAGGCAATAAACTGTTAGACCAAATAGAGACTTTTCCATAGACGACGTCAGAGACAGACCATTGACAGGGGGCATGGGGAAGACCTTCCTACAAAAGATCAGAGGGACACAGTGTCCTTGACGCACGACTGACTAGTGACGAGCACGGGATTATATTCAATCGTAGTCTTCACCAGACCTACATCAAAGCAGACACAGTTGCCATGACTACCAAATCAGGCATCTAGATGGATAAGCTGCTGTCATTGACTGGCAAAAATTCCTTGACCTTTTAAGACCTTTGGATGAGATAGGGGCGATGTGAGCTGACTGGGATAATGAGGGTTAGGGCACTAGGGGTTACCAACGTGTCAAAGTATGGGTCCTAAGGTTAGAGGGTGAAGGTTGTTAGTCATTGTTGGCACTCTGTGTCATTTATGGACGAAGACTCATGGGTTGTTGAAGACAGGGATGTTAGGTTCTGGAGGTGAACTTTGTTTGAAAGCCATTTCCTATATGCAGTTGGCAGTTATGCTTGGGATAGACTAGCATCAAGTCACTACGCCTGTCTAATGAGCGCACATAACCAGGGCCTCACTCATGCTTGGCCTTCGCAATCAATGCTGTTGTGACTCTTTTTTCCAAGATTGTGTTTGTGAAACAAACAAAAATCAAAGACTTACACCAGTCTATGCTTGTAGGAATATGGAGAGGGCCCTTGTACTGTAATTTCCCCTTTCTTTTAGTACCTTTTATATTTGTAAGTATGTACCATTTTAACTCTTGTCTATTCTTTTTGTATTTACTCAGATGAGTAAGCAAATGATCAAGTTGTACAAGACCTAAAGTTCACCTATCAAAGCAGGCTTCCACGAGTAGATTTTTTACCCTAACAAAATAAACAGTCAGGTGGTAAAGGTTATTACTACTTGTGCGCACCACTCAATCTCACACTCATTCAGATGACTGCCCTTTCCCCTACAAATGAAATCAATCGGTTAGGCAACATGGACGTGTTGGATATGCCAACTGAGGAGGAACCTATTTGGGCCTGGGGAAAAAATCAATAAGAAAGCTTATCATCTTTCCAGTTTGGGGTTCATTACCTTCAGTTTAGGATCTAGGTTTTTTTCCTGAGCCGATCAGGCATGCCACTTCCAAACTAAACACGGTCCCTCGATTAATGGTGGTTCAGATAGCTTGAAAACCATTAGATCTAGACTGAACGTTTAGGACCTGTGTTTATGTTATGCTTGGGTGTGGGGCAGTCGAATGATGGCGCAAAACCCAAAGTGATCTGGTAGATTACCAAGGTTTAGGTAATATTTATTAGCACCGTACAACCTTTATTCCCCCATAGTCCGTTTATCCATTGCATCCGATGATGAGAGTGATATCTGATAAGGCTTATCATAGTCCCCAACCAAAACACCAGGTGGAGCGTCAACTTGTCCTCTCCGTTAGTCCTGTCTCCGTCTACTGAATGATAGAGAAACAAAGATTTAAATTACACACTGCGAATATGTTTTATGAACAAGTCACCAATATAGGTTAACCAGTTGGATTAGTTACTTTGATATTATTCCCAATGGTTAGATTAATCCATGGATTACAGCAGAGTATTCTACCTTTATTTTCAAACTCTGAAGTATCAATGATAGATACTCGGAGGATGTACAGGCTAGGGCCCTCCATGGCCGTAGATTACAAAGGTGAGTCTTACTATTCATAAACATGTCTTGATACTAAGGAATGCCCTGATAAGTACAACTTTCTCTCGTGATCAATTAGTTATAATCAGATCAATCATCTTGTCTACCTGCAGTAGTGCAGAACATCTACTTGATATTTTTTATTTTTTGTCTTTGATGATGGAATATATCTTGCAACTTTGGAATGGGACTCCTTAAGTTTATATCAATCTTATCATTCATTCTGAGAAGGTAGGAAGTGAATTTCTCTCATGCCATGGCGAGCTCAGATAGATCATTTCCATTCCCCTGAGATTCTTAAACGACAGAAGACAAGAAGTATACATTTACTTTCTGATCATATTTTAAGAAAAAATGATTAATCATTGGTTCTCGTATACAATCATATAATAAGGGACCCCATTGATTGTGTATACAATGTATCTGTATACTTATTACTCAGATACTGATATATGAAAAGAGTCAAAATCAAAAGTATTGAGTGCCACATTCTTCAAAATGTGACGATGATTTGATTTTAAATGGTTAGAATTGTTTATGGATGTATATCAGAATAATAACTATGACTGGACGGCTAATATTTAGAGTCCAGGTGTGTGATCCTTTGACTGTGTTGGTGGCCGACGAACCTGAGTGAGATAAGGGCATGGGTGACCTATTTATGGTCCATTATCAACAGGCGCCCGTTGGTAACCACATATAATTGATGTGATCAAGTCTAGGGCAAATACGACCGTCTCATTAGTGTAAGGCTCTGTGTATATTAACTTCATCGACCCATGATTTTTCTCTGATCCTGGCATTTATTGATTAATCTACTATAAAAGGAGTTGTTGATTTTGGGTGTACTATGAAACTGGCTGTGCTGGCTGATGCCTATATTCTAGTGGATGATTATATTTGCGTATGTGAATTTCTTGTGCAGAAATATTGAAATTCTAAAGACCTTTTGTAAATATAATTACAGGTCTTCAGTATATGTACAAAAGTTCTTCTGCAATGTAAATCATAAACTGGCATTAGCGTCCACTCAGATATTTCTATACTTTTATTGTATTTCAATGTCGCACTCTAAATTATTTTAAAAAAAATGAAATGACCCAATGAATTTAATGAATTAGTATTATATAGGAATCAGGCTAAACCTGTACGCTTGAGTTGCCCAACTAAAGGCACGTTCTCAGGTTAGAAATAGTGTAAATTTTAGTGTTTAAAAAGCATTCTAGTGATCTAAATATAAACTTATGTGCAAAAAATGAGGCGTGTAGCAGAATATTATATATTTAGTTGGTTACGAAAGTATTACTCGCGTGAGTATCCGGGTACTTGAGAACCTGAAGTGGATTAGTTCTGGTTTTTCCCGTTATCTTAGGACTAACGGAGTATTACTTCATAAAGTGTAGGATGAGGGTGTGTTAAGTATCTCAATCAGGACCAATTGTTTCAACTTTGTCTAATCACATTCATTTATAAGAAATGCCCTCCTCCGAGTATTTCTTTGATAAATCCAAGTAATACATGTTTATCACAGTTCAAACATTACCTCATGATCGATATTAATGCATATATATCGGAAAATCAATGGGAGTGCTGACGAAAATGACACTTATATATAACTGTCTTGTGATTAAGGTCCTTTTTGAGAGAGAAATATCTGCGTTGCACAGAAACTGAAGAAAAGCAATCATGGGAATGCTGACAAATATGACAAACTTATATAACTGTCCTGTGATTAAGGACAGGGAGAGAACTATTTGCGATTTCCACTTAAAGATTATTGAGGATTTAATGCCTGAACAATTTCCCCGTAGGCTTAGGTTTGGGTCTAGAAGCCATATATATGTAACCGTAAGTGATGTGAGATCATCAGTAGTGGAAATATCGTAGTATATGTAAAGACCCGCCTGGCTCACCTTTTTGTCCCTTATCAGGTGGTTGGATACAGCCTCCGTTTGTACAGCCATTGATCATCGTACTGTTTCCCCTCCCTCTGCCGGTCCCTCATCTCCAACTATGTGCCGGTCCCCTGTGTTATTTGCTTGAAGGCGAGAATGTTAACCCCTGCTTTTCCACCTCTTCTCCCATAATAATAATATATATGCGTTAGTCATATAATGACAGGATTTCCCGCCCATTGTTGCTGCAATTAATCAACCGTTAAAGTGTTATTACCCAACTCCCGCGGTGGGAAAATTTGATAAAAGTAAATGTAATTTATTTGAGGCCTGAAAATGCTTGGAGAACTGACCCTGTTCTGACATGCTAAGACACCGAGGGTTGTAAAGTGTTGATTCCAAAATGGAAAACACGGTAACTTTCCTTTAATTTCTTTCTTTTATGTATGAAAATATTTTGTGAACGCTATAAGGTGATTATTTGTAATTTATTAATTGTAATTTCAGATTAATCGGAAAGAAATTATTCCTTTTTTCATTTGTCTCATTAATTTTGTGTCCACAACGTGCCTGAAGTAAATGACTTTGCATCTTTCCGAACACTTCGTGCAAGCATTCTACCATGCATTCTAATGAAGATATGGATTGAAACCGTTTCATGCGTTTCATGTATCTCAGGTCACAATCAAACAATTTTGATCGTGGTCTACTAGAAAATGTCAAAGCCAAGTAAATAAGATATGATATGCAATGGGTTGATATGGGCCCTGATGAGAAAATGCTAAATCCTAGCTTACAAGAAAATAAAGCAGGACATCAGGAAGAAATATGCCATGTCAGTTTAAAATGTCTTGACCCATACCTGAAGAAGCCCAAGTCAGGCCGGAAGCTCGTATTAATAAAGAATAATATCAACGAACCCTTTATTTGTTGGACTAAATGACAACACAACTGGACCTCCTGCCTAACCGATATACAGCGATATTCCCCCACTGTAAAGGGCCTGGTCCACTAAGCCGATTTTCATGCGATTTTGCGCCGCAGATGACTCTTTTGCACTGTGAGAATCGCACGAGAATCGGCTTAGTGGACTAGGCCCTTAAGTTAAAAATGTCAAATGTACTAGATTAGATACTCAGATACTTACCAAACATATTGAACTGTTAACAGTAGATCACCCTGATAAGACCATAATATACAAAACGGTATAGGTTAATGGGGCATCAATCAAACACCACTCGCCCGCCCCCATCCCCCAGTTTACAGTAAAATTGTACACTCTGTCCAGCCTCTGTAGAACCTAGACTTCAAAGAGTACCGGTATAAGCTAGCATTGGGGTTTAGGTTCTTCAGAGGCTGGACAGGGTGTAGATTTGTGCTACGAGGAATTTCAACCGAATGTGGTCTAGCGCCAAGGTGTACATTTCATAGTGACTTGACCTCAAGGTCTGACCTCGGTAGATCTACGATTTGGCGATGTAAGGGCACTTCCCCTTTTATGTCAACCATGCCATATAGGGATGTTTTTTCTCTCTCACCACAATATGATGTATTACTGCCGCGGTGCTCCCCGCCTCCCCGGCTTTGATAGGATTTTGTGGCCGTCCCTTGTAAGATGTAACATGCATCGTATACCGTACGAGGCCATTCATCATTTTCCTCATGAAACTAATATTTGCGTTCTATCTGTGGAAGGATTGTGTGAGTATATAAGGTAATTCTAGCTTTCACAAGGGAAAAAAATCCCTTTTGCAAACTCATTTGGAGATTGTAATGACCGACTAATATGAGTCGTAGATCTATTTGCTTCATTTTTCCATATGGTCCATGTTTAATTCTGCCAGGAATTTGTAACACTCTAAGACCAGTTTGAATGGTTGGTATTCATATTACTGATGGGGATTTGGATGAGTATTAACTCTCTAAACTCAATACATGCTCAAGCGATACATAGGTAATGAACTTCCAGGATACCTGATCAATGTTTGTCTTGTATCGTTCCAGTAAGTGAATAGCAGTTATGAACGGAGAACATCCATTCATTAAAATTTGCCAAATGCATTAACAAATGAAATGCTTTAATGAAGTGAAAGGAATGGTTTTATATCATTCCGGCTCCCACCACTCAATTCTCTCTAACTAGCTGAAGGATGGCTGAAATAGGTCAAAGAAACACTTATGGCAAAACAAGGAATATATATGCGAAAGTTTAAATATCGTGGCATTGGCTTGAAATAAGAAAGAAGCCATTTACCTAGCATTTCTCCTTTAATAGTAATTATCTATGACTCAGACCCCAACATGAACACCTGTAGTTTACCAAGCCACAATAAGCGCATTATCTGTGTGTTTTGTATAGTTTAAATATAAACATTTAAGAAAGATGGGGAAAGGTAATTGTAAAATATCTTTTTAATGAAATCTTTTCCCTCGAGATATCCTCATGTTATTTACTGTGGGGTGCATTACGATGGGGGTAGGGTTAAGTGTGTTTTTTTAAATTTTAGCATTGGATGCAATACATTTAGCTTCACTCTCTATTACGTGATGTGGTGTGAGCTGGATTATTGCATCATTAAAGATTAATGTCTTAGTGAAAATGGAATTATTGCCTTTTTGTTGCAAGCTGACATGATGCAGGACTGTAGAAAGGATTGAACCCATGGAAATATCCATTGGAAACAATCAATAAATGACCATTGTAATGGATATCTGTTACCCTCCGTAACGAACCAATCTCTCTGTGTGCTATTAATTGAAGACGAAATTTGATTATCTAAGAAGTTCGGAAAATATGCAGCCTTAGGGGTGACGTCAAAATAGGGTCGGCCGCAACGGTTGCGACCATGGTCGCGTTCAAAGTGGGCTTATATCGCGTCCAGTTCAGTGGCTGAACACGCTTCCTTGTGTCATTGTGGGTCAGGTTTTCAGAAAATGTACAATTGGCAGCTGTACACATTTAGTAAATTCTGCTAAATTAGGCTGCAATTTGGTCAATACTATGTAAATTCAAGTATATTCGGCATTGCATTGATTCTACCAATCGGTTTGGTTAGGTTGCGATAGCATTTTGAACTTTATTTTCGTCTGAAATTTGGGTTATTTGAGAGGATTGGTGAAAGTGAATTGTATATTTTCTGGTGACTTCACCCATGTACGTATGAGCACGGATCGCTACGTGTACTTCAGACTCTGGAGGATAAATATCTGTATAAACACTCTTGTGATAATTATTATTGCATCACTAGTCATCATATCAGCTTCAATATTTTTACGACCACCTCCAAGAACACCATTTCCCTCCTCTCTCAGGAGATTTCATGAGGGACACTCCTCGTGTTTGTAATTTAGAAACCATGCTGTACATTTGTTATTCCATCCCCTGCTAGTTCCGGGAACAAGGGCCTTATTTATTAAGTGAAGAGAGGGATGCTTGACATTCTTTACCCCTGCTTCTGAGACTTCAGGGTAATTTTGGTGCAAGGGGAATCTTTGCTGGTGTTTTGTATTTGAGCTGATGGCCCGTCCCACTAGCGACCCCACATCTTCAATCTGGCCAACACATCTTACATTCAAAATGGGGAAATTTACCATTTAAGTTTTCTCTACTTATTGTAATTAAGTATTATCATTTATCTGTTCACCTGTTGGAAGAAAAGGGCCACGAAATTTAACCAAGGGCTTCAATGGGTATATAGTATGTATAGCGCGAACGACCACAGCCTTCCCTCGAAACCATAGAGTAGCCCATGCAAAGCCTTGGATTTACTAGACTTATGTCTGTATGCATGAACCAGACTAGATTACACGGAGAAACTATCTGAATGTTGATGATTGGGATCGGATTTGGGCAGTGAACGAGGTATTGTATAAGTGCGTACATGTGCTTGGGATAGGGAAGGTGGTGTCCATGATCATTATGATTTGCCCTAAAGTGTTAGTTAAGGCTTGACTCCACTGACGTTTTTTCCCATCTGCGGTCGTTGCGGTTGCATTCTGTAGTGCATTCTCAATCCGAAACAAATACAGTTAGTAGTGCCAAATCCATCCATAAATACAAATCGATCTAGTCAGAGGAGTTATGGTAGGTTGTGCAATATAGGTTTTTTATATAGAATAATTAATAAATGATGATAACTATCAAAACCGCATAATTATTAGCCGCAATAAGCATGCTGTCTGGTGGTGGCTCGCCTTTAGCAAAGTAGATATTTATACTTATAGACATTCAGAGAAACGGAAGATGTACAACATCGTTAAAGGCTAGAGATATTCATGCAGTTGAAAAGATTGATATTTTTGTTTTTTTAAAGATTGAAATTGATAATGATTAATTTGAAAGGGATATATGTATACCTGTTTTATCTGTATTCCCCTCCATTTTAGCCGACATCATGATGTTCAGGTACACTTATCCCACCTCATTATTATTCTTGTTAAAGGCCCTAGTCCACTAAGCCGATTGTCATGCTATTTTGCACCGCAGAAGCCCCTTTTCCACTAAGTTATGTGAGAACCGCATGGGAATCGACTTAGTGGACAAGGCCCTATATCCTCATTTTCCGGTGACTACCTCATTAACTGCATTACATCATGCACTTACATCGTACTTGATAACCTGGATATATCCTTGGCAATTTAGATGACCCTGTGTGCCTTATGCTAATGTATATTTGGTTTAGACAATGAGTTATTTGGTAAGGGTTAATGCGCGATGCCTGTAACAGAGCGCTGAGTCACTGTACTACTCACAGACCTACCTCGAGATGGCGCGCTGGTTTTTATTCACATTCTGTACCAGTCCTATTGGCAGAAACCGACATTAATCAAAGACATCCCACGGAAATTCTAAAATTAGTTCAGTGTTTAGGTTCGGTCGAAATCTACAAAGGACAAACGTCTTCACTCATAACCACTGGGGAAAAGCCTGAACGCGTGGTGACAAATTGAGAAAAATCTGGCTCATTGCTGTTCTTTAGTATACAACAGAACCCTCTGCTGTGTGATATTGTCAATGCAGAATATATTTGAAAAAGAATCTCAAGGTATAGATTTAGCCTAGAACAGAAGAAGGACAGGGACGGAGGAATGAGTTGTAGGTTTGTTTATTGAGGGTTATTGATATTTGAAAAAGATTATTGAAAAAGAGTATTCTATTCTATTATTGAATTCATACATATCAGCATTTTTATATGGGGCTGTCATTGCTACATATTAATTGCTAGCGCTGCAGCATAATATGGGTTGGTGTTCATTAGAGCACCATAGTATTTCCTACTGATTCAATGCTTTTGAAACCTAGGACTTTTCCGCACTTGAGGCAATTAATTAATGATGAGGACGTGCGCACTTGTGTTCCCACTGTCTCCGGCGATCTATCATCTGTTGCACGTATTCCTCAACCTACTTCTATACACATGTGAAGAATGTTAACACATGTTAACCCCTCCCCATATCAACATAAAAACGACTTTTCCATAAGGGCCTAATCCACTGAGCCGATTCCCATGCGATTTTGCGCCGCAGAGGACTCTTTTCCCCTTAATTCTGGGAGAATCGCGTGGGAATCGGCTTAGTGGACAAGGGCCTTTACATTTGTGTTTCACTTCTATGCTGCCCACCTTTGCTTTATTCATATACTCAGCTGCCTCTTAGCTATAGCCTTTATATCAAAGCATGTATTGGCATATCTATTCTGACACGAATATTTAGGCATTTGTCCCCCGTATGAATCTTGATCCTCAAACAGTTACATGAGTCATTTTCGGGGAATAATGCAATTTATTCGGTATATTCTTGAAATTTATTATTGACGTCGTCCATTCGTCTGACCATGGGATAAACGTAAGTCATTCCTTCAAAATTGATTTGACCGATACTATGGCCGCACGTTTTCTAATGCTGGAAATCGGTGTTGCAAGGAATTGTATACATTATGTCCTTGGCCTAACCGTGTACTCATTGCCTCTACGTTGCCCTATACCTGACCATAATACCTGTCTATAAGAAGTAATAGGGGATTTGAATATACGCTATGCCATATCTTGTTGGGCAGAATTATTATGGGATCTTCTCATTTAGTCTTATGAACTTTTTTAATTGATTAAATGGGTGGACTTCGTTTGAGGGAAAAAAGGTTGTTTTGTCACTTAATCACCTTGATATTTGTTTATGAGGCACAGGACTGTCAGATTATTCACCACTAGGCATACGGTATGTGGACGGATAGCCGTAGTACGGAGATCTGCTCCTGTTAACCCATCTAATATAAAGTCCAGCAATGGGGCTTGCTGCTGTACTTGTAGCAGAGCGATTGCGACCAGAGCACCACCACAGCCTCCACCCCCTATTACTCCTCCCCATCCTCCACCACCACCACCCCTTACACACACTCACCCACACCACACCTCCAGTGCCTTTACTTCTACAACTACCGGCATTAGAACCCAGACCATGGACCCAGCGTCAAACACCTAACTCGTGCACCACCACCACCACCTCCTCCTGCATCTCCCTCCTCCTTATTCTCATCCAGTGTCCATCAGCACCCCTCATACATCAGCACGACCACCACCTGTACCTCTGTCACCATCCTCACGTCAGTCATATAGTCACCCCTCCCCACCCATCATTGCAGCACAATACTCTAACCCTGGAGGCCCAATTTAGCACCTGGAAGAACCCCGGTGCGGGGCGTATGGACAATGAGAGCCTGCTGTTTGTGGACAGTGAAGGTAGGTTCTCTCTGTTTATAACTGACAGCAGCAGCAACCAGTGAGAGGGAAGACAGTGAGATAGAGCAAGAGAACAGGGTTGGCTGAGAGATGGGGGTTCATAACGCAGCTAGAACTAGAGGAGAGGGAGGTATGAGATGGACAGTTCTCAGAAGAGGAGGATGGGGAATAGATAGGGAGTTGGGTGAGAGAGTGTGCATTCTGCCACCGTCATCACCATGAGACAGCATTGTCAGAGCTGCACTGCCTAGTATTGATACACTCCCTACAGCCATATCCTCCTGTCTACGACTGTTTGTTCTTGATATTTCTCATCCTCCTCCTTCTCCTGCCTCTATGGGGGTGGTACATTTGCCTGGTTTGCGGCTGTTGCCGACAAAACGTCATGGTTATATCGCCATATTCATCTATTTATGTATTCAGTCCCATTTCCTCTTCTTCTGCTCCGAACCGCTCCCAGCTAGATCGAGATTAGTGTAGGGGGGTGTCAGTCAGTACCATCAAGATCGATTATCGTATAATATGGGCTTATCTACGAAGTCAGCGTTTGTGATACGAGAGGTGTGATAAGAATCAGGTGCTTGGTGACGACGGGTGTGATATTAAGGAGGATCTGCAATGATATGCTTTATTAAGATAATGGCTACATGTCTGAGCTATGATTTAGGAATGCTACAGTATGAATAATTTTTAAATGATACAGTGAGGGAATAAGAAAGGTTTGGTCTGCTATGTGGCATGTCTTATGTATGTGTATTTCTGAAGATACTACTAACGCCGGAGCTAATGGAAGCCAAGCTTTATGTATGCGAACAACCTGGGAAAACATCATACAACTTGGATAGGTACACTACCCCAGGAGCAAGTGGGAGATCAGCTATACGACCTGAACTAAAAACATAAAATATGGAAAACCATAGTATAAAGATATGAAAGCCATAAGAAAACGAGATGAAGCTTGCAGAAAAAGCAATCAGCTTCACAAATTGATACCAGCAATGTTGTCATATGGAGTTCAGATGTATAATATATATATGATATAAATTTAATATATATATTTAATATATTGCATTCTTCGTAGTACTATTTTAACACAAGCTTCTGTCATTAATGTGTGTTATATCTGTCATTAAATGTGTGTTATAGTGTCTCCTGTCTCAATATTTCTGATACTTATACAATATACTAAGGGATTAATGACCGACATTGAGGAGGGAGCTGCTTGTGCACTGTTTGGTGTATAATTCACTAAATATAACTAGGCCCTGAAACGATGTCAGTATTGAGTCAGCCCACCCCAGAAACTTGTCGCCATATTCTTATATGCGAGATCCACCTGCACAGTACTTAACGCATCTCTCAATAGGCTATGCCTCTCTCCCTTGTCTTCTACTTTCCATTCTTGCTCGTCGTTTAATGCCCAACCGCTACCGTTACAATATTGTTTCTACTTTTCCGCCACTAGTAGTCCGCCAAGTCCTTTGATTAATTTCCCACGTGGAGTAATTTCAAAGATCTTAGCCGACAAAATAGAAAGCCTTGATTAAACTGACCTGAATGCGTTGCCTTTCCTGTGCTCTATACCATTGGAATCATTAGTGCAGAGATTTATTGATTGAGTTAGTGAAATGGACCTATCTACTATGATTCTAGGCAGGAGATTGTTGGTATTGTCTGGATGCTCCATCACGAGTCCTCCTCAAGTGAAACGGGTCGCTAGGAGCAAGTTCCCTAGAGGGCTGCCGTTTCACTATGGTTACATGTTTATATATTCCAATGGGATGGGTAGAACTAGAAGATCTAGGGCTAGATACAGTATCAGCGTCAGTAGTGGCTATAATAATATAGAGTGGACAATAGAGGAGGCAACAGGAAATTGTGTGAGATTGGGGCTCTAGATGAGAGGGTCTATGTTGAAATTGACAGGTCTATATATAGGGAGGGGCTAATATGATAATATACATAATGTATAATGACTTAGTATAAGTGGAATAGATATACATGGGTGGACTCATCGCCCAATGTAGGTCTAGCTAGGACAAAAAGTGCACTGTGTCATGTAGAATGTGAAACTAGCAGGGGCAATAGATTGCATATTGGCAAGTTGTCCCTATATAAGAAGTTTGTGAAAATTTAGCTATGAATATGAGACGGTCTAAAATAACCATATGGGAAGAACCCTAAATTATGTTTCTGATTAAACCAGAGGTCAGGAATTTTGAGGAGTATACTAATGAATAAAAAAGCGCCATTTTTGGTTACATCTAAAGCAAATCATGTGGATCACTTCTATTTCTGTTTAAATAGATTTGCCTCCATTTGTATGGAAATGGACACATTTTAAGTAATGCTTCACCAAAGTTGTGAAAAATTGACTTGAAAAAGCATGATGTTTTCGGTTACCTCACTGAAGTAACGAAGTGTGTATAAATTTGATAATAATGCGAATCAAGGCACTTACCATAATGTTTCTAGAGGCTACATGTAAATACACTAGAGAGGGAATGATGGTCAGTAATTAATCATGTGTATTCCTGGTTGACAATACCTATATCTAAGCCTGAGAAAATATCAACATGTTCGACACCCACTCCCTTATCTCTACGTCAAAGGAGGATCAGAACAATGATGATATTCACCTTGGTCTATAATATGAAATAAAATAATCCGAGGTCATTGTAATGCTGTCTAACAATTTCCAGGTATAACTGAATCTTTTACATTGTGGACTATTAGAAACGTAAATCCGCCCGGGCACTAGGGTGCAACCAGTTGTATGAGCTCATTTAGTCCTGGTAAAACAATGACAAATTATTATGACAGTAAAATAAATCTTACCATATTAACTCATTGGTTGACCTATAGGCCTGTAGAACTCTATACTTATTATATCAGTAATAATTATGTTGCTGATGTTTTATATGACTTTAGTTAAATTCCTGTTGTATAACAGGAGAATATTGAGTAAAAAATTTCTCATACAACAGAAGTAGAAAAGCAATCTGACTCCCTCCCAGGCAAAAGAATTTGTATCACAGAATATCGGGTCAACCCTGAAATTGTTTGCAATAAAAAATTTTCACAAAAAAACGTTGAAGCTTAAAGAAAACAAGCGCTGGTGAGCGATAATGAGTGAAACCACTGTTGCAAATAATTTTGGTGAGCCACCTAGTTAATAAATGTAGACTTTTGTGAACTTAGTGTGCTTAGTGAACTTAGTGTACTTGGACTTGATATCATTATATCTCATGCAAGATGAACTGTCCCCATGTTCCTATGAACTGTTGTTCCACTAGATATTGTTACATAATATCTGTAACATATGATATGACCAGGTTGTAGATCTTTTTAGAAAACCAGCTCATGTGGACATTCATTGACCTGATGAACAATAGTTATCTTATTAACAAAAACTAATCTAATCTGTCCAGGTGTCCACCTAACAATAGATTACCTTGGAGATAATGGGTGTATGGATGGTACATAAAGCTCCTGAAGATGACAGCTAAGACACAACTCCCACAGTTGACATACCTTGGTAGTAGTCTCCACTCAGAGCTAGCTTTAACCAACCACTCACTGACCATGCTGAGGTTCGTAGTCTTCTCCCTTGCCTTGGTGGCTGCCGCTCTGGCTCAGGAAAAACCTGACATCAAGGACTGTGCTGGTGGTAACTCTGCGGTCAAGCTGACCAATGTCAAGCTGGTCCCATACCCACCCAGGGTTCCAGGCACCATTAAGCTCAGCTTAGATGTAGAGCTCACCCAGCCCCTGGACAAATTTGACGTGAACATCACCCTGATCAAGGACTTTGACGGATTCCCTCTGACGATCCCATGCATTGAGGGTGTAGGTTCCTGCTACTACGACAACTTCTGCAACGATCTTAACGAAGCCTTCCCTGATGGCAACTGCCCCTCCTTTCTCACCCAGTGCCGCTGCCCATTCAAGTCCAACAAGATCCAGATCAGAGACTTGGAGGTGACTGTCCCAGAACTGCCTGTGGAGATCGCTCCATTGTTGCCAGGAAAGTACGAGCTCTACCTCGCTCTGCACAACTCTGCCAGCAGGAGTGTCCTCTCTTGCCTCAACATCAAGCTCAGGCTCGTCGAAGGCTACCTTTACTTCGACAACTAGATGAGAATGATCAGAAATAAATAATGTTATGAACTCTATAACTGGTATTTACCTTCCTTTGTGTTTTAGTTTGAATTCAAATCGTTTGTTCAGGAACATGTATATCAACAGTAGTTACATGTATAATCAAATATCTTGAGAATATCATGTCACCATGAAAAAGTACTTCAATACAAATTTCTTTTAAGAAAAATCAAAAAAATACGGGTCTGCGGTTATGGGTTCATAGTTTACATTCAACGCCCAAAAAACCTTTAAAATACTAAATCTATACATTTGTCCCAAAGGAAAATTGCCCTTTGTTTCTATGTGGAACTATGCTAGCTGTCATTATAGAGGAAAATACATTTATGGTCAATAGCGTTGCTCAGTTTCCTCAACTCCCTCCCATGCACCCTTTCGGCTGCCCTTTACATATCACTCATACAACGTGGGGTTTGTTTTATCCAAGAGGGAGCTTGGAACTAAGAGAAATAATGCTTTGTTATGACAGGCTGCCAGAATCAGTTATCATAAATGGAAGTCTATAGTTTTTACTCGCAACCCATAAGGGTGCGGGACTCAATAGAGATTCCGCGCCGTGGTATCACGTGACTTCAGTTCGCGCGGTTTTCACGCGGTGGCATAGACTTCAAAAATCTCAGAGCTCCCGTCGTAAGGTGAGTTTGTTAGATTATTTCGTCACTTTAAAATTTTTTCAAATTGAAAAGTTCACCATTTTGTTGCCCTGAGAACATAGATTCCAGTGGTAGCTTTTTGGTAGTAGTAAATTGTAAAGTTTTTTAAATTTAACGAGTAACGATCGTTGGACCGTGGTTCGACTGGCCCTCGAGGTGATCGTTTGGAACATGACGGTGCGCCGTCAACTAAGTTTCCTTGTTTAAACTCGATTTTTTCGTAATTATTGTTTTATCTGGATCCCTTACTGCGGTTTGGGTTGCTTTTATTTATATTTTGGAGGATTGCGGGACTTGGTGCGCCAAATTGTCCGTAAATCAATAGATAATGATATAATATTTTATAAGCTTCATGCTAATGTAATTCTTTTTTAATTATTCTAGATGCCTAGAAGGAACGCTAAAGATAGTCATGATGTGTCGGCTTCTGAAGCCTCGACAAGCCCACGTCCGAAGGATCAAAATGATCGAACGGTCGTTGAAGATGGTCAAAATGCTAAACATGGCGCCGGTGGCGGGAAAGCGCCCAGGTTGGACGGTGACGTCAACAATGGCGCAGGCGCAGGAGCTACGTCGTCCACTTCCGGCGACTTGGGCGGTCTGAACGATGGCCAATATCAGAATGTTGATTTCAATCAGGGGATGTTAGGAACTATGTTTCAAAACTTTGCCAATCAAGGCATGTTTATGGGTCCTGAAGAAGAAGTAAAAGAAGTAGTTGTAGAAGAAGAGTCTTACCCAGAGGGGGAACTTTGGTCGAAGCTACAAGAAGCTACGTCGAAGCAAGAGAAAATAAAGAAACGAGGCCCGGCAGTAGGTACTCATTTGGCTCTCTTTATCAACAATACTTTTGAGCGTGGTTTTAACCAACAAGATTTGGAGTGCTCAATGGAGGATTATCCTCGTCCAGAGAATATTGACCGTCTCATGGCGCAAAAGTGCGACCAGGACATCTTCAATTCAAAATCTATTGGTGTTGATAACGTCAGATCTAATGAAATATCGCTCAGAGCTATGCAAAAGGGAGTGTCCGCTGCGATGATTGCCCTAGCACCCATCGGGGATGTTATTCTGAGGCAAGGCAAAAAGAATAAAGAAATGGATGTCGTCGGGAAGAATCTCCTAGATGTGTACGCTTTTCTAGTTAATGTGCACTGTGGTCTGTCGACCAAAAGGCGTGACTTACTCAAGCCCAAGATTAATCAGACGTACGCGAAATCAGTGGCAAACGTCAGAGAGGAGAACCCAGAATGGCTCTTCGGTGGAAACTTATCAGCTTCCTTGAAAGTGGCGAAGGCGGCGAACGAGGTGCAGTCTGCTCTTACGCCCCAAGCTCCAAAACCAAAGGGACAGGTGCGTCAACAACGCCCCAGATTCCCGTTTAGAGGTGCCAACATGCCCCAATTTGGGCAAGGATTCGGCGGAGGTTTCAGGCCGAATTTCCAGTTTCAACAAAGATTTCCGGCCCCTCGTTTCCCTAATCAAGGTGGAGGCTACAAGCCAAGGTATCGGGCTCCTAATCCGGCTGCTCCTCAGCAAAAGGATTTTCAAGGAAAGGGGTCGACCAAATAAGTAAAGACAGCATTTCAAACGAGGTGAGATTTATCCATACGAAGGAGAACTTTGTGCGGGTAACATTGCTAATCATTTACATGAATGGTCGCAGATTACTGCGGACCCCTGGATTTTGAGTATGGTTCAAGGTATTGCATTAGAATTTGATATCTATCCAGTTCAGGATAGAATTCCCTTCCCGTTTAAATTTTCGGAAGAGGAAAGTGTACAGGTCGATTTTGAAGTTAATTCAATGCTTTCGAAAGGTGTTATTGAAGAAACATTAAGTGAACCAGGAGAGTATATCTCCAACATTTTTCTTCGTCCTAAACCGGACGGTAGATACAGAGTAATTCTCGATTTAACGTTGTTGAATTTATGTATTTCGTACGAACATTTCAAAATGTCTAATTTGCAAACTGCTTTGGATTTACTCCAAGCAGAACGTTGGATGGGATCTGTGGATCTGAAAGACGCATACTACTCAGTACCAATTTTGCCCGAATTTAGGAAATATTTTAGATTTTATTGGAAAGGGTCTTTGTTCCAATACGTTGGTATGCCCATGGGACTGACCTCAGGGCCTCGAATCTTTACCAAGATTATGGTACCAGTATTTGCCTCTTTGAGACAACAAGGGGTTGAATGTTTTCAGTACATTGATGATTCCTTTGTTATAGCAAACTCTTACATAGAATGTCAAGAAGCTATAATAGAATTATCGTCCCTCTTGGACAGATTGGGTTTTACAGTACATGTAGAGAAGTCGGTTCTTGAACCTACTAAAGAATTAAAGTTCTTAGGATTTATGATAAATTCTCACACTATGACCATTTACCCTACTCAAGATAAGATTGATAAAATTGTAAAAGCGGCTCAAGATCTTCTGAGTAAAAGGAAACCCTCAATTAGAGAAGTGTCAGGGTTAGTTGGTTTGATGATTGCGTATTCAGTCTCCATCAAATATGGAGGAGCACACATTAAGAATTTAGAATCAGATAAAGTCAAGGCTTTAGCCTTTAACAAAGGTGATTTCGATGCAAAAATGAAGGTATCCCAGGAAGGTATTGAAGATATACACTGGTGGTTAGAACATTTTACAGGGGCCGAGAGAGAAATTCATTTCTCACCTCAGGCCTGGGATTTGTATACTGATGCTTCGCTAGCAGGTTGGGGTGCGACGTTAGGCACTATCACAGCTGGAGGTAGATGGAAGGTCGAAGAAAAAGATGACCACATCAATGTTTTAGAGCTTAGAGCTATTTGGTACGGTTTGAGGAGTTTGATCTCCGAAAGGGATGTTCACGTCAGGGTCTTAACAGACAATACGACCGCTAAAGCTTATATTAGAAAGATGGGTGGTGTACGTTCCGCTCAATGTAACTCAGTAGCTCAACAAATTTGGGCTTGGTGTGAAGAACGAAATATATGGTTAACACCAGTATATATCCCGGGTGTTTTGAACGTTAGTGCTGACAGAGAGTCAAGAGTCTTTAACGACGATATAGAATGGGAATTAGGTGCAAAATTATTCCAAAGAATTTGTAATGAATTTGGGCAACCATGGGTTGACATGTTTGCATCTCGTATAAACTGTAAATGTGAGAGGTTTGTGTCTTGGCGACCTGAACCAGAGGCGTGGAAAATTGACGCCTTCTCATTAGATTGGGACGTGTGCGACGGTCTAATCTATTGTTTCCCTCCTTTCAGTCTATCAGGCAAAGTACTGACAAAGATCATACAAGCAAAGAAGCAGAGCATTCTCGTCCTTCCGGCGTGGGAGAGTCAACCTTGGATGGCATCAGCAGCCAACGCAGCTCACAGAGTCATTCGATTTCGTCGGAACAACAAAAATCTAATCCCGCACGGCAGTCCAAACAAATTGCAAATGTTCGGAAAACTGTCACTCCTAGCATACCTTTTCTATCCAGAGTGTTAGAAAAACAGGGTATAGATAAGAAAACTATTGACTTAATCATGCACGCTTGGCGACCAGGTACCAAGAGGTTATACTCTACATATTTGAGGAAATGGGCTCTGTTTTGTGTAGAATTCGATGTCCGTCTGTTAAAACCATCTTTAGGCGATGTCTTAAAATTCCTAAGAAAGTTAATGGAGTCAGGTCTTGGGCATGGAGCAATAAACTCAGCCCGCTGTGCCTTGAGTCTTATTCTACCTCGAATTAATAACGACACGATTGGTAAGAATCACATTGTTTGTAACCTTATCAAAGGAGTGTGGGAGTTAAATCCACCAAAACCTAAGTATTCTCGCTTTTGGAGTGTAAAAGAAGTGTTAAATGAGATCAACGCCTGGGGTAGAAATGACAGATTGTCTTTGAAACTGTTATCATACAAACTTGTAATGCTGCTATTGCTTGTGACGTCCCAGAGAGGACAAACGATTATCCATCTTCGTATTGACTCGATGAAAATGTATGGAAGAGAGTTCGTTTTCTTTCTTCAAAGTCTCCTTAAACACAATCGTATGGGCGACCCCCTAGATACTATGGTACTTCGACCATATGTCATGAACGAAAATCTTTGTATTGTGGCTCTTTTGAAGGAATACTTGTCGCGTACAAAAAAGTTAAGAAAAGAATGTAAATTCTTGGTAATTTCATACATAAGACCGCACGGGTCGATCTCGAGGGATACCCTAGCTAGATGGACACTAGCGACGTTAAAACTGGCAGGTATAGATACGTCTAGATATGGGTCGCACTCAACGAGAGGCGCTTCGGCGTCAGCGGCAGTGAAATTGGGAATTAGATTGAATGATATTATGAAACATGCCGGTTGGAAGTGCGCTACTTCTTTCGCAAAACATTATTTCAAAACTGTTGAAGAGGATCCGCATGTTGCGGACAATATTTTAAATTTGGCAGATTGATGTGCCAAGATGTTCATTGCATTTCTGTACCTTTGTGGTATTTTTTGACTTGCTGTTATGGTGTAATAAACACTGTTGAGATTGTATTATTGGATTTTTTATTGAGTTTCGTGAAGAAAAGCTCCAAACATTAATACAACTCTGAAGATCTCTATTGAGTCCCGCACCCTTATGGGTTGCGAGTAAAAATTTTGGAATTTTTAGAGACTTACCATGGAAGTTGAATTAAAATTTAGATTTTTATGAGCAACTCAGAGGGTTGCGGGAGTAAATAGCCCACCGCAGGAAATTAAACCCTCCCTGATCTCATAAATTTTATATTATCCATGGTTAAGTATATTATTAATTAGTGACGATGTTGCTTGCATTAATGTATCATTGCAGCTTTTCTCCAATCTGAAGTCTGAAGTCACGTGATACCACGGCGCGGAATCTCTATTTACTCCCGCAACCCTCTGAGTTGCTCATAAAAATCTAAATTTTAATTCAACTTCCATGGTAAGTCTCTAAAAATTCCAAAAAATATATAGAAAGGTCGATGGAACGTTCATGGCTAAATGAAAATAAAGAATGCGAAAAATGCTTTAAAATCTTAGTGGGGAGATGGCCATACACTGTGTTCCCATAATATCGTCTTATCTTTAAAGTAAGACCTGGGTAAATATATACATATATGAAGTTGGCAACTAAAATCCATCCAGCTGCCTAGACACTGTCCCTTGCGGATCTACCTGTTCATTTACTCTCGGCCCTGACTGCTGCATGGTAATTCGCAGCTGAGGCGGCATTGTGCATATATTATGTGCTCTGTGAATACAAACCGGTGGAATATATTTTCTTGTGAGTACCTTTCAAAAGTGAAAGTATAGGCTACTATCTAATATGTGATACCACCCTTCTTTCCGTAAGATCGATTAGATGCCAAGGGTTGTTAATCTCAGTATGAGTTGATAAATATACAGGCAGGAGACCCACTTACAGCAGAGCGCATGCAAGGTATGCGCAGGTCGTAAGGACGTTGTATGCAAGACGCAACGTGTAGTCGCACGTACCAAGCGGTGGATGGCTAGCTCTATGGACTTATTTGCTTTGAGCGACAAGTGACTAGTCGCAAAATATTTGAACACGGTTCATTTGGAGTGTTGGTATGACTTGTGAGTGGACAATGTTTACCTTACCATTATCTGTATAACACAGGCATACCAGACATTATATTCGCTTATTGTGTGTGTCTGGGAAACAGCTTTGTCTTACTACTAGTATAAAATACAGACATGGATGAGGCTATAAGATATATATATCTATTTCTATAAGTTATTAAATGATCATAAGGGATAATTCGAGTATGTTTGAGATCATAAATACAAGGGAAAAGTCGAGTGTGGTTGAGATCCTAAATACAATAGAAGTTTCGAGATTTTACATGAAGAAGCTGCCACTGTTTACAGAATCAAATTAAGTATCGAACTAACAGCCACCTCCCCTCCCTTGCCTTCCTTATAATGGGGCCCTACTATTGATTGTCGATATTACTGTCGATTGTCAGTATGATTTGATATCATATGTTACAAAATCATGGTAATTTGTGTAAGCTTTTGAATCTGTGTAAAGTCTTAAATTTAAGACATATAATGTATTGGCTAAATTGACTTAGACGCACACATAATATATATGCAGTGCGTTTATTTCTCTTATCCATACTATAGGTATACTATCGTAGTATACTTATCGCCAGGAAATCTCCACTCTATAATGTTTATATTGATGTCTATGTTCTCGGCCGGTACTTGGGGTGAAGTATGTTATTATGTAGAGCTAAGAGCATTGTATTTGTAGGTTCCGGGGTACTTATTGTGTTGACATGGTGACAATATTGTTTCGGTTTTTGATATTGGTCGATACTTGTTTGCCAGTGAGTGTTAATTGATTGTGGTCATTTATAAATTATATAATCAGGGGGTCAATATCATGGATAAGTGTAATATGAATAAATATGGAATGGAATCGGAAATGGGATGAAGTGAATGATAAGGCGTGGTTTTGATAAATGCCTTGTGACAAAAGGGGTATATTAGTCAGGTAGATGAGTTCACGAAAATACAAGGATTGTTCAAATTGATACTAAAGCATGAAATTTGGTACAGAGATAGATCTTGGTGTGCTGGTTATACTTAGAGGTAACCCCATTCTGGAAAAATCGTTTCCTAGCTTCTTTTGCCATTGTAGCATTTTGAAATATCGCCCATTCCCTTGCAAACACTGATTGCTAACAAATAATATGTAAGTACATTCTCATATAAAGTACTCAATAGTTATTTTAAAACGATTATGATAGGACAGTAAATGTACTTTACAGACTACCCATTTGCTCTACAAATATACACATTAATTTTGAGTCTCCCCTGCCAATAACCGGGAAATATCATTCTCCGCTGTTGGCCATTGGCCATCCCGCTCTGCACCCGCCTCAAAAATGCCTGGATTGTATGAGGCGTGCTGTAGTAGATACACTACTGAGGTTGAGTCACATAAAGATGTATGTAAGATATTGGCGGCTGACAGCTTCAGTGAAGGGGAATGTAAGATAGCTTTTCTCTTACTGCCAACATTTACAGGTCTGCTACATATCTCCTTCCTCCACTCAAAGCGTGCCACTCACATACTGTCTGTTTGTTATGTGGTACATCTCCCTGTCCGATTAGATAATTTATACTACATGTATTTATATTGTTTTTATAGAGGTAAATTGTTTCCCTCTGATAGACATAGAAGAGTTTCTCCTTTTATTGAATCCTGATCTTTTCCCTCTCCAACATTCCTATTTACCCTTTATCCCTGTTTTGCAAGATTCGTCCTCAAGAGTATGATATATATACACTTCACGTATTCTCTCATCTATCTATCTATCTATCCCTCTCTCTCTCTCCATATGTATTGACACTTATAAAATACCTCTTCTCCCCCTCTCAGCAATTTTACTTTTTATGTATCATCTTTTTCTAACCCGTCTTTCTCTCAAATAAATATTATTCTACCGTCAGTTATGTGTAAACATTCCCACACATGTATTACCGGGGAACCTCCTCAGCCCTTTTGTATACCCCGCTTTAAAAACCCGCAGAAAATTGAAGATGAAGATATACTGCTGAGTCATCCTAGAACTACTCACGAGCAATTCCCTCCGACACGTGACCTCTTGTGTGAGATCCCACGAGTGTGAGTGAGGGCGGCAGTGGCGGGAAGAGCTTGGTTGTTGGAGAGTGACTTTGTTGTTGGAAGAGGTCCTTCCTTCCTCCTCCTCCTCGTCATTTCCCTCCCATGGTTCACAATTACAGTGTGTGAGGTGAGTGGGGGAGATACAGGCATATGGAGAGTCGTGCTATGAGATAAGAGTATAGAGAGACAACTATATATATATATCTTTCTATATTACTCCATATGACTCACTCTCTCAGTTTTATCAACATAGCTATGTTGAGGTCATACATATTGTTATTTTGGAATGGAGATTGGTGACATATTATGTCGGCAATAGTTAGCTTCCAAAATTGGATATTCACTGGAATCGCGCTAGGAATATTGGATTTTTACATTTCATGAATCAGGAAGATTTCTCCTGTCGCTGGTACGAAAGTGTTCAATTGGAGGAATACTTGAATTTAAGAGATTATTCCTAGTAATAGATATATCCATACTACCAGGAGGAACTTAACATGTCTTTACGAATCGGTTTGGTGTAGTCTGCCCAAATGTTTACACAGTTGTTTTCTGTCAATTATAATCCTTATGTAATTATACCCAGGCGGTGGAAAGCGTCTCTCTACTACAATAATATAATTTAGAGTGAGGGGGTATATTCGACACCGCCCTGATATGGTCTTACAACCCATATACTTACTACACTACCCATTATATTGTTTGAATGGGGGCTAGAGGATTATCCATGGATCAACCCACTCTATCCATACCTCGCTGGGCTTACCACTCCCGTGTTACAAACTGTCAAGTCAACTCTTATATATACATGTACAAGCCAAGGATTATCCCAAGTCAAGAGCGAGAAAGTCATGAGGATTTAATAAGATTATTTCATTGCTCTGGTTGGGTATGTTTGGCCTGTATTGAATGTTAACAAACTTGTTTGTTTCTGTTATAAATCAATACGACGCGGTGTCCTGTATCGAGGAGCCAGGGAGTCACTAATATTACATGGCATATATTGGCAGAGGTAGAGAGACCAGTGTCCATTGCACATCGCAGTTACCTATTTAGGGATGTTTCCTATGGATATATTGATACAGATTGCATGGATGACACCCTAGCTGGATGGACGAGGATATGCTGTGTTATACTTATATGCTGGAACTCACAGAGAATACATATTCATGAGTGGGCGTGTTTCCTATGATCGATTGACATATCTCATAGTATGGGTGACATGAGTTTGGATTTATCAACCCTCTGACATATCCTATTTCCTGCTGATATAATGAAATTTCCTAGGGATGTTATTGGAATATTGCGCTGATAAGCATGCTTCCCTTTGGGGGAGGTAGATACTATCTGTTCATTATATGTACTCAATCCACTTACTAAGTGCATACCAGGAATATATCACCACACAAATACCTCTATACATCTTTTTCTGTGAGGGCTTTTCTGAGTCATAATCTCTTAAATGATAGCAGCACGTGGACGTTAAGCAATGGATTAATAATATTGTTTATGTGAAATGCAAGACACATTGGAAAAGATTGCCTTGGGACAAAAGGGGTAGAATTATACCCGATATCTATACCAGACCTGCTATACTACTATATTATATATCATATAGGCACCATTTATTACTGCCACGAGTGAACATCAAAATGCAAGGTTGGTCACTTTGTGGGGTCAGCCTTTGCTTGACCTCCAAACACAAATGTCAAAGCTATTACCAGAAACTTAACAGTAATCCCCCAATGGTCAAACCTGCCCAGGACACTCCATCACTCAAACCGTTAGACAGGGTGGACAGGCGACCATCTAGGGAGAAAGAGAAATTGAAGCAGGAGAAAGCTACTAAAAACAAAGACTCGAGCCCCAGTAAGTGGACAGGGGAATGGCTTTTCCCATATAAAATGTGTTGACCAATGGATTCTTTTTGCAGAAGTTTTAATTTCCGTCAGTTTCCTCTCAATATAGTTTGCTTATAATAAGTCAGAAATATTTTTTTAAGTAACATTATTGTACTCACATTTCTGAAACCAATGAAGACCAGTCCAGTATACGTGACCCCTTTTGTTTGTATAATATATATTAAAGCTGCTGGTTATAAATACGTGGTTAATTATTATATGTGCTTAATTTTAAGACATATTTGAAGGGGTTATCCATCATAGAAAGTCTTTAAAGCGATTTCAAACAAAGATCTTTGGATTTCTTACATAATTTAATTAAATTGTCTACTATTTCTTTTATCTTAGAGTGTTACCTAATTCGATATTTATGCGAAGTAAAATCTTTCTTTCAGTAGTTAGACGCTTCATTTAAACCTGATTATTTTGGAAAAGTTTGAAAAACTAATTTGGTCAAATAGCCAGGGAAACCGTTAACCGCCAATCTTACATGCTCCATCATCGGGTCAAATCTTCAGAAAGTTGACTGGAATATATTCCACTCTTCCTGGGGTTTTTTCTCTCTCGAAAGGATGTATTTTTATTCTCTGGGTGAATAATGGATCATGATGCCGAGGCGGCCCCATTTGTGAGAGTAATAGCTTCCCCATGTTTGGACAAGTCCACCGAGTTATCTACCATCAGATGCGTTACTCGATCTCGTAATTTTCTCAAAATATTTATTGAATACATTCTGAATGAGTTGATAATGTATGGACATCGAGAGCCCTCCCTACTTCATCTAATACAGGTTTTAACTTGGGGGATCGCATTTCTTGAGGATGTTGAATTGGACACATTTGCATTAAATATTTCGTGTGTTTAGGTGGTGTTGGTACCCATGTGGTTTCAACACCACTCGGCTGGCGAGCAGGCAAAATGTTTTTTTGTTTCCTACCTTTCTTCAAATCAGACCACTCAAGAAGAAGTTTTACTGGTCGTTAATGCGTGAAATTGGTACCATATTCCATTCTATTTCCGGACCCTCCTTCCCTCAACTTTCTCCACATATCATTCACTGGAGTTCTTTTTTACTGTGTGTTAAAATTCTATCATGGAAATCTTTTTCTTCTTTCTTCCTTGCCGTCTTATTGTTACAATATTTGCTCTTTGTCTTAACCCTGTCCACCCCCTCTGTTTTTGTTTATCTCCCTTTATCTCTTCTCTCCCCCATACGTCTCCTCCTCTCCACCGCTATCTACCGTATATGGGTCAGATCGTCAGAAAATGTACAATTCAACTTCGCCAATCCTCTCAAATAACCCAAATTTCAGACGAAAATAAAGTTCAAAATACAGTTCAACCTAACCAAACATATTGCTAGAAACAATGCAAAGCCAAACATACTCGAATTTACCTAGTATTGACCAAATTTCAGCCTAATTTATCAGAATTTACTAAATGTGTACAGCTGCTAATTGTACAGTTTCTGAAAATCTGACCCTTATATCGCTTTCTACATCTCATTCTATCTGCCTGTGTACCTGTCTCTGCTTCTCCCCCACTCTATTCTCTCTAGTATCCTCCGTGTTTATGACTCAGTTTATGAGTGGTGAGTAGTACAAGGTGTATAAGGAGTAAAAGCCCTCTCTCTCTCCATACACGTACAGTTGGTGCCCTCTATGAACCGTGTCTCATATGTATGACTCACCTCTCCTCTCCCACCATCCAATCTCTCTGACTAAATATTATCATAACGGCCTCTGCCTTCACCCACCCTGAGTAATATCGTCATTATCGAGTGTTTATTTATTTAGGTATAAAGTTCATTTCCTAGTACAAGTTTTATCTGTAAATATACATGTATATCATTGCTATACATATAGTTTCCGATATATATATATATATATATATATATATATATATATATATATATATATATATAATAAATACAAATATACTCCTAAATGACCTAATGCTCCCATGGAGGTATTTGCACGCGTGTCGATTTTTTTTTTTACAATTGTGCATATTGTTATAGTTATGAAGGATTTTTTTTATTTAAAAAAATCCAACAAACTTTGAAATAATTAAGAAATGTGGGGTTCTATTGGTCCTCATCACTTTATTCCAATTGCCAAAGACATGAATCGCTTCACTAATGAATTCGCCAAGTGGCTGTGAATCATACAAAGTTCCCTACCAAAATCAATTCTTTATCTATCTCTATTTATTGAAACCTATTCAACAATCGGTATTTTTCTGATTTTTCGACCTAAGAGTAAGTGAATTACCGATACATATTCATACCTTATTTCTCATTCGTTGTACTAATGTCAAGATTGTTATGGCCGGCCAAATCTCATTGTACCAATGAATCAATCATGATATGTACATGTAATGGTAATTTTGAATTTGTAGAATAATAAAATTGTTAAACAGATAAATAGTTCTAATAAATACCTTTTTATATTTGCAGGCAATATGTACCGGCGCGGGGCCAGGCGCTGGAGGAAACTGTACCGGGTCAACGGCCATCTTTTCCAGGCCAAGCGCTTCAGCAGGGTAAGAACGCATAACTCATTCCCTTTGTTATTCATTGACACTAGTATTCCATTCCTTTGGTAAAAACACAATTGTCATTGAATCGATATGGGGCAATTAGATCTAGTGTTTTGAATAGAATCATCGACTGAATTGCAATACTCCCCGGATATTAAAGCAAAATCGGGTGGTCTTTAGTTTATATGGTATTAATTAAATGCTGTTACGTCAGAATCAACGTTATACCTTACATTTATGTATAACTTTCTTCGGTGGATTTTCCAATTAAACACGTTTATTGACTACCTCTTGTAGTGATACGTAATTTTCAGCAACTGTTTCCCATAGTATATTAATTGATCATGATTGTCTCTTAGTTATAGATTTCCCCCCAACATTTAGTTCGATAATTAAAATAAACATCATGTTCCTCATGCAGATTTATTTTATTCTGTTTGTACTTTTATATTTTCATAATTCTATTCTGTTCTAAAAATACTGTTGATTATGATTTCATTTGTATCTAGATGCTTAGAGCTTTGTCCTGAGATAATAACCGCTACCGAAAATATAAAAATAAAATATATTTGGCATCCAATCAAATATAAAGCAACTCGTCGATGCTTACTTTCCCCAGCTATTAGATCCATTCAATGTAACTTCATTTGACCATTAATATTCTATTAATAATTTAGTAGCACATAAACTGACTGAACTTGGATTTAAATTCATGAGCTACTTATTTATAGACATCTCACAATATAACATGCCTTCTAGAATGCAATAACGCAGAAACTCTTTAGTTGTCATCTCTCATTTATTTATGCAAGATGAGGAAAATATAGTTTCCATTCTACGTAGTTGCCATTACTGAACTATTAATGTTAACATACTATTAATTCTAAAGATGTTTGTTTACTAAAAGTACATTTCTGATCCCTCCCCCGATAGTATCCTTTCTTTTATGTTAAAATATAACATTTTTAACGGTATTCTGCTGAGAATTCCTAATATCTGTTATACGCATGACACTTGGATATAAATAAAGACGAATCCCGTCGAACCAATATCTTGTGGAAACCAATTTAGGCAATTACCAATACGACTACTGGAATGGTTTTGCTGTAAATTATTCCGTTAAATGATACATAGCTGTTGAAGCTATTAGGATTAGTTTATCGGAACATCAGTTCTTTGGTGGAAATTGGTGTAGGATATAAGCGATTGTAGGCGTATGTAAAATGCCTCCATATTCAAAATTGATAGACCATGGTCAAGATAAGAGAGATTTGCCTTAGAGTCGAGTTATATATAATTGTACATATCGAAATTTATTATGTTTTCCCCTTTTGGTTACAATTTCATATAAACCCCTTATTTTGTATACATATTGGAATGCATTTGTATCCATTCTGTGAATATTTTTGGACATATTTTTTTGAAGGTTTTCATAATATTTCAACTAAAACGAAATGGTTTTCCCGATTTTATTTTTTAGTGATCACCCTTTCATTTTTCTGCCTTCCACTGTCCATTGTTTCTCCACTCAGTAAATCAACATCTTTTTTAGGGCGAGCACTTCTTTGGGGTGAGTCACGTGATGCGGCAGTTGCTATGGTAACCAATGCGCACGCCCCTCACACACTCAGGCCTGTCTAACCCCTGCAAAGCTGAAATCATATTAACATGAATAAAGTTGAAAACATTGACTCTAAACAAATCCACATGTTCCGTGGCCTTCCTTAACCTCAAACTTGCGTCTATGTTTTTGATGTTTCTGGAGAATGTCTTAAATTGGGTTTTTTAAAAAAAACTTAAACCCTTTTAGTGGGTAGATAATAACCTCTGCATTACCACCACCCTCTACCATTTGTGTTTTCTAACTTTGTCATCTAATGTGTATGTGTATTATCATGACATTGTTTCTTCGTTTGAAATTTAAACATTGGTTCTTTCGCTTTTAAAACTTTTGAAACGCAAAGAAAGAATGGAATGTGTTTGGTTGCTAGAAAGCAAATTTGTCCCTTTTAAGGAGATTACTTTCCCTTGAAATCTCATTTGTGTGTAACGCCACCCCGACATCTATGCAGTTTTTTTCCTGGTGTCAGGTTAGAACCATTCAGTTTTGTTATGTTTTATCCCCAAAATTGGATTCTTTTTCATTATCCTGTTAGTTTGGATGACTGATAAGTATTGACTATTTGTTCACTATCTTCTTGGTCATGAATTCGAAAACATAGACATCTTGCAGAACTGGCACTGGCACTTGCACCACTGCATGGTGCTTCCACTCATGATGAAACAATGATGTACGTTCATAAAACTTAAAGGATGTTCCATTACACGTATACGCAGTATCTATTTATATCGACTATGAAGAATTGAAAATTTTAGTCAATATATTTAGCTTTTAGAAAAAGCTTACAGAAACAGAATGACCATTGCCGGAGATATTTCAAGAGAACTTTTACTTAAGTGTACTGTCTTGCAACACAATTCTCTCAGCCAAATGATGCAGATTTTCTTTTTAAACATAAGAACACAAATATAACATAATAAAACATTCCAATGACATGTCAATGGACAATCTGGGCTATACACATTCCACTGACCGCACTGGGATTCAGGATCTGTTGGGTGGATTTGGATGAAATAAGGATGAAACTGAAAACCAAAATATTAAATAATGTCACTATAATGTAACAAATAAATACGGTACATATCTTTGAAGCTGCATGTGCATAAGGCACAGGTATTTACAGCTTAATATTTCACTTCCACTAATGGCATTAAGCTGCATAAACTCTTATTCAAAACTCTCGTGACTTTTCTAATCTTGAAGGCTTAATATGATGAAATCTTTATTAGCAATACATGGGTGACTGTCTCCCTAAACTTAACCAGAATAAAAACATAATTTAAACACTTTTCCTTTAACTAGGTTACATGATATTAACACTGTCCGTACAATCGTAACTTTTTAATATAAACCAGAAATAATCTAAATACGGTACCTTTGGCCTCCAACGTTTTTCAAACACCTGAAATTCTATTGCTATATTTCGGATTTGAAGTTAAAAAGTAATAAGTTTCCTTAAAATAGACATGGCAATCTTTTTATGAAATGGAACAAAGGGAATTAATTGTATGAGGTAATCATTGACAACCTGGTAAATATATTGCCATTGTATCCATATATATAGACATATGCGTAGTCAAGGTCGTTGCTATCGCAATATTTCCTTTGCGGGTTGCCAGAATGTTTCCATAAAAGGCCTAATGACCTGCGCCTAAGGGTCAATACAAAGAACCCATCTGCCAAACGTATGTAGTGTTGTTGGTGCACACCTTTCTCTCATTTATTCATGGGCAGTATCTCTCACTACAAATTCTGGCTTGAATGGAGGGAGGCAATGGAGATTAAGTTTTAACGTAATTTTTGTAAACATTCTTGAAATATTTCAATCAAGGTGAACATAGTAGTCATCAGTATGTAAACCTGTGACATATGGCTGTAAATAAACAAATATTTCCCCCATATTGCATCGATAAATAATTGTCAAATAGGTTGCACAATAATCATTGTATATATTGATCATATGTGTATTACTTTCGCTTTTCCTGCTGAGTGCTGGATTATGCCTACTTGGGTTGGTTTCTGAACACTACCCCCTGATTGATTGATTAACTCGTGTACATGTACTCTTTATTGATCACGTATCATCATCATTAGCATCATCATTCGCTCTCTCCTACGCAATACAAAAACACAATTACCGCCGACCACCAGTAAATACCAATAGAGCGGTTGCAGTGGTCGCTGTTTAGTGGGGGTGAACATGCTTTGGATTCATTCAGGCAATTCCTTTTGGCTCTGGATTGGGATCTGCGGTTTTGGTAAATTGTGTTGCAGTTACATGGCGAATATTAAATCAACATGGCCAAATTTTCCTCTGAAATGAACTCTATTGTGGAATGATCAGATGGTATTTTCTGTCACTTGCATAATGTCCCTTACGTTCCTTATGTATTACGTTGTTAAAGGGGGGTTTTAATGGTCCTAAACACAATTGTGACAACATCTTTGTCTTTGTAAATCTGGATGCAGAGTGGCGTTAAGGCAACTGAGCTATTGTTTCCCATGGTCTCACGGTGGCCATGTATTGTCTGTCAATCATCACCATAACTGCTGCTGCCGCTTCCCTCCATTCACTCTCATACATCTGTATATTATATACCCTCTATTATACAACAGTTTCATCTCCGGGGTACTGCTACTTCAGGTCCTATTTGCCCGCAGCAAAAAGATGGTATCTAATTCACCCTATCTTTATGGCTGAACCGCACCACTACAATACAAGATCACTGTTAGGATGTTCCTGATATGGGATATTGATTTTCTTGCCTTTCAGCGGGCATTCTGTGCCTACTGCTCAGATCGAATATGGGGCCTTGGCCGACAGGGCTACAAATGCATCAACTGCAAGCTCTTGGTGCACAAAAAGTGCCACAAACTCATCAAACTCTCCTGTGGCGCAACAGTGGTAAGTAGAGACACACTTTGTTTCATTTATCTAATTACTTAAAATTTCGAGGGATCCAATATGACCGTCCTGATTAAATAGACCTTCCTCACTGTCAGATCGATTCGACAGTGGAGTTAAACGAACATAAAACTTGATGTGAAGAATGATTTGTATCGCTCTTGCACATCGTATAGATAAACTTTATAGCTGAAAGCTTGTTATCTTTTCCTTTCTTTTATATCACATAAGGGTACTATTAGTATTCCAAGTCAAACATCAAACCATAATATAAAGGTCAGACTTAATGTATAATGAGTTATAATGTATAAACTTTACCCAAGATATTATAAGTGGAACCAATGCTGCAGTGTATTGCCTAAACCGTGAATCAGCCTTGGATGGAGGCGTCCCATATCGGAATTGATCTACTATATTACATTTGTCATATGATATACGGTTTAAGCCATCAGAATCTGTAGCCCTGCGCCTTCTACACGAATTTTACGAAATTTGTGCATCGAATTTAACGACCTGGAATATTCTAATTCATTTGGAAGAGAATAATAGTTTGAAATAGTTATTTAAAAAAAACTGGGAGAAATTGGGAGCTGTATCCATGTGTATTTAGGGTCTTTAATCTACCCATTCTGATGGCCTGAGCAATTAAAGATAGTCTGGCAAACTGTGAATGTGTGTGAGAGATGTGAATGTGATGTGGTTATGTTGACCAGGTTATGGTGGAACAGGATCCGCCGACACCACATCCGTCAATATCCGACACCAACTCTCACAGCGTAAGCCCTATGTTCTAAACAAACCCTGTGTCTTTTGTTACTTATTTTACTATCATCATTATTACTGTTATGACCAGTATCGTAATAGTGCTGCCAAGCTTATTTTTTTTCTACATTTCAACCCAGACTTTGTACCGACTAATGCGACAAAAAGACTGCTTAATACCCACCCGACTTCCCCCGATTTCCATGTTTCTGAATGAATTTATCATAATTTTACACCACCTTAATTACCGGTAAGCCTGGGATAATTGATAGTTTAAAAAGAATCGATTCTGCATTTAGCCCTTGAAAAAATTATCAGATGCCTTATCATATAAATTGGGAGGAACAACCTTATACCCTATTTTACCTTAATTTTTGCAAATATGTCTGTAGAAATGCATCAGCTTTGGCATGCCCTTCCAATGTGCTATTATTGCTTTTATTTTGTATATTGGCCGTCAAAAACATAATCATAAGATATGCGATCCTATTTACAAATCCTATTTACAAAACGTAGCCAACAACTTGGTAGAGATATCCCATCCCCTATGATACCAGTCATTTTGTAAACAAATGGTCCTGCAAAGTATGGGTTTAAGAGGTTCATTAAGTGTTGCTTTCATGGAATGGCCAGAACATTATACTTGTTTAATTTCTTCTCTGCTCAAGAATATATATGGCGTTCAGGCAGATACAATGTATATGTTTTACCACTGAATAGCTTTCTCCAGCTTTCATTAGCCTTTGAAGTACTACTATTGTTGAAATAGCTGGCTATTCCAAGAGCAAAACCTATGGACCTGCTTACGAGGTTTTAAATTCCTCTCCAAGAACATCTTTGAACGATCCTTTTGACGTTTGTTCTAGCTTTTATCATGAGCTATATGTGAGTTGGGTATAGTTAGAGGAGAAGTGCTGGATACCAAGGAACGGGTCCTTCTATATATAATAGGCCTTAAGCGCCTAGTCCACTATGCCGATTCTCATGCGATTTTGTACCGCAGGGAGGGGACTCTTTTCCACTAGATTCTGTGAGAATCGCATGAGAATCGGCGTAGTGGACTAGGCCCTTTACTCTCAAGCATATGCTATATATTGTAAATAATTTAGATTCTCTACCCGATTGGTTTTCTGACCTATCAAGCCCTTTTCATAAACAACCCTATATAGCTCATTTCTCCTTAACTTGCACCTTGTGCTCTTATATATGTGTGGTGTATTGTTGAGTGAAGCACTATATGTGGCAGCAAGCACCTAAAGGGCCTAGTCCACCAAGCCGATTCTCATGCGATTTTGCGACGCAGAGGACTCTTTTGCACTATATTCTGTGAGAATCGCATGAGAATCGGCTTAGTGGACTAGGCCCTTAAGTCTAGTGTAATTGTGAGTGGAATACAAGATAGATGGCACACACTGAGAGTCTGGGCAGTGCTCTATGTAATGCATTAGATAGGTGGCAACACACACCTCCGATTCAGTTATACTGATTTATGCCTTGCGATTGCGGATCAGTAACTATACATTAAGTTTATCACTCTTCACCCTCTGCTCTTATATTCATCATAGATCCGAAAAGAATTTAAGAAATATATCACCAAATGCTCAATTTGGTACGACGAAAATTTTATTGACTAGATATAACTGATAATATGTACATCAGAGATAAGAAAATTGTAATATAACATTGTCATCTTCTCTGTAAATATGCAAAAGAAGACTTGAAAACCTCCCTTCTGCAGGAGAACGTCTTCTTGTAGCGATCATGTGATTGAAATAAAAGTATATCTAATCTAATTTTATATTGTGCTGGGTTAGCCTTGGACATCTGCTATAAGAGCCTTATTCTAATATATCCGCTAACAGCCTTTGGGTAGTAAAACCCAGCTTTTTCCAATTCGTTCTCTTAAGAGGTATTATATTGTATAGCTGAGATTTAGCTGCACATTTAGCCATATATTTGAACTGGTTGAGTTCTATTAATTACATCCTTAGAAACCTAATTCGTCTCTTCACCAGAGAGGTTCACAAAATTACCCAATCCCGCCGTTCTCAAATTGTAATTTGCTTCCAATAGGTAAAGGCTATTAGCGATCCGTTCACCGCCATTGGGAGACTTTGAATAGGTTCAATGTCAAGGATATTTTATCCCGATGTTGCTGGTGACAGTCAATAATATGGAAAAAAACTTCACTACATTTGCTTTGGCTATCGCTCAAAATACTGTTCATTTGCGCCAGTATTTTGGTGATACCTCCTTGTATAAGATACAGCCTATGATATTAAGTATGCAAGCTTCTGCTTTCTCCTATAAGTAGACCTTCACATCTTGTTAATTAAGGGTCTATAGATATATAAACTCCGGTTTTCAGCCATGGTTGGAGAATTATTTTTTGTTGCATCGCCTATCATTCATTTAGTAGCTTTAACAAGTAAGGTTCCACTTAGACAATGGCATGGTTTATGATTAATGAGTTTGCTCCAGTCATTGCAATCATGTTTATGCTTCATTGGCGAAAATAAGCAACTTTAGCAAGGCTTTAAATCTTTTCAAGGCCTTTGAGGTCATTGGCTTTTAGTATATCACGAGTGGATCCTGACTTGGATTGTGTGAAAATCTATGGTCTGAATGCGTTGTGCACAAAGGTATTAAAATTAAGGTTACTGTTGAACGGACCTGCTGGTGGTGTGCTTCATGTGATGGCGCATACAGTCGGGGAAATAAGTTGAAATTGTGAAAAGTTTATATTTCATCTGATATGCCATTGGGCAAACGTGCATTGGATAGTTTGTAACTATCAATAGCAGCGTCCGATCACTCATCGGACGCCCCCTGAATACATGTAGTGAAAGACACTTCCTGTCTCCCTCCCCCAATTATGTGTGTATTGGAAGAGGGTTTAAGTAGCAGCACTACTAGATAGTATGATATGTATTGTGGTGATGTATTGTGTTATTTTGAGAATCCTGTCTTTTGTCCGGGTACAGGTGTATGATTAGTTTCTTCTATGTACTTGTAATAGAAGTTATCTCCTGAAACTTGAAAGAAAAATCAGATTCATGCCGAGATTTTATACTTCTGCCATGCATGAATGTATGCTTTAAGGCGTTATCCAAGATAATTATCAAAGCCAATTGAAGCTATCTAAATTGTTGAAAATACATTCCAGGCGTATAAGGAATAGCATATTTATCGAATAAATGAATTGAATTGGTATACCTTTATTATTCACCTCAAATTTCCAAGTATAATATTCTATGGATACTTTTTCTAAAAGTAGAACGATTGAGCTCATCTAACTTTAATATACCCACGAAACTTTATTGTTTCACAGTCCAGCTGCAGGTGTAAGAGGGAAATAAATGTGTCCGATATTAAAAATAGTTGTGTATGTATAGAAACAAAATGTGAAACTGATCACTTATTCCTTTCTATTTCAGGAACCTACATGCCCTAGTACCTTAACCCAGTCACTATCAAGCATTCCTGAACAACAAAATGGAGATTACAACAAGGGTAAATACAACTTTATTCTTAATCTACAACTAATTCTGAGTAACATTATACTGAACTAGGCTTTCTTTTGTATTTCTGCCAGTTCCCTCCTTGAGAGAGTGCTTTTGTATATGATATAAATATCAATCAACTTGATTAAGTCCTGTTTTTACTTTTAAAAGTGATCATGTCTATGTATCGGCTTATTCTCATCAGATCATATTTCCCACTCTTTCAGTAAACCGTCTCATTAAACAAACCCCTGGAAGTTTGTGAAAATTGTCAAAAAAACCGTATTTTTTTTAAAAAGAAAAATGTAGATAGATATACTCGTAGTAGTTGTGTATATATTAAAATTCATTTTGGGATGTTGCATATCGATGTATGTTTACTTTATGTATATATATTTGTATCTTTTTTTATATATATTCGTTAATTCATTTTCTTCTCTTGTCCTTTTAGGTTCCCGATTAGAAAATTCCTCTTATACCGGTGTATCTGATCAAGAGGTGAGTTCCCTTTATTCATGTTATGCATTGTACCTAGATGTCAATAGACCCGCTTATTTTATTGTGAGTAGACATTTAAACGTATCAACTCTGCTTCTTATCATTTCCTCATAGATATTTAATTTTTCTCTCCGATAAGACGTTATTTGGTGTCATTCTTTAAGATATCACGTTGTACAATGAATGTCATATTTTACCCCAAGTAAATCGTTGTGAATATTATTTGATAGTCATCAGCGGGCGAGAGTGTGGAGGTAAATTATAGAGCTTGATTTCTTATATTGTTTGGGTGGTAATGAAAAGTGAAGTGAAACTGAGTACATGCTCATTTTGTAATGGATGAAATGATATATTCTCTAAGTGCACCAATCCAGTACAGCCTTCATGGCTTGCGTTATACATTAGGAACTTGTATATATGTATCCTCTCTTAGGGTATGTAAGCTATGTTTTCTCTGATAAATTCAAGTTTTTCGTGTTTTCTTTTCATGTTCAGAAATTATTGTAGAATGGAATATAATAAATCTAAAAGGTTTTGTTGGTCACAAACAAATTTGACTGTACGGCATTTATCTAAATTTCGAAAAAGAATTCATTTTGTATTCCTTTATTTTTGTTCTATGACCGTTGTCGTATTTGATGGGAAATATTTTGCAGATTATTCAGAATAAGCTGAGAGTAACTCTTAAAAGCATCGCCGTTGAATCTGTATATGGGTTGGTGAACATAGAGACTTTAAGCACTCGCCAATCTCACACTAGTTTTATATTATGAACTAGCCGTCTCCAGGATTTAAATACTGTTTTGAGAAAGCACACCGCAGAAAGTATACGATTATACCAATCTATTCAATCCCTTGCAAGACACATTTTATATGCATGAACATACAATGGTAGTTTGCATTGTGCAGTTCCCTATGGTATCCAAGTACCCAGTTATTTAATACAAATTATTCAGCATCACCTTAAAATTGATCCATATTTCCAAGTACCCACCGTTTTTATTCATAAAGATTCTTTTATTCTTATACTTAGCTAAAGACGGATATACGTTTGGCATATGAATGATTCTATTATAATGAAGGAAGCCTATATCATACCCAATACCTTGGTTTGGTGAATATATAAAGGGGTAAAATCTGCATAATGTGGTCCACCTCACTGGAGATGAATGGCATACCATTGTTCCTCCAGGGTGAAAGACAAGGGATGCTAGAGATCTGCCTGTCAGAGTGTAAAATAGGATTTAGGGAAGATTGTTCAAGTGCTCAGATAAATTCTGGTTAGCTAGGGCCAGTATGTTTTCATTGAAATGAATGCAATGACTTGTAATATAATTTTTTTTTGTGTTTGAGCATTATTCATCAATGTCAATAAGATCATCGCACAATTGGATTTGTGATTGGATCAAGATTTATTTTGTCTGTGCACTTACAATTTATATTTGGTTGAACTTTGAACAATTCTTTTGTTTGATTTACATTTATTATGCTTTTCCGAAAATAAGTTGTGGAATTAAGTCCTTGCATTTATTCATGGATTGTTTGAGATATGAGGAGAATATGGGAATACTTATTATATATATCTAAAAGACCATTTTCTTGAGTTAGTTTAGTATCATAAGAAAATGATTCCAGAACCAACACGATCAGGGTCCGTCTATTGGAAATGAAAATAAATTTATATTCTTATATATTTGTGTATTATGATGGTTAATCGTGTGTGGTTCTGGAATAATTTTCCTGGGGTATGAGAGAAGAAAACCCGTTAATTAAAGGAATTATGGAATGACACTTCCTTCTTCGTTTGATGAAGGGATTATTCATGGCAGTGTCGGTAAACCTTTCCCTTTATGTGCTGCTATCCATTTAGACCCCATGTAGAGGGTGGTGACGGTGATGGTTTATTTTATTATTCCAAATAAAGGCCAATACATTTGGTGTTTTGTGTTGTGTAAATCCCCACGCGTATAATGATATACATACATATATGTCAAAGTCAACAAACATGAACCGCTCAGAGTCGTTTGTGTTTACATAGCTGATATGAGTCATTAATTTAAAAGTTGTTATATGAGTCAGGCTGGCCAATATATGTATAATTGGGGGTTCTTCCGCCTTAAATTTATATAGGAATGACGTAAAATATTTGGCTATATGTTCAAGTAGTTAACAGAACATCTTAAAAGCATCTATATGATAACAGAGTTATCAGTTTTCGGCTGCACCCGTTTAAGCATTAAGCTTTAATAAATTAAATTTTTAGTAACAATCCTATTTGTATGTATCTTGGCTGACCGACCCAAAGTTGTAATGTAAATGAAAGCCTTGTTCGTAAATCGCAATTGCAATATGGCGGAGACTCATGGATGTGTTTCAATATAGCTGATAAGTAGTCATAATCATTATTTTGTTCCAGAATTTGTCAACAAGTCGTGACTCAACCCGATCTCAGGGTAGCTCGAAAGAGCCCACTGTAAGTGCTAGGTTACGGTGGTGAAGGTCCTTAGATTCTGGCCTTTTAAAATTGTTAAAATAAAAAGGCTAAATGTCGACATTTTCATTCTCCGAATAATTACATAAATAACCGCCATAGAACGCATCAAGGTAATTCCATCAGGATGTTTTATATATATGTTGTGAGCATTTCGAGTTTTTTTTTGGTCAAACCTCCGAAATTATCCGCTTTTAACACTACTTTCCTTTGGCCAATATTAATTTTGAAATTAATATGATACAGTTCTAACTTTTTGTTGAAAGGATTAGCTCACAAACCAGAAAAGGAACATTCAGTGGAGTTACCATATTACTCTTTATCTCATCCAGAAATGTATATAATACATTTCATCGCTTTATTAATCAGAATCTCGGTCAGTTTACATGTGATTGAGATATACATGAAATGTCTACATTTAGCCACCATCTGTGAAGCCATGTCCTTGTTCATAAAACCCTGTCATAGCTTGTAAATGTTAAACACGGGATCTGGAACCTTAGGTGTAATCAAGAATCACCTCTAGTCTCCACAAATTCCACACTATTCCAAACATTTGACCCAACTTGATTTCATTATTTTCTCAACCAATCTGACACAAGTAATGGATCTCCTTAGTATTTTCCTACTTTTCGATTGGTATTTAGTCAACAACAAAAGAAACAATGGATATTCTATTTTACTTCTATTCACCCACTTTTTTCTCATTCGTGAAAGCAATTGGGTCTGTATGTAGTTAAGTCCTATCATATCCAGTGGTAAGTTGATATCTAGTTCAAAATTCATTCCAGTGATTCCGACTTTGTCTGTAAGAGATGGTATATATATATCTGCTCCCTCTCAACCTTTGGAATTACATAAGGCTTGGCTTTGTTATATTCTTTTCCCCAACTATATAGTTCCATATGGCAAAATATTCTTGATATACCAGCCGAAGATTGGCTGGAAACTTGCAGTCCAGAATCTAAACTTAAAAGAAAACAGACTAACAATGTACTTATTTTGTCTCTGTGTATGATATATCTGTTTTACTTGGATATTACCATTCAATTTCAGCTATATATCTCCAGTACATGTTTCTCCTTTTATCTAAATTGTGCCTTATTATTAATACGAAAGAGATGTGCTAAAATTTTGTTGCTTTTCTAAACCAACGTGCTTTAGATTAGAGTAAAACTTCTGTCCAAATAATTAATAATATCTATATTTGCTAGTTCATAGATTGATAACAACTCGATACTTACGATGTTGAGGTTTCGACAATATAATGACTTTATTATTTATCAATTAACTCCATGAAAGCATCTCCCTGAAAAGAAATCTCAATCTATATGGTCTTATTTATTCATTCATTCCTCTCGTGTGAGATATAATATATATATGGATGTACCGGTATATAACTTTAATTAGCGTCAAAATATAGCAGTCCTTGCTATCTAGCGTTAAACCTTACTCAACACGTTCAAAGTATGGTTTTACGTGTTATAACTCCTGTTACATTTAGCTTCATATATTTTTCATTTATACCTGACATATTTACTGTTCCCACATAAATAGTGCATGTTCTCTCCAAGTTTCAGATGCAAGATTTAAGATTTAATTTTCATCAAAAGTCTTGTTTTCAATCACTTAAATTCTGGTTTTATCTCTATAGGCTACCTCAAGTGATAATGCAGCGATTGGTCTGGATGACTTCGAGCTATTGCGAGTGATCGGGCGAGGAAGTTACGCCAAAGTACTCATGGTGGAGCAAAAGAAAACGAAACGTATCTATGCCATGAAGGTGATAAAGAAGGAGCTTGTCAACGACGACGAGGTAAAACAATTTTTTTTCTGAAGTGATCGTAACGAAAATAAATAAATAAATTATAATGTTTTCTTCGCCAATGTTCGCCCTAGATAAGTAATTGTATTGTGATTTACTCGATACTATATATTCAATTCAAGAATTCTCTATTGCTGAAGGTGTTTTTACAATAAGGTGGTTCAACAATCTAAATAAACAGTCGTCTAGATGTATGGGTGGTACAACATGAGGTTTTTGACATACATGTTAAATATATATGTTAAAATGTTAAAATCTGCAAAGAAATGTTTAAGATACATAGCATTTAGTGAAGATCTTATAAAATACAAATGTACGTGGTCTCGTGTTACAAATCTTTATTCATTGAGAGAGGCCATCCTTATAACCTCAGATATATGGCCTGATACCAATAGCCTCTCACCTACACTGCTGGTAATAATGCTCAGTACGAATCTCTGCCGCGTTTGTTTACAGGACATAGATTGGGTTCAGACAGAGAAGCACGTGTTCGAGGTGGCGTCCAACCATCCATTCTTAGTAGGCCTTCACTCCTGCTTCCAGACTCCGAGCAGGTAAATATTTACTCTGCATTCTACCGCTCTGTGTTTGCAGTCGGTCTGATACCTTTCTCTAGAATAATACATTCATCACATATACCTGACCGTAGGCACTTTCACGGGGATAACTTTGCTCTAAATGTTTTAATTAAAGTTTCCATGAAGTGAATTATTCTGCAGAAGTAATATCGTTCTCGATAATCTAATCTTGTGGTTGTGCTTTAAGGTTTAGATGATTTAAATTATGTTTTAATATCTTGTTTCGTCATAATTCCTCCTCTGACTAATTATCGTCTTATTTTTCAGGTTGTTCTTTGTGATAGAGTTTGTTAATGGTGGAGATCTGATGTTCCATATGCAGCGACAACGTCGCCTCCCTGAGGAGCACGCTCGCTTCTACTCCGCAGAAATCTGTCTCGCTCTCAACTTCTTGCACGAGAAAGGTAAAAAAAAATAAAGAATTCAAAATTCAAATTCAAAAATTCTTTATTGCTGATGTTGTTACACGTGGTGGATCACCTCTGACGTAGACAACCTTTTGACATTTAACCTTTTGATTAAATTGTGTAATAAAAAAAGCGTTGTCATAGGCCTGTCTAGACCTGCATAAACTTAGTAAGCTTGAATCCTATCAAGGTGATGTTCTGGAAGCTTAAGTTTCTTAATGATGCTTTCCATGATGATCAATGGAGACTTTAAACTAGTCTTATTTATTTCCAGGCATTGTTTACCGAGATCTGAAATTGGATAATGTTCTTTTGGATTCGGAGGGACATATCAAACTTACTGATTATGGAATGTGCAAGGTCAGTATTCTCTCAAGCGTCATTACATATCAAACAAATATTCATTCTGGAATTGCTGGTGTAGTGGAATTCGAAGCATTTATTTTTTCTGCAAACTTTTTATCAGTCGAATGGCAATATCCATATATCTAGTACAGTAAAGAATATAATACTGCGCAAAGCTATTACGATTATCTACTAAACATCTCCAACATTTATTATGAACTGGGAAATTATACTTTGTTGCAAATCATTCTATTTGACAGCAAATCTGTATCATATGCCGAGATAAGCTATATACTACAGTTAATCATGACTTTTGTTTCCCCATCAAGGTTTTCCCTTTTATGATAGCATCATTCAAAGTTGTTTCAGTTTGTTAAATACTCAGTCTGTTTCTGATTACTTGAAGTGGTTATCAAAAATGGGAATTTATAACTGTTAAATCTTTCGTTAAAAAGCTTTATCTTGATAAATGATATGCGATAAAATTGAACCAAATTGGTCAATTTCCAATTTGAAATATATATCCCATATAAAAAGTACCATGTGATGTCTTACCAACAAACCCATATGTATTTGCTATATATAAATTCATATATTTAATACATGATGGTAAACAAAATCTTTGAGAATTGTTGTTGATGAAATTTGCATGCCGTGTGTGTGTGGTTATGTTTGGAACATTAGGAGGGCTTGCGGCCTGGCGATACGACAAGCACCTTCTGCGGTACACCCAACTATATTGCTCCAGAGATGCTGCGAGGGCACGACTATGGTAATCTCACCGTTCATCCCACACCATTTTCCCTTATGTTTTAGTGGATAATCCGTTCTCAAAAGTAAACCAACTTGGAAAAGAATCTGATAGAAATGTCCCCTGCCAAAACCGCCTATTCTAAAGGATGCAGGAGGCTCATTGACAAGTTTTATATTTTGGTGAAATAGCATATTGTCATCCATACAAAAATATCTGAATTCATAGATATAAAAATCCATCATAATGATATTATTTCGCAATGAAAATTTTGTTATTGTTAACTTGATACCATTCCATAATGATTCTTTTTCAAATATGGTTGCACTTGTGAGAATTGTGTATTCCCCCGGAGACACTCAGCACGAACATACTCTTATAAAATCGAGAAAACATTTCTTTAAAAACTGTCCTCTCTTTCATTTATAGCATGAAGATATTGATTAAGCATGGATATATCTTACATGAGATTCACATTACATTTTCTTCTGTACGACTTCGTCATTCTCTGGCTTAGTTCTAGTGCTCAGAATTTCTATGATTTTGATATTGTATGTTCGTGGTCTACTTTAGCGTATTAGAGAGCACCCTGAGGGATGGCATCAAAATACTTCAGTCAACAATGAAAGTTAATGAAAGGTCCGCTAAGTTTAGTTATTGTAGAAAATCTCATACACATGCAGTTGCTTTATTCTATGTAGAAGTATATGGAAATGATGTTCAAGGATCTTTCGCGGTGTTTATGAACGTATTTTGATGCTGCCCCTTGCACTCCATGTTCCATTTCAGCTCTGGTATATTGTACACCTCGTCTCTCAAACGGATCTCAACTGTGGGGGTTTGGGGTTAACCAAAGCACTCGCAAATGCTGAAATATGCCTTCTGGAACGGAGTATATAATTATGCAGTCGCCAGCGCTTATGCGAAAATAAAATAAAAACTTGTGATGTTTTTTTGAAAAATTAACATTTACATCTGCTTTTGCTTAAACATAAAAGAAATGTTTATTTGTCTGAAAGTCTTGGGACATTTTTACTTATTAGTAGTGGGTGCATTAAAAAATAAATTGACCGACAACATTTTGCGAACGTGTTTTGAACCATCCGTTTTTGTAATAAATCAAGTTTAAATACCTCGACCTGAGCGTGTGCATATCCACTTCAAAAGAGAAGGATATTTCAGCATTTATCGGGTACATACAGCGCGTTAATGCTGGAAAAGCAAGAAGGTCAATTGCCTCATATATCAACCTCTTTTATCATTTTCTTTTTTATGAATTCAACCTTATACCAACACCCTTCTGGTGACCTTTCACTCTGCTGGTATGTCCATTAGGAGGGTCTAAAGGCGGGTGAGACTACTGCCACCTTCTGTGGTACTCCAAATTACATTGCTCCTGAAATCCTTCGCGGGGAAGATTATGGTAGGGTCAGAGCATGGACAGTATTGGAATGATTTTTGTCTCCATATTTGCAGTTTTGCCTCAAGTAAAACAAATAACAGCATGGCAGCAATTTACCTGTCCCAAGAGAAATTTGAGATTTTCCCAGGGAGGCCCATGCTGATTTTTATAGTGTTTATTGGCGTTGCCTGGGTTTGACTCGAATGATTTGCTGTATTTTGTTTGGTTTTCTGTGGGGTTTCTGCGGTGTGTTTTCCTGTTGGGGGTTTCACTGCAGACATTTATATTACCCTTGAAAAGATGTTTAAATACGCGTACTATGGGTCAGCCTATCATCAAATATTTCTTTGGGGCTAATGTTGTGATGGCGGTAACAGTTCAACTTAACATTTTTAAGTCCAAATTTGATGGGAGCAATTCCGGATGGTAGCAAATCACATTATCCAAAAAGAAATCACATTATCCAACTGTTGGGTTGAATAAGAGAAATATGTATCCTATTATTTGCCATCATAATATATCCTGGTTTGACAGGGCGGGGATAGTTGTCCAATTAAGGATGATCGCGGGTATTTCCCAAAGTAAATAGATCAGCCTGATTTTTTCACACTTTGTACTCCAAATCATGCTGATTTCAAATATAATTTTTTTGAGGGGGTTCCCAAACTAGATTTTTTGCTATTTCCGTTTGAAAATAAAAAGTTTCTTAATTAATTTAACATGGCCGTCTATGGAGAAAAGGCCGTTTTTAAAACGTTTTATCCATTTTAAACCATAAATTGTAAATACAGTTGGCTTATTTTTTAGTATATCGTAGTTTAAGGGATATACTTTCTGAAAATAACAAGAAAATTTGGGGTTCCCAGATTACTTTAGGGGCTGAAGGCCCCCGAACTTGACAGTGCAGTGAGTGAGAGTGGATTCTGTCACTGACAGATCACCTCCGCCTGGATTGACAGGAAGGCATAACCATCCAACACTGATATGTCAGCTTAGCATTTTCTGTTATACTTTTGCCCCTGAATTTCAGAAGTCTATACCTCAAAGTTAAACTTTTTTCTTTTAAAAAAAATGGCCGTTTTCCATGAAAACGCTCAGCTGGAATAGCTTGCAATCTCATGTAAACAAGGTGGGTTACGGTGTTGTAAAACAATAACAAACAAGAAAAAAACCATATACTAATCTGTTTAAACGTCAGAAGTGGTTCATTTTAACCACTGAACATCACTATCCAAAGAAATGATGAAAAAATAAATAAACATGAACATGGTCCATGTCGTAAAATCCCCGCGGTTTTTGGCAACTGAGAAATACCCGCGATCATCCTTAAAGAGGGTTTAAAAGTAATTTATTTTATTATAAATGTATAAAGAGGATTATTTCGGCTAACCTACAGTTAAGTGTAGATCTATATTAGACTAACGAATGTAGAGTTATGTTGTGAAAATGGTATTCATAGATACCGTCCAAAGAAAGTGTACAACTCTCTAAATTAAATGTAAGGAGAATGAGCACCTCTTACCGGGGTGTGTTGTTCTTGTATACTATGTAATCGTATCGATATTCATATGGGCCTAGTGCACTAAGCCGATTCTCATGCGATTCTCACAGAATTTAGTGCAAAAGAGTCCTCTGCTGTACAAAATCGCATGAGAATCGGCTTAGTGGACTAGGCCCTATATTCAAGTTGTACAGCTGTATTTGGGCGGTTATTGGTCCATTTTTACATTACTCAGTTCAGTTTGTTTTATCACTTTGTGCTATGGTCTCATGAAGCTATCAACATTCTACTTTTGAAAGATTTGCGATTGCTTATTTTGTTTTATTTGATTAACCGCCTTTATAATCTCGATATTTCCCATTTTGCCCACGAACTGTAAACTCGATAGTTTGTCAGTTTTCTCCGTTAAAATTTCAAAATTAAATGAACATATTTATATATTAATGCGTGGAAACAATTTTTTAAGAAAAAATTAATTGCACTTTTATTGCTTTAATTGATCTGTTAACAAGTGTGATCCATAATGAAATGGAGACCCACGGTGCGCTTTTTGTGCTGGCATATTTAGAGAAGTACAGCCATGGACTTCTATGTGTTTAGAAAACACCAAATATCCCATACGAACCTCATTACATGGTCATAATGAATGTTTTCACTGACTGATCCTTATGAGTCTACAATATATACCACTAGCTTTGAGGGCCCAATACAACTATTTTTGTTTCTTTTTTCAAATATTTTGCTCTTGTTGTAATTGAGTTAGTTCAGCATGCGATATTTTCAATGTATGGAAACTAGCCATCAGTGCTGTATGATTGCTAATGGCAGATCGCAGATTAGCTGTATGCTATTGTGTATATATATTGGTATATCTTTGTCATCCTATGAGCTAGTAGTGGACTATCCTCTAACTAACAATTAGCTCACAAAGTTGCTTGTGATGTTTTTTTACACCATATTGAAAACTTCATTTTGAATAGCAATTGAAAAATACGATTTAGAAAATCCAGTCTACAGCGTAATGTTAAGTTTTCCAGATCGATTTCTTATGACTGAAAAATTATGTACATCTAAACTTTCTCAATATCTTCTACGACGAATTTTATTACTGAAGAATTTTCCCCACTACTCACTCAATCATACTCTTGAATTGATTGCCATAAAATCAAGGGAAAATGTATATAGGTTGAAGGCATCGGGATATGCACAATTCAAGTTTGCTAACCGTCGAAGATACCCAAAAATGCATAAGTTTGTGGAGGGAATCTTTTAAAATTTAGTTATATTAAGAAAGTTCCCTACTGCATATGACCATACCAGATATTTATGATCTTCACTGTTCATATCCGTAAGTTTTGTGAAATTTAAAAATCTCCTGAACATACTTTACATTTTAATTGCGCATATCTTCGTTAGCCAGACCCTATTGCATTCCTAAATTAAGGGTTTCCCTAGTGAGATCAACACCCTTAGAAATATCACAAAAATTACAACTTTTATGTTAAGGTTATCCTTATATTTCATTGTGCAGACTTTAGCGTTGACTGGTGGGCTCTTGGCGTGCTCATGTTTGAAATGTTAGCTGGTCGTTCACCATTCGACATTGTGGGACACACCGATAACCCGGACCAAAATACAGAAGATTATCTCTTCCAAGGTAAGTCATACTTACACTTTTCTTATCATAACAGTTATTGAATTGTTACGTAACCAACGGTAATGACCTGGCCCCCTGGTAGATAATGGTTGAACTACTTGTATAGCGGTATTATATGGTAGATCGGAGGATTTCCCCAGTGCAGAAAGATTCCCTTGTCAATGTTTAAGTTGATTTTATTGTGCAGTTATTCTTATACATGTTTCGGCCCTGCCAACTAGGCATTCTTCATACTTATACATGTTTCGGCCCTGTCAGGCATTCTTCAGTTATATACCATAAGTTCTCTTAATTCGTTACCTTTGGAAGGAATGTTTAAGTTCATTTACAACAGTAAAATTGAGAAAAAAAGATTTGAAAAAGAAATTTGATTAACATTGATATTGAGTTATTCAAAAAAAGAAAAGATTGAGATATGTATCTAGCCCATTGTATTTTACAGTGATATTGGAGAAGACTATCCGTATTCCTCGGTCACTCTCAGTGAAGGCTGCCTCCGCCCTCAAGGGCTTCCTTAACAAGGTATCGTATTCTATCATTATAGTTCACATACAAATATGTGGGCTTGTATCTGCTTTTAAACATAGATATAGTAGATCTTGTATCAGCCATGTGCACTCAAAATTACGCCGAAATAATATATCAAATAACAATTCATCTAATGAGAACCGTCTTAATTATGCTTTGACGTACGTCTTGATGGTGGGGAACACAACTAGTGGTTATCACCATCTACTTGATTAGCTGTAGGGATCTATTTTGAACTTTTAAATGATGACGCATGTCTATTCGCACCTTTTGTCACGATGTAGTCCGACAATACCACATGTGTTTATGGATAACAAAAATATCCTTTAGTCCCAATTACTGCTTCTAACCAGTAGGTGATTGCTTTTAAAGGATTTATTCACTGATTTAATGTTTATTGTTTTTATCTAATTATTTTCAATATTATTTGGCAGAATCCCACCGAGCGCCTTGGCTGTCATCCGCAGACTGGTTTTGCTGATATTCAGTCTCATCCATTCTTCCGCACCATTGACTGGGACCTGTTGTATGAGAAGCAGATCACGCCGCCGTATAAACCCACCGTCAGATCAGAACGCGATCTTGAGCACTTTGACCCACAGTTCACCACAGAACCTGTACAACTTACTCCAGATGACCAGTAAGTTGGCTTTAAAATAAATCTGTAAAAAAAATACCATAAATAGACAGAATGGAACGAGCCACCAGTAATTGAAAATTTATTGGATGAGATTTGTCCATGTAAGCATGATGCCGTAGCGGATGAATCAAGTCCAATAAATCTTCGATTACGATGGCTAGTCCCATTCATGTTTATTATATGTGCATAAAATGTGAACAAATATCTTGAGATATCACTGAAAAAGTATAAAAACAAGTATCAGAGACAGTCCAAGCACCCACGACTGTCTATGCCTATGAATTTGTTGACGTGCTTCGCGGAGAGCCACGGTGCTTGTCTAGTTGTTAATTTCATAGTTTGCCAACATAGAACTATGAAATTAACAGCTTAAACAAGGGCCTTCAGATCCCACGAAGCATGTCAACAAATCCATAGTCATAGGCCTACAGTGCAGAGGTAACGTTAGAGCTATTTTTAGACAACTGCATTTTTATTGTACGCATATGATAAAAATAATTTTACTGCACCCCACTTATTGCACCTCTCAAGAGGGATGCACATATAATAATTGAGTCTATTTTTAGACTTTGGCTTATGTGCTGATGAATTTTGAAATTTATTTTGTTATTTTAACCCGATTATTTGTGTTTTCCAGGAAAGCAATCAGTAAGATCGACCAGTCCGAGTTTGATGGGTTTGAGTACATTAACCCCCTCCTCATGTCACAGGAAGACTGTGTATGATGCGCGCGCAATACACTGCCATGTGCTGCCACCTTCAGACATCCCCAGAAAACAACAACCGCTAACAACAGCCAACGACCAATGCAGGATGTTACCAAAGTCACAGTTATGTGAGGAACTGATCATGATGATGACAGAAGAAGAAGATGAGATATGCATGTTTAGCTGCTTCAACGTGGGACCAAGAGTAATGGGCTTGCAAATTATCTTGGCTTTTTGTGGAATAATGTGAAAGAAAATCTGGAGGTCTGAGTGTGGATTTAATTAGGACGAAATTGGATGAATAGTTACTTTTGTGTGGGATATACTGCAAGCTACACGTCGTGCTACAACAAAGATAATAGATGATGATGATGCTCATGATTAAAGAGACACGGATGGCATCGACCTGCTGTTGGTGTATAGTAGGGTTGGGTTTTCTGACCCCCAAAAAAAATCTGAAAAGAAAATGAGAAAAGACTAACAAGGAAGAAGGACCAAATGGAATAGTTCCCTGCGTTGGAAGAAGAAGAAGATTATCAGGTGGCTGCATCAGGGAGCTTGTTACTGATGGAAAGGTGCATATATAGCTCTGGCACATGGATTAGTGTATAACCATTCATTACATGCTACTCAATGCATTCATCTATCACACCCTAATGTACAAAATGTCTTACTAAAGGTGTTTACTTAAATGAATCACAGTTACATACGACAACAATACAGATGTCTGCAGAAGTTGTGAATAATCAGCAGTGTTTGTTTACTACTTAACTGAATGACAATTTCACTCATGGATATACATGTATTTACCTGGAAGAAGTCAAGGCTGAACTAGATGAAGTAAGACATTGAAGCAAGTTTACTATTATACACCAGGAGAATATACGACAATGCTTAACTGTGAATCACCGATTTTTTTCTACCTAGTCAGTCATTGTCAGAGTGTGTATGACTTTACCTTTGCACATATCTTCTAATATTTGGTTCATCTCTGTAGATTCTCAATCACCGAGTCTCGGCACAATGCATGACTAGTTGAGTATAAAGAAATATCTGATGGCCTTCCCAGTTTTGGCTCCTAAGTAACTCGGTATCAAATCACCAGAATTTATTGGATATTCGGGTTTGAGACAATCGTGTTTCAGTCCAAACGGGCAATAATCTTTGGCCTGCTGAGAGTATTTCTCTACTGAATAAAGTATTTGGGGTTAATTAGTATCTACATCTGACTGGAAGTTTGCATCAGTTCACAAGAAAAGTCTTATCAATGGTTTTATATATGAAAAAGATTGCATAAATAAAAGTATTATGATGCTCTCTTCAAAACAAAATTACTATAATTCCGGCCAGTGTTGTTTTAGAATTTTATAAAGAGGAAGAGCCCCTAGTTTCTAAGTACCATCAATATGAGAAGTTAAATGAGTCTCGTGCCCTCTTGGTTAGAGGAAGATGTGGAGGTGAACCTTATCATTAGTTTTCATGGCGTTGATAATGCAGTGGTCCAAGTCCCCTTTTTGCCTTTCATGTCAGACTACTACACTTTCACTATCTTATTTCAATAGCCTATTATAGAGAGTGTTGAAGGGAGGTCGCTGTTGTTGTTGCCAAAGTTAGCAGGTCAGTCTGTTGAGAAGATGGGATTAACTGTACAATTATTATATCGTCTTCTATTATAACACGTGTGGGTGTGTCATCATGTGAAAGAGGCATTTATTTTGTGAATATAAGAGTATTTGAAGTGGCAGAAACTATCCAAAGATGACATTACATTAAAAAGATGACATTAATAATCACCAATGTTAATATAAATAATGCGTATTTTAATGACATGAAGAAGCAGATGATAATGATACTAATCAAACCAAGTGATAACATTTTTATAATCAGATTTGGTTGAAGGTAATCTAGTAGTATATTATGCATACCGGTACATGTATCACAAATGACATCGCATCTATGTTTTTGCAAGGCACTATAACCCTATCTATCTTGCATACATTGCCATCATCTGAGTTTATAATGTCAGGATTACTTACTGGATACTTAGTTTATAGATTTAGTTAATAATGCATGTTGTATATCAAGCATTATGTTAGTAACTGTATCTAGGGGAGATATCACATTATTCACCTTTCCATTATTTTCCTCTGCAATCAGGGAAATCTATATAAAGGGAGATGAATCATACGCAGGATAATGTCTCACTTGCCACCACAATAGTTGTCTTGATTGTAATTAAATTACTGATGCCTAACGGTACAGTTAGAAATGAAATAACTGTGAGCAGTAACTCTCGGAATGTCTATAGGCATGTGTCTGTAGATTGAAATATTTATTTTGACATTCTGGATCATGGTTCCCTAAGAAACTAAATATGGGTTAACTTTCTTATGTTTACAATTTGGATTGTGTATGCCTCAAGTCCCTTAATATGAATTCCCTGAAATCATATCATTCATTGAATAGCAGAAAAAATCCTCAGTGTATCTGGATATTATACGATATATTGAACTCGAATATTATCATACAACCCTTAAGCTAAGATATAATTAATGGATAAAACCAATTCCACGGGTTTAGTATCTGCTGTGTGGTTCAGGGTCTGAAGAGTTCACCTGAATATGTTATATATAAACCTATTCTTCTGACTGAAAGACCCAAATCCTGGCTTATCTTAATTTAGATAATATTTTGTTTAGAGTATCTGAAACGGAAAGTTCATACAGAGACCATTTCTATTGGTTTGACGGAAACAATGCCAAATAATATACCCCACTTTTCCATACAATTTTATATTTTTGATCTGATATAACTTTGCTTGATTGATACGTTTCTGATTTCTTATTACTTGTGTCGTACATTTTTACACTTATTTGGAGTATGTAATTTCAGAAATCATTCCTGGGAAGTTATCTATTGGTTATGCTTGATTGGAAATTTCCACTGAGTGAACTCTAAGGTACTACCAACCAACCTTGGTCTTTCCTTCAACTCTTGTTGCGTTTTGACCCTGGACATTTTTATCTTATAAATGATAAATGCAAAAGTACTTAAGACTATGCTCGTTACAGGTTTGACATTATTGCTGAAAGCAGATGAGGAATGTTACAGGGCCGTGATGCTTGAAAACAGTTAAATGAATGGAAGATGTTAAATTACTTTTACAAATATTTTTCTCTTATAAAAAGTCTAGATATAGCCGAAATTAAATTCCAGACCTTCATAAAAACGTCACTGAATATTTAGTTCCCAAATAACCACATTGTATAAGCAGGTGTTCACAAGACCCAATCCTCATCAGTTCTGATGTTTGGTGTTCTCTCAAAACTCAGGCAAAGATGTTGTGTTTTGTATGTCACCTGTTTATAGTGGTCCATACATATGGGAATGGGTCGTGGAAGGTTCTGGAAAGCCCCTAAAATGTGGATGTCAAAAACGTGGAAACCCTGGTTAAACTTATGCTTACATTTCTCCCACTGTGTACATATAACAGGAAAACTGCCGAGTGTTTGGTATGAATCAGCTGGACTATAATCAGGAAAAGTGCTGAGCCAGAAATTTGAGACCGTAAAGGGTTTTGTTTGTATTTAATCCAACCTAAAATGTCTGGGAACAATATACTTGAAGGATATATGTATGAAGATCTAGAAAAATGAAGATATCCAGTAAACCGTAGTTTAATGGTTCTATACTGAGTTCATACATCAGGCTATGTACCGTAATCTATTGTTTACTGCAGACTGAGTTTCTGGTTAAAAGGAGGTAGATGCGAGGGAGTGGTTTCAAGTCATTTTTCCATGTTTCAAGCCTGGCCTTGCTAAGGAATGAATTTCCCGAATGGGCTGCTCTGAGCTAATAGGCTTATATTAAGCTGACTTTTATTCATTCTGCGTATTAAAAATGGTTGTGCTCTGAATCTGTATTTCATTAAATATATCTGAAATATAGATATAATATTATACAAAAATGTTGCAATGTGTGTATGAAACTTAATTTTCCAAAATGCAATTTGTAAGCTAAGATCATTATCTCCTCCCTTCATTTACCTCCCTGAATAGATTGAGTTTTGATTCACGAGAGTTGGGTGAATGTTCACCTATAATGTATGATGCCGATTGAGATTTCTAATTTCTGAATGCTGGAGCTAATGTTTAGAATCTACCCTGAGTTCTCCATCGTTGCCAAGGTAATGTCAGTGCATCTTCACTAATTCATGTTCTCTTTTTTATATGTTAACAATTATCGTTCCACTTCAAACCTGTTCTTTGGATTTATGGCTATGGAGAGATAGAGTAAAGGGTGACAGCATTGTTATTGCGTGGACATGGACACCACGAAAGGAAAACTAAGAATCGGGAATTTAGTCTTTCTTGATGCGGAGCCGTCTCCATGGGTGTCTCCCAAGGTCCACAGAAGGGTTCACCTTGGTTTTGGTTTGGTGTCAAATACGTAAAGAAAGCAGGTCATGAATTAAAATAAAAATGAATAAACGCATATATAATATATACTGACAAACAATTTTCAAAAGTCTATTTACACACTCATAACGTAAAGAAGGTTAAAAAGAGAGAAAGCCAACTTGCTTGTAGCAGCCTGGCCCTGAACCAACAGATTGGGTCAATTTTAAAGACCCATGTAAACTCACATCTCCCTGCTTTACTGACACGTTTTCGAATGCCATTCCAAGGATGGACTCTTCACCCGTATCTAATTTCTGTGTTGTATGTCACCCTAGGATGTGATATATGGAGAGCCTAAGAACAAGTTCTGAAGTGTACATCCATTCATGAAGTAATAGCTAATACTAATAATGAATAAATAAATAATAATATATACTGAGATATTTTGGTGATCATTTCACCTAATAGATTTTCTTGTAAATCGTTCTTATACTTAAAGATAGAATCGCCCTGAAAGTTTTTTTCATTAAATGTTATATTCTTATTTATTTTTATGTCTCAACCTGAACTAATATTGGAAAGGTTTGCTGAGTTATGGGTATATCTTAAGAGCCTGTGTGGTAATGGCCCTGGGTGATGGAATTGATTCTGGATATTACTAGACTGTATGAGTGCTTGAGTTAAACATTTAAACCGAATAAAAGAGAAAGGACAATTGGCAGAGAAAAGAAGACAGTATCCGTGCGATTATTCTTGATCACTATGTCTTCACTAAGTATAGTATAGCTGTATATTATCACTTATTTATGTATAATAACCATGCACAATTTAACCAAAAATCAAATATCTTGGTCTGTATTTATTGACTTAAAATTACAAAAGGCAAATCTCCATTGTATGTATAGGTGTATGCTCTTGAGCCGGTTATAGTTTATCAAGGTAGTCTCAGCACTATACACTTGTCTGAGAACGATATGAACTAAACATATATCACTTATTTGAACATTGCCCAATCTTTATGGTAACCAATTACTAATGATACCCTTTTTGTAAGACATCAATTTGATTTGAAAGTAATTTTTATTCAAATCTGTACTTACAAAGGGAATTCCTTAATCAGCTTGTATATGATAATACATTTCTGAGATGTTTGAGATACCATTTTAATGACCTAAACTCAAGTCTGGTAGGAACAATTATAAAATATCCAATAACCCGCTCTTGAATATACTCCTATTCTGCCAGTGCAAGTTCTAGTAGGGCTGTTGGACTATAGACGGCAGCACAATTGTAAATTAAGGAACCTGGTTGATTGTAATGAGAGGAAGACTTATGATTCCACAGCTATAAATAAAGAATATAGATATTGATGGCATATATATTATGAGGCATTGGAAAAGTGGACGATTGTAACACAAGTGGCAAGAACAACGAAGACATTTTGCTTTCATTCTTTGAATGTTTTCTGTAGGCTTGGGTAGGTGCTACTGAAAATGTGACGTCACATTGATGATGTCATTGTATGGGTTTGAATCAGCATGGTCTAAAATGGCGTTATAATATTGACAATAATGATGTCATGATTACGATGTACTTGCCGTTTTCTGAAAGAAATTCAGTAATCGCTTGAAATATGAATAAAAGTCTCGAGCAAATATAATCCCAATTCTTTTCGTTCTTCATGCATGTTCAGATTTCCAGGTAGCACCTTTTGAATCGTGGCTTATCCACTTGTACGACAAAATGACCACCGACAAACTGGCCACAGGTGACCGACAATCGGTCACCTGCCAATGTAGGTGGCTGCTGTCGGTCGGTATTTACTTGTACGACAAAAACTGGCTGTTTTGGTCACCGACAATCGGTCACCCATGTCAGCACAAGTGATTAAATTGTTCAGCCAAGCTAGCTATCTGTTTTAAAGATTTGATATTATTAGATTGTAGTCTGGGGGATTTCTTCCAACATGGCCGACGTATGTTATATATAACACATATTTGGTCGTACGATGCTATGGATAATAATATGATGAATGAACGAAGACAAGGGTTGGCCGGAAACCAAGCAATGCAAGGTTTATTATTCAGCAAACAGATACAACATCAGATAAAGAAAAAAATTTGAGTCTATACACGTCCGAGCGGTGCTGCGAACAAGTGAGAAGTAAACAATAGAACGTGGTTTTGTTGTCTCACGTGATAGGCGCGTCATAATGACTGGCGCGCTGATCTGATTGGATGAAGGGAAAGGGGCGTGGTCCCAACGGCCACGTGTCTGCTCCCGCCCAAATATAGGCGCCGAGGTCTCGACTGTGGTTAATGTCTAAACTCGATAACTGAATAAAATAATCATTGTCGGTCGCCCGGTATCCACTTGACCGATTGTCGGTGACCCCTAGTGACCGATTGTCGGTGACCGTTTGTCGTGCAAGTGGATAACGGCCTTAAACGTTTTGATGTATCGTGAAACCACCGACTAGTTCATCAGCGATTTTTTAAAAAATACTATCGTGAATAATTGGCGGGGAATAATTTCACCGCGAAAGCACAGTAAAGTACCGAGAAACCAAACGGGATCTTCATCTTAGTCAATGCGGGGAATAATCATGTATTGCTGTATAAAAAGTGTTGAAATTAAAAAATTGACGAGTTATCGCTGGCTTTTACCGCGAACTAAGACTCATCGCCGATGTTCTGTTCTGTAACAGAAAGGTCAACTACCATTCTATTCCCATTAAGATTCCCATTAAGAATGGATCTGGAAGGGCAGGATGTTTTGCGGAACCTTTTTAAACGCGGGTACGCACGCACCCGCGTTTAAAGGAATGGGTTCGCCCGTGACCGTTTCGTTGACCGTGCGCTCTGGTCAGCGTTGCCTCAAGATCACAAGGGAAATCAGACTCAGCCGCAATTGCAGCTGACGGGACGCGCTGACATACAGGTCTGCCGGGAGCCAGTCCTTTACGCTGCAATCCTAATAATACTCACAGACCCTCTCAGAATTCCTATGTTATTTTTCCTATGTAAGCTTATCGTAGGCTTAGTTTTGATTTCGGTAGGCATAGGTAGGGTTTGATGCTGCGTTTGGCAGCTGAACTGGTATTTTTGCGTTCGATTGCGTGATAGGACCCCTACTTCGTCGTCAAACACTCTCTTTCTCCTCCTCCTATAATCCTTCTCAGAGGCCTTCTATAAACTCTGTACTAAAAGGTCTAGGATTGACAAGTGGTGTGTTGCGTCCCAAAGTCGTCACCTGTACGACCTGTGTAATATTACAGACTTTTCTTCTTTTTTTGCACATATTACGCATAGCCAAAATCCATAACAAAGACACCTTTTCCTATTACAATCTGGATATTCCTATTCCTGGAACAAATAGTTTCATGGCACTGACTATTTCTTCATTACAGAGATCTTTTCACCCATGACAAGGAGTCTTTTTACTATGACGACTCCCCTATCACCCATGACGTGTGCCATCTGCTACTATTGCACATGGCACTTAGTTTTTTTGAGATATGACACTGATCGGATCTATTCTTTTTGCTCTAAACCTTTGTCATGCATAGACTAGCGCACCTTGATTATTTATTATTTTTGATACATATAAATATATGTGTAGTAATGAAATCCATCAACTCATAGCCGTTAATTTAGAGGCAATAGTTTTAAGACAATACGCCCCCTCCCTCTCTCTCTCTCTCTCTCTCTCTCTCTCTCTCTCTCTCTCTCTCTCTCTCTCTCTCTCTCTCTCTCTCTCTCTAATAATATAATTACAATTCTATATAATTCGAATAATTAAAAACCCGCGTTTACACAAGCTTATGCTTGTAATTCTTGTTTTTTTAAAAAATGTGTAGTAATATATTCAACAACAAAAAAGAATGGATCTGGAAAGTGGTCAAATGATACACCCCTCGGCGACTTACAACGAATACCTAACCTACAATTTTAAAGCTCATCTCAGTTTACCAGAGCATTTTAGCCTTGCATTATATGTATGTCTTGTTGGCGAAAGTACCATATAACCACACAGCAATCAGTCTCATTTGAAGTGGGACTCCAGGAGATGCATACTCAGTAGCTGTACACATACGTAGTAGCAATGTATCCAGGGTTGATGATTTGGCTACATACTCAGATGTACAAGGATCTAAAATATAATGACTACCCTGTAGATAATGTCATATATTGGTATGTAACCTGGATTTGGATAGTAACCCCCCTCATACAGTGACCCCCACTACCCTATGATGTAACCTTGGTAGCATGGGATGGTCACGTGGTCAAGCCACGCTTGACCACACAATAGCTTTAATAAAGTCATTCTGAACTAAGGCTCTGACTGGCGTGCATCTCATTTATGTTAAGCTCTACAAAATAGCTATAATATAACATCTGGTGGAGACCCTAAACGATTCCTTAAAAACCAAAGGATTGGATAAATTATTTTGCAACACTGTTGCAAGGATGCAACGTCTATAGACAGAAAGAGCTAGTCATGGAGGAAGATGTGAATAATCATGTGGAAGAGGCTATAAATGTAGCCTAATGCCTTAGGATGGAACTCAAGCCGGACTATAGAGAGAAGGACTGGAAACGGAACCTATATCTTACACCTACTACATATCTAGACAGTGAAAAATAGCCTATTCCAAGGACAATATTAATAGACAATAGGTAACCTACAAGATTGTTTCGGATTTGTGTGAGTCTTGTACAGAAAGTCTACACAAAGGGTAGGACGAAGATCACTTTGATGCACTCTACTTTATTTTATTCATATATTTTCCCCAGCTATCAAACGCCCACACGAGTGGAATTTACAGTTAAACAGTTTCTACAACTCCCTATATTTATTCCTATGGACGATGGGACTCAGCAAGGCATCGATAGAGGTTCATAAGATACATATACTCCCAAAACCAGCCTTAGCATGTACCCACGCCATTAAAATGGACAAAGGTCGATGGCAATTAACCTGGCGACGTTGGAGCGATTCTCTTTGTTGCTGTTCATTGGGATGCAAGCCTCTACATGCACACCGCACGGCTAGAAACAAAGGCCGACGGCCAGCGTGGCGTCCTATTACGCAACCAGCGTCCCTTCCAACAAGTGCCTAATACCGCCATTCATATGCTACTTTTACTGATCAATTGAGGCATGTTAAATCGGATAATTCCCCTGGAAGAACACTACAAAAATATACATGTTATACCTCATTTTAAAGCACTTTTCCGCCGTTTATATGGCATACCTATATATCAGGGATAATGGGTAAATGGTAATCCGTTAGAGTCACGTATTTTAATTCAATACTTCATTAAGAAATTCGAATCCACCCCAACGGACATTGTTGCTGCTGTTTCAAACAACGTTTTGTCTGACATCATTTACAATGGTTCTGAACAGTGAAACACAATTCAATGGACAAATATCTATGTCGGATTTTGAAGTCTATGTGACGCCTAAGAAGAAAATTGGGAACTTTTATGTGCTCATCCTATCGCTACGATATATCATATCGCTGCCCATTTGTGTTACATACATTTGTCAATTCTACTGCGGATAAAAGACATTTTGCCCTCTCTTAATTACGGACATTGAAGCGATTCTCTTTGTTACCGTTCATTAGGGCGCAAGCCTCTGCATGCACACCCCATACGGGTAGAAACAAGAGCCGACGGCCGGCGTGGCGTCATGTTACATAACTAGCGTCCCTTCAAAGAAGCACCCTGCACTGCTTGTACATGTATGCTATTTTTGCCGAATATTTCATCCACTTTAAAGCGGACAATTCCCCCACAAGGATCGTACAGAAACATTCATGTTATACCTCATTTCAAAGCTCTTATTCTCTGCTTTCTTGCTGTTTATGATTTCATTTTATTGCGAAGAGTTATCGGTGATCAGTGATCAGTTAATTAAGGATATCTGTTTACATAATTAATCATTCAGAAGTCAATTTTCGTACTGTTTGTGATCTAAATGTACCATCTATCACATTTGTGAATGCAACCCTGTTCATTTCATATTTTGCTTGCTAATGTTGGACAACTTATTGAATTACTCTCATATAATTATAAAATGGATCATGTACATCTAGATCCTACCACACTGCATAACAGCGATTTTTGGTTTTCCTTTTGAGGTATGAGGAACGTATACAAACTTTAATTATTTTCATTAACTTCTATTACAATTTTTTTTACATTAATTATATGGACTTTATGTGTGAGAGATATATTATATTTGGTGCACCACCTCCAAGATGGTATACAGTCGCCGTAGAGGACCTGTAATGATTAGTAATTCACTTTACATTGCACTTGAATCTTAACTGTTTATATTATCTGGGCTGCTGTTCCTGATATACAAATTCTCCATTATGCATAATTGAATAATGTGTTATTTTTGCTTTGATTTACAAAGTTAGTGTGTTGTCTATGACTAATGGCTAAGCCCACAGGTGGTACATATCAATTTACCCATGCAGAGATTTTTAGTCTTCGAAATGCAGGATGACCTGGACTTCCCATATTAAGTGAAGCAGTATATCTAGGAGAGCGGGGCACACAGTGAGTCTATGCCATTGAGCTTGGGAGGAGTGTTGCTATGCATAACATAAGGTAGTAGCTAGTTGGGGCATGATCAGCTGGATAATTAAGCCAGGACTGATAAAATAGGGGGAGTATCTTCTAGCCTATGTGCCTCTCTACATGTCCCAATACTAGGTATATATATATAGGTTGGCCCTAGGGCTTGGAGGTTAGGGAGGTTGCGTAGGTACTTACACTTGGGAGGGGGTGGTGTCACCATAAGTTAGCTAGGCCTTTTACACCTAGGACTAACGCTTAAAGAGGCGCGAACCATAGCCATTGGTCGCCCCACTTGGTCAAGCCACACCCCTACGTAGGTCACCTCAGGCCGGGGGTGACGCTAACCCTAAGTACAGCACTTCCATCTTGGCCGACAACCCCTAGGTGTCATCGCTATCCCTTGTGCACCAGATAATGTTCTGACCATTTAAGCAAACTGGGGTAGGACTTTTGCCCACAAACTCAACATGGCACTATTGTCATGAACTAGTATTCCTGTATTGCTAATATTATATATATTAGTTACTGAATTTCCTTATGTATGAGACCAATTCCTTTAATTGGCAAGGTTCATTATCATGTTAGCCTTAATTTCATTACCTGTGCTTATGTTTACTGCCAGGATAGCTCACAGACAAAGTAATCTGCCCAAACTACCGATATTTTGTTCTATTCATTGCTACGGGTGATTTGGTGTACTGAATTATTTAAAACAGGTGTACTAAGTTGGTTTGGTAGATATGTATGTCAAAATATTATTGTTGATGGGATATGGTTGTATTTTGAGGTATTCCCCCATTTGGCTGTATTGTTATAGAGGTGATGTTGAGTATCCCCATGTATTCCCCCTCTTGGCTATATTGTTTGAGTGGTTAGGTTGAGTGTTTCTGAGTATTCCATTCTCTTGGTAATTTTAGGGAGACTTTCATTTTTATACAACGCTAAATTGTTGCCAGTATCTGATATTCAGTATAGTTATATCATCTATAGCTTACACTTTATCATTCACTTTATTATCTTGATGTGGTTATTTTTGTTTTAATCTGTTTTAATTATCTACTCTATCAGAGTTCCTCTCAGAGTATATAATCAGGGGGAGAACTCACCAGATTAAATATTATAGTCTTTAATTCAGTTTCTGTCATGATTCATGCATGTATTTGTTTGATTTAAACAGATGGTTGTTCATTTATAGATATGATTGTCCTCTAAAATATATACAGCATGATATGTAATTATCGGTTTTCTCATTAAGTAGATTTAAGGAAATCAAACCTGTGTTTGATTTAGAAAGAGGGGAGGGAGTGATGTCATATATTGGTATGTAACCTGGATTTGGATAGTAACCCCCCTCATACAGTGACCCCCACTACCCTATGATGTAACCTTGGTAGCATGGGATGGTCACGTGGTCAAGCCACGCTTGACCACACAATAGCTTTAATAAAGTCATTCTGAACTAAGGCTCTGACTGGCGTGCATCTCATTTATGTTAAGCTCTACAAAATAGCTATAATATAACAATAAACACTCCAAAGTCATCATACCTGCAGGATTTTATTTCTTGATGGATTGTTTGCACTCTCTGATAAAGGTCTTATCAGTCAATATTCAGTAATAACAACTCAGTAATAGTGCATTATCTCTAAGTGTGAGCGATGATTTGAAGATACCTTGCACAAATTCAATAAAACGAATTTGCTGTCAGTCAAATTTACAATACCGGAGCGCACCAACCTCGGCGGACATCATACTTCAGTGACCCACTTTTCAAGACCCGCCTCACATTATCCCATGCGACACTATACTATGGCGCTACCCATATTATGTAGCGACATATATGTCAACAAATATATGTCTCTGCTGCGAGGTGACACTCAGGGATGTAGTTAAAGCTGCTTTCCCTGATGACGCAATTGTTGATTTTACCCGTTTTTCTTGTAATTACCATAGAATTAGTTACCAAAACTCACAATCAGGGGACTCTCACATAAAGACAAGATTGCTAAAGCTGTAAATTCAAGGATTTATTTGATGATCTTGCCGTCGATTTCAAACTTGTTTTGCCGTTTTACTTTTCATGGTGGCGGCAGGTGGCAGCACTGAGTGGACAGTTTTGTATCTTGTACAATAGAGCATATAGAGCTCAAACCATTACTCAGTGCTGCCATCTGCCTAATATGATCTTTCCTATTCTCAAGCGTGTACACCAGTAGAAATCCGAGCAGAAATCTTGTATTTTTTAGTCTTCAATATTAGAAAATTGACCCAAGTTTTTTAGGCAAGTGTAGACAGGGTATCTGGGCTCCAAATAAACAGGATTGAAGTAAACCTGAGAATTTTAGCTGGGAGGGCAGCTTTAAAATAGACTAAATTTGGCTTCCATTAAAAAATATTGTCTGCTGGTTTATTTGGAAGAGAACATAATGGAGATTAATAAATTATGCTGTGGTCTGAGATTGAAAATAATGTCAGGACAGCCTATGATAATATATCTTTACCCATCTATATACCAATTATTCCAGCTACGTGGGGCAGAGATTGCCCCAAAATGTTTATTCGTTCCTTGTTTTCATCACTGCCGTTTCTTCTTTCTTTCAACTCAACGAATTACTTTATGTTTTTTCTTGAAGTCAAAACGTTTCAACGTAAGACTGATTTACACGTGCATAGCTGGTAATTCATATTTGACAGAATGAAGTTATCGGGAGCGGAATGTAGAATATTCGGTATAGTTAAGTGTGTGACATATATATGTTGGGTCGAGTAAAAGGTACTAAAGTTCTTGAGCAGCATATTAAATTAATCCTTCATAGCTTTGCTGGAGCCTATTTTAAAAATGCAGATGAATCGGCCGGGAGAAAACGACCGCCGGTGGACGATCATGAAATGAAATGCAGCCACCGCTGAAAAGGATTTCGCGGGTCTCCGAAATATAACTGTGGACTTTTACGAAGCCCTGTGCCATAATCCTCCAAAATAACCTGGAGTCTATACATAGATTTCGCATGACGTCACACGCCTGGCTGGGGAATCAGTGACCGTCATCACAGGCTACCCTTACCGTCTACGGCGTGGTTATCAAAACAAATTTGATAAACCTCACAATAGAGGATACTTGAGTTATACTACACTAAAGAAAGATCATCTAACCTCTCAAGAAGGGTTTGATTAGGCACATTACAACTGGTAAAGGTTAAAACAGCCAGAAAATGGTATTTTCAAGTATCGCAGCACACATAGACATCTAACGAGCCCCCAGCAATGGCGACGGCCGTGACGTCAGTGGAATCTATGTATAGGTCTGCAGACGCTTAATTTAAATTTTAAACTGAACTTTCTGAACTATTTTGCCTCATTACCCCGGCTCACCCAATGCGTAGTGACACATGCTTCTGTTCTTAAAAAGAAATAATTCAAGACACAAATTTGAGACAATTTCAAAACATTTTATTACACAAGACAAATATGGAAATTAGACCAAAAAATAATAGGTGTGCAGCCCCCCCCCCCCCCCCCGCCCAACTACACAGGAAGTCGTATCCTACCTAAACTTGTTGGACCCAACAATTCCTTCCTTTCATTCCTAACATAAAAACCCTTTAACATCACATATTTTACTTATATTACATAGCTATATAGCTATCTCTTTCAACACTCGTTTTGTCTCGAATGAAAAAACATCCAAATTTAAAAGATGGCAGATAAAAATGTATTTTATGCTGAAGAACACGAATACAAATATTACAAATAAAGTTGTTCTTTCAGTTCTTTCTATAGCCGTTGTTGTTAATGCTTCTCAAAGCCACGGAGGAAATGCTTTACAATCATATTATATTTTCCATTTCCCGATTAGATCCAATTACCCCCTAAACGGCTTTTAGCATATACCAACAGGTGCCTGTTGTCAAGGCCAAGTGTCAATACAACCATAGAACATAACCAGTAACAACACCAATTATCTAATAAATGCATCACATGTACCAATCTTTACCTGTAAAAGATCATAAACAAGGTTTAGGTTAATGACGTTGGGCTCATCATTGCTTCCAGTATCATACAACAGGTGTGGTTAACTTTCTGTATTACTACTACACCTGTTGTTCCTGGGACCTCTGAACACGCTATAGTCGGACATGGATGGATATATACTTTGCACCTGAAGAATCATCAGGGGCTATATAACTATATAACTATCCCCAGTAAAGACATCGTAATAGTATAAATACCCAAACGAAACACTATCTCCTCGTGTAAATAGTATTCTCTGACGCATGATGCTTCATAATTGCTCAGAATGACGTCGGAATATATGACTGCTGACATTGGTTCCTGCTGGGCTAATGGGTAGAGACTGCAATAGTCGCAGCGCCGTTCCGATGTGAATGATAATGGATTTCATTTGAGTGACTCATGGGCGAACTTGTTCCTTCAAGTTATGAGATAGGGTTACATTATGTCACATTACTTAACAACTAAGCTTATTATAATCGACTACCTGAGACGTACCTCTTTGGTGTACATTAACAAATAAAACATGCTCATGAAATTTGAGAGTTGATTTTACAAGTATTCAAATCAAGTATAGATTTAAATGTGTCATGTCTGGTAATATATGGTTTGATTGTAGCCTATTATCAATTAAGGATTTCTCCAAGGAAAGTGCTAAGGAGCTAGTGTCAAGTTTAATTCAGTTTTAAGGCAATTTTATCAGGCTTTACTTAATATGCTAGATTGCCAGGGGCACCAATGATATATGTTCCGACCAACTAGACTGCTACAACGTATTCCATCATGTAGTAAATATGGATGATATCAAACTAATTCCTGTCATAGAATCTTGGTTGATAAACAAATTATATAATGCACTTTTTAAAAATATTTTCTCCAAATGAATTACTTTTTTATACTTCAGTCGTCGAAATATCTCTACAGATTCGCCATAAATATATTAGGAAAGAAAGACGCCGTGTTTAAAAATAGACCTAACTGTCAGCCGTTTCATATACATAATACATGTGTGTGATCATTTGTTTCAAGTTGATGTTGAGAAATATATATATATATAATATATATATGAATTAAATAGTTCACTGTCTGGAGTTATTTAAAGAGTAAAAGGCAGCATACAGGCGTAACTGTCATCATGAATGTATCTAGGACTTCTCAATCTGCGATCCAGAGGCTCTTTGGTTCCATTCATGCCAGCTTCCCTGAAGAATGAAGAGAAAGTATATGACGTCATAATGCCATACATGTTGAAGCATACCCAAAAGTAGGACGGCAGCTTTATGTTACATTGACATAAGTGATCTTATATCGTATGTGGGTTGCTAGTGTCGGCTTCGCGCGTGGTAATTCGAGTGCAAACAAAACTAATTAGATATTTCTGCGATAGAATTGCCGCTTCCGTGCAATCACTGGCCCTTGTCATAGTGGAAGCGCCCCCTTAAGAAATTGTATTAATCTTTAGTGATAATAATCCATTCAAATACAAGCAGCATTCAGGGTAGGGAGTACCTATTGGGGGACCGGGATTGGGGAGTATTTTGGGTCGGGATTTGCGATCTAAAAGGGCCCACGGGATACGGGAAAGGGATTCAGAGCCGGATTCAATGTAGCAGGGTAGGGATTGCAAATAGAACACCTGTGGGATTCGGGAAATGGGGCTTATAGAAAAATGGGAAACGGGATTCAAGGGGGGTATTCCATACCCTGAACGTTGTGTTCTATGTACTCGCAGTGACTTACCAGGTAAAGGGCAACGTCTTTTTTCCCAAGAAGAGCAGCGGCCACCATTAAACTGCACGAAGTCAGTCCTCCCATGCACGATGCAACCAAGGGTTTGGTGGCATCTATATCCGATGCTTCAAATGCTGAAAGTTAAGTTCAAGATGAATGCAATGTGAAAAGAATATCTTTGTGATGCGAACGAAGCAATTAGTAAATGTTTAAACGAGTAGCCTAAGAATGACATTCAAATTTATTATATTCAATCAATGTAATGGAATATCTTTTGAACTTGAATCACATAAAAGTATCGCCTGAACGACGTTGTGCTCAATATTTTTTTTTAAAAAGCGATAAATGGGAATTTGATGCTTTTCCCCTTGACTCCTATCTATAAAGACATCATGGTTGTAGCATTACATGATTTCTGTAGGACTTTCAGCAATTGTCTGTCTCTACATCATAAAGCAATCCAGGGCGGCATATATCTATTTATATCCATTATGTTTTATGCAGACAATGCGGTAAACCAAGTAAAAAACCAATGCTAATGCTTCTGATGAATAGGCAGAGGCGGGGTAATGTTAAAGGTAATATATCAGGTAGAATATCTAGGTAGCCAATCAAGGGAACTATAAATTATATATGTCCATGAAAACGCGAGATTTACCGAAAGAATACCTTGACTGTTTAATTAGGTTTTAGATGGTGTTCAGAATTAGGGCTAGGAAAATATTATTATTACATTACTGTCTGAGGTTTAAACATTTACTCCTGATTTATTATCATCATACTATACTATCCCATCCCATTTCTTTCATTATGGTTCACAATAAGCCCCAAGACTAACTCAAAGGAGGAAAAGGAGTTATGATACATGTGAAGGATACCAATTATATAATTATATACCTTGAAACTAGAGCCACTCCTACCTTTGAAGACGTCTGTCTAATTAACTGGCAAATATTTCTACCTGAACCTGCAATCCTCCTTGACAACGGACGTTTGTTACTCGAAACGTCGGAACACCAATAAAACGAACCAAACTTAATATCCCCTAATTGTCCTGTTCTCCCCTTGCTTTTGGTTGATTCTTCAACATCAGAATTTATTTCTACGTGATAACTTTTCTAATTTTGAACAGGACATGACTAATTAATAGCAAAACCAAGTTAACCTACCATACCAGTTCCCTTTTTAAAAAGAAATACTTAACTTAATATCCCCATGTCCTGTTCTTTTTTCCCTTGCTTTTTTGGTTGATTCTTCAACATCAGAATTTATTTCTACGTGATAGCTATTCTAATTTTGAACAGGACTTAGACTAATTATTAGCAAGATTTAATTTTAAAAAGAAATACATCAAGAAAACTGACCTTCTTTCAGTTGTTCTATGGTCCTGAACTTTTTGGCATCGGGGTCTACTAGTTTGCCGCTAAGTGGAATATTGACGGCGCTGGCTATGTGGCCCTGGTTGTAGGCTGCCGCAGGACGCGTATCACACACCTGGAAATCTTGCTTCTCTAGATTCTCAACCATCTCATCAAAGGTTTTCATAAGATCTGATTTGACTGAAGCTTTAAAGCTACCCTCCTGAAATAATCACAGCATCTCTTGTCATTAGAAGCTCGAGTAGAATGACAGACAATGAAAAAAAACATTAATTAGCTTCATTTCTAAGCACAGGTAAATTTCTATATATAGCTGTCTTGATTCTCCATCGTGGATTCCAAATGTACTAATAACAATGATACTAAAAAGTCAAAGGTCCTAAATTGATAATAAGTACAAAAAGGAGTCACGATCAAATTTGTCTTTTGCAAAAAGCTAGAATATTGTATCTTTTTTTTCAATTATGATACCTCTCAAGAATGGTTATATTAGTGTGATGTAGGGCCTATGATGAAACTTTCTTTTTACATATGTGTTTTTTGAATAAAGATCCGATGTTGGGCAAAAAAGAAATAACGAGAATGGTTTGTGTGATGTATTATGAAACTTTCTTTTTGTATATGTGTTTTTTAAATAAAGATCCGATGTTGGACAAAAAAGAAATAACGAGAATGGTTCGTGTGATGTATTATGAAACTTTCTTTTTACATATGTGTTTTTTGAATAAAGATCCGATGTTGGACAAAAAAGGAATAACGAGAATGGTTCGTGTGATGTATTATGAAACTTTCTTTTTATATATGTGTTTTTTAAATAAAGATCCGATGTTGGACAAAAAAGAAATAACAATAATACTTTTTAGATCTGCCCCTATTTGTCCATTAAGCAAACAGGAGACAAACATTTATAATCAAAGTTGCAATATGAAGTTGCAATTAAAATTGTCACGTGTGGTCAGCTTCGGTCAGTGAATGGAAGTGACCGTTGGCCTGGAGGAGAAAGCGGAAGCAGCTAGGAGATGCTTCCAGCAGGCCCGCACTCAGTTTCCAGGGCTTAATGACCCGACCGGAGATCATCAAAATTAATCAAAATTGATATAATATTGGTTATCATTTTGTATGCCGTATAATTATAATTACCTCTGGTTTGGGTATTTCAGAATTTGTTTCATATTCTGCCTCCTTCCACTTTGCTAGCCCACCATCAAGAATACATACATTTTCATGTCCGAAGTACTACAAAATGAGAAGGAAAACAATGAAATAATTAGCAAAATGAGGAAACGTCAGACACACCATTCGTGTCAAAGGATATTTCATTGATCAAGCGATATCAAAATATAGATGTAGGGAAATAGGTCTAACTGTCCGTACAGCAAGTCTCCAAAACTGACCAAACTTAAATCAAAGAGAGTAGCGACTTATAAAAAGAAATGCTTAATTCATGTATAAAAATATCAAGTTGCAATAAAATTTAAAATATATAATGAGTAGAAATCCGAAATAGCTATCAGCTTTCTAATCCTCTCGAATAGGATTAGTTATTGTGTTTTTGTTTTATTTTCGAAAATAAGATAAGATAAGATAAGATAAGTTGTTTTTTATTTGCCACTTTCATAGAGTACAGAGGAGTATAAATGAGCGAGTATAAGTGATTGACAAAATGCGCTCTAAATCACTAAATCACTAAAACTTTGACACTCACAAAACTACTTAAAGAAATGTTTGACTGACAAAAATGTATTTTAGAGATAATGAAAAGGAAATGGTCAGGGGAAAGCCTTTAACATGCGTTAAAACATCGAGTAGAAAATAACCTTCCATCCCATGAACAAGGGGGAAACATAGTAAGTGATTGCTACATACTGATATACTTTAATGTTAGATTTAGGAAAAGGGGAACAGACGAAGCCAACCTACCTTGAATAGGAACCAGCCTCTACCGGCGGACATGTATCCACCACCGTGGTCTGCCTTATCATAGATGACCACCTGGCTGTCAGGACTGATGGACAGGGTCTTGACATAAGCCTCAAATACCTCAGCTGTAGGAATGTTGCGCATAATATAATCTGTGTTCTCCACTTTGTGGAATAGGTCCATGAAGAGAGCCCCGGGTATATGGGCACTGGAACAAGCAATGGTAACCCATTAGAAGGACTCCCAATATGGGGTTGCCGAAAAAAAACGAAATCATTTTGTTGTTGAGCTGATTCGGTACATGGAGAGGAGTGGCGAGCTCCTCTCTACATGGTTCACTGGCCTATTGTTCGGTTAGAAGCTGAGAAATCACTTTTATTAAAGTAAAAACTGACATTCTGAAATAGGTATGTCCCAGGTTTGCTCAGTGAAGCTAGGATAAACTAAATGCTGGAAAAGAATCATATTTAACCAGAATTTAAGACACGGATTTGATTCTCTAGAATTGGTAGCTTCCATGCAAAACAAAATATTGCGGATATATTTAACTAGCAAAGTACCCTTCCTCTGGACGGTCATCCTCTTCCTCTCACTGTCTCTTCTCTTTTTCTCTCCCTGCCTCTCCCCCTCTTTTTCTCCCTGTCCCCTATACCCCCATCTCCTCTCCTCGCCCTATTCTCTCTCCCTTCTTCTCTCTGTATCCTCTTCTCCCTCTCTCTATCCGATTTGCCCCACCCTCTCCCTCCGCTTCTTTCATCCTCATCTAGTCCCTCCCCCTCCCTCATCCTCTCCCTCCTGTCTTTTTCTCTCTCCCTCCCCCTCTTATCCTTAATTTCCCTATCTGATTCCTCCAACCCTCTTCCTCTGCTTTTTTGCTCTCCCCCTCCCCCTCTGATCCCTCTACCCTCCCCACTCTCTTTTTCCTCGCTCTCCTCCTCCCCCTCTGATCTCTCTTCCTCTCTTTCCGCTACCTTCCTTACTCTCTACTCTTCTTCTCTCTCCCCTCCCCCTCTCTCTCCCATTCCCCCCACACACGCACACACACACTCTTCTTATCTCTCCCTTAAAGCTGGGTTCCACTGGCTGGCTACTTCTCCTGCTACTGCTCCCGCTTCTTGATGAAAGAAGGAGGTAGCGGGAAATAGTGGGGGCCTAAGCGGGAGCAAGCAACTGGAGGTATAACGGAATGGGTGCTATTGCCCTGCTACTTCCACCACTACTTCTAACGCTACTCAGAAATGTAAGCAGACAACATTTTATTTTTACATAGAAATGGACGCATCAAGTAGCGTGAGAAGTAGCGTAGAGTAGTGCCATTGCCCCGCTTCAGCCACTGCTACTTCCCGATACCTCCCGCTACAAAGTAGTGGCCGCTTCAAATCAAACATGTTTGATCGAAGCGGGAGCACTGTATGTTCAAAAACTCTCCAAAAGAAGCAGGAAGTAACATGGCTTTGTAGTGGGAGCCAATAGCACCCATCCCCATTACTCTCCCGCTTCTGCTCCCGCTTCTTTCATCAAGGAGCGGGAGCAGTAGCAGGCCAGTGGAACCCACCCCTATATCCCCTTCTGCTATCTCCCTGCCCCAACTTCCCACCATTTTCAGAGGATAGGGATAGGTCTATGAGGGGCACGGCACTGGCCAAGTCTTGCACCCTCTAAACCAAACAACAACAAAAAAGCTGCTAGGGAATCCTGTGTTGCTGCCGAAGGTAGGACAGGACATGACCTCAATCTCTTCTAGTTCTCAACAGGGGCTCTCCCAGGCTATAAATAGTGTGGAGCTCCATGATTAAAAGGGGTTCAAAAATCACATTTTCACACCAGATAACTTCACAAACCACATATTGTCTTCCGGAAAGGGTCAACGGAATTGTACAGAGCAGAAAAACGGCTCGTAATATCATAGATTCCAAGAACATGTCTGAAAAAAATTGCTGTTTACTGCTTATAGATATGATTAAGTTCTCTTCCAGAACAGTTTACAAGTAAGTAGCATGTGTCTGACTGAACATAGACGTCCACCGTATTAGTTATGTTAACACAATATTGAATTATAGATCTATATCCAATTGGGGACCCTATGTTTATTGGCCAGGGTTATCTACTTTGAATGAACCAGTGCTGTGGATATAGCAACAAGAAAATGTATAATTTTGCAATACAGATAGATCTATAGGATGAATGCACCTTTTTAAAGCAAAACTTCCATCATTAAAATACAAACAGGTAGCATATCTACTAGTGATGCTTTTAGGATTATTTTCAAGCTAATGTCTTTGTATACTACTACAAAGCAACCTTTCTTATTACACATGCAATGTCCACACCTGCATGCTACAACGCCCATGCAGCTAATGGCACTTCATCAGAGCCCAAGGCCAAGTAACGCATTTAGACCACCAGATCTTTATAATATTATATATGCATGGGATGTGTAACACAAGTAGCAAAAATTATTTTGAGGTATCATCGTTAAAAGATGAGATTGAGTGGATCCCAATGCTATCAGCTATGGTAAACATTAGGAAAATAAAAGAAAAAAAAGAAAAAAATCATTTTCCTACTTTGTCGAACATTCAAATCAAATTCTCAAATTAAAAGTAGAGTAAACGAAGAGTTGGTAGATCTCCTCTACAACATTTGGACAAAATGTTTCTATTTCACTAGAAAGTAGTACGTCAAATATACTCCTTGGGATAACCTCATGCAGATATGTATACATATATTTATATATTAAATACAGTCTTGGGATTTGATACATGTGTTCGTGCTACTAGCCGTATTAAACTCTCTCAAAAATGAAAACATTCCTGAAAAGAGTTTTTGTGAGAATGAAATTTGAAAAAATTCCATGGCTGCGACGTGACTCATTTACCTGTGACACATCACATGACAACAATAGTAGCGGACAAAGAATAAATCGTGTTTTTGTTACAGTAACGGCTCTGCCAAGGCTGACATCACCTAATGATATTCCAGCCCAAGTGTTTTTCATCCCCTAATTAAAAGTACAGGTCGACAGCATCCGCCAATACTTTAATTTTTTTTAAAAGAAATTGTATTATGCGACAGTTTCAGCGGGCTGATAATCTCATGTGCACAAGAAAAGTTGATAGATAACATTTAACATTGAGATATGTTCATAGAGTTAATAAATCATTACGGCAAAGCTATATTGTTTTAACATTAAGCATTTACAATATTATAACATAATGGAATAAAGACAAATCTTACCATAGCTAATAAGAGCTATAGGCATTATTTTTCCATCATAAACATAAAGCAGAAGAGACCGAATTCATAATCAGATAGGTTCGTTCTGAAAATACATGGGTTTGGTATAACCAATTTTTTCCCCTTTTTTTCCTCCTAAATTAAATTTGCAATAAAAAGTACACAATTTGACCATGAGATTGTCTTTATATGCGATATTTTATAGCATATTATTTTATCATTTTAAGAGATTGTGAAGGTCCGGATTACTTCTACTAGTTACAGGATCCAAATATTATTTTATAAAAAAAAAACAGTTTTGGTTCCGCTTTGCATCTTTTCTTTAAAGTATTCCACCTCTAGGTTATTTGTATGTTCTTAATTGTCAATTCAATTAAACAAGAATAATAGTATAGTCGTGACATATTATTGTTGATACATTTGTTCAGATATTTTCAAATGAGTTGGCTTTGGACTTGGATGGGCATATATATAAGTTATACCTAATTAGATTCTAGATATGCTATATGACCCATATATATATATATATATATATACGAGTAGTGCAACACGGGTCAGATCGTCAGAAAATGTACAATTTCTCTCTAATTACCCCAATTTAAGACAAAAATGAAATTCAAAATACACTTCAACATAACCAAAGATCTTTTAAATTGATGATTAATGCAATACGGAATGTACCTAGTATTTATCATTTTTCAGCTTAATTTAGCAAAATGAAAATAATTAAAATACACTAAAATTAATGTGTAGACATGCCGATTGTACATTTTCCGACGATCTGACCCACTAATACATGTAAGTCAAGCTGTACTTATAGTACTTACTTATACCTAAATACCAGCGACGGTCATGAACCTACCTTTTATAGGCTTCCTCCTCTCCCGAACTCACATCCAGTATCCTAAGTGTTTCCACCCCATCATCTAGCATCTTCTTCAGCTCGCTACAAGAAATGATCACTTTGTCTGCCATGCTTTTGGTTCCCTTGCCCTCAGCGCTGTTCTGCGCTTGTTCACTGGTACTCCCCACTGTGCGTAGGGCATCCTTGTTATTGCACTGACCCATGGCACTGGAGCATGACAAAAGGGTAACAATCCATGACGATTTACAGTTCAAGTCATTCAAATGAAAGAGTCATTTAGGGCAAAATATGGGTCAGAAAATGTACAATTGGCAGCTGTACACATTTGGGAAATTCTCCTAAATTTAGCGGAAAAATGAAGAATTCAGGGAATACCTGAGTATATTTGGTATCATATTGATTTAAAGTATGAGTTCTGTTATGTTAAACTGCATTTTGAAGCTCATTTGTGCCTTAAATTGGGGTTATTTGAGAGGATTGGTGAAGGTGAATTGTACATTTTCTGGAAGTCTGACCCATATACAAGGGCAACTGACATTGCAGTCATAGAATATTTATTACCAACCTCCGTTGCCTAGGAATCTACAACCGTTGCTAGGTGTGACCATGCCATACCACATTAATAGGGGATTTGCATAGCCGCCACTTTGAATTTAGATTCGCATGGAATTATGGGACTAATTGTAGAGTATAAAATCCTTAGAAAACATGCCATGTTCAGCATAGGATATTTACCTGTGTTCTAATGATCAATATGCCTATACATGTTTCCATAACACAAGCCTCCATCTTTCCCATAATGCATTTGTTAACATAGATCATTCATACAAGTTATCATATTGGTGAAAACATTCTTGCAATTTTCAATAAAATGTTGCCATATATTTGTACGGCAAATTTCATCAGAATCTATCCTATGATGCACTGTAACAGACATGCGCAGTGGCACATGCAAATCCCCTATTACTGTAGCTATAGCCATACATGCTCAGATCCTCCAGTATCAGTTGTATTTGCTGATTTTACCGAGACAACATGCGCATTCCTTGATGGGTTATTTTTATAATATATCGTATTATTCATTTATGTCAATAAATTCAAATTGAAATTGGAGTTCAAATCTATAGGGTTTAGGGTGTTATTAGATAGGACCGCATACAGAACGTGCGCGAAACTAAGGAGCCATGAAATGGTAGGGAGCGAAAGGGAAAAAATGAAATAGTCTCAGTTGGAGATATACGGATATAAGATATACATTTTTATCATGGAAAATAAAATATCCGCTGTTCAAAAATAAAAAATGCTGCTCCAAAACGTTCATGATAAAAATGTATATCTTATATCATCTCTGAATCCTTGTTTAGACACTATTTTTTTTCCCACCAACTGAGACTATTTCATTTTTCCCATGTAACAGTTCAAACAGAAGAGACGGTATGTATTAAAGGTATATTTTCAACACGGAAACATGAATAAAAGGCAGCTTTAAATATGTTGCATGTTGCTATAGAAACATGGCTGCGAACGGATTACTCATTAACTATATTAAAGGTGTAACTAATAAGTAAATAAGACAGCAAATAAGAAAGGGTAGCAGCACATTACAGACATAACTATACAATCAAATTAACGACGAAGTTCTTTGTATTCTTCTCATATTTGAACATCTTGTCTTGTGTCTCTTTCATACGTTTGGAAAATGTGTATTATCTTTCATTCTGTGTCCTTTGCAAGATGATTTCACTCTATGGGAGGTTTTAATCAACTAGTGCATTACAACACCTTCTACCGGATACTAAATTCCATTCTCTTCGATCAACGTAGGTGTTATTGCGTGTGTATGTGTGGCCCATTCTCCATGAACACTAGTACGGCTCTTATAATTATAAATGTATTCAATGTCTTATCGAAATATTCCCTTCCAATCGTCCACTACCAATAAACATAATATTACGTTCATAATTTAACATGTCTCATGTCTTCCGCCTCCCTAGCTACGCTAAATTTAAAAATAAGTCTAAGAATACAGTTCAACATAACGGAACTGACATTTTGAATTAACCTGATATAAATCAATTCCCGTCTAATTTCGCAGAATGGAATAAATCCGCAGAGCAACCAATTGTACATTTTCTGACGATCTCACCCACATTTATACATGTCCACTACTCACGATACCACCCAGCTTATGATAGGTATCCAGTGAACGACATTCCATTAAGATCAAACCACTTAAAAAGCATTTCCCTCCATACCGTCAGAATATGAGGCTCGGAGACCAGTTGGAGTGATAAACGATGGCTGGGATTTAATAATCACAGTCCTCCCATCAGAGAATTGGGGACCCGAACCTTAATTATCCCTACCACTGCACAAATATAAGAGGTTGATATACTTGCATATATTATATTCATGTTAACCTAGTTATTATATTTTTGTCATGAACTTGCGTATGTTAAAAGATTCCATTGCATTTCAAAGTTACATTCCGGACATCGTCACGTCTTAATTAAATCTATATATTAAAACTTGGTAGATGACAGTAACCCAACAACACTGCGAATCTGCTACTATAGCGCATGGAAACTTTACAAATGCAAACCCATTCACCCATAGTACAAGGGCCTACAATTGTGGAACAAGTTACCACCCCACGTGGAAAATAAAACTTGGTCCGAACTAAAAAGGTATCTGAAATGTCTAATGAAGTTAAGAGGTTAAAGAGGATGGGCTATATTGTAATTGAAATAGACCTGCCCCTGTTATAATAAGAACGAACTTGAATTAGCTAAGACCAACTGGTCTAAAGAAATTGGTCGACCGTCGTAGTCTTATCTATTTTGGGGATAGTAGCATTTTTTCCCTAGAAAACTATGTATATGTATATCCACAAGCATGATTTCACATCTATCATGGTTTCCGTCCACATTCCCAATATTCTTTTTATTTATATTCTTTTAGCTTGAGTGATTTCAGGCAAATCAAATCGTCAAATATAAGGCACATATGTATACATGTAGGCCTATATATATTTATGATTCTTTTTATATGCTACAGAGCAGTTAAGACATTCGGGGGAAAGAAAGCTATTTTCAAATTATTCCACTAATTAGGGTGATTATCTGTAATTTACGCATCATAAAAATCGTATCATGTACGGCATTGCTCTAAATACCATGGCATTTAATATTGTCTTTAATTATAGTACTAAAACCACAATTAAAAATAACATCTTCAATCCGCTAGTGTCTTTGAAATGGAGATTCAAAATAACATTGGTGCGTATCCATTTAGCCTCATTATAACTCAGGGAAGAACTCGGGTTAGTTTTACAAACGATTTTGTTGAGTCATTCTTGTTGAGTCATTTTTCATTTCTCTTTCATGGAACCTTCATTCTGCCGTTTATCAACCGAAACACACGAAACCATGCATACATATACCATATTTCCCCGTTTATAAGCCGATAATAAAATAAGTTATAGAATCATAATACACCATCATCAATACACTAGCACCTGGTAATTTATCACCAATTTCAAAACAGATATTTTAGTAGTTAGTTTCGGATTACATAGTTATTCACTCCCGGCGGAAAAGGAAATGGAGGGAGAAAATGTGGGTAATAAGAGAACTGATTATGCAGTCAAAACGCATAAGGTAAAAATAAAAAGCTTCATCGTAGTAGTATTTTAAGGAAACTATTCACCTTAACATCAATTTAGGTACTACCAATTAGGAAATTAAAGAAGCTAGCTTAATAATCTAAAAACTAATCTCTTAATAACCAGCATTATTAAAGGAGGAATAGCAGGTGTGCTACCTTATCTGATATAGGGTGCTTTTGGTGAGGTATTTTACCTGCACTTTTGAGCCCAACCTACATGATACTGAGGTCACGGGTCATATATTACCATTAATTAGGGACCTATGTACGGTACATTTATTTACCCTTGCACTATGGCCTTTAGTGCTACCAGTTTCATTCTATGAAGTCCTTTTGGTTTGAATGTAGATACACCAAATCACACGATGATTATGGGCATATGCTGATTTTCTCTTTTTTAAATTCCATTGTGTAAAAAAAAATATCGATTGTGTTTGAGGTTAGAGTAAAGTCGAGGAATGCATTTAACCCACGATTTGTCGGCATGAAACCCCGTCCAGTCTAGGCTCAGAATAGAGAGAGTACCTCCAAACTGAGGGAAAACCTCTTGCTCCAAACCGCAAAATGACATTATAATTTCATTAGGCTGCTTACTCAGGGGTCGGGAAAGACATTAACGCAGTAAGCGTGTAATTACTGATATATCAGTCTTATCTGATCTGGGAGGCTCTGAGCCTATAGACTGCGTCGTCTCTGTACAAGGAGTCATGCTGTAGGCAGAAATCCCATCAAAGTTAGTTCCAAAACCAAAAACCAATAGAATCCAGAAGTCGTTTCTTTACCAAGCGCAATAAAATAGGAATTCATTAAATACAACTGTACATATGTTTTCCATTACTGAGCAAATTCCTTAAAACATACATAAACTTGATATATATATCTTGGCGTGGCCGTGGGTTTTGGCTTTGGTTTTTCTGCCACAAATTGAAGTTCTTTCCAGTGGTATATATAGGCGCTTATTGAGCCAATAGAAACAGACTACAGGATCCATGAATCGCCTATGTCACGTAGGCCTATAGTACAGTCCAGTCCAGAAAGCCGCATTCATAGAACGTTGCAGTTCACCGCATGCAGCGATAAGCTTAACCACAAGGCTAAGACTAAGGCAAAAAGTGTAAATGGGAATCACCTGACCCCTAAAAGTTAGGGGGTCATTAGGGTTTTCTACTACTGACTGAGTAGTAGTACTGCACTTAACAGCCCCTGGCGGAAAATGATGGGACAATAGTAGACAATAGTGCCCGTGAGCCTTGTATATCCTTATCACTGATGGCCGTATGTTAAATTGTTTTAAATCACGTTTATCTGGGTCTATATGCTCTGTCTCAGAGTGGACCAAACTGTAAGAATTCTGGCAGGGTATCAGACTTTCTATATCATTAACACTTGGTGATGACAACAGTTGCCAGGAATGAGAGAAAATGGATGTTAAAAATGGTGCCGAACATATAATGCTTATAAAAGCTATAATTAGGACCTAGACCTAGCCAATACTTGTGTGCAATTACGTCCTCTATTATAGTTCCAGACAGCACGGCCATGGTATACTGGTCAGACTCAACGCAGATAATTATGTGTAAAGCTGAATTTTCTGTAGACTCCTATTATTGAGAGATAAATAGAACACATTACATATATTATGAAATTCTACTATTTTATTTTGAGTCCCATTTGAGTACCAATTGGCCTATCCAATTGTCTCCGATAGATCTATAGGCTATAGGTCTAGATATATGTCTACATATGTAGATCTATAGGCATGTCTAGAGAGAGAATCCATCTCATTGTAACTTCCAGAATCCAGGGCCTTTTAAGATGATTATATTGGTGTATTCCTAATCATAGAGTAAAAGTTCCTAGGCATTTACTCACTCCCTTCAGGCCATGTTTTTTTTCTGATGAGAGAAATTTCTAAAGAATAGCACGGTAGGCTTTGAGTATGAGTAGGGCAACAGGTCTCCATTCTGAATAGGAACAATCGGCTACCGTAGCTAAAATCTATCCACACCACACACCTGCCATCGAGGAACGGTGCGAACGTGACTGACAAGTCTGAGAACTCTGCCTCTGCCCTTCAGCGTCCCATAGCCTAGCCTATAAATGAATGAAAGGCCGCAGCGGTCCCGTCGTCGATGACAGCCGCCGACACTCTACCAAAAAAGGAAACGTGATCTGAGTGATAGATCAATTACCGTCAGTTCAACTATATGTATAAAGAAAACCTTTACTTCTACCTGGCAGACTCTGGGTTGGCATTTTGTTCTTGATGGTCAGCCATTAAATGATTTTGTGTGTTGACTTGAGGACTTGATGGACGGTGCGCTGCAGCACGTGCCTCGTTCACCGGTCTTGTGCCAGGTTGTTGTTATTTTAGTGCCAGCAGTGTATCCCAGTGTGTGTGTATGAGAAGCGGGAGAAACATTTGTTGGCAAAGTATGGAATGCGTTATAATCAATTTTTACCCTGGAATCTCTGCCATCAGATAAGAATGTTTTCAGATGTAAGTTAGCTCTATAAGCCTAGGCTTATGATCCCTGCATGTAATTAGGCCTACAGGCCTACGGTAGGCCTACATAGAGCTATGGTATAATTTTAAAAGCTGCCTAAAATATTGATCATTGGTTGTAGCCTACTACCGGTAACGTTAAGGTTGAGACCAGGTTTTTGGCGCCTTCTGTTCATGATATCCAAGCAAAGATCGAGGCAAGTAAGATTTAATGAATCCAAAGAATTTTGATAGACAAAAATGCAAAATGGACTGCATATATCAGGCACTGCCGGAAAGATGATATATGGAAATGTTTTGAAAAAAGAATACAAATTAGTATAGACATCTCTCCCTTTCATCAGGGGAGCTCAGGGGGTCTTCGGATCTTTGGATCGGGTACACAGCTCTAAATCTATATGGGAATGGAATATAATATGGAATAGAATAATATAGAATGGAATATATGGGAAAACAGGGAATTGTTAGAATGGATAACCTGTTTGTCTATGGTAAATTAAAAAGTAGGTCGACCTGCTCACTGAGTTTGGGGTTAAAGGAAAACACTGAGGTAAAACAATTGCAGATCTTGGCTATTGAGAATATAATTCCAAGAGCTATAGTCTGTCTGAAAAGTAGCTGACACGTGATTCCTTAGTCCCTTTAAGGGGAGGGAAAAGTGGGAGATTTTTTACTTCCATTTATGACAAGGACCTGTCAACCCTTTACACAGCGAACCACTCATTGCAATCAACCATTGAGAAACAGGGCCAGTATAATCAGCACTTCCTTCCATCTAAGCAAAACAACAGATGCTGCACATGGAACAGAGACAGTGCAATACAATGCAGCTGGATATTTGGCCATGGTCGGTCGCAAACGGCCATGGTCAGTCGCAAAAACGGCGATTCAGGGGGCAAAGGTTTGAAGTCAACAATCCCCCACTTTTCTCTCCCCTTAAAGGGAGTAAGGAATCACGTGTCAACTACTTTTCGGACAGACTATAGACAAGAGGTTCTATATTGTTGTCATTAGCTCCACTGACTCCGGTGAAGACAGAAATATTATCTGGCATAAAATGTTTCAAGAGAAGGATTTCGGTATCTCTAATATTAAGATCAAGGTATAAAACACCATCCCTTATAGGTGTTCAAGAAATGTGAGACATCAGTCGTTTCAGTTCAGGTTATGATTATTTTTGTGATTGAAAAGAAAGTGTTATAACCTTCTAACTAATAGGTATGCTGCTGTCATAGTGGAGGCTATCTCGCCTATACAAGCCCTCGAGTGTCCATGACCACACAGACCACAACAAATCACCAAACCTCGGGGTAATAATATACTATACCAGTTTGTACTAAGCGTTTATTTAGTTTGCGACAATGTTTTATGTTTTTGTAACTTGTATACTATACTGTTAATTGTCTATGGAGCAATAAATGACTAGTACGGGAAAAACTATATTGATTAATCTCCCTCCATGTGTTAAAGAATCTAATATGCCCTCCCTCCATGTGTTAAAGAATGTGGGTATAAAAGATATATCACCTCTTTGTAACCTTCCTATATTGCTTTATCTTTTAGTTTAATTTTTCAAAAATTGTTTTTAAACAAGTTATAAGTTTACTAATTATTAAGTTAATCAATGATTTAATCAACTATTTTTTTATTTAACTTTATAGTCAGTTTAACTTAATGTTTATACCCTACGTTTTCAAAGAAAACGACTTCTCAGGATTAATTATTTGTGCGCAATGTCAAGTCATAGTTACTGAAATTTAGTCTTTCATAAACTGAAAATGCAGAATATTTACTGTCATATACAGGGTATATACTGTCATATACAGGGTTCCTGAGATCAGTAAAAGGTCTGTTAAAGTAATTATGATTTAGGGTTTTTCAGGTGCATCTCTCTAAAATTAGTACAATGCACTAAAACAGCACTCAGAGTGAGAGAGAGAAAGAGAGATGGGAGCAATGGGTGGAAGGCTAGGGAGGGAGCAATGTCCAGCTAACGTTTACAGGGGTTGACACACAGTATATGGCGAGCCGTGGCGAGCGCCGTGATGTCCAAGAGTCCTAGTTCCTACCACAAAAAGCTCCTTTCCAGTTCTGCGTTCTGCGTTCTGCCTTAGGTAATTCTATATATTGATAGCACCTTTTGATAATATGCCAACATGTGGCAGGTTTGGTTAGTTTTGACGCGTTCTGTAGGCAGCCAAAGCAATAATAACTAATAATGCCGCCAATGATTTGTAGCTGTATTTATCGTGCTATCATATTATATCAGTTGGTTATATTAGGTATAATGATACAATTAAAGACTTCTTAAAGACTACAATTAAAGACATCTGATTACTGAGTGTATACACTTTTAGAAATGCATGGTTCTACTTTTAACCCATTTAAACCGTGACTTTTTAAATGTATCTGATTATTCTGAAATTTTGGTAGAAAGGTACCAGAGGTCCTGTGAGTACATGGGGAAAATTTTGGAAATTTCTAAAAAAGGGTTGCTAAGATACAGATTGGGTCGAAAATGACCCCTACAGGCATATATGGGGGTCAGGTGATAACATTTCTATTAATGTGGTTACTTAAGGGTAAAAACTGTGAATTTTGTTGCAGAAGCACCAAATTTGGTAAAAAGGTAGTTCTTTTGATTTCCTATTATTTTGGAAGAATCCACATTCTGAAATATGAAATCGGTTGCCATGGGAACCCATTTTAAGGTGGAAAATGGAGTTTTAGGCAAATTGCCATGTAATTTGAACTAATAAACGTAAAAAGATAAGCAGATATTCATATGAAAGGTCTATTCATAGAGAATCTGATAATGTCTGTTTTCCAACTTTTTAAAACATTGATATTGCTATGGCAACCATTTTAAGGTGAAAATGGGCTTTTTAAGGTGACTCAGTAGTGATTTTGATTATTGATGAATTTTTCTAAAAATTTTACCAATGATACTTGACATGAAATAATCATTATTGAGTGAAAAAAAAATATAGGTCACCAGGCTAGTTTTCATGCTATGGCGGTATGGAGATAGAAATAATAAATCATATTTGAGTAATTTTACTACATTTGAGTGATTTATTAACATAATTCGTTTAAAATGGTTCTGACATGAATTCAGACATCAAATTTCACCCAGACATTCAACATAATATATACTTATCATGAGATAATGTTTTTTTCCTCAGATCCTGAGTTAGCCCCCTGGAAGCCCCCTAGTGGCAGTATGTGGCACTAGCAAAATTGACTTTGGCTGATGACAATCAGCGTTTTAAAAAAAAACTGTTTGATGAATATTTTTTAAATTTAATATGAATGTAGATACAGTATTTTCCAACTCATACACAAAAAATCAGGATGGCTTTCCAGGCTAAATTTTTCTATATTACGACTTATTTATGAGAGAAATTGGGAAAAAAATTAAATTCCTAATTAATATTTGATTTGAACAAAAATCGCTTCATAAATCTTGATGAAATTCTATATGGATACAGCTATCATAGTTACTAACTCGCACACCAAAAATTAGCATGAATTTCCGGGCCGAATTTTTTATGCTACAACTTAATTATGAGAAAATTTGCTAAAAATGAGAAAATTCTTGATAAATATTTGATTTATACACATATGGCTCCATAAATTTTAATGAACTTTAATATGGATGTATAGGGATCGTAGATACTAACTCCCACACCAAAAATCAGCATAAATATTCTATCTGAAATGTTTATATCAAGCCTTAACATACATACTTCGTCTGCATAATGCTGTTATTCCCTGCTATATGTATTGAATACACATTGCATGAAAAATGGCAAAAGTTGTAACCCGCTACTCATGCTAGGCATTGCCGCGCACCCCGTTACAAGATCAGTACTGAGTCACCTTAAGGGAAAATGGCCAAATAATGGCCATATAATTTGCTCTATTGAACATACATTAGTAACCAGGACCTCATATAACTAGTTTTGTGATGCAGAATTATGTATCCCAGGGTTTTGCTAATTTTGTTACCTTAGCAACCACATTTATCCTTAGATTCAACTGCTTTAGGCTTATCTAGCTTAATGATAATACAGGGGGATACAAGGAGTGGAGAGAAATCTTTGTCTAAAAGAAATATTCATTTCCATTTGAAAATGTAGTTAAAAGATGGATTTCATTTGTGTAGTGTTTTAGTATCTGATTTCCATGGCAACCCAAAAAAAACAGACCAAAATGTCAGAAAAACAGCATTTGAGTGTCCCATTTCGACACTTTGGTCAGGAATGGCATCAAACATGGGAATAATGATGGTACAGATTTTGTGGCAATTATATATTTGGCCATTTTCCCTTAAAAAGCCTATTTTCACCATGAAAAAGGTTGCCATGGCAATGAAAATAAGTAAAACGTTAACAAAATGGATAATTTTGAATTCTCTATCATTAGAGCTTTCATATGAATATGTTTATGAATTTTATGTTTATTAGTTAAAATTATATGGCTCTTTTCCCCCTAAAATGCTATTTTTCATCTTCAAATCAGTTACCATGGCAACAGTGGAACCTTCCAATATGATAGATAATTTTAAAATCTACCTCTATACCAAATTTGATGCCTTTGTACACAAATTCACATTTCTTTTCTTGGTCAATGCCATGAATGTATGGACTACCGGTACCCAATGTATGGACTACCCAAACTGTTTTATACCCCTAGTGCTAAGTTCTGCATCCAACAACAATATGTAAATTGATCACAATCAAAGGTGGTTACCATGCTAAAATTCTATACAAAGTTATCATGAAATAGAACATAATATTATTTCATTGGTTTGGTCTCCAAAATTAGAGAACGTTACTGATTTTCAGGGATTTCTGCAATGAATGATTTACAACTTTAATGGCTAAACTCCAACATTTAGGGCAATTCTGATAATAATTTGGTTGCTAGGGTGACTAAAGCATTCAAAACCATGGTAATCATACACCACATGATTCGGCATCAAAAGACCTTTCATATGAGGCCCTGCTTACTGATGTATGTCCAATAAAACAAATGTTATGGCCAATTTTTGGCCATTTTCCCATAAAAAGCCAATTTTCACCTTTAAAAATGTTGCCATGGTAACAACAATGTATAAACTGTATTTAAACCAATATTTACAGATTCTCCTTTAATAGAGCTTTCTTATGAATATCTACTCATCCATCTACATTGATTAGTTCAAATTATATGGCTCCTTTAAAAAAATATGTTATATTTCAATTTAAATCAGTTGCTATGGCAACCGATTTCATTTTTCAAAATGTAGACCCTTCCAAAATGAGACAGAAAAAAAAGATCTACCTCGGTTACAAATTTGGTGATTTTTTCACAAAATTTGCATTGACTAACCCTAATATTAGCTGCTCAGTCATGGTCAGTAATATTGAGATTTTTTTACCCCATATATGCCCAGAGGGGTCGTTTTTGACCCAACCTTAAACAAACTTAATTATTTCTGTATCAAATTTTGATAATTCTAGTTTATGTGTGAAAATGGATGTCTGAGGTATTGGGTAGTCCATTCTATGTATGTTTTTTCTAAAATTACCTAGTATAATGCAATATTTAATCATCTTTAATCATCTTTTCTGCTTAGACATCTTTCTTTTGCAGTAAGCAGGCAGCAGTGATGGTCACGTGACCTAAAATAGCCCGTTGTCAATGGCAACACTAGTTATACAATGTAGAGGGTCTAAATTTCTCACACATCTCACAACCATTACATATCTTATTTTATTTCAATATAATAATGCTCATGAAAAAAGCATCTTACATGGGTCGAAAACGACCCCTATAGGCATATATGGGTTAACTCGGGGATTATAATGCTCATTTATCTTCTAGAATCTGGTGACTAGGCTATAATTCTTTCTTAGAGTGCAGGAATGTATCGTGGCCATGACCTAGCTCCCGACCAACAGCACTCCCTCCGTAACTAAAGATTAAGCCTAGTATATATCATGTTGGATAAATTGGGAGTTCTTTATTTCGGATCACTGAAACTCGAATGGTAAACCCATGCTAAAGTAAAAATGTGCTCTAAATAAATTTATATTTGTATATTACATAATGGGTTCATGTATTGAGTATGTACACCAAAGTCATTCGTTAGTAAGACCAAGAACTTAATTATAGATATCTTGATCAAATTGCACTACATAGATGTCATGGATGAACATGGTCAAAATGATAAATTCTTAAGAAGCATATTATAAACAACCTATCCTAAATTAGTACTTTATTGTAATACTCTGTGACCTCTGTGAACAAAATCAGCTCAATTTGGCACTAGAAAAGCAACTGCAAATTGAAAGAATTAGAATTTCAACGATGATATTTAACTGTAAAAAGTATCAAACTATATAGCCTTCCAGAATGAATAAGTTGAGACAGGAGTGTATAACTAGGCTGCCCTAAGGGAATACGTGTTGGTCAAAAGACAAAGAAAAACACAAAAGAATGCCTGTAAATATAACATTGGTGCTTCATGTTATTGGTTCAATAAATGGGAATGCTTCGGCTCCTCGCACAAGGAATACGCGTTGCATTGGCCAGTTAGTCTCAAATCATGTATTATGTATCATTATATTCATCGGGACAATTGTTGTGAAGGCATAAGGTAACTGTTTGTATCAGTCTTCTTGCATGGACTCAGTAGGACTCGTTGGTAGGACTAGGTGCAAACAGGTACACTGCTGTACACAATGAACGAAAAAAAAATTGAGAACAGAATTTCTGGCTTCACTCTTAGAACTACTGGCTGTTGTGACACCTGACACTAAATAAACCTCCATGTGCATTTATTATTGGTAGGCCTGGCCTCATTCATTATTAGAAGCGTACTTTTTTATATTTTATTTCATTTTTGGCCAAGATTGACATGTATTAAAGTAACTGCATACTTCCGGAAGTGACGTCAAAAGAGCGCTTTCATCACATGGAACGGTTCTGGCTTCCATGAAACAGCTTCGGGTTTACGTGTCCCTTCTGGGAATTCCTCTATTCGGACATGCCAAGCAAATGCTCCCCACTGAATAAGCTTTTGTTTCCAGAATATAATTATAACCACTCCCTCTTAAATTGTATCATTGGTGATAATTGTGTTAACAGTTACTTCATTTGGGAGTTTAAGTCAGGGAAGCATAACTTTCATTAGTCGTGATTATGCTTTATGAAGGTGATGACCTACATAAAGCTGCATAAACAAATTTCAGATAAATTGACATCAAATGTCATTCTGAAATGCTTCTATTTGGCCTATATATAAGACCAACAACCACAATCAACGTTACCATATATATCCGTCAAAGTTTTGGCCAGATGGCTTTCAGATTGGTAGATGGAGAAGCAATGAAGAATAAGAAAAAGAATAGTCCCATAACCAATGATTTTTATCTTTTGATCGGAATTAGCTGAGAATGCAGCACATTTTATAATATCTATAATCATGGACGCGAAATTAGTCCAATCAACAAAATAATGGCCTGCTTTCTAAATGCAGTTCCTTCTAAAAAAAGTGTTTGTATAGTCTTTTAAAGATATACTACATACGGTAGTGGCGGTAGTATGAAAAATATACAACAATGTAGGCCTACAAGTGATGAGTTGAGATGTAATATATTCATGATGTAGCAAGTTAAATCTTGAACATATAGTATCTTGCTGATATGTCAATAGAAATTAAAATACCAGTTTATTACACTTTTTGGATTAACTTACTATTTATTAATAAGCAATTGAAACTGGTGATGTTGAGAATAGCACATTTAATTGTTTGTAATACGTCAATTTGAATACAGACTTTCCTTAACTAAACTCTATATAAAATTTGTATATCAATACGAATTTGAAAAATGAATGGAAATCATTCATCATAAGATGTAAACTGGTAGATTTCTTTGCTGGAAAGAACCCCTGTGAGAGAAATCCAAGAACCTTCAATTTGTAGAGTGTTAACTATGTCTAGTCAATTTACAGTGGTATAGTAGATGTGGTGATGTTTTTCTGTTCCTATTTTTTCCAACCCATCTAAAAGTCTTTTTACCGAAACATTTTAGATTTTGTCCAGTTGTTTTTGCTACAGGCCTTTTTAAATGACCACTTTCATAATTAATTGGGGGACCCGCCTCTCCTGCGATAGCTTCACTTTTAGTTTCGCTCACCGGCGGCCGTTTTTGCTCGGCCGATTAGACTTAAAATTCGTGTATACACACACAGCAGCAGAATTTGGATAAATGCAGTCATATGAAATCATAATAGGACCATATTTGACAAGACGTTGTTATAATAGTAGCTATGAAGATCACGTTTTCACTCAAGTTTCAATATAGAAAATATAGGGGGGGGGGGGTTGGCTGTTGTAAATAGCTGAGAATGCAGCTTTAATTAGCATTTTTGTCAAATAAAAATAAATAAATAAAAAAAGGTTGCTACTAGTGAGCATTCGTTATAGGTCTGTCTCCCTCTAGCTCCAAATTGTGCAGTATCTATATACAGTGGAACCTTGCATAAAGACCACCTCTCTATAGAGACCACCCCTCTATTAAGACCAGTTTCTCTCAGTCCCAAATTGCTTTCCTCTCATTAGATTAGCCCCTCTAATGAGACCACCTCGCTATGAGACGACAAATCGTTCAGTCTCAAGGGTGGTCTCAATAGAGAGGTTACACTGTAGTGTCATTAACCATTAATAAGTGATATAATAAATGATGCATGTGCTACCAGTCTCTTCCTATTTCATCTATGAAGACTTCCCAAAGTAATGTAGCATATTGCCAACGACTGTTTAAAGGAATTCTGAGGTAAACAAGAAGCAGTCTTTTCAGGATAGATCTACTCTTTTCAGTTAGGTGCCTATGCTTTTGTTGGACAAAAAGCAAGCATAATTATCCTGCACACCTGAAGTTACTAGTGAAGTAGAGAGAGGATGTTATATTCAAGTAGCTATTGCAATTTTACATACGGAACACAATACCATTCCACGTTGGAAGGACACCAAAGTAAAATCCATCTAAAATGTTTTACAAGAATTTCCTTTATAGAGAAAAAGATTTTATATTTTATGTAAATGTGTAGGTTGATATAGAAGCAACAAACCAACCCTACGAAATATGAATCCGACTTATTAATGGTTTTGGCAAATCAATTGCATTCCTCTTGCAATAATATAAAATGAGATAACAACCCAATTTATTCTTTAATATAAATAATTTTATACTAAATATCTCTGAAACTTTATTTGATAGGTTGCCAAAATCTATTTTGACATGTGTAATATGACTTGAATTATTGATCTGCATTTCACTGATACATACTCTTTTAATTACAAGTGGACTGCAACGTGCCGTTGACTGAGATAGTCTTTCCCTTGCTTAGAGTTTTAGACTATGTAGAACTCCATAAAGATAACAATGTATTTTACTAGTTTCTTTTTGTTTTGTTTTTTAAATTTCATTTTAAGACCAATACGATATTTGAATAAACATATTTAAATATTGTATTGGTAATAAATAAACATATAGAAAAAACGCAATTAAGTATCCCTCGGGGATGTTTCAGCTTATCATGATTTTATTTCCCATCTCAGTAGTACTTTTTTTGTCAAAATTTGGGAATATAAGTGGGGTAGGCCCCATAGATGTATATATGTATATTTATATATATATTTACATGTGAACATTATTTAATTGTCTTGGCCGTAATGGAAATAATAATAAAAAAAAAACAAAAAAAACAGCATGTACAAGCATAGTTCTTTCTGAGTTTCCCAGCGGGATATTTCTATGGGAAAATTACTTTCATAGTCAGGTAAAACTTGAAATATAATATTCACACCGTATTTAATGTGGACCAGCTAGGCGAACTTCAGAATCTTCCTACATTCACAAAGTATGTCCATAAAATATTGTGATAACTTCACTCACCTTTGTAAGATATAATAATACTGAATGGGCTGGCCGGACTAGGAGCGTTTATCTCTAACAAAAGGCTTCTCCACTATTCAAGACTAGCAGCTTGTGTGTGTCATTGATCTAGAAGGAGAAGGAACTGCAACAACTGCCTGAAATGCTCCTCCAGGTAAAACAGAATCGTCTGCAAGAGATCTCTTGAGTTAGGTTCCTGTCCCTTGGGGCAAATGGTAGGGATGGACTTATTCTACTGCTGCTGCCACTGTGGAGGCAAGGAGCTCAGCTAGAGACTACCGGCCCAAGTGCGTGTCTTTTGTATACTGCTAATAACACTACCTGTTGAAGGAAGATCATCCTACATGGATGTTCAGGTAAGACTCATTGGCGGTCAGTCAATTAATTTTTACCTGGATATCTTAACGACACCTGTCTCTAATATTTGAGCATCTTTACTTACCTGTCTGTCTCACGTTACCTTCCCTATTATTATTATGGCACAGCGAAAACAGTAAAAATAAGTAGTTGAAACTATTGGTTATTTAGTGGAAATTGGTAGAGAAAACACTGGCAATATCCATGGTGGGAGGGTAGCTGAGGCGTTTATTGTAATAATTAGCTCTGAACCCAGGCTAAACATATAGATATCATATGCTTGGAATCGGGAGAAAGGCAAGAAGTGATGCCGACCCGGTAAACAAATAGGCATATCTTAGATCTTAGTTCCTACAATAGATAGTATAGCATTGCTTTATGAAGACAGTGAGAATATTCACCAATGTAATTAAATTAAGTGTTTCAAATAAATGAAATACTTAAAAATTAGAAATAAAATACATGCATCAATAAATTTATGTTGGAAGTTTCATATGTTTCGAGTAGGCTTTATCTAAGAATTTAAATATCATTGATAGCTTTATAGATTTTACTTGTGATGAATTATTGATTATAATGAAAGGTTGAAAATATACTGTGAAATATTTTGTACTGGGCCATATTTTACTTGGTAGATTTAATTGCTACATGGAAGTGCAACTCTGATTAGACTCGCAGATGGTAAGTACATGATGGGTCAGATTTTCAGAAAATGTACAATTGGCAGCTCTGCATATTTAGTCAATTCTGCTGAATTAGACTGAAAAATGGTCAAAACTAGGCATATCTGAGTATATTTGGTATTGCCTTGATTGAAACAATCTGTTTGGTTGTGTTAAACTGAATTTTGAACATTATTTTTGTCTTAAATGTGGGTTATTTGAGAGGATTGGTGAAGGTGAATTGTACATTTCCTGGTGATTTCACCCACATACAACACCCAAACACATAGGACGTGTAACTGGAGGTGTAACTTAAAGCACCTCCCCTCTGGCTACTTTTATTTTTTTAAATTCAGGTTCTAACCACATCAATAGGCCAGTGAAACGAGCTGGCACTAGAGGTCCAATAGGACCTAGACCGCCAGAGGAGTACCTGTAAGTAAACCTGCAAGTGAACCATGTAGGTAGGACCTCGCCACCCCTCTCCACCTACAGAACCAGCACACCATCAACAATTAACAAATACCTACATCATATAGGCACGTTCAATGGTTAATTTCCTTCGTGTCCAGCTTTAGAGGAGGTCTTAAAGAGATCAAAAAGACTTTGATCATAAGAACAATATTAAGTGGAAGACGTCCAACATTGTAGTATAAAATCTGGCATTGCAACCACAAACACCACTATATGGACGCCCCCGCCCCCCGCCCCCTCCCCCCCTCCCCGCCCCCCCCCCCCGCCCCCCGCCCCCTCCCCCTTCCCTTTAAGTAAATAATAATAAAACAATATTTCCTGCAATGTGAACTTTCTTCCTTAATCTCCGGCAGATATTTTACCTCAGAGGGGATAAAGATGAGAAGACATAATATACATGTATTATTGCCGTATCATACTTTACTACTTCAACAAAATATTACAGTTATGTTATTGCGATCACTTTCTATCGTTGTAATCTAATATTACATAGAATGCCTCAGGTGATGATGAGAATAGCACATAATGTAATTCATAGTGTTATGTAAGTGTGCGTCAGCACGCATGCGCAGCTGGAGTTTGTATAGTTCAAAGTAATGTACTGTTTCCCAGCCCTTGGCGACCATAGCATTATTGATATCAATTTTCAATCCAGGATAATGAAATAATTTTCGAATCAAATTAAAATACTTTACCACAAACTAAATTCTTGCTTCTTTGTTTTCACTGTATGTATTTCGCTCAATAAACGGCAGCCTGAAGGCTCCATGAAACGCGATTTAAAATTATTGTTACAGTCATAAGCATCTGTTCTCCAAATACTATTCTTGACTATTTTCGAATGAATTTAGGTATATTTTTTCTATATTGTTTTGTTTATTTACAAAGTGTTTATCAGTAATCTATGATCGACGCATAACGAAGTAGTAATGGCAGGTTTGGGCTGTACAATTTTGTTTTGTGTAATTTTTTAGTTTGATCAAACTTGATATAATAAAAGTTTGATGGTTGGTTGATTGATAAGGGTTAGATATAACAAGGTTGAGTTTGAGTTGATGACAAAATATATATGATTTTGTCATACTCATAATTCCATGATTAAAATGATAAGATAATTGAAATGAATACAAATTTGAAATGAAGAATTGCTTATGAAAAGGATGGATGTGGAGGGTAGGCATACATGTTGGATGTATGCCCTGTGAATGGCGAGCAACAGAGAGTGAGAAAGAGGTAAATGAAGGAAGTTGGAGGAAGGAGAGTAAGGGATTATAATTATGGGTAGAGATTGGTGTTTGGTATTAATTGATTATAGGTTAGGTATATATGATCCAATCTATCAATGACTCCCCCTAGCGTTATATTTCACTATGAGAGAACAATGATTTTTAATCATAAGGAGCAAGGATATTTAAAATATTTTTGTAGTTTTAAAAATGTAGAAATGCATACTTGGGAAAAATGTCATTTCATTTCTAGAATAATGCAAATAGCAGTGACTAGTCAGTCAAACAGATCGAAATAGCCCCCCGATTACTCCAAATTGTAACTTCGACTTATTATTCGAAATTACTTATTGTGCCTTGGAAAGGCTTGAATATCTGCTACTCTCCAGACACCTTTGCCACAACTCTCAAAGGCACTAAAGTTCAGTTCATATAGGAGGTAATAGCCTATTAAAACCTATGTTAGTTATTCTATGGCGGTGTAAACATCCATGTTGTGTGTCTTTCGTAGGCTGACCCATTTCATACGAGTTCCAAATATATTCATAATGACTTTAAAGTAAAGAATCTTGATATGGCAGAAAATATCTACATAATGAGTGTCCCTTCCAAAATCTAGGACATCAATATAATTTGCGCCACATCATGTCAACATGACATCATTTTCACCATTGAGTTTTTTTTCAACTGTAACCATGGAAGCCTATAGGTAATAGGATACAACCAATCTTCATGATGACCTGCAGGAGTACAATACAAGCGTTATCCTGGCATGACCGGCAGCTATACCCGGGTCAGACTTTCAGAAAATGTACAATTCATCTTCACCAATCCTCTCAAATAGCCCACATTTAAAGCCAAAACACTAACTAGAAAACTAGAATTATTTTTTTGCAAATAGCAGAAACATTATAGTCTTCAGAGTATTTGTGCATCATTATAGTGATCGACATCATTATTTACCACCAGAAACATAAAAAAAAGCAGCCAGTTTCTCTCTTACAAGTAGGCAGACATATTGGTGATCACTGGTGGTAATTTACGTTTATTGATGACGTCACTGAACCACTAGGTGTGACTGGTCACTCTACTCGGCACATATATGTAAACAAACATTGAACTTACAGCTGCTTAGTTTAAAGCATTGGTATATGTAATGGTTTATGGCATATTCAGGCTCAAAAGCAACCCGTTGTGCAATGCTCATCATTTGTTTATATATAAAACAATGGCTCAAATCAATTGGAAAGTTGTATGTCCACTCCGGCATGGCAGGGGCAAGGCAGGGGCAAGGCAGGGGTAGCTAGGGGTGCCTCGTTGTGAGTTGTGGTTATCATACATCGTCAGAAGTCATGTGACTTACAACAATGGCGGCATTCATACAAGTTGTCTGCTATATTTAATTCCATGTAAAATAGCTCCCCCCAACAGATGAGAATTACATAAAATACATAATGTGAGATCGTTGGATCCGACCTCCCAACCTAGAATATGTATACATGATATCCTATGAAGTTTGGGCTTTAAGACAAAAACGAGCTTCAAAATGTAGTTTAACATAACAGAACTGATACTTTAAATCAATGTAATACCAACTATGCTCAGATATACCCGGTATTCTTCATTTTTCAACCTAATTTAGGAGAATTTCCTAAATGTGTAGAGCTGCCAATTGTACATTTTCTGAAAATCTGGCCCACGTATTGATAAGGCACCAAACATTAGTCAAATCATCAATACTCATTGGCTTGTTTAGCTTCAAGGTCACTTTTAAATGACTAGAGATATGACACAGCCAAAAAATGTTTATGTGTTTACAACAAGATGCTTGAGCGTAGTTTGCATAATGTATTTCCATTTTTCGAGAGAAAAAATATCCATATGGGATTTATAAGTTAAGAATTGAACACAGGCGAGTACATGATTCAATAGTGTGAGCAAAAATTGTTTATTGCAGGTTTTAAGGAAATCCAATCCGGTACATTGAAATTGCAGAAAACAAAGGTATCTTCCTTATACTCACAGCTTCTCTAGAAATGGACCTTAATGACAGCATTTTCATTGTTTATGTACAATTAGTATTTTTAATGCTGCCAATTCAAATACCTCTTCTTTCAGAGTTAAATATCGCAAGACACATGTGTCTTGCGGTATTTAACTCTATTTAACACTTTAGAACGACGTTGGGCAACGTTGCGGCAATACAGTGTATGTAAACATAAAATATTAGTTTACTTCTGTGGTTAATTATAATGAGCAATTGCTGCTAATGATGAGCGGTAGCTTGACAAAGTCACACTATCTAAACAATTTAGAAAGGGCATGTGCATGCGCTGTACAAAAATAAATATCATAAACAGTTATAGAGCCTATCAAACAAAAGGAACTTATAACATGGGAGTAACATTGGCATTTTGATGTCAGTTTGTTACACATATACAAATGCATATGTAGTGGCCCACACCCAAGAAAACTTTAGACTACATCATCTGCAGTCTCCGCATTTCTCACAACGCTGAGACTGTTTACCTGTTCATCTGGAGAACGACAAGACAATGGCGAGTCTCCTGCCAGAACCACCACCAGTTGAGCTTATGGATAAATATAGGTGATGTGTTCCAGGAAAATGAGTAACAAGTCCAAGAAATGATATTAATTTTTTTCAAATGATATTAAGTTTTGCCACAAGAACCCTTGCTCAGAATGTTTTCATTTTTGAGGTGTTTTGCCCTGCCTGTATAGCATGAATACATGCACTAAATTTCAAGAGTGTGAATTGAATAAAGCAATCCGTATCTTAGGTTATCCTATAAGGAGTATATCTAACTACTTTACAAGTGATTGACCATTAACAAATATTGCGAACATCTTTTCATGCCTAAAAATATTTAATGTACTTGTTGGATGTCCTTACGTTTACCATCATTTGGAATCCACTTATTTTAATCTTTTCAAATATGATGATATCTCAAATCAACTTTTTGTGACTTGTGACTCATTTTCCTGTAACACATCACATATATTATGCATTTAGTCACTGCCTTGAGCAGTCCAGGGGCTATAACGACCTAAGCCAGAGACTAAAAAGATTAATAACCTCTGCACCTGCAGTGCAACAAACAGTGCACCAGCAGCCCCTCAATGTCGGTCATTTATCCTTTAATAAATATCTGACTGGCCATGCGTACTTCCCAGGAAGCAGGACTAGTCAGTACATAACGTATTAATGAAGTAAATATAGTACTAGTATTTAGTATAGTACTGTATTCCGCATGCTGGTCTTTCTTTATGGGTGTGAAACAAGCCCCTATACCTAGGTTCGTTACAAATATAAAATTTCTCTTTAAATAACTGCTAAATTTATAGATGTTCTTTTGTCAAGTTTGTATAAGTACATTTTTCGTGACAAAATCATCTTCTTTGCAAGTAACAGTTACAACCTCCTCAGTAATGCTTTGCACAAGCTAGAGAGTTAAATTCTGCCTACTTAAAGTGTGTATGTGTGTGTGTGTGTGTGTGAGGGGGGCGGTTAGCGAATGTAATATAAAGTATGCTGATAGGATAGATAGTCATTTTTTAGTGTGTCTTGACGGAAAAATAAGTATAATCGCCATCTGTTCACCTTCGAAGCGGGAAAGCCTGTCGATCTGGTACCTACCGCTCTCTGCGTAGCTCCACAATATGGCTGCCAGTGGGGTTAGCCACTGGCTCGGGTGACGTCATGTTAATGCTATGCGAGGGAGGGAGTATGGGAGGGGCGAGGGGCATTATGCATATTTTAGAAATGAAAAAAAAATCATGTCTGAAGTGCCCTCTAATTGTGTTACACAGGTGGTTAGTTTCTTCCTTCATTTGATTCATGGGATAGTACAGAAACATTCAACAAGGCACGCTACTGAATTGTTATACCTAAAATTCATAAAACTGTTAACTCAACTAGAACATCTTAGTACGTTTGTCTTAGCGACCTGTCCTTATACACAAACATTTAATTTAACTTTACTTACACTCGCTCTCAACTTACACATTTTGCAAAGCTCTGGTACTATGGTAATATCGGCAGGCATAATGATCACCATCTTATCAATAAAATATATATATATATACATGTATTCAACATTTCATAAATCATCTAACTATATTAATTATCACTACTATTCAACATAATAGAACATCAACAGACTCCGAACGAGTTTTAATATATAATTATAACATTTGGTATATCTATATGTTTCGTAAGAGTTAGCTTCAACTTTCAATATGTGTGTAAGAAAAGGAATTCAATAATTTATTGAATAGAGATGAGGACAAATACCAGAACCTGGACGGGAAATATTGCTTGATACATGGCATTTCATCCAATCAGTTCAGAGCCTGTGTGGATATTGGAATTCTTGGCGTAGAATAAGATTAAGAATGTGACACAAGAAGTATAGTACCCGTGAACCTTTTTGGCAATAAACTGCCGAAATAAACTTATAGTATGATACAATGTAGATTGTACATACAATGTTGATGTCGGCTATCATTCAACAACATGGCAGAAATTATTAACCGTATAAGTCAGAGGGCAGTTTCACAAATATTCATAAGAAAATATCACACTATAAGTGAACGAAACATTGACTAGCATATAACTCTTTATCGGGATAACAATTATTTATCAGATATTCACACTCCTTCAACCAACTCGTTAGGTACCCTGTATCTCATCAGTGACCGAGGAGATTACTTCATAGAAAAAATTAAGCGATCTCAAGAATGACATGTTCTTCTTAAAATTCAATATTGATCAAATTATTTGTAAATTACTGTAGGGGTTCAGGAATGATATTTAAAAACCGTTTTGTGGAATGGTTGCAACATATGGTTGTGAGCGAAATGGTAGCTCACAAATAAAAACCTATAAAGGTTTATCAAAGACAAAAGAATTCATACCAGACACATTATCAACAGTTAAGTTTTCAACTCCTTTTTGTGAGGCCAATTTTTAAATGTATTATACAAGGGGAAAAAATAAAAAACATTGTTCTACATTTTAATTGTCACATGTTATCAAACCTAAACGAAAACCCATAAACCTAGTGGACAGACATACAGACCAGTAACTAATAGGGGATTTGCATTTTCACTGCGCATGTCTGTTACAGTGCATCCTGGGATGGATTCTGATGAAATCTGACATACAGATATTTGTTAGCATTTTTATCTAGAATTGCAAGAATGTGTTCACCAATATCATAGCTTTTATAAACGATCTATCAAAACGAAATGCATGATGGGAAAGATGGGGACTTGTGCCATGAAATCTTTATAACACATGGATATTGACATTAAAGCACCGATAAATAGTCCATGCTGAAGATGGCATGTTTTCTATAGATTTTATCCTGTACCATTAGTCCCATAATTCCTTGCGAATCAAGATTCAAAATGGCGGCTATGCAAATCCCCTATTGGTTGTAAAAACCTCTTGGACGTATTATCCCAGCTTCTCAAGCTATAGTCACCGCAATCTGTACGGTATAAAGGCGTCGATCTGGGCACAAGATCAGATTCTAACTGAAACTCGACACAATGTCATTCAATAACGAGGTGAACCGTATGACAATTCTTTTGGCACAGATCTACTTTTCCTCTCCAGTACAAAGAGGGTAAAACATTGCTTTTGGCCTCAGTGTTTCACACCCGACTTACATTTAGCATTCTTCATCATCAATGTCAGTAAACCCTACGTATTCAAAACCTTGCTGATCTAACTGACTGTTAGCACATTCGGGTTGCTACCCCAACCTTTCACCAACCGATTTCTAGGGTAAACCCTTACGATTTCTTGGGTAAACCCCTACGATTTCTTGGGTAAACCCCTAGGTACATTTCACGCAGAATCCAAAGGAACTATTTCCTATAATCCACTTGTCATAAGAAACCACAATACGACTCTTGTCCACTCGTCTCAGGGTGGGACACATTTTGCATTGTCTTTTGTCCCTCTGAGTATTTTGATGTCTTCTGGTCTGCTGAGCTCGTCAGGGCTGTAAACCTGACCAACGTGTTCGTAGCTGTAGCGTTTGATGGGAAAGGGATGGGAGGCGGGCCAGATGTCACATGACACGCTGTCTGAACAGTACGCATGCGAGCTCACCCGCGGCCAAATTATCTTTTGAAGGAAAATCATGTCCTCTAGGTAGGCCGATCTACAATTTGGTAAGAAAATGCAATTGTGTTATATGTAGTCAGCAATAAGATAGTACCTAAGATCCAATGGAAGGCGATGATAATTTGTCCCAGCCTCTAGACACTTAATTTGTATAATACTTTATCGAAAAAAATTAATAATTGGTATAAGCAATGATACTTTATTGGTAGCCTATTCCAATGTACTTTGATGACAGATTGTACGTCGTCTATTAGAATTAAATCATCAGGGCGAGATTCTCATAACATATAATTATGTCTGATAGAGTAAGCGAAAAGAAAGACATCCCTGCGTTCGGAGGATAAATTAAGTAGGCCTACGAGCAAATACAATCCGTCATATAATATGTTCCTGCTGATAAAATAAGGGACCTGCATGGGGTGGTATGACATTGACCTGGGTCAAAATGTTGTAAATCATAATCAAATCACTTAGTCACTAAACATTTGGGAAACTTATAATATAAAGAAGAGCAATGCTATAATCGTTTTATCTAATAGAAGCCATACCAGTCATAAAAGTCCTATTCTTCAATATGTTGAAACGTAAATGGAACTTTCCAATTTGTGTCGCTTCACAAAAATATGCTTACCTGAAGCCAACCATGAGATCTTCCCACGACTTTCTCAGTATGTTGCGGAGGGCTGCCGGCTTGCCTCCCCACATACCCCCAGACACCGGATAGTTAGCATGGCTAGGATGGTCTCTCACGCAGTGGAAAGCCTGAAATACATCTTATTGCGTTAATGACTAGGATGATAATATCGATAAACCTGAAAACAGCAGAAGCCATTTCTCCGCCATTTCTGTCACCTTGGGCCTCACAAATGTATATTAACTTCAAGTATGTTCCTCCACTTGCTGTGGTGCCCCTATTCCCCAGCATTGGATTGGGCGGACTCCCATGCTCGAAGAATGCAGTTCTGAATTCCAGGTGCATTCTTTGAGACTTCTGGGGGGACTCTTTTATGGAAGAGTCCGCTCTGGGAAGACTCTTTTTTGAAAGAGTCCGCTCAGGTATCTACAGAATTAAGACTGAGAAATGGTTGTGAATTTGGATTAGAGGGGATTCGAACCCAGGACCACTGGTATGGGCATAAGGATAGGCCAGCCAGAAAGATTGACAACCCTACTCGCTAGGCCACTGGGGCTCACTTGAAAATAGTAGTTGAAAATACTGTCTGGTGTCTGAAATGGCCATGGTACAGGCCACGGCAAGTATGTATTGGGGTACTCAATTGGATAACTTCTCAATAATTGTAAACAAACAATTGTATCAATCTTCCATGGGCTAAATTAAAAAGCCATCTTGAAAATAAGGAAGATTGGATAAGTAATGTGAGATATAGAAAGTTGCATGTTATGCTAGCAGCAATAGCTGCCAAATCTCTCATTGTGACTAGACTGACCTACATGTAAAATTTAGGGTGGAATTGATCAACGTTTTGCTTTTATTCTGTTATAGTGGGCTGTATGTTTATGTAAATTTTATCGGGCAAAAAAAATAAATGTTGTGATCTATATTACGCAAATGTAGCGTGTCAAGTAAATGTGTTACTTAAAAAGTGTTAAATTGTAATCGTATATATAAATTAATTACAACTCTCACTAAATATGTATTGTATGATGAACATCTCTAGATTAAAATCACATTTATATTGTTTTGAATTGACGGATGAGAATTATCACAGCTTGTGAAACTTCGATCAATACAATTTATAAAAAAAATCAATTGGGGTAATCAGTTATAGGTGTTGATGAAGACCAATATCACACCCTCGGCACCTACGACCCCAACTGCAGTTACCAGCATTGTTGTTGTTGTTGGCACTGATGATTTTCTTTGAAATCTTGCTTAAAAATACTTTATATAACAAACTGAATCGATACATCTCTTCCTTTTAGGTATGACACCATTGTGATGGGTTCAAATAATGTACCAGGGTTGAAGTTTACTTGTATTTTGTACTTGGAATAACACACTGTATGACCCCAACTGATTTCCACTATGACCGTAACTGTATGATGCAGTTACGGGTATACCACTCAATGTTTTTCACCTAGATTACACTGTATTATAAGCCAGATACATGTATCTGATAACACTCGAACCTAAATGCAACTATAGTAAACACCCACAGAACATGACAGCTACTGAAAACGGCTTTTGTTAGGTAAAAACCAACATTGTTTGTTCTAATGGGAACCCACCTTCCGCCATTTTGAATGCTGGTAACTGCAGTTGAGGTCGTAGGTGACGAGGGTGTGAATATGGAACAGTGGTAAGTAGTGTTTACAAGCTCTTGCATAAAGTGAATAATTCGAGGTAATGGCAAATGTGTATTGGGGTAATCATAGTCAATTATAAACAAACAATTGAAGTTTGAACAATTAATAGCTCTGAAATCATCACATAGAGAGAAACTTCATCAGAAAAATTAATTATTTGTTAAACTGATCATTGATAACAGGGACACCCTGGAAGACCTGCGAATGCTAAACCGCAGATGAAGATTATCTTATATTAATTTGTAAAATGATTGTCCAATTTCTGGAAATGATGTCAAATGAATCTGGAAATAAAACTATTACAACAACAACAACAACAATAACAACAACAACAAGTTGGAGGATAAGTATGCTAGAGGACTTGACTCTGTCTCTTAGTGAATATAATTGTCCGAGGCCTTTATATTCACTAAGAGACAGAGTCTCGTCCTCTATCCTACACATACACCTCACACACCAATGTCAGAACAGCCAGAATGCTCCTTGTATTTCAGCCGGAGTGAGACCTAAACCTCTATAGACTGAATGTTGGTACCATCTCGAAACTGTCTGCAATTCTTCTTGGATAATTCTTATTATAACATCGACAGAAATACTCTGAAGCAATATGCATTATCAAGAACGATCGCCTAGAATTAACCTAATATTTACCAAATTAATTTACCTCATGACCATTTTAGGCAGATATTTATTAATATCCATTATATATATATATATATATATATATATATATATATATATATAGCACCGGGATGGATTTGAGATCTAACAGGTGCATATGTGGCCTATTCAGATGAACAGGCCTGACAGGTGCACGAGAGCATTAGTAAATAAAATCTATATATATATACACAATTATGGACGAACGAATAACCAACCTTTCCAGACTGCTCCCAGGCCATGACAGCTGCAGAATCACGGGCAGAGAGGCGGCTGTCAGTGTCCCTGACAATAAATCTATCCACTGACATGTCATCGGCCACCACAAACCTCCACATCATTGGGGGAACCTAAGTAGGAACATAATAGGAATATTAGTAAAGCGAGATCATCCTCTAGGATTAAAGGTTGATTCCTTCTGTACGGGAAGGGTCTTCTCGGATGACTGTCCTATGAGGTTCAGAGCTTTTAAGAGCAGCCCTGAATTGTTACTTACACAGTTCACCACATAGAGCAATAAGCTTAACCTCAAGGCTGAGACTAAGGCTAAAAGTGTTAATGGGAATCACCTGACCCCTAAAAGTTAGCGGGTCATTAGGGCTTTCTACTACTGACTGTACATGTCTTTCTCAATGTGAGAGTCAATACAAAAGTAGTCTATAAATTCAATATTAATAGAGTTGCAATCAGACAATGACAATTTTTATCAAATTAGCCTCGTCTCCTATTTTAAGGATTAGTATGACATTTTAACAAATTCTGGGGCAATAGAATTCCACGCTATCATTTCGAATCCTATCCATCTTAAGTTAATCAAAAGGCAGTTCCTGTGAAGCCATAATAAAGCCAATAGAATTTAAAGCAGATAAACATAATAATGCAAATTATCCTGATTCGGATTAACAATAGCATAGAATAGTCGATTTTGTTGAAGGTTTAATGATCTTTTGTACACAAATAAACTCACTCTGGTTTCGTGCGGATCCATATACTGTATATCAGCTCCTAGACCTCGTAGCTCATCCAATATATTTTTTGGCACTGATGTAAAAACCTGATGATCAGATGCGGCCTCAGTATAAATCCTCAGCTTCCACCCAGGAAAGTATCTCTTTATCAAGTCCGCATTCCTCAATGCCCCGACAGTGTACCTTCTGTCCTTTCCCCACAAGGACATGGCCACAATGTTCTCCCCAGACAAATCTGAGATATAAGTATCTGCTCTTCCTCCCATTCCTCTATCATCTATATCTGTCACATTTTTTGGTGATGTTACGTTAACATCTTTTAGATCTTTTAATTTAGAGGCATCGTTTGAGTCAATATTTTGGATATCATTAGACACTTGTACAACTTTGAAATTGTTACTGCCAGGAACTTTAATCACTTGGAATGCATTGTTGTTCCCGTCTGGTTCATCCTCGGCAGATCTTGGTTTCCTACCGTTTGCCATCCATTTGTTGGCCTCCTGCAGTTGTGCAACGGGCAATCTTTCTGGCTCCCCAGCTTCAAACTTAAGCTTTCCTTGCTTGAATGCCTTGTAACCGTCCTTCTTGCCTATCTCTCTAAGGAAATTGGCTTGTTTCTTATCGAAATCAGGCTCGATGGAGATGTGGGAGACCTCCTTGTCGATAACAAGTCTCTGGACCTTTTCTTTCAACTCTTCTACGGTGTTGTTGATTTCCCAAACATAAATAAAAATATATAAGTTGATGACTAATAGGCTTGCAATTAATGTCTTAGCAACGAAACTAAACGATGCCATGATTGGTGTTTCCTTCAGTTCCAGCTACCACCTGGTTATTATCCATCATGTTCCGCAAGTTTTTCTAAGCTTCGATGTTTCTGTTTGCGATGGCAGTTGGTCACTTCTAGGGATATCGAATAGATCATGTTACATAAATTAGCGAAGTCACCAGGACAGGTTTCTCTCGTCCGATCGATTTTTATCCTCGATCATCGTAACTCCTGAATGCATTTAATGTACCTATTAATTAGACAAGGAAGAAAAGGTGAATACAAATGCACATAGATGGTTAAAATTCCTTCCGACATATTTATTGCCGACTTATTCTCTTTTTTACGTGCTACATATTTCCCATGTTCATATTTTCCAGAACACTCCCATCTAGGAATTCGTGATATCGTCTCCTTAAGTATTACCTTAAAGAACATTTAACGGTGTAATAAAATCACTAAAATAAATTGTAATTCATAGATATATGAATATGAATATTAGACGAATATCCACCGAAGTAGAGAAAGCCGCCAGATTGGATTTAATTCATGGATTGCATATACAATGCCTTTACGAGACATTTTAAACTCATATAGTTTAATTTTGGTAATAAACCAGGTGAGTAACCATCGGTTGCCATGACTACTTCTCAACACTTACATATGCGACACCGGTAATTCCACCTCAGATCTAATGCGTAAAATGTATTAAATGACGTCAATTTCTAAACTAATTTGGATGAGCTTGCACATAATAGGCCGGGTATACGTAATTTTAGAGGGACTTGAGCGAATACTTAGAATTGTACATTAAGCAACGCTCGAAATACGTCGTCGAACGACAATCGCGTCTTTTTGTAATTATCTTGTAATTAATGTCTGGGCCTGTAAATGAAAAAAAAAAGAAAAAAAAGTATATTATGGTTTAAGGTAAAAATATCCAATCTATAACACTTTTTGAGAGGCAATGTCTGAATCCAAATACATGACACCTGACTTTTTTTGTATGAACTATGCTCTGCTGCAAGGTTTATATTCAAACTATTCATGTAGTGTACATGCTGTGTTACTTATCATTTCCCTCGAAACTTAATACCCATCTCACAGCTCTCACCAAGAAGACCACAACACATTATGACATTGTGTTGCACCTGAACACATAATGTGCCGCAGCAAACACATGTCACTTTCAGAACCATATATCTACAACACATTTCCCCTATATATAGCATTGTGACCATTCTTCGAATATTGTTCATCCCTGACGAAGCCCCCACCCCCAACAGGGCGAAATATTGGATAAATAGAATTAAACATCGAAGATGCCGACTTGAGTGATTTCCAAAATCCAGAAATTCTATTCATTATAAGGGTCAGATTTTCAGAAAATGTACAATTGGCAGCTCCATACATTTGGGAAATTTAGCTAAATTAGGCTGAAAAATTATGAGTACTGGGTATATGTGAGTATATCCCCCAACCTAATAATAATAAGTGAAGAGGTGGGTGCGACTTAGGTGGCACCCATATCGACAGCCAGAGTTAATATGGCGACAAGTCCGTTGTCCGGGGTTACTGCCGCCAAGGTGAGAGTTCTAGTTCCGGTTCCGAATATACCACTATAAGTGATTCTCACATATAGTCAGCCATATTTGGTATCGTGTTGATTTAAAGTATCTGTTTTGCTGTGTTAAACTATGTTTTGAAGCTAATTTTACTCTTAAATGTGGGTTATTTGAAAGGATTGGTAAAGGTGAATTGTACATTTTCTAAAAATCTGACCCATATAGTGTTCAATGGAATGTCTAGCTCACACTTCCAATGTAAGGGTGAATGACCGACATTTCTGGCCTGCTGGTGCACTACTGGTGGATAATCCCGAGGCGAAGCCGAAGGTTTATATCAGCAGGCCAATAATATCTCTGCCTAAAGAACACATTTCCATATACTACTTATAAAGTACTAACAGCCTCATGTACATGATTGTTCAACATAAATTAATCAAATTCTCCATTAAAAATGAAACTTATGTAATGAGAGGTTCGATTACTTTTAGATACCATTTTAATGATACGTAAACGCCGGATTGGAGACATTTTATATTCCAAATCAGGAAAGATAAGATATGTCATGAATATATTAATCATGAATTGGTTGACGCCGTCACGTACACATACTATTGTACTATAGCAAGAACAGCATAGTATCGCGTATTTTTTTTTTTTTTTTTTTTTTGGACGAATTTTATTCAGGTTGGATATACTGGCTGCGGCCAGGGAAACTTGAGGGGGGCTATATTCTCCGAGTATGGCCGAAAACAACGAGGCCGTAGGCCGAGTTGTTTTTCGGCCATACGAGGAGAATATAGGCCCCCAAAGACGCGATACTTTGCTATTCTTGCTTTTATTCCATGATTCTTACCCTAAAACAACTTTATTTGCATTAATTTCATCAAACTGTGTTATCCTTATACTCTCGAATATCTCACTATCTCCTTATACCCTTATGCTCAATCATAACACCATGTTGAATTGCAAATAAATGGTCACAATATGCACAATACCTATTATTCCCTCTCCATTACCAATCAAATCAATTGGAATTCCATATCAATTCTCCCCAAGTGGTTCCACATGGTGGATTGTACCCATATTTACATTACCATATCCACTAGACTTTAAATCATCACTATTCAGGGAGTTAGACCCGCTGACCCTGCCCCCTTTGTAGACAAATAAAGAATATATGATTGCCTAGGAATTGTATATGCTAGGTGTCTTCAATATTTTAAAAGCAACATTCAATGCAGAAAAATGCCATAGCAACAGTAACCAAGGAACAATATTTGAGTATGGGTCTACTCTTAGAATGACCAAGGTCCTCAAATGTATTTGAACTTAAATTATTTACAACAAACGAACTCACAAACCAAATTCAAGTCAAGAGTGAATCACCAAAATTGTGATTATCAAATAAATTTGTGGGCATGAAATGTACCAGAAAATATACATAAAATAAGTCATCTCAGATCAATTTCAGAATATTTTCAGTTGCATTGCAAGCCTACATAAGCCTAGCAACCATGGAATTGCCTGAAATAGTTACATAAATAATCTATTGCATAGACTACTTTATACGGGTATATTATTACATATTATTTGTTAGAAATCAGTATTTCCAGGGAATGGCCAAAATGTCACTAAACATGTTACTATGGAAACAGAAGCCAACAGAATAATTTTTTCAGAATGGGTCTATATCAAAAATTAATAAGCATAACAAAATCTACCTCTGTACCAAATTTCAGGCTCTCAGATCTATTTTGATGTTCAGAATTTGTTGTATTACACATATACCATGAATTAGCTTGCAAATCAAAGTCAAGTCAACTAGGAAATAGGCAAAACTGGTCTTTCGATCAGCCATTTTTGACTTTAGAACCATTTGGCAGTCATCTTGGAAATTCTAAATGTTGATGCATATCACCGAAATTGTGATTATCAAAGAAATATGACATTTTAGTACATTAAAAATAGATTTTACCCAGAAAATATGCTTTAAATGAGTCATTTCAGATCAATTTCAGCATATTTTCAGTTGCTTAGCAACCATAAATAGCCTAGCAACCATGGAATTGCCTGAAATAGTTACCTAATTTAGAGAACTATTGCATAACTGCTTTATTTTGGTATATTGGTAATGATTATCTGTTAGAAATCAGTTTTTCCAGGAAAATTGATGAAATTTTAGTTAAAAATATGTTACCATGGCAACAGAAGCCAAGAGAATAATTCTTTTCAGAATGGGTCAATATAAAAAATTAATTATCATATTAAAATGTATCTCTGTACCAAATTTCAGGTTCTCAGATCTATTCTAATGTTCAGAATTGGTTGAAGTACATACTGATATGAACAATGAATGAGCTTGCAAACTAAAGTCAAGTCAACTAGGAAGTGGGCCTGAAGGGTCTTTTGATCAGCCATTTTGGATCTTAGAACCATTTGGCAGCCATCTTGGAAATTCTAAAAGCTGAAGCATATCACTGAAAATGTTATCATTAAATAAATGTTATATTTTAGAACATAAATAATTGCCTTACCCCATAAAATATACATAAAATGAGCCATTTTGGAGAAATTTCAGTATATTATTAGTTGCTAAGCAACCATACATAGCCTAGCAACCATATGATTAGCTGAAATAGTTGGAAAAATTAGAGAACTATTCCATAGACTACTTTATGTGGGTATACCATATCAAATTATTGGTTAGAATTCAGTATTTCCAGGGAATGGCCAAAATTTCACTGAAAAAATGTTACCATGGCAACAGAACCCAAGAAAACAATATTTCAGAATGGGTCAATATCCAAAATTAATCAGCATACCAAAATCTATCACTGTACCAAATTTCATGCTTTCATACCAATTTGAACAATTCTTGCATTTTTTTGCACCAATCTACCTGACTAGAACGGTCGTGACCTCACTGTACAATACATTGAGTTTATATTGTACACCTTGTGAGCGGCAAGTATATCGATTATATTGTACGCTCACAGCCAAATCATGGAATAAAGGGATGGAGCGCACATTAAGAAAGTACAAATTCCATATACTAAATATGATATAATATTTAGTTTAATCGCGTACTGTCCCACATAAACAAGAAAACATTATTTATATCAGGGACTCTATATACACTATTCGATGCACGGTGTCAACAGTCATCAGATTTTGTCAGTATTTATCAGTGTATTTTGGTAATACCGAAAATCCTAGAAATATATTTACTTATTTCATCGGGAGGTTAATCTCTAATAATCTGTGAACAGAAGCATGCACGAAGCATGAAGTAATGCTTATGGTATGTTATTCCATGATTTGGCCGTGAGCGGACAGTATAATCGATATACTTGCCGCTCACAAGGTGGACAATATAAACTCCCTGTATTGTACAGTGACGTCACAACCGTTTGCGACTATCTGTGAGCTATGCAGACAACACAATTTGATGAAATAAATCAAATAAAGTTGTAATAAGTTAAGAATCATGGAATAAAAGCAAGAATAGCACAGTATCGCGTCTTCGGGGGCCTATATTCTCCTCGTATGGCCGAAAAAAAAATCCGCCTACGGCCTCGTAGTTTTCGGCCATACTCGGAGAATATAGCCCCCCTCATATGCGATACTGTGCTGTTCTTGCTATAATATAGATAACAGAATAATAATTATTGTAGGCCTACTTTTGTAACCATAACTCTGTAACCATGACAATGGCTGTGTACATGACAAGAGTCTGTTGAATAAAGACAAATAAACGAACAACAGTAAGCAGCGTGTTGGTCAGAGAAAGAGAAGGGGAAATATCGAGAGATCATTAAAAATAGGGCGTGAAACGGCTATATAATTGCCACTGAGGAATTGTGTCATGAAATTGCTCTAGCCCAGTTGGGGACCATTATTTGACATTTCCCGTTGTGTCACACTAGCTATAAATATTACCACTCGTCAATATCGATCAATATTTATCAGTACTAGTACTATAGTGTCACTTGAAATTCTAGTTTAATCAGGTGCTCAAATATTTTTAATGTTTTAAAGATTGTATTTCAACTGGGTTTGCATTTCCCAGATTCCCAGGATTTCCAAATGTGCCCAGCATATTACATAAGAGTATGTTGTATATCCATTTAGTAGTAAGTTGTTCAGGCAATATTCATATTTATAGTATTGAGAGAATCTCATTTTCTGACGACCTGACCCCCGTCTGACCCTAATATGAATGTTTCTCAACCTATACATTTGAATCAACATGTTTAGACATATTAAGAATAATATGATTGACAATCGAATGTATGGCATCTGCTTTAGTTTGATAGTGTAGCGTTAAAGGCGTGAACTTGTCACATCCCTTATGGAATAACACATTAAGGATGTGGCCATTTTCTGCAATTATCGCTCATGTTACCTGAGCCTCTGAGTGGGGTTCCGATAGGTGCTCGACAGGGGAACTTCCCCAGGTGTGCTTTATCATTCATTCACAATTCTCTCTCACCTTCACGTGCAACAATATCAGTTTATATAATAGAATAAAGCCTGCCGTTCCTCAATCTAAAGCAGAGATCGGCGCGTACCTGAGCGGAGTTCTTCGGTCGGCGTTTGTTGTGAGGTGCGAATAAACACGGGACCGTCAGTACGTCAGTAGTGGCTGTGCAGTGGTGCTGAGTGGTGGTGGTGGCGGTGCAGGGCCCACCTGGCCAGGTGAGATAAGCAAGATGATGGAGGCGTCGGGTGGTGCTCGGTGACACTCGCGCTACCTGGTGCACTGTTATATATTAATGTACTTCCGATATGCTCATGCTTTCCTATTAATTTTGACAATTGTACCCATGGGTCAGATCGTCAGAAAATGTACAATATGCAGCTCTACACATTGAGTGGAATCTGCTAAATTAGGCTGAAAAATGATAAATACTGTCAGGTAGATCTGAGTATATTTGGTATTCTGTTGTTTTGAAATATCTGTGTTACCATGTTAAACTGTATTTTGAAGCTCATTTTTGGCTTAGATTTGGGATATTTGAGAGGATTGGTGAAGGCGGATTGTACATTTTCTGACGATCTGACCCTAATATGAATGTTTCCAGTGCATTTGAATCAACATCTCACACATATATATATACATTTTTAGACAAGATAGTGTTAATGGTTGAAAACTGATTCGTTATTATCAGAATGCTATTGATTTCGGTCGTTTATTAGATAGTTAATTTATTTACTCACTGAGCTCCTATATATATATGCCGTACCTCCAATCACTTGCTAAAATAGTGGCGCAAAACGTTACCTAAATCGTAATCATATATCCCCCGAACCCCGTGACACATCCCGTTTTTTCAATCATTTGTTGATAGAATGTACAGGCCTGTAATAATTATTTCTTTTGAACCGGTCGTCAATTAATAATCGATAAATGGCATGGAAATTCCCATGAAATTCCCGTTATGGATCAAACAACATCGCTAAATCGCTTTGATTTGAATATCGTTCATAGAGGAATAGCTAGCATATGTATATTATAGTGTTGAACGACAAAGTTCGAGACGTTTGAATTATTGATACCATTCTGCTCAATTGAATATTTGTATTTGAATTATGATGTTGATTTTGGAATCTGGCAACGCACGAAAAGCACCATACCTATGGTCATGCCTTAATTAACTAATGAGTGTCTAAATGTTTGTGGTCAATAAAAATGTTTAAAATAAATGAAATAATCGTAACAGTTAGCATAATTATAAACAGATTTTTATTGAATGTCTGCATTTATAACCAGTTCAAAATAATACAGGAGTCTACCATGTATGTATATGCATGCATACAACAATTATTAGAAATGTGACAGATTTACACCATGATTATACTAACTGAAAAGGCTGAAAGATGGGGGAATATATAGCAAGCGATGATGTATGAAAACACATCTGGATCTATGATTGAAGTAATTGTAATTGTAAACTTTTTTGTATTCAATCAGTGACCGCAATGAGAGGGCGTTTCTGCTGCTGAGGTGAGGTTTTCAAGCTCTCTCACAGTCCTAACAAATACGTATGAGCAGTAACAATACCACTTTCGTCATTGACTGAAAGTAGCTCGCTACTAAAATATGATTTAAATAATTTTACAGTTGTGGTAATATAAAAGCATAAGGCGCACAGTAAAATAGTTTGGTTCCTTTTACACACACTCTCTCTTTGCATCATTCAATACAATTTTGATCTACCCAGATGGAGGTTTTTCTGGCATACATCTTAAACAGTTTAGGATCTATAAGTTACACCTTGAAATATCTAAAACATGCTGTATCATAAATATAAGGACATACCTATGGCGATTTCTATCGATTCTGACCAAAAACTATACCTTTCAGTCATTGAGCGCCTAAATTAACAAGTGATGTTCATATTTACAGTGGTTACTTTGCCCATTGGTTATGTATTAGGAAGGTGAAATCGTGACGTAGAATCACATAACATACATTAGACAATAACCAATTTTCTAGTAAAAATTATGGGTTCCTTTTAAGTATCGAGTTTGAATATTCCCCGCATTATATCCATATACAACCGTGCAGTGAAGCGCTCATATTAGTTTTCGTCTTGCAGAATATGTCTCTCCCAGAGAGTATTGCATTTACTCCGTTTTATATAAGATGGAACAGGACACAATCTTTTCGGTATCAGTTTGACTTCTCAGAAGTAATTTTGAACAGTTTGTCTTCAAGGTAAAGCGTCGTGAGGAAGATACGGTTTATACTAGCATCCTTACATGATGGACTAACCGCTCATGAATGCACTGTCAATAGTTCATACAATCACTTTTACCTCTAACACTCCCCTCTATATTATAGGTGGGTTGAAACCACTGATTTTCACACGAGTCCATATTTAGCTGCGAATTGTAAGCATGATCTTGCATTTGTGAAATGTATTTTTGGGACAGTTGATATTCTATATATCCAGGCCCTGGGTCACTGAGAGGGGCGACATTCTGGTGTGTATGGTATCCATGAGATTCAGAGAGTACAGAATTAACACCTATATTACAATGTCCTTGAATAACTTCGTTATCTGTTGAGCTTCGGGAATTGCCTTGCCATGAGGGTTGCAGAACATCGGAGTGGTACATATTGTCTCTAGTATTAGGCCTACCTGCCATATCTGAGAAAACGTTGTGAGGAGAGAGGATACTGGCGAGTTCGTTGATGTAGTTTATCGCGTCGTAAAGTATTTTAATCTTGGAGAATTTCCGCGAATTCCCAGGGCCTGGCGGAAGTTGGCATACAATTTGTTCGTTGATGACGTCAGATTCTGGCAGATGACATTGCAGTTTTTGGAAGGCGCCATTAACCTCATCCACGCGCCGACGTTCGCGAGCGTTTCGGCGGGCAACTGCATCCGGTAGGCGCTCAGAATGAGGAATATGACGTCGACGACGTCGCCGGGTCTTTTGACGCTGGCCAGCGTTGTAGGCAATGTCAGCGCTCACATTTGTTGAACAATATTCCATTCTTCCCAAGTATGATTCCATTACTGTTCAAAAAATTATCTTTCAAGTGCGTGGAGACTTTTGCTGTAAATGGCTCTTCTCTTACACAATTCAAGCGAATAATAATATATGCACTACGGCATATAAAGCGTCCTTACTTCCGAATGAAAAATGTAAGCAGAATCCAGCCAATGTCCAATTTATGTCCAACGATCGTCTTACAAATACCAGAATTGGATTTTTTTTCATAAAACAATCGGCCTATGATAATCTCCTGTTGAACTCCTATAATCGGAATTATATTCGATTCAACCTAAAAGTGTAAGTTTTCCTGTGTGATTATTCAGTTGCAATTATCAAGATCCCAAGTTGTTTCTTGCCCTAGAAAAGCCTGGCTACCCAGTTCCGCTAACAGGAAATCAGGCGGGGTAAATGACAGAGAGAGGAAGGGGAAGTATCTCTAAATATTCCATAAAACTTTCTCCTGCTGGGCCACAATAAAGCAACCCTCATTATCCAATCAGCTTGCAGTAAGATACCTCGCTAACGATTACGTAATCATCTCTGTATGATTTTGGCATTTGGGGCGAGTATAGGGTGGGTGGCCCCCCACAGTGAAGAGGTGTGACAAGAGAGGAGGGGCAGGCACTTGAGAGTAGACACGAGAAGAATAAGACATTTCTGTGTCCAAGAATTCCCACCAAAAGATGAAGTGGCTGCAGGCCGTATCAATGTCATTCCGTCTATACTAGAAATACAGTCAAGGTCTCCGCATATTTTTCTCACGCTGGGACAAATGATTTACAAAACCTATATATATTAGGCATAATCGTGCATCCACGCGACACCCACAATTAACACGCAAACTTCACCAACATCTACCATTTTTCAAATGCCACCAATGCTAGGCCCTCAAATCATCAAGATGGATTTTTTTCTGTATTGTTTTAAAAAAAATATATAGAAGGGATTTTTGCCCCGCAAAAGTAGAGATCGCAGCCTTCGCATATATCATTTGGATTTGGAAATAAATCCTCCCAGATAAAGGGCTAATTAATCGAACCGAAAAGGAGGAAACCCCAATCCAGCTTCTGTCCTTTATGCGTTCCCATTCCTTCCCGATTTATTTAAAATAAAGTTTTAAAATGATCATTTGAATATAAAGGTTTTAAAAGATTTTTCTATGGGAATTAAATTGACATGTTCTCAATCTCTATGTTAGAGAAATGGCCAAGGATTTGTCTGTACGCTAAATTAATTCCATTCGTTCAATAATATGGTCTCACGAAGACTATTCCACCTTGATAGTGATTTATAGTACGGTATTGAATTTACCCTGTCGACCAATGCCGCTAATATCATAAGATAAAAGCAATAACCCGGCCGGTGTATCTGTGGGATCTTGAATGAAGGACGGAAGAGTTGTGCAATATGGAGAGGCTCTGGCAGAGACGCAGTTGGTGATATTGCGATACAGAGGGTGAAATTATGGTTGAAGTTATCAGCAGATTATATTATTGGCTAATGTCGGTATTTTGGGGGAAAACAGAGGTAATTATTAATAGAGGAATGTAGAATACTTTGATTTCTCTGAAAGTTTCATGCGACCCTATAAAATCATCTTAGTAAAAATAGAGTAGAAAAGCAAGACTGGCGGAGTATAGTGCTTATGTTATGGGTGAGTTAACGTTACCCCCCCCCCCCTCCTCCCGTCCCCCGCCCCCGCCCCGCACCTCCTCATCCAATTACCAACTTATTGAAAAGGAGGTGTGCATCGTTCACTTCAGTCATGAAAGGCATTGAATAGAAGTCAGATCAAGTGGTCTCGGTGTCATATCTGCTCGTATTAAGTGTTTGCACTATTGTTGTGTCGCAAGTCCTATACAATGTAACCAATATGTAAGTTATGAAGTGGACCGGGCAAATAGTTTAATTATAGCGACCACGCGCGAACAGGGGGCTCGCGACAACAGCTATACACATTATGAGAAAACAGGGGTCCCCTGAGTCTGTCTCTCACACTCCTCCCCCCCCCCCCCCCCCCCCCCCGCGCCTCCCCCACTCCAAACGTACGTTTTCTCTTATTATTTGGGAATAAATCCAGTGTCCTGACTGTTTATTGACTTTCAAACAATTACATGTATATATAAAGTATTAATTCCATATGACAGTTTCCCTATTTTCTTAGCTTCAATTGACTCGTGAGTATTCTTTTGCTAGACATACATGTTTCCACTCTCTTTTTACTTTCGTAAGAAGCTCAGGGGTTCTATCCGTTATTAGTGGAGAAGCACTATGTATTATAATATCAGCCACGGGGTCCCACCTTGTACATAGGGACTATCTTGAACTAAATAAACATATGTCCGCACAAGTTATTTTATGGACCCTTCGTTCTAAGAGTGGGTAACTGATTTCCTATTATCCTATTTATTACTGTCCATAGCCGGAATGTTCGGACCGTGAGAAATACCTCTTTGATAGTAGCGTTAGTTTGAGGCGAAAAATTCTTGCAATGTTAGACCCAAAACACGCTGAATATATACCAAATGAATGCAGAAATCCTGGGAATTATATTGAATTTATATATACGCATTTGGTTGTATAATTTTATACAATCATCAACAGCTGTTTCATAATGTTAGACCTAACTAACTTAAACCTTCACAAACGTTCCCAATACATATATCGCCTAATTGGCGTTGCGGGTTCGTAACACGGAAAGAAATTATGTACATAGAATCTACTGTCATTGTAATCTTAAAGCAAATCCAGGACCTGCACCCCTGCACCACTGCATTTTTTTGTTTTTACTTTGAACGCCTTATTTTGTATTCTCGTTATTTATTACAGAGGTAATAAATATAATGAAAGTTTTATTTATCAGGGTGCACGTCTCTGGGTTAATTAGATGGTTACATGAGAATTTATTAGTTATCTTTATTTCCATGTCATGTCATGTTAAATCAGTTTTAGTTACCTACAGATGGAAGTAGGTGCTAGGCTCCGCCGTGGCAGTTCTTCCGTCTACAGGGCCCTGTCCACCAAGCAGATTCTCATGCGATTTTGCGCCGCAGAGGACCCTTTTGCTCTAAATTCTGTGAGAATCGCATGAGAATCGGCTTAGTGGATTAGGCCCTTACCCCTGTTTTTCTAGGTCTAGATCTACAGTAATAAACTTGTATAAAGTCAAGTTACAACACATCTAACAGTGTAAAAGTGTACAGAGGCTTTGCTATTGCCTTATTGATTCGGCATTATAGGCCTACTTTTTGGTTTGATGTGTAGAGTCATCATTCGCTGTACCATACGTTTTAGGAATATTCTAAATTCCTCTTGGTTTAGAAGTTGCGATTCTGGGGCCAATCCGTTCTACACCATTGATGTTTGGTACATACATGACTATCTAAACTTTGTGTTGTGTGGGTTTGGGATCCTAAGCTCCTACCCCCCGATTATATAGAGGAGGAGATCTCCACGAGAGTCTCCGTGTATATCTAGGAGACGCGGGGAGACCATGGAGACAGTGAGACTATGACGTCAGGCATGACGTATTGGCGTCAGTCGTCTTCCATTTCAGCGCCATCAAGAGTGCAGAAATTCTTTTTGAATTTTTACATTATATCATCATACTTTGTGATTCATCATGTTTGATTAGAATAATAAACCTCCTGGGTTTAGGCCCGAACCGCCCATCATTGTTGTGTCATCTATTGTGTTATTGATGTGTTATATCATAAGGACGCGACAAGTATATTATATTGATAAGTATTTTTATTCCTATAGAAACAGTTCATTACAGGTCTTCCGGCCTGACCATAACTTAAGAGTAACGCCATTTGTAGAATAGTATATTTGTATTTTGGTTGACAAACAATATAATGTGACCCTTCTACTAAATGGTAGAGCATTAAAAGTCGATAACTTACACCATCAGACTTCAAATTTACTAATTGGCAGATTTACTAATAGAAGTCAATACCTTACACCATGCAAGAGACTTTAATATTACCCAGTCTGATACAGTTATTTTATCTCCGATTCATAAACTAGATACTTTATCTGAATATAAGGTAGAGAGCGTATTGTACTATACAATCAAATCTTATTTGGTGATAATATATTGCGACAGCATAGACAAGTTTCCAAGTGCCAAAGTCACTACCCAAGTGCCATGGTTACTACCCTTTACATATTTTGTCATTAATTCTTGCATTGATTTAAACCCCAGTTTGTATATATACCAATTCATAACTAGTCAGTATTTGTGAAAATAGACAGCAATTGAACAAGAAAATAAATTATGCATCATTGCATTACAGACCTATAGGATGCTGGATAAACTTTTTATATGAGTACAGTTTTTAACCTTTGACCTTTTGACAAGTTAGTTACCATACATCTTGTTAATTTTATTTGTAGAATAAATTGTCCACGCATATTGTATATTTATGTGTAATTCAGTGATGCACTAAAGGACCAAATTCCGAGTGATAGGAGGCTTTCATATATTGTGTGAATTCTTTCCATGTTTGGTGAATTTGGTCCTCAGCAGGGGGATCATTCCACTATTTTGTTGAGAATATAAAAGTATGAATTCCTGAACATCTCATTTTCAGGGCATTTTTTTGCCCCCTCCCCGCCCCATTCAAACTTCTAAGACTGATCTACCTGTTGTCAACATTACTTTCAATATAAGATCAAAGATAGGCTCTGTCAAGCTAGTGGCTGTTCTCCTGGATGTGACTGGTGGTACATTTAATTTAATAAGAATATCTTTAGTGCTAGTTAATTCAAGGAGGCCGAGTGTAATTTTGAATATTGTATTCTGGATTGTTTGGATCCTGGAAAGGTGGTTTTGGGATACAGATTTAACTTTGTTTTCCTTTGGAGGAAACTTCTCACCAATAGAATAATTGTATATACTTGTTATAGTAGCTTTTCAACTTATTACAAGTGACTTGCAGTTTTTTTATGTTGAGAAAGATCCTATTTTTTCTCAATTATCCCATCCAGATCTTCTTGGAGGGTATCAGAAATTTTATTTTGGCTTCAAACTGAATATAAACAATATCATCAGCAAAGAGCTGAACCCTACTTGCATCATTTTACTACTTTACTTAAATTATTGTAAACTGTACAAACCATACAGAGTGCCATTTGGTATTTATAATATGTATACTTATTTGTTCATTTACTTGGTAAATACCTCATCAATGCTGTCATTTTTGCGATATCCCCATTACAATGACATGTATGTAAACTTTCGGAGCTGGCAAGCCAGCGCTATGTCTTTAACCAACGAAATTGCGTCATTTAGATCACCTGTGTCCATGACAATCAATATCGACACATGTGTGAGAATATGCAAAGCTGAAGGCACCCCCTGAATGGGACTTGGGTAAATGATAGAATAGAATAGAATAGAATAGAATAATCTTTTATTTGTCCAAGTATTTCAACAGTTACAGACAAATAGGTCCACAGGCCTCTGGGAAGATCCCAGCTCTTCCAGCCGTTACCTTTACTAATGGATACATTTCTACTAGGTGTCCAGAGGGTATGATGGCACCAGGTGGGCGCTGGGGGCGCAAAGTCTTGGGTTATTTACGTTCATAAATAAATAAATAAATAAATAAAGATTGTTTTTGTTGATTAACACTATCAACACCCCACCTGCTTCCCTCCCCCCTATGGCGTCTCCCGACTCGTTCAAAATCATTTATTTTTTTAGCTTTAATCCATGTGGACGCATCGCCGATGCTGTCCACTCCAGAGTCAGAGGCCAGCAGAGGTTGATTTTGGCTGGTGCTGCTGGTGGCGCTACCTCGTGGGAGGGTGAGAAACCATTCCTGGCACTTGCTGTTAGTTTACCACATTGCCACAAGGTGTAAGGACCACAACAATGTCTGATTTCGACGTCCTCATGCAGATAAAGGGTGCATGTGAGAGGTCTGTTATGCACTAATTATACCAGTAAGAGCTAAAAAATCTTGGTCCAATCTCTCCCTAAGGCTCTAACTTAGGCAGTCATGTAACTTGTTGGTATTGGACAATGAGAAATAGAGTGGGTTCCCCGATCATGGAGGAAGTTGTACAGTACAAATGTATTCGCCGATGGCGGAATGTGGCGATGCTTCTTGCTTGGGTTTTATGCAAGCATAATTAATTAATTATGCCATTGTCGCCGATTGGTCTAGGATGGCAAGTAAGACATGATTATTTGGCAAGTAAGATATAAGTATTTAGACTAGGACCATTTGTGAATGGTGTGGTTACATTCGGTTAATATTACAACCTTGGGTTTATCGATGGGACTTGATGTCCCTTACATGGTTTTACAGATAGAGTTCAATCGGATCCAGTAAAACAAATAAAATAATACGAGACAAGTTAGGGTCAGTATAAACCAATTCAATTAAAAAATAGTACAAATATGATGTGGTTTACATCACGTTTTTCTTTTCTAAGGGGTGTACATATTTATTGTTTTTCTCTATTTTCGAGATAGACTTTACTTTTTTTGGGTCTTTTCTATTTCTTGTCTGAAGTGTTGTTTTTTTTGATCAATTCCTATCCTATCAACATAATAGAAATTAAGTCTTTTCTTCATTGATTTCGCGATTTCACCCTGAGTTTGAAACATGGTGCATAAAGGACTAGTCCCGATATGAACTGTCTTGGATCTGTGATTGGTAGTGGTCCATCCTTGGCTGCTGGTAAGAATGTAAATTTCTGGAGGAGGGTTGACAGCGTAAGGAATATCCTTCCTTTAGACATGGTCTCCCCTGCACAAATTCTCCTACCAGCACCGAATGGCAGCAACCTTTAGGGAAATGTACAAATACAAGGACATAAAACCATCAACTCATTACAATATTTCGATACAGTGTTATTTTATTATATTTTTGCCCTTGAAACAGGTTTCAACAGTTGCATTTTCGGTGGATGTTGAAATAAAATAGTGTAGTGTTTTTCCGTCACACACTACCCAAGTTCGATATATCTATTCTCGCGAAGGGAAAGAAGACCAGACACACAGCTCTTTAGGTATCACGGGCTTTATTCTCCACACAAACCATGTCCGTTAGTGTTTATTGGACCCAACAGAGGTGACCAGGTATTGGCCTCAGAGGACAAGTGGCAATTATGGTACACGATCATTGCAGGTGTTGAGAGTCAACACAACACGGAGTCTTACCGGAGCATCCGGAAGCACTCTAAGACACATTATGGTAAAAGAGTTGACTAGATTTAAGTTACCTTTGATAATGGTTTACTGGAACTCTGTCCAAGTAAGAAAAGGCGGGAATCCGAAAGGCCATTTCTGAGCCGGGAGCGCGTTCAGTTGAGGCGCGTGCACCCACTTATAGCAACACCCGGTCAGACCAATTATCTCGGATCTATTTAAAACCGTATTCACTACAATACCCCCTCCAAAATTTAAAGATTTTTACCCTACAGTAAATTAATCTTCCGGAGGCATAAATTATTAAAAGAAGTGAATAAGTAACATGTTCTAAGAAGTTATAAAAAGAGAATTCACATGGCAAACAAGTACAAGCAGGAGCATATATGTGTCCTCACTACATAATTAACAAGTTGCAACATCTCCGTAAGTAGAAGTAGAAGTCATAACTTTAAGCTTTTGAAAACATTTTTAAAGTAAAACACTGGGTTGGAATAATTGCTGGCCATACAGTTCAAGTATCATTAGTAACTGGTATCTTTCATTATATTACTCATTTCTGTGCAATGATATTGTCAGAATCAATCAAGTAAATTCTGTCCCGCTCTCCCCAAAGCTAGCTCAGGGTGTTTCCATATTGCTAGATGTATGACACTAAAATGGGCTGGCTAACTACCGATCTGCTGGTCAGTCTGTGGTCACGGTCTAATTACTGTTACAGTAAACAGTGCCCACTCTAGTGTATGTATGGAAAGCCATTTATAAACACACTAGCATAGTATACCCGTCCTCTGGACAGTTAAGAACAGGTAGGTTCTCTAAGGGAGGTATGGTCAAGAATCGGCAGGAACTGTTAGAAATCTTTCACCTCCTTCCTCTCTCACTCACTCTCCCCCTGTTGTCCCCGAGTTCTCTCTCTTTCCTCTTCCTCTCCTCCCTCGTCCTCTCCCCATGTCCCTCTTCTCTTTCACACTCTTTGTCTTATTTCTCATCCCCATAGTTCGGCGACGCAACATCTTCGTCGTAGAGACGCTCCCTAGCAACATGCCTCACAGTAAGCGCCCATCAAAGGGCAGAGGAAAAATTAAGCCGTTACTTTATAATTTTGTGTGATGTGAACAGGGGAGGGTGGGGAAGGGAGGGGGAGGGAACAGGGGATGTCTACCCGCGGTGATAAACGGGGGCAGCTAGAAACGTTCCCTAGCAACATGCCACACAGTATTTACGTCACCTCTGCCTATTTAAAATGTAGTTTACGGAGGCTCTGGAAACTACATTTTAAATAGATCTATATGTTTGGACTTTTATTTCAGTTCTACCCATTTAAATTGAACAGGGGATGTCTAGGCCTACCAAGGCCTACCCGTTTATAAACGGGGGCAGCTAGCTACATAAATAATGATAGGACCTTATGATATAATATAGGGGTAGCTCAGCTCTAAAGGTAGTAAAGATCTTTCAATATAGGATATGTTAATGAACCCAACTTATATATTATGTATATATATATAGCTTTCCATAGTAATGCATGCAAGCTGTCAACCTGACTAGTCAACAACAAGTGGGTAGTGATCAGGAATGAGGAGGAGGAAGTTTATTCTTTGCACCTTCATTTACCTTCCATTGAAAATGTAATAGAAGAGATCCATAGGGTCTTTTCATTCCTTATTAGTTCTAGTGTAATATCCATGGGCCTCGCAGGCAGGCATTCTTGAAAAGAAGTGATTTGAGTACACCAAAATAGTAGCCTACAGTACAGCAGCCTGTATACAATAACACTACCTACAGAGTGATGGAAGTTAGCTGCGCTTCACTGACGTCACTCACACATAGGACTCTGGGAGTTTTGTAGCTGCCAGCATTCCGGATAATAGCCAGTTACAACACAAACAATTACTCCCCAGTGACTTATAAATGCGTGAATTGCATAATACAATGTACATATTATAGTTTTTTCCTATGTCTGAAAACGCATTATACACAGTTCAGTGTTCCCCTTTAACCATCCAGCGGCATCTCGACAACAAGGAGCTTTCAGAGTCCTATCTATGTACAAAACATGATCCAGCACAGGTTAAAAAATTTAGTTTCTACTATACCAAAACTTCTTTAGAACATCACAGCGTACAGTCTTCCGCAAATCGAAGGGTTTTCCGGGGTCAAACGGGGTCAGCATCAAAGTCAATCCGAGCCGATCCGTGGTCTATCGCGTTCCAAGGGCGTTCCGCGTCAGGTTTGGTTAAGGTCCGCCATGTCAAGTCCGTGTCCAGGTTCCAGAGTCCAGTGTCAATCCGATTCGTCACCTACAGCGGCTGCTGCTCGTCTCCGGTCGTCTCATTGTGGGTGCTTCCTGAATCCTCCATATCCTCTGGAGGGACACCTTGAGAGGCCGGAGTCGGACCCCGCAACGGGCTTCCCATGTGTGCTAGGGAGGCCATCATTAGCGGACTCATGCCGGGATTCCCGAAACCAGGAAACGGTCCGGCCAGGGACATAGGAGGCGGAGCACTCATGAACGAAGCCATCATCTGACCCATCCACAAGCAGCGTTCCGTATCCGTTAACTGAGTGGGGGCAGTGGCCAAAGGATTTCTCCTGACCGGACTGCCAGCTGCACTGCTCGGGCCTACTTGGACGGAGCCGGAGGGCTCACGATTCTCACTTGTGTCAGGCGCTGACACACTGTTGGCCTCGCAGTCTGCTCGCAGTCTGCTCGCAGGGAACTGACGGTTTCCTCCAGAGACCTAACCTGCAAGTCACTCCGGTGAAGACTTGCCTTCAAGTCCCTAATCAGGCGCAACTGGGTGCGATTTTCCTCGCGGAGAGCAGCTAACTCCCCGATGGATTCTCGCACAGCCTCCAGCGCCTGTAGAGGTTCCGGTCTACAGCAGTGCCGACCTGGGTCTCAACGTCTGTTAGGGCAGCCCGAGCCAGCTCGAGAGCCTCCCCAACATCCGCCCTAGACTGCTGTATCACATGGCACACGGCAGCTTGCTCCGGGAGCTTAGCTTCCATGTCCGTGACCTCCAGCTTGGCTACGGCGGTCAAGGTTTTCACCTTCTTGCTCTTCTTCGTGGGGACAGGAGAGCCCTCACGTTCGCTGGAGCCGGAGTGCGAACGCGATCTCTTCCTCTTTTTCTTCTTAGACGGAGTGCAACTCGACGTACTAGAAGTGGAGGGAGCTGGAGAAGGAGGGGCAGCCACGGCCTTAGGCTTCACAAACTTGTGGGTAGCCTTCCGCCGGATCACCTGAAGATCCGTCGACGTTAGGTAAGCCATCCGACTGAACAGATGGTTCACCTGAATCAACGGTGACAGCTTCATCACCTTCTCCGCAGCCAGCGCAAATCCTATGTTGTGAGCCACCACTTCTCCGTACTGGAGATGGTGGACCAACTCGATCCGGCGATCTACCTTCTGCTTACACCTCTTGGAGGGACACTCCCACACCATGCGATGGGGGGCGTGTTCCTCACACAGATGCCGGAACAGGCGGGGCCTTGTACGAAAGACACAAATCCCGTAAGGATTCATCCCTTTGTAACGACAGATAGCAAAAGGACACCGGAATCCGGGTTCCAAGATGCTAGCGGCATCCCACACTTTCTGGTAAGTTCCTGGATCCAGAGCATCCTGCCGAACTAGGCTGGGCCACTGACGGGTCTCAAAGCGGTCCATCTGGAGATCGTCAGCAAACTCTGTATCCTCATCCTCACTCTCGTCAGCCAGGGGAACACGGACTCCCGGGGAGTCATCGGCTGGGTTGATGGGAAGGACTCCAGTGCCTGCAGTCAACAGGCCACGGATATCACACTGTGATTCCTTCAGAGCATACAACTCAGTCTTGTGCTCAATCCGCTGGCGATGCACCTTCACAACTGGCTTCTTCTTTCCGGTCTGAGTCTTGGACACTGTACCAGGGCTGGTACTGGTCCCGGACTTGCCAGAAGCCGAAGCCGGAGACGATGCATCGGAGCTCTTACTTGTGGAAGCAGCGTTCAGCGGAACACGCTCCACACTCACAGTCACTGTACGGAGGTTGTGCTTTCGCTCCAAATCCCTTCCACGTTCACCCGTAGTCCTAGCGGACTTAGCCGGGGAGTTGGACTGGGACCGAGTCTCCGGTCTATCAGCAGCACGACCCCGCTTAGGCCGTACCGGATCGACCGAACCATCCTCCTCGGTTGCCGAGGTGTCGTCACCTTCATTGATCCTCATGGCGGCGAGGCTGATCAATCCGGTTCCGTCACCCAACAACTCGTTCTCGTCTTCCATGGCCACTTCTACGGACTCGCCGGAGACGTCCAGGTCGATGATGTCGTCGCCAGGCTTAGACATCTTGTCTTACATTCAAGTAATCAAGCAATCAGGTAGTCAAGTAGCTTTTAAAAGGCTGCGTTTCAGTTCTCGTTCCTGCAACAAAAAGCATTACATTAAGACACGGAACGCTGTAGCCGGAACATTATTTACATCTCCCGAAACCGAAACCGAAACTAAAAGATCATCCAAAAGGAATGACGGAACATTTACTAGACAATCCTCTTGGAGGGTTCTACTTCTAAAATCACTACCCGAAAGTTTAGAACGTACCCAACAAGCTTACATAGGGATTCGTAACCCATGTGCGTGGCTCATGTTCAAATAGCCCACACGATGCAGAGCACGTGGGTCGTGGCTGTGGCGGTCTATCTCCAATGCCAAATAGAGAGAACCCACTGATAAATCAAACCAACGACTTCCGTGCCTACTACTAGCGGTACATAAAACATATTTCCTTTACTTTGGCAAACTAACAGCAACATTTCATACGGTTTACACATATGAATCAACCAAATATGAAGAGCATCGTCAGAAAGCGTACTTACAGTCCGGAAGCAAAGAGGGCTCCGTGAGGGAAGAGAACTAGTGAGCAGCGGTTGCAACTACCGCTAGTTACACCGTTACAACGCTAGTTCACTTACACCTCACCGCACACCTCAGCGCCATTGCCTCCGTGCATAACCCGCCTAACCTATGTTAGGGTTTTCTTCACATTGGATTAGTATATCCGTTCCCCTCCTGGGATTATTATGAACACGGACAACCAACCCATCTTCCACTAGAGACAAGAGTGGAAACATATTCCGCGGATCTTCACCCAGCATGACGCCTCAGGCAGCATTTTCAAGCTATTTCAACCAAGATCCAGGACCAATAGCGTTACGAGGTTAGAATCTCTATGCCCCATAGGCCTAGTCCAAGCCACATCACGGTTCTCATGCAACAAGTTACTAACCCGCCGGAATGACTTAGGTTCTTTCCCAGCCATACGAAACTAATAAAAGCTCCATACGCCGTTTGGGGACCCAGGGTGCATTCTTCCGTGCTGACACCCTGGTCGACTTCTCGTGTTTTGATCCGGGGAATCAGACCTATATTCCCCGTATTGGTACACAAACAGCTAAGACTTCAGTTGTAATCGGTCTGGGGGACGGCGCACCCGTTTCCCCTTTACAACCTCGACAGGAGAGCTAACTCTATCCTTTCTGACTTTCTTTACCTGTGCTACTGGATCTTTCGCCGGCCTCCCTACTTTCTTTACGGTAGGTTTCGGCTGCGGATCAGCAACAACTTTACGAGGTCTACCCCTCCGTGGAGCTACTTCACGCTTAGACACCGGAATCCGCCTATAAGCAAGCTTGATAAGTCGAGAATCGGCAGTATCAATTACGTGTTTCACGACATGGGTGCAACCCGGATCTTCTCTCCAGCCATCTCCGGGTAGTGAAAAGCTCCCACGAAACTCATTAAGAAGACCCATCAACTTCGACCTTTCTGTCGGATCAGTCAAATCAGAGTCTCTTACAAGTTTCTTCAACGGACATTCCGTACTTGGTGGCACAGGGTCGTCCGGGGCAATCAAATCCTCATCTACCACAGACGGGGTTTCCACCACCTGAATAGAGTTGACAATTGCATCTTTTATTTTGTCCTCCGGACATATATTCAACCCCTCCGGACTAGTAGTGGGTGACGATAGCAGCGTCACATCACTCACTCATCCAACCACCATATCAACACCTAAACGAGGGGTTTCCGCGGACGGATTACTAAAGGCAACAGTCGCCGTAGCGTCAGCCGAGATATATGAATCAAGGCATCCCACAGTGTAATCCCTTAGAAAACTCTGGTCCGGCTCAAACATCAAACCCGTTGACGAATCCGAGCAACCGCGAACATCGATCTTAACCAGTGTAGCTGAATAAGGACGAAGGACCACCGCTTTCCGAAGTGTTACCTGCCTTCCATCGCCTACTTCACTGGTCGTAATCATATTCACAGAGGGACCCAATTGCTTTGGCAGATCACCACGCCAGTGATGCATCATCACAGCTTCTTCACCATCATTCAAAGACAATTTCCCTGACCAGCACACATAACATCGATGCACAAGATTGAAGTCCTGTGCCAAGATTCCGGACTCCGGGCCAGATAAACCTGATACTACCAGACACGTTAACATGTACGTCCGTTTCCCTAACGTCAACGGGAACAGAGCGCTACCATGCACAGCAATCTGTGAATCATTTCCCATCGTGCACGCCAACCGGCACGGACCCAGTGGCGGCGGCCGACGCAGGGAGTCATAGAACGTCTTCGTCACCAGGCTAGTGGTAGCGCCCGGGTCCCAAAGGAAATCACCAACATCCCCATTCACTGATACTGAAGCATACCATCTATCCGCAATATATGGATCACGGAGCTTCAACACCCTCTGGTCATCTACGGAAACTTTCTGAATACTCGCATCCGTGATGGGACCTGACTCCACTATCACCAAATTACCCGACTCAGCTTGGTAACCTGCCTTACCCCAACAAACACTGTCGGAGTCCACAACTACAGGAAAATTCCTGGAATCAGCACCATTCCTGGAATGAGTGGTCTCTTCCGCTCGACGCGTCCGAACCGCTTTTGTACCTCCCTGGCAGACAGCCCCAGGCTCAGTAGTACTTACGGGAGCTAGAGCCCCACATCCAGTCTTCGTCTCAGACACAGAACGATCATGAACTGCAGTACTAGGAAGCGCAAACAATTCCCCGGATCTCATCTCGCTTCTTATGAGACCCGTTTGGAGTTTTCCGACGACTCCGGCTTCACCGCTTGGTCAGCCTTTGCCACGGAATCTCCCTTACCAGTCGCGTCTTTCCAGACATCCCTCTGCGGACAGCTAGCCATAAAATGACCCTCCTGACCACATTGGAAGCAACCAGTTCGCTTCACACCTTTCTTCCAGTTAAACTTTGACTGTTTACCGGAAAACTTCTGTTTAGACTGTCCTACCCAGGACCGTAGAGCCTGGACGACTGCTTCAGGGACATCATCGCCACATGAGTCTTCCGCCACCGGTTCGGCAGCTGTAGGTTGCAAGGAAACCTTTGGGTTTTTCTTCCTCACGTCTGGACCAGCGGTGGTAAATGTACTTATAGAGGCAACACTGCCACTCTCCAAGTAACAACTCTCCCACACCTCCGCCCAGTGTATGGCTCTCAGGAGATCCTTCGGCTGTTTCAGGCGAACCCAATCAGCCATATCCTGATTTGTCACTCCCTGTAGGAATACACGGAGCAAAACTGACCTCAATGTGTTATCCAAGGGACCAAAAGCATGTCTAACCGACTGGTTCGGAGTCTGGCGGGAATTATAGAATTCTGCCTGCTTTCTAGGTCTAGACTTCTCACCAAAGTTTGCTTCCATATGGTCGACAAACTGTACAAGAGTCAAATTCTCCGGCAAATCTCCCATTTCCGCCAGTTGCCTCCTGGAACCACAGATCAACTGTCGTAACAACTGTTCAGGGCTCCAGTTGTGCGTGGTAGCAATAACTTTCATTTTCGCCAAGTATATCCTCCACGAAATAACACCATCCCACAACCTGGGTATGGATACTTTCGGGGCAATACTCTCTCGGGTCGAAGACTGCTTGTAATCAAAATCTTCATCCGACTCATCTGGTCCTGTATACTCAAGACCCTGGACAAGAGAACGATCTTTCCGACGGGACCTACTAGATCGACAATAATCTTTCCCACAGTCATCATCAGAGTCATCTGAGTCACTATCACCCCTGGAAGGCTTCTTCCGGGTTTTAGTACTGAATAACGTGGGGCTGGGGGAACTAGGGGAATTGCGGATGTACGTACCATCATGAACTCTTCCATTAGGAGTCTTAATGATAGGAGTACATGACTTCGTAACAACCACATTGCTCTGTTCCTTCCACGGGGTAACATTCTTGCCGCTCAAAAACGAACCATCATTTGCATTCCCTTTCGGGGAAGATGAAGCTTGCGCCAGTTTCGAGAACGTAACATGCCTGTCTACATCCTCTGGCCCTTTAGCTGCAACAATGGACGGGTCATCCATCATTGGTGCAAATGACAACTTCGGATCAGCAAAAGTTGACGTTACTGGAGCTTTGGGTGTGTACATGCAGTTTTGACTTTCATCAACATACTGAGCAAATCCTCACCCTGGGAAGTGTCTGGCGGGGGCGTTTCTTCCGTCCCATCCTCCAAAACACAATCTTCCACCGTTACCGGCGGAGGCGGTCCGTAAACAGCATCATGTATAACTCCCCGAAGGGTTGCATTCTGCTGTGTAACGTCTGCCATACGCGCATACAAATCCTCAGCAGCACTTCTATGAGTTTTGAAGTCAGAGCGCATTTTACGGAATTCATGACGGAGTTCATCCTCAGTCAAGTCTGCCGGCGACCGATGCCACTGATTGAAAGCACTACCTGCTCCAACGTCCACCCGGTGCACAGAACCATCGCCCTCATAAGCAAAAGTTCCCTCATCTTTACGGGTTACCGGTTCCTTACGGGGACCCAATAGTCCTTTCATCGGAGGACCAAAGGTATCTGCAACAATAGACAGCTTCGAAGGCTTGACCATAGTAGTCTTCGCCGGAGGCTTGACCAAACTAACTTTCGGCGGAGACTCCGTGCCTGGAGGGGCAACAGCATCATCCGCCGCCTCAGCCATTTGATCGGGTCTATCAGCCAATCTCCGAACCTCTGCACAACGCAGTCCTGTTTCACCAAGAAACAACAGTCACACTATCAAGGTCTGCGGCCAGAAACTGGTTTACGGCACCAATTGTAGTGTTTTTCCGTCTCACACTACCCAAGTTCGATATATCTATTCTCGCGACGGGAAAGAAGACCAGACACACAGCTCTTTAGGTATCACGGGCTTTATTCTCCACACAAACCATGTCCGATAGTGTTTATCGGACCCAACAGAGGTGACCAGGTATTGGCCTCAGAGGACAAGTGGCAATTATGGTACACGATCATTGCAGGTGTTGAGAGTCAAACAGTTAACATGGTTTTACATAGGAGTAACACAGTGAAACAACACAGAGTCTTACCGGAGCATCCGGAAGCACTCTAAGACACATTATGGTAAAAGAGTTGACTAGATTTAAGTTACCTTTGATAATGGTTTACTGGAACTCTGTCCAAGTAAGAAAAGGCGGGAATCTGAAAGGCCATTTCTGAGCCGGGAGCGCGTTCAGTTGAGGCGCGTGCACCCAATTATAGCAACACCCGGTCAGACCAATTATCTCGGATCTATTTAAAACCGTATTCACTACAATAGCTTAGATTTTTTTCAAGAATTATAAGTTGCCCAGAATCATATGGCCTGGGTTTCTAATAAGAATAAATATCGTGAAGCAATTTCCTAACAAATATGAGCCTTATTTCATGCAGTAGGCATCACAAAATTTCATACCAGGTGGCGTGTAGGTGCTGTCGGTTTGTTTGTTTTCCACTAGGTGGAATTACTGATAGTTCCAGAAATTTTGTTGAGGTGGCATTGTATAAAGTTATGAAGAAAGGGGCCTTAAAATGAAACAGAAATTATGAAACTACGGCAGTTTCACTCGCTTAGAAATCACACTCATTGCTCATATGTTACCCTGTACAATGTATTATCAAGTGATAATTAAGAGCCAATTTAACCAGGCAGAATATATTATAGCTCCCTGATCTAACCAACCTTTTCCTATTGGGATGGTCTGGTCCAACTAGTGTACCATCCTCATTTAAAAAGCGAGATGGTTTGAAGTCCCATGGTTCTTGCCAGCATATTGGATCATGATGAAGGGACCACAAATTTATCCAAACCTTGAAATAAAAAAAGGTTCCTTTTTTTAAAATAATGCTCAAAACAAAACAAATATCAGGATTAATGATTAATGGGCTGATGGTGCACTGTTTGGTACACTTAAAATCTATCGACTCTACCTCGACATTATACACCAAACAGTGCACCAGCAGCCCCTAAATGTCAATCATTAATCCTTTATCAGACCCTCTTAAATATTGGTGATGCCTTGATGAAGCTATTATAAATACGGAAATATTGGCCAATTACCAACTACAAACGCTTATAAAATAACAAACAAAACAAGCAATAATACCATCTCTTGAGTTTTACTCCTAGTTTGGTTCTATCAAATTTTAAATAGTATTTTTACATAATTATATGAGTCAGAAAATGCTAGCTAGCACCACACAATTAGTTTATTCTGCCAAATTAAGCTGAAAAATAAATACCAGATGCATCTGAGTATACAGTATTTGGTATTGCCTTGATTAAAAGAATCTGTTCAGTTATGTTAAACTATAATTTTGAACCTAATTTCTGTTTTGAATTTGGGTTATTTGAGGGCGTTGGTGAAGGTGTATATTTTCTGACGATCTGACAAATATGTCATTCTAAAATTGATGTATAAAACTCACCTGGGTGTCTTTTGGCACAGCATATCCGCCTAGTTCTACATCCTTAGTTGCTTTGTGAGGCACATTTATTGGCACAGGCGTCATATAGCGAAACAATTCAAAAATGGAGGCCGACAGAAAAGGCATCTTGATTTTATCTGACAACTGTGGCCTTCGCTCTCCAATTTGTTCACCAATCTCTTCTTGAAGTTGCTCTTGGAATGAAGGGTTTTCAACGCAAAGAGCGATGAAACTGTATACTACAGATACTATTGTTGATATACCTAGAATATATTTTTAAAGATGGGCTCCAACCTGGGGTTACATAACTCCAGATGTCAAGCCAACTGGCACTTTGGATTTTGGCTAGCTATATTTCACCAAATATCTCATATACTATGGATTACAAAGTTTTAATATCACCAGGAATTAATTAGGAAGGTTAAGCAGATACCAAAAGATTCTGTTAGAGTAGAAATTCCATTAGAGTAGAAATTCTGTTACTCGTGAATAAAGGCCAGAACAGTGAGAAGTGTCACTTTAACTATTTTTCTGAAAGTACACTACTCATCTAGACATATAAATCTGAGACCTTTTTACACTCTCCAAGTTGGCAGCCCTGATTTCCGTAATTGAATTTTTAGGCTTACTGCTCCATTCATGTTTTTTACATTAAATTTTGAAGATATATTTACCAGCAATGCAAAGGTCCTGAACAATGGCTCGCATATCAATATCCAGTAATTTCTCCTGAGAAGAATTACACTCATTGGAAAATAGTAAACTGTCAAGAACGCAAGATTGCCCTGTCCCAAATACTTCCTAAAAAGCAAATAATATAAGATTAAATCAACTTTTGTTTGTATCATTGACATAACCTTCTCAGTAACCTGGTGTATGTACTGGTGTAAAAAAAATAGTTGTAAGATCACAATATTTCACTTAAGTAATAATTGTGGCATAACCGCATATTACATTGTCTCTTCTTAATTAGTTTAATTTCTTTTGTTCTTATGTTGAATCTTATTGTATGAATAACTGTCAGGTGCAATAGAGGCTTTGCATGAGCCCCTGCACATGTCTGTTACACTTTTATTCAAAATAGCCAGAATACTTCAACAATGCTATTTCCTTTTTAATGATGTATGGATTCATTCCAAATGCATTGTGGAAAAGATATTTATAAAGACTTTTCATATCATATCATGAATAATAATATATGGCAATTTACATAGCAGGACTGTTTTACACTGATATACAACTAAACTCCCCAAATTCCTTGCCAATCGGGATTCAACGTAGCAGCTATGCAAATCCCCTTTTGAGAAAATTGACTGTGTATCCAAATCTTGACTTGAACAAAATATAAGAAAACTTAAAAAAATAAATGGCCTTACCTTTCTCTCCTTGATCACAGGTTCAAAAATTGTTGCATTCATTTTCTCTATTTCTATCAAAGCAGATACTGTACTGTATGGGATATACTTTAGCCAAGGCATAATTTCTAATTCAAAGCCTTTCCCCCCAGGAGAAACCAATGGGAGAATCTTGTCCTCTGTTTCTATCAACATTTTAAGCTCTACAGCTTCCATTTTTCGACCGCATGTCTGTTAGGAGAGAATTGAAACAGTCAGAAGACGGAAGTGCATGGTGAATTAGTGTTAGCAATTCAGACTATAATTATGTTTTTAATATAGTGGACAATGTGCTTAATCATTCGTATTACCTAGAATGCATGTAATTTACTGTTTCAATTGAGTTGCATTTTACCTTTGTTATTGATTAGTACATATCTAGATATTTGTTTGAACTTATACTCATCTAAGGTTTATGGTCATCTCCTTTAGTAGTAAGGCCTGTTTTGTCCCGAATCCGAAAAGATATCTTTGTGAAATAGGAAATATCCAAAATATCCAACACTATTCTTTTTGGAATATCCCTTTCCTTTTCTAAGATATTCTCATGAATTATCCACAGGACTTATGGACAATTACAAGTATAAATTAAATGAATCAAGTAAACTACATGATGATGTTGGGGAACAGTAAATGAAGACAGAGAAAATGTTTTTATTCTTCTCAAAATTAGCTAGGAATGCACCATCAACATTTACTCCATGGTGAAGTGTGTATCACATAACATTTGTATGTAGAGGCATGTGGTACATACCGTGTTGTACATTGTTTTGTACCACATGGTGGGGGCCTATTGGTGTGCACAATAAACTCATTTGATTGGTTCCCGTCCATGCGGGGAAAATGCATTGTCAATGACTCTTACTACCGTTACTAACGTTGCAATGTTATGATGTACACTATTGCATCATCGCCAGCATTAGTGAGAGAAGAATGGCCAAAACTTGGTAAGTAAATAAAGGACTTTGTGTTAAAATTTATAACCAATCTGTCACCACCATGGAGGAAAAATAGCACCGGATCTGGTAGCTGGTCTGGCGTAAAGGATAGCCTATGATATGACCATCATTATAAATCACATAGCTATTATATTTAAAATCATCCAATTATATAAGAGCGAGGAGGTTTAATATGTAGAAGAGCGTAGAGATAACAGCCAAGTTTGTATTGGCATAGTTTTGCTTAGTAGACTTGTTTAATACTTATTGAGTATCGTGAATGATGGAAGTTCATGTAATACTTATTGATAATCGTGAATGGTGGAAGTTGTTTTTTTTTCTTTTTGAAAGGCAACGCCTGAAATTGTAATAGAAAAAAAATAGACCCTTAATGATTCTTTTCAATACGACCCACTCACCTATCCACTGGCTCATGTGCCATGTGAAAAGAATCATCTCGGGTCCATGCGATCCTTCAGACCAGCTACTTGTGCGGTACAATCATAATACCTACCAATAAAAAGTCTATGTTTGCCATCACGGCCTGTATATCTGCTTTGATGTCAAATGCAGTATTTCTCATGGCTCTTCTTTCTAGCTTTTCCGATAGAAGTTGGAGTTCTTCAGTGACAATCGTTTCCAATCTTTCTAAGCCTCCTCCAAACATACCGAGGCTTTTTATTACAATCTTTTTCATTCTTTTCCATCGAATTGATAGATCTCCAACAGTAATGTAGAACCCGCCTTTGTGAGCCAAACTGATCCGGCTCAGAAATGGTCTCCCAGCGAAGTCATCTGATCGATGTATCAGTACCTCTCTGATGTTTCTTTCCCCCGATACTACAACAACTTTGGTCCCCATGATTGATATTTTGTACAGATTTCCATAATTCTTTTCCCATTCAGTAAACTGGAAATGGGACGAGGATTTTGCTAACTGGAGAATATTCCCAATCAATGGATATCCCTTAGGTCCTGGGATTCTGTCAATGAAGCTTTTCTTCTGCAATAGTTTCCATATGATGTGAATGAGGAGGACTACGATAAGGATGCAAGTCCCTACCATACAATCCATGGCCCTGAAGAAAGCAATCCTAATGTAAATGCAGGTCTATCTGAGATATATACTGGAAACAGCACAATTGTATTTCAAAGTTGAATTATATATACTTCTATTAGTACGATTGGCAATTTGAATTTGAATTTGAAAAATAATTTTTATTGATCAAGGATCGCTAATGAAGAAGAGTCTCCAGCGAACAAGAAGTTTTTCATTCTCTTCTTTTGATTTTTACAAATGTGGTATAGGCAAGAAACAATACCAACCAAGTCATAGACTGCTAGTTGGCTTCTTGCAATAGTTTAATAAAGAATTCATGTTGACAATATGGCTTATATTTCGGTTTTGTGACTCGCTTAGTGGTATGGCAATGCATCAAGCAATGCAACAAGCAATCAGGTTTCTTTCTGGCAAATCTATCTAAATACAATTTAGATTTAAGATTATATCCAAGCAAGACATTTGAATGCCACCCACAACATTACATGAGGATTTTCAACCACCGCCCCCCCCTTCACCTCCCGAAGAGCATAGTTTGTCTGTTCATCTGCAATTTCACCATTCTGATAAAATAAATTGATAGTATGTATCTCTCTTCTAATAGCCAAAGGTAGGATTTAGTCAAATAATTCTAAAGCAACTCACAGGAAGTTCTAGGTATATTGGGCCTGCAACATTGGATTAGACTCAGAGGATATGACTAATAGGAGCTACTTACCTTGGGTATGTGTAAAGATACAATGGATTCTCTGTAAATCAGTCTAGAGAAGTGGGACTCAAGAAAAGGTCAATATAATACGATTCCCAGTAAAAAATGTCAAATCTAATGCCAACTGAGCCCAGCCCTGAACCGGGTCCATATATATATATATTCTGGGGGATAGGCTTTAAGGCTTGACTCCACTGACGCTTTCTTCCCTCTGTGGTCGTCGCAGTTGCATATATTTTTTTACTTCTAGAATAAGAAAATGGTACATTCTGAAGTGCATTCACATTCTGAATAAAACAATTCCCCTCTTTTTGGTTAGAGGAGAATCTTTCTAGTTTGTCCAATATAGGTTTTTTGTTATAAACAATAAATGACAATAAATATAAAACCACATATTAGTCGCAATAAGCATGCGGTCTGGTGGAGCCCTGCCTTATCGGGGCAGACACACAACACATTAACAACCAAATATCTTGCCTTATCGGTTCTTTTGTGCTATGGCTAATATGTATGTTTTATTCACAGTCACTTGATTTTATGTTCACAACTTGATACAGGCACAGTATTTCATGAGATATTTTTGTTAAGATAAATATTCTTTAATGACTTATGCGATAATTGATTACTAATTCACAACTACACGCTAATCTACTATTGGATATTATATTATGAATCAAAGCTGTAAGATGTATGTTGATCTGTTTGGATTTTTTTAAACATACCGTATTTCCTTGAAATACCACCGGGCCTTAAATAGGCACCGGGCCTTGAATAAGTGCTAGGGGCAGTCTCTTGGACTTGTCTCTATAATTTGCTGTGGTGGTAATGATTTATCACTGGTTTGGCTTTGTCTTTCTTCAGTAGTGTCATTTCTGTTATGGTTATTAAGTCTCTTGAGGTTATTATTAAACAAACAATCTTAATTAGGATGCCCGCCAGCAGACCTAAGTATTCAGTTTCATGCTGGTGGTTAGCTCAAGTTTACTCTTAAGATAACAGTAACCAGACACTGGCATAACCTTACGCTGTTTATATACCATTTTATGATGATCCTTCTGAAAGATTTGGGATATAATCATGGCAAATTAAGACCAGTATGTTTTAGATGAAAGGAATACAAATATTACGGCTGGTTGGTAATTATAACTAAAACATTTACAAAATGGATTTATATTGAGTTCAGACCTAAAGGTAAGCCATTTGTGTCTAATCTTGTAAATTAGACTTATAAATTAAAATGATTTACCTGTATATATATTAAATTCTGGGAAAGTAAATCTATAACTCCATGCTCATTCTACCTTCTGTGAATAGGCGCTGGGCCTTGAATAGGTGCCTGGTACAAAGTCCCTTGACTTAATTAGCACCGGGGGCGCCTATTTAAGGAAATACGGTACTTTATTTAAACAAACAATTTCAAACAAGTGATCTGTTCATGTTATCGAAAATCATACATGCAGCAATACATCTAGCAGAAAGATAATTATTTAAATTTAAATTTACACAATAATCATCCTCAACAATTTACTACATTTTATAGTGATGCCCTTGGCAAACTACAAACGAGCGACCAAATCATTTACTAAGTTTGTTTACAGCTATCATACTAAGAAATTACGTAGCATTTTTTAAAATTTTCTTTGCCGACTTAAAAACAATACATGATATTATCCGCAAGTGGTAAAACTACGAATGTTGATAAAAAATTTTCCCTAAACCGGGTATTTATTCCACCATAATTTCACATTCATCAAGTCTACGTAGCTTGATACACTTGCTCAAAATGGACAAGACATGAATCCGATCATTCATTTCCAGTACAGAATCATCATTTTTCACACAATCGATCCAAATTAAAGTCAAAATAGACCTACATAATACTGATTGATCTCAAAATAAACAAAACATAAATCCAATCAATCATTTCCAGTACAGAATCATCATTTTTCACACAATCGATCTAATCATAGTCAAAATATATGCTACAGGTCAATCTCAAAATAAACAAAACTCTCAAAATATGTCATACTAAGTAGTCTATTTAGTAAATCAGATTTTGACGTTTGACAAACAATCCATATACGAAATTTCAAGACACATTGGAATGCACGCAGCATCTGTGCTATGCATATAGGCCTACTATTTCATCTGGCTGTTTATCTCAAATTATCCAATCCAACTAAGCATAATCATTCACATCTGAAAATTCCTGGTTTACCCCATCTCATCCCCTTTCTGCCAGTTACCACCCCACTCTCGATAATTTTCACAACCAAAGCTCAACCTGGCTACTGTGCAAATGAAGTGCACACTGGGAAGCTAATCTGGACTGTCACCCCTGGCAACGTACACAAACAAATACGTGGCTCAACAGAGGTAAGGTGGCCGGCAACGAAATGATTATATAGATATTTGATCAAATATCACACATAAATGACATTAATAAAGTATTCATATTTCCACAGTGAGAAGTAACTAAAAGTTAACTCATGAACAGGTAAATTCGCAATATTGCGGTGTCTGTGATTGGCATATACATGCATTGTATAGGCCGTAACGGTTCTGGCCTATATCCTAATCATTTATTTTGCTTGGGTAAAATTAGCTTTAGTAAAAGACCCTAAAAAATCAAGCTCGCGGTTACTGGTTTCTATGATTTTATTGCCTGATCGGTGTAGGAAATTAACAATTAACATTAAAATGATGCCGGCCATGATTGGTTCTACACCCAATAGTTTACCTCCCTCCACTCCAGAGTCATTCCATGTGCAGCAAATTCTCCTAACCTATCAAATGATTGCCAAATGGTCTCTCAAAAACCGAAAATCTTTATAATACTTCTAGCTGAAGCTGTCTGCAAATTCTCTGTCTTTAACTGAAGGCGTGTGACAAAACTTCTGATGAATTTCCGCCTCTTAATATAATCTATCCTGAACGAAAAGGAGGAGCCCTACAAGGGCCGTCTTGGCAACAAAATCTAAACCGGAATTCCCCACGAATGTTGATAATAGAAATGTGACTAGTTGGTCATGCTAAATCAGTTCAAATACTTATTTTTATGTACCAGAGGGTAGGTCTATTCACATAACAATAATATAACCTAGCTAATCGTTCTAAGACATACAATTATACAAGAATTCAAAGATGATATATTGTAAAGAACTAGCTCATCTTTAATATAATTAGAATATTTCTTTTCTGCTCTGTGTGGGTGGGGGAGGGGGCACCACCCCTCAGCCTCTCCATGCTTTCTTCTTAATTCTAGCAATGCTAATACTCTTGGTGTGCGCTGTGCAGCAGAATGTTAAAGTAAAGAAAGAAACAGAGTGAAAAGGCACATGCCTAATATATGTTGTTTATTTGTATATATATGACTAAGCCCCTATGCATGCATGGTTGCTATACATCTGAAACATTATTTATTATCTTGTGTGACCATGCAAATACCAGCTTTTAATCAAATTGCTTTTAACTTGACCTGTAATTAAGATTAAGATTAAGATACTTTTATTTTCGATCATGATGCTGGCAGAAAACATGACTCCAGCTAAGGGAGGTTTGCAAGCTTTCTGATGTTTTACATTAATAAGATAAGATAAGATAAGATAAGTGGTTTTTTATTTGTCTTAAAATGAGTACAAGTACAGTAGTAGTTGTGGGTTTTTTTATGAGAGAGACAAATTGGTCGACATACCATTTATGAACTGCAAGAGTTCATATTCTTCCGGCAGTTACCATGAATTTAGAATAAAGCTAGAGGAGGAGCTACGTGACATTGTCTAGATAAACTACATGAGGTTATAAGTGACTTAGTTAAATGAGTATTAATTCAATAGCACTGTCATACAATACAGCATGAAGTTCACATGGTATAAGTGACACTTGGCTTATGAGTAGTTATAAATCCATTCAGTAATGTTTTGCAGTGAACAAATCCACAGTCATCATGGACGAAGGTGGTACACTGCTATGTTAATTAAGATGTTCTTGTACATTGTAAATTGATAAATTGATAAATATCAAGTGCAGTAAAACTTTTTATGCTCGTAATTCTCAGAAATGATAATCAGTAACTTTTGACAATAATAGTCACCATATAGCCATTGGAAATAATATTATAGTCTAATCAATTGATGAAGTATTGGTCTGACCAAATCAGGGTTTTCTTTGCTACCGATTTGAATGTTTTTGAATCCTGTATCCCATGAGCCATAGTTTGAAGGGAGTTCCAAGAGAATGGGATTCTATGTAAAATAGATTTCCTCATTTAGGTACACCTTGTTTTAGGGGTTTTCTACCTTGGGCAAAATTTCTTGTATTTAAGTCTGAAAGATATGCAATCTTCTTCTATGTTTTAATGTAGCGATAAGCCTGAGACAGTCTATAGTTGTAAAACCAGACCATCTTCCAAATTATTCATTTCGGTGACCTCCAGAATCCCAGTTTTCAAAACAGTTTTCACAATATGTAAAACATCGATGCTGTTTCTAGGGAAGAAATCTAAGATTCCACCCATTTTTTACACTTATGACAGTGGTGAAGGCAGCTATCCCCAGTCAGGAGTGGAGGCAGGCAGCAACTACAAAATGACCAAGCAGTGTGTGAGTTTGGCTGTGGGTATATTAGTTAGTGCCCCATATATAAATGAGCATTTCTCACGAAGTTGGAGCAATTGTGTTTTGCTTTTTGAAAAGGCAGTAACCTCCAGATATTTCTGTTATTACAAAAGAGCTCATTGCATGGAGGGGGTGGGGGTGGGGGTGGGGATATTCTTTTCAGACATATATATATGATTATCAATAAGTAGCAATATAAGTAATATTTATCTCAGTATCTCAGTAGCTCAGATCTGGGGACCTGGTATATGAAAACAATCTTATTCGGGAGATGCTCTCTTGGTTATAACCTTGTGTTATCAATGTATTTGTTATTTGTTTTTAACCTGTTTGTTTGCTGAAACAGATGCAACCTCCTCCCCTGCTTTATGGGAAGCTGAATCTGATTTTAAAAACATTCTGATTCACAGAGAATTTCTATATGATCCTACCTGTGAATTCATCAAACACAAACTGAATTAACCAGAAATTAAGAAAATATGTAGGCCTATAAAAACTAGCTCCATATACAAATGGAAATAACCTATAAAAATATCATTCATTCGACCATTATCAAATCATAAACATGTACAGAATTTGTTTTCTGTGAACAGCTGTCACCCATAGTTATACTAACTACATCAAATTGCACTATATCTCAATATTTCTTTTAATGTCAAATACCATATTCACCTGAGGAAGGGCGAGGCACTCAACAGGCTTGTGATTTAATTGAACTTGAATATCAACAACTTTTATTTGTCTATCTTATGGAAACATCATTCCACAACTGGAGCCATCCAATAAATAGCAATCATTCCCCCTTAACCATATATCTGAATAATCTGAACATCCGCGATTTTTCGTATTTGATATGCCATTTAAAAGAATTTGTGACAACAAAAAATTCTATCTAGATTTAATTTTATGCGTGAGATTTTGAAGCTTTAGCATGTGAGCATGAGATATTGAGTTATTGTTTGTGTGTCTCATGTGAAATGCGTGAGACTTGGGAACCCTGTCAGTATTGAATCAAACATAATTATAAACAGAAATTGAAAGTGGAAAACCAAACAACAAAAATTTCAGCTAACTAAACATGAGTATAAGTCATACAGTTTATACAGTGTAATGATGAAACGGTCTATAATTATTTTACCATTATTATTATCATTCTGAGTTGTCGTGGCGGAGTGATGAAGGAAAGGAGTCGACACAGGAGATGCTGCACACATGTCGGGATACTTCTTTATTGCCCCAAACTTAAGACAAACATAAAAGGAAAAAAAAAATTCTACAACCAACTGCCAATCTGGCTACATGAAAGTGACGCCAAAGTCGTGGGAGTCGTTGCTCCCAGCAACCATAAACAAGTACTGTGGCTCAAGTCCAGGAAGGAAGGTGGATGACAATGTCCCAAATTATACATACATTCAATGAATATATCGCATAACTCCCCAGCAGACATTAGTTTTTTATTCGTTCATGCTAAATGTGGAATGATGACCCGGGTAGACTCGGTGAGACTTCTCATTATATTTATAATTTATATATGGGAATTTACAAAGCATAAAAATGTGAGGTATTGAAACCTAGATTCGATTAGGACAGGTTTAGTAAACTTTATATTATTTAGATCTTATTTTAGAGATGAATTTGTGGAAGTTAGATAGGTAAAAGGTTTCATTTTAAAATGACACTCAAAACAAACAAATATCAGGATTAATGATTAATAGACCGGAAGTAGTCCTTTCCTACCTCTTTTATAGCTGAGGATACTAAGTTGAAATGGTGTTATTGAATCTTAATTGGTGATAATAATAATATTGTGACAGCAGCGAAAAGTTTCCAAGTGCCAAAGTCAGTACCCAAGTGCCAAGGTTACTATACTTTACATATTTTGTCATTAGTTCTAGCATTGATTCAAAACCCAGTTTGTGTATATACCAACTCATAACTAGTCAGTAAGATAAGATAAGATAAGTATTGTGAATAGTATTTGTGAATAGTAAAGTAAATAAATTATGCATCGATGTATCAATATTAGTTATCTCAGGCATTACAGACCTTAGTTATCCAAAGTTAGTTATCGTACATCTTGCTGATTTTATTTGTAAAATAAATTGTCCACGCATATTGTATATTTACTTGTAATTTCAGTGGTGCAGTAAAGGATCAAATTCAGAGTGATAGGAGGCTTTCAAATATTGTCAGAATTCTTTGTTTGTTTGGTGAATTTGGTCCTCAGCAAGGGGATCATTCCACTATTTTGCTGAGAATATATAAGTATGAATTCCTGAACATCTCATTTTTTGGGAAGGACATTTTTTTGCCCCCCCCCCTGTTCAAACTTCTAAGACTGATCTACCTGTTGTCAACATTACTTTCAATATGAGATCGAAGATAGGCTCTGTCAAGCTGGTGGCTGTTTCTCCTGGATGTGAGTGGTGGTACATTAAATTTAATAAGAATATCTTTAGTGCTAGTTAATTTAAGGGGGTCGAATGTAGTTTTGAATATTATATTCTGGAGTGTTTGGATCCTGGAAAGGTGGTTTTGGGATGCGGAGCTATAGAATAAATCCCCATAGTCTATGTGGGGTAACATCATAGTTTTGTACATCAAAAGGAGTGTCTTTTCATCACATGTCCCACACAGTTTCGACAAAGTCCTACCTTTGTTTTCCTTTTGAGGAAACAGTGGAAATTTAAGGTGACTCAGTAGTGATTTTGATTACTGATGAATTTCTCTAAAATTTTAACCAATGGTACTTGACATGAAATAATGATTATTGAGTGAAAAAAAATATAGGTCACCAGGCTATTTTTCATGCTATGGCGGTATGGAGATAGAAATAATAAATCATATTTGAGTAATTTTACTACATTTTAGTTATTTACAAACATAATTCGTTTAAATTGGTTCTGACATGAATTCTGACATCAAATTTCACCCAGACATTCAACATTATATATACTTATCATCAAATAATTTTTCCCCCCTCACATCCTGAGTTAGCCCCCTGGAAGCCTCCTAGTGGCAGTATGGGGCACTAGCAAAACTGACTTTGGCTAATGACAATCAGCGTTTTAAAAAAAACTGTTCGATGAATATTAATCAAATTTAATATGAATGTAGATATAGTATTTGCTAACTCATACACAAAAAATCAGGATGGCTTTCCAGGATAAATTTTTCTTTATTACGACTTATTTATGAGAAAATATGGGAAAAAAATGAAATTTCTGATAAATATTTGATTTAAAAGGAAAATTGCATCATAAATCTCAATGAACATCAATATGGATGCAGCTATCATAGTTACTAAGTCACACACAAAAAATCAGCATGAATTTCCAGGCGGATCGTTTTATATTACAACTTAATTATGAGAAAATTGGCTAAAAATGAAAAAATCCTTGATAGAATGTTTGCTTTATACGAAAGTGGATGCATAAATCTTATTGAAATTTAATATGGATGCAGCTACCATAGATACAAACTCACCCACCAAAAAATCAGCATCAATTTTCAGGCTGGAATTTTGATATCAAGACTTATTTGTATACATACTTTGTGTGCATAATGCTTATATGCCCTGTTATGTGTATAGAATGTATACACATTCGCTGGTGCGTGAAAAATGGCAAAAGTTGTAACCCGCTACTCACGCTAGGCATTGCCGCGCATCCCGTTAATATACTCGATTCTCTTGGTATATGGTAGAGCTATAGCATATCGGCTGGTTACCGATATGAATAATAATAAGCTGGAAGCGTGATGTAAGATTTCAGAGTAATCTGAGAAGTAATCATTTATTTCTGAACAAGGGTTTATATGATGCAATACCAGGTGTGTCTGGATGAATATCCAATGAGGAGAAGGGAATACATTAACCAATAAAAATCATTAATAGAAAGGGAGATAATTTATGCATAACCAATCATTACTGGTCACGTGGTCACAGGTAGAGTGAGCCAGTGAGGTGGTCACATGACCAACCTCTAATTAATACGATTATGTAATCTGTAGTCTGTAGACAGCTTGGCTGAGTCATTAGGCCTCGCCAACTGTCATTGCTTTCATGTTAAGCTAATAAGATAATATCTGTAGACACACCTGGAAACATGTGAAGATTTGGTAATTACACAGTCTGGTATATGAACCTTTAACGGTTATTACTCAGCATGAATATTCGTAATATTCAGTATATAATATATTTATAATATTTCTATATTATAAATTCATATTTAATAATACCTTACGTCATGTTACGTAACCTTATATAATCATTTAAAAGCATTTGATCATAGAATTATGAGTATGACACCGTTACAAAATCACTACTGAGTCACCTTAATTGATTATCAAGATCGATACTGAAGTATTTATAAGAAGTCACTGAATCAAGTAACAGCCCATGAATAGAATAATTGTATACACTTGTTATAGTAGCTTTTCAACTTATTACAAGTGAAATCAGAAATTTTATTTTGGCTTCAAACTAAATATAAAACAATATCGTCAGCAAAGTGTTGAACCCCACTTGCATGATTTCACTTTACTTAAATTATTGTAAACCGTACAAACCATACAGAGTGCCATTTGGTATTTATAATATGTATACTGATCTGTTGATTTATTTGGTAAATACCTCATCAATGCTGTCATTTTTGCAGTACCACCATTACAATGTATGTAAACTTTCGGAGCCGGGAAGTCTTTAACGTTTAAGTCTTTAGGAGCTGGAGCTGCAAAGTCTTTAACCAATGAAATTGCATCATTTAGGTCACCTGTGTCTGTGACAATCAATATCACAGACACATGTGTGAAAATATGCAAAGCTGAAAGCACCCCCGAATGGGACTTGGGTAAATGATCAATTCCTATCCTATCAATATAATAGAAATTTCAATTGCAAGTGTTTTCTTCATTGATTTCGCGATTTCACCCTGAGTTTGAAACATGGTGCATAAAGGACTAGGCCCAATATGAACTGTCTTGGATCTGTGATTGGTAGTGGTCCATCCTTGTCCGCTGGTAAGAAAGTATATTTCTGGAGGAGGGTTGACAGTGTGAGGTATATCCTTCCTTTAGACATGGTCTCCCCTGCACAAACTCTCCTACCAGCACCGAATGGCAGCAACCTTTAGGGAAATGTACAAATACAAGGACATAAAACCATCAACTCATTACAATATTTCGATACAATGTTGTTTAATTATAAGTTTGCACTTGAAACAGGTTTCAACAGTTGCATTTTCAGCAGATGTTAAAATAAAATTGTTTAGATTTTTTTCAAGAATTATAAGTTGCCCAGACTCTTAGGGCCTGGGTTTCTAATAAGAATAAATAGTGTGAAGCAATTTCCTAACAAATATGAGCCTTATTTTATGCAGTAGGCATCACAAAATTTCATACCAGGTGGCGTGTTTTTTGTTTTTTTTAAAGATTTTATTTTCACTGGGTACATCACCTCCAAGAGGAGTAGGATATTCCGGTGGAACCCAGCTTGGGTTAAAGGATAACTATATACATATGATAACAAGTAAGCAAAAAGGTAAAAGACAAGGTAGAAGATAACCTCTTACTGTGAGAGAGACTTCTTAGTTGTTTGTACCGTACTATTGACGATTTCTATGTTACAGGGATATAGCATAATAGCAAAGGCTTAATATTACTTTGTGGTGTCAAAATATTAATTTGTAAGATGAGTTAACACTTGTTTGGACTGTACCATTGGGAGATTCAGTGTTAAACTGAGACGATGTGAAAAATAATAGCTTCGAATCACATAATGTTGAAGGATCAGGCAACCTTTGGAAGACCTGGTTCGGTTTATAACTGTAACCAGACACTGTATAACCTGATTTGTACTAAGATCTACAAATAAAAGAATCTCTGAATTGAATTGAATTGATTATGTGTGAGGAGGTCTAGTTTTAGTAAGGTAGAGAGGTAAGCAGTGTTATGATGGTATACAAATTTTTCAACACTTCCCAGGTGAACCTCTAACTTATGAGAGTGGCCTGTAGTTGTGGTGAATAATTATTTGCAATGGGAGGTAGGTAGGAGGATGCAGAAAGTGATTATAGAAGAGTTTGTTTAAGCCATTCTTTCTGGAGAGATTTGAATGTTTCAATATTGCCAATATTTCTGGTTTTTGGAGCTAGTTGGTTCCATGATTTGGCAACTTTATTAATTATTGCATTTTCACCACATTTAGTTTTGTAGAAAAAGGTGGAAAGAAGAGGGGCTTCATTTGCTCTAGTTGGGTTTTGGGTGTTTTGAGTTCTGTATTTATTGGAGGTTGATCTATTGAAACCAGTGATTCTGAGATGACTTTCTCTTCTATTATGTAGCAGGGGGATATTTAGGTCTTTATGTAGCTCAGAAGTCGGGTGTAGAGGTTCAGCTTTGAGTATTGCTCTGAGTGCTTTATTTTGGATTTTTTGCAGTTTAATAAGATTGTTCTGGTGGGTATTGTGGTATAGAATATCGCCATAATCGAAAAAGGGGAGGATTTTACTTTTATATACAAGGAGGGCTGCTTTCATAGTGAGAAGATGTCTAATTCGTAGGAACAAGAAAATTTTGTGAGAGATAATTTTGATTAGGTTTCTGATGTGAGGTTGAAAGGTAAGTTTGTTGTCCAGCAATACACCCAGATATTTGTAGACATGAACTGTTTCTAGCGTTTTATTGTTGAGTATTAGATTATGAGGAGGGGGGATAGTTCTGTTGTGATTTCGATTTACCAACATTAGCTTGGTTTTGGAGGCGTTAATCAGAAATTTATTCTTATTGCACCATTTTTCTAAATTTGTAATGTCAGTTTGCATATTTTGATAAAGAGATGCTTGAGATTTGTTAGAGTAGTATAAGACTGTATCATCCGCATAGAGGAGATATTTTGAGTGATTTAAATGAGTGCCAATGTCATTTATGAATATTAAGAAGAGCAGGGGTCCAAGGATTGAACCTTGTGGAACTCCGGATTTTATGAGGGCTAGGTCAGATAAGCTATTATTTACTATTGTTCTCTGGTATCTGTTAGATAAGTAGGATTTAATCCAGGAGTGTAATTTGCCTCTAATTCCTATGTTAAAAAGTTTAAGTAAAAGAATATTGTGGTCTACCATATCGAAAGCCTTTCTAAAGTCAATAAAAGTGATGAGAGTGGGGATTTTCTTTTCATAAGCATATGCTAGGTCGTCAGTAAGGTTAGAAATTGTGTTAATAGTAGATTTGTTGGGAAGAAAGCCAGATTGATTTGGGTCGAGGATATTGTGTGTGTTTAAGTATGAAAGGATTCTAGAGTGCACTATTTTTTCTATTAGCTTGCTAGGTGTAGGTAACAGGGATATAGGACGATAATTATTTACTTGGGTGGCCACCCCGCCCTTGAACAGGGGTACCACTTTAGCAATTTTCCAAGTATCTGGAAAGCTTTGGCTGGAGAGAGATAGGTTAATGCATATAGTTATTTCAGGAAGAATGGTAGCAAAAGAGTCTCTAAGAATTGAATTGGATAAGTTGTCTAGAGCAGATGACTTAGAGATGTTGATCTTACTTATGAGCCCCAGGAGTTCAATTTCATTTGTAGATATCTCACATAGTCTTGATAGTTTATCTAGGTTGGGGGTAGACCATGGGTTATCAGGCATGCCTTTTAGTAAGTTGTCAGTAATGTTAGCGAAATAATTGTTAATAAAATTCGGGAGGTTTTTCTTATCAAGAGGTTGATTATTATCATCATTTAAATTAATTTCACTTTGGGGGGCTTTGGAGGGAAGGAGATTGTTGATAGTTTTCCAATATTTTTTAGGGTCTTTAGTATCAGCTAAGTTTTGGTGAATATATGCTCTTTTTGCATTTCGGATTAGCTTATTGGTATCTTTTTTTAGGCGTTTTGCTTCATTTATATCATTAATTAGACCTGAGCGTTTTGCCCTGCCTCTTGCTATGTTTTTTTCTCTTATTGGGTCAAGGATAATTTTTCATATCCAGGGGTCATTGTTATCTCTTATTAATACATTTTTAATCGGGCACATGGAATCCAGAGTGGTGGTAATTGCATTTAAAATAAAATCCCAGCAATTTGCAGGGTCAAGGATAGATCTAAAATATTGCCAATCATGGTCTTTACGGAGTTTACGTTGGTAGAGGTTGATATCAAGGTTTCTGTAGCTTCTGCATTTTTTCATGGTATACTGTTTAGTAATTTTGATTTTTTTACGAATCATGTAAATAGCTTCATGGTCGCTGATATTGTGGTTAAGGGTTCCGCTATCAGAGACATGTTGGGAGTTAGTGATAATTAGATCGATTATACTTGGTATAACAGTGTTATCACGTATGGAATACCTAGTAGGGGAGTTGATTATCTGTGTTAGTCCATTTTGTTGGCTGAAAATTTTTAATTTATTTCTATCCGGACAGTTAGTATTGAGCATATTGATATTAAAATCTCCAATTATTATTATTTCTGTAGTGTCACTTTTGGCCTGACGGCAGGCCACCAGAGTGTCAGCAAGAGTATTTATGCAGGTATCTACTGATCCGGAAGGTGGACGGTAAACAGAAATTATGTAGAAGGGTTTAATATTCGGAGGTAAAAGTTTTATAGTAACGGTTTCAAGAAAAGGTTGAGAGATGCTTAAGTCATTCATAATTTCAAAGTTTAAGTTGGAATTTATATAGTAGAGAAGACCTCCACCACGTTTAGTTGTAAGTGAGTTGGGTGCCATGAAGTTTCTATCTAATCTGATAAGGTTGTAACCTGGTATTGATATTTGTTGATCAGGAACTGAGTCGTTTAGCCAGGTTTCTGATAATGATATAACTTCAGGTTTGAGTAATAATAAATTTTGTTTAACATCATCAAACTTATTCTTGAGGCTTTGGCAATTTAGGTGATATATCATGATCCCATTTTTCTTGTTTTCCAGCGTCATATTCTGACTAAATAAGATATATAAAATAATATAATAAAATAAAAGGGGTATTCGACGATGACAGAAACCTGACTGATTGCTAAATGCACAGTCAGGTGGCGATACTACAGAGAGAGAACGAGTAAGCGTGGGGAGGAAGAGATGCCCCTGGCTGGAGTCAGGGCATTAAAAATAAAAATAGAAATATGCTAGATATGTACATATCTTAGTAAGGAGAGGAAAAAACAAGCATACAGATAACCCAGAAAGTCCAGAGCGCCACTGGTCTACTGAGTTGTAAAAAAAAAAAAAAAAAAAAAACACATCACAGCTTTCTGAGAAGATTAGAAAATTGACATCTCGGTTTGCTAAGCTAATAGCTGGATAACAAGTGATAAGAATACAGAGTTATATCAATTATCAATTCAAGTTGATCAAGAGGCCGAACCACTAATTGAGTTTAGTGTGAGGTCTAGTCAACACATCATTTATTTAGATACATTAATGGTCGCGAGATAGAATACAAAAAACCTCAGTCAATTCGTGATAGTTAACAGGTATATACAAATTTACAAATAGAGCAGTGATAGGAACATGGTAGAGTTAGTCGGCGACGACTCTCTACTGGGAGATGATCTTTGTTAGGCTGCAAGAGACATACTGCGTGACAACGCTACAACTTTACTATTTATATGCGCATAGGTGTGCGGTCCAAAACGACTCGCTGAGGCGCCATCTGCAGTTTACTGTCTGTACCGTACCATTGGAGATTTAACCTTACGGCAAGTGGGGTTGTACATAAACTTAGCTAATATATCACTATATAATGGTGTAGGTGCTGTTGCGTGAGTTACTGATAGTTCCACACTCATTGCTCATATGTTAACCTTTACAATGTATTATCAAGTGATAATTAAGAGCCAATTTAACCATGCAGTATATATTATAGCTCCCAACCTTTTCCTATTGGGATGGTCTGGTCCAACCAGAGTACCATCCTCATTTAAAAAGCGAGATGGTTTGAAGTCCCATGGTTCTTGCCAGTATATTGGATCATGCTGAAGGGACCAGAAATTTATCCAAACCTAAAAATCAAAATAGGTTCCTTTTTTTAAAATGATGCTCAAATATCAGGATTAATGATTAAAGATTGATGGGCTGATGGTGCACTGTTTGGTACATTTATAATCTATCGGCTTCACCTCAACATTATACACCAAACAGTGCACCAGCAGCCCCTAAATGTCAATCATTAATCCTTTATCAGACCCTCTTAAATATTGGTGATGCCTTGATGAAGCTATTATAAATACAGAAATATTGGCTGATTACTGACTACAAACAAAACAAGCAATAATACAATCTCTTGAGTTTTACTCCTAGTATGGTTCTATCAAATTTGAAATAGTATTTTTACATATTTATATGAGTCAGAAAATGTACAATCGCTAGCACCACACAATCAGTTAGTTCTGCTTAATTAGGCTGAAAAGTAAATACCAGATACATCTGAGTATACAGTATTGGGTATTGCCTTGATTAAAAGAATCTGTTCAGTTATGTTGAACTATCATGAGAGGACAACAACGGGTATGGATAAATATATTTTATTTTGACAATTGATAAATGAATTGATTGATTATATAAAAGTGTTGGTAAAATTGAGAAGTATTTTAAAGTTGATAAAGTTAAAAGTTATACATGAAGGTGGACATTGAATAAAAGAAATTGATTTTTAATTGATAAAAAGATTATTGGTTGAGGAATTATAGAGATAAAGTTGTTAAAGTAAAATATATTTTATTAAATGATTTATAATTGTAGGGATGGGCGGGTGGAAGTGAAATAGGAAAGTGTGGTTTGGAAGGAGGGAGAGAGGGTTTATATATGAAGGTGTTATGTAATATAATTGGGTGGACAATTTGGAAAAGGGGTCGGCACGTCGTGCCTCTCATGATCCACTGATTTTCAATAGTGAACACAGTTTTGAACCTCATTTCTGTTTTGAATTTGGGTTATTTGAGGGCATTGGTGAATGTGTATTTTTTCTGATGATCTGACAAATATGTTTTTCTAAAATTGATGTATAAAACTCACCTGGGTGTTTTTTGGCACAGCAAATCCGCCTAGTTCTACATCCTTAGTTGTTTTGTGAGGCACATTTATTGGCATAGGTGTCATATAGCGAAACAATTCAAAAATGGAGGCAGACAGAAAAGGTGTCTTGATTTTATCTGACAACTGTGGCCATCGCTCCCCAATTTGTTCACCTATCTCTTCTTGAAGTTGCTCTTGGAATAAAGGGTTTGCAACGCAAAGAGCAATGAAACTGTACACAACAGATACTATTGTTGAAAGACCTAGAATATATTTTTAAAGATGGGCTGCAACCAGGGGTTACATAAATCCAGATGTCAAGCCAACTGGCTGGTAATTTTGGCTAGCTATATTTCACCAAATATCTCATATACTATGGAGTACAAAGTTTTAATATCAGCAGAGATTAATTAGGAAGGTTAAGCAGATACCAATAAATAGAAATTCCATTAGAGTAGAAAATTGGTTAGAGTAGAAATTCTGTTGCTCGTGACTGAAGACCAGAACAGTGAGAAGTGTTACTTTAACTATATTGCTGAAAGTACCCTACTTATCTACACATATAAATCTGAGACCTTTTTACACTCTCAAAGTTGGCAGACCTGATTTCGATAATTATATTTTCAGGCTTACTGCGCCTTTCATATGTTTTTCACATTAAATTTTGAAGATATATTTACCAGCAGTACAAAGGTCCTCAACAATGGCTCGCATATCAATATCCAGTAATTTCTCCTGAGAAGAATTACACTCATTGGAAAATAGTAAACTGTCAAGAACGCAAGATTGCCCTGACCCAAATACTTCCTAAAAAGCAAATAATATAAGATTAAATCAACTTTTGTTTGTATCATTGACATAACCTTCTCAGTAACCTTATAAGTACTGGTGTAAAAAATTAGTTCACAATATAACACAATACCATAATATCACAATACAAGCTCACAATATTTCACTTAATTAATAATTGTGGCATAACCACATATGATATTAATTAGTTTAATTTCTTTTGTTCTTATGTTGAATCTTGTTGTATGAATAACTGTCAGGTGCAATAGTGACTTTGCATGAGCCACTGCATATGTTGGTTACATGCTGGGATGGATATTCATTGAATCTGACATAGGCCTACACATTTTTACAGCACTTTTATTCAAAATAGCCAGAATATTTTCAACAATGCTATTTCTTCTATCAATGATCTATGGATTCATTCCAAATGCAATATGGGAAAGATATTTAAAAAGACTTTTCCTATCATATCATGAATAATAATATATGGCAATTTACATAGCAGGACTGATTTATACTTTCCCCAAATTCCTTGCAAATCGGGATTCAAGATGGCAGCTATGCAAATCCCCTTTTGAGAAAATTGACTGTGTATCTAAATCTTGAATTGAGTCAAATATAAGAAAACTTAAAAAAATAAATGGCCTTACCTTTCTCTCCTTGATCACAGGTTCAAAAATTGTTGCATTCATTTTCTCTATTTCTATCAAAGCAGATACTGTACTGTATGGGATATACTTTAGCCAAGGCATAATTTCTAACTCAAAGCCTTTCCCCCCAGGAGAAACCAATGGGAGAATCTTGTTCTCTGTTTCTATGAACATTTTAAGCTCTACAGCTTCCATTTTTCGACCGCATGTCTGTGTTAGCAATTCAGACTATAATTGTGTTTTTAACACAATGGACAACATGCTTAATCATGTTAAAGCCAAGAAGAAGAAAAAATAAAGTGTTCACACAAAGAATTAACGAGCTAGATAAAATTAGCAGATTAAGTGTAGAGCAAATGAGACAGAAAGAAAATATATTATTATATGCGCAGGGGGGCGTGGCCGTGTTGGATGGTGTATAAGGAAGAACGATGACATATATATCTAATATGAATATATAACCAGAGGCAGGAGTTCCGTTTGGGCAGCAAAGCACATTTATTCAGTACCCAATACAATACATAGAATAAAAGAATTTTTTTTCACAGATAGGCGAAATGATGTGAGCGTTTCCGCGGCTGAGTTCAAAGTGGCTAGATCGAATGGGCGTGGCAAGGTGGGCGGGGCTCGGCGATGCTGATTGGCCGAACCCGCTGTGACGTCATAGATGAGAAGTAAACACAGCCACGTGCTGCGATATAGGCGTTGTCAACCCAACTGTAGATATGCGCAGGGGGGCGTGGCCGTGTCGGATGGTGTATAAGGAAGAACGATGACATATATATCTAATATGAATATATAACCAGAGGCAGGAGTGCTGTTTGGGCAGCAAAGCACATTTATTCAGTACCAAAAGCCCAAACACACTAAAACGATGAGGAGATAAGAGCATCAATTTTCAACTCATGGTCCAATGAAGGAGATATATATTTTTCTACACAAACCGACCTCCAACGGCCTCTGTTCTTTATATCTGACAAGCAGATGCCTCTTGACGACATGTGAGTTGCAGACCCTCTCCTGAGAGAATGCATAGTAAAATGACCCACAATTCCAGCTCTAGCACACAAATCCGCAAGCAATGTATTCAAATAATTATAAGACATAGACTCTCCATTGGGGAGGCTGAACGCACATGAATCAGAAGGAAGAGACTTCCAGGCGAATATCTTCTTTATGTAGTATACAGGGCATAGCTCGTTTACTGGAGAACTAGCCACTGGGATGACAAATGGTTCAGAAGTAGTTTTAGAAGATTTCACAGCACAGGATAATCCCCATTTATGGAAGGAAATGTCACTCCGACGTAAAGTGTGTGATGATTCAATCACATGGCCAACTCTAAGCATAGAGCGAAATAGAAATATATAAATAGTCCAGGCCAATACATGTTCATACAGTTCAAAATTCAATAGATGAAATAACTTCTTGAGATGACGAGGTAACAGTGGAGATGCTGGGATCACTGCTGAACCTGGGAGTTTGGCGATGCCCTTGAGCAGAGATTTCAGCACAGGATGGGACATCGAAGAGCATGGAATATTCCTGATTTTTGCTCCAAAAATCACACCAGATAAATAGGTTATAACTGATGAGTGTTTCATCAAAGTTGATAAAAAAGCTGCATACATACACAATATATCAATGGAGATATAATCCAAATGAGATTTATTTTCTGATATAAACTCAGAAAAAACACTCCACTGTCTTGTACGTTGCTTCAATGTCGAATCAGACACCGATAGGGTTTGTAGATATGTTACTCTCCTCCTCCACTTGTCCCAGCCTAAGGAGTGAAGATAAGAATTCATCAGCACAACACAATCCAGCTTGCTTCAGACATACAAGCGAATCAGGAGATTTAAGCAGATATGGTACCCTAGAGAGAGTATCAGCTAATAAATTGTTTTTCGTATTAATATATCTAGGAATTAATTCAATGTCGAATATAAAGGTTAACCAGTAGAGCTCATATAGCCACTGCATTGCGCGAAAACTAGAACTGGAACCATTAGTAAGCATGGCAATAACTTGTGTGTTATCAATGAAACACATTATGGCTTTTCCCTTGAATATTTTTGCCCACCTTCTCACGCCTACCAAGATAGGAAATAGCTCCTGTATATTTATGTTGGATGCTATCCCTTCTTCCCTCGGGCGTGAGACAATATGGCCACACTCGGAGAAATCTCGTTGCAAAATACTGTCATCCCATGTACCAGCAACCCAATCAGTGTTCAAGTAAACGCCAAATCCCTTTGACGAAGCGTCAGATACCATTGGGTGGGCGTATATATCTTTTTCCAGCAGACGACGACCGTTGAATGAAGCAGAGAAAGATTTCCACCACATTAAATCCTGACGAAACATGGGAGAAATATTCACATGCCTCAAATGCTTTGAAATCACAAGTTTATACAGGTCGAATAAACGCCTGCAAAAAGTCTTCCCTCCTTTATAGACAGTCGCACAGTGGCTTATGTATCCACACACACTTTCTAGCTGTTTCTTGGAAATCGACGAGGAGTTCTCTAAAGATGAAAGTATATTGTGAAGCTTGATGATTTTTTCTTCTGGCATAGACACAGACATTTCCTTTGAATCTATGTCAAAGCCTAGATATCTGCAGGTAGAACTGGGAGATGTCACCTTTTGCCACGCCACATAGAAGCCTAAGAAACGCAACACACCTGTTATATTGTCCCTTGCTGCAGTACAGCCATCATAAGACAAATTACATGTAAAAAAATCATCCAAATAGTTTACAACTGGAATATGGAAAACATTTCGGATAGAGTCAGTCACAAAATTGGAGATATCATCAAAATAGCAAGGCCCTGTACGGAGGCCAAAACACAACCTGTTGTCATAGAATAAGGTGTCTATCCCATCTAGGGACCATCTAAAACCACAATATTTTCTGTGTTCAGGGTTAATAGGGACAGCTCTGTAGGCAGATTTAATATCAATGACTGCCATGAAACAATCTTTCTCGATTAAATTTACAGCATCATCTATCGAGTTGTAAGAGAAAGTACGAACCAAATTACTACATTGGTCGTTCACACATATACCTTCAGGTCTGGAACAGTTGGTGATCGGACGGATACCCCCGTTAGGCTTATTCACAGCACCCAGGGCGTGGATACATATAGGAGAAACATCAGCGATAGAAATAAAACCTTCTTTCAGTTTGTTAGCAACTATTTTATCCATTTTTTGTTTAGCTGTGGGCTCCAAAATCGAAGCATAATTCGCACAGTCGTAACCCTGTACTGGGCCATCTACGATATCAAAACCGTCACAAATGCCATAAAATACATGAAGATATTTTTCCACCATATAAGAGCCTTGGGTGAAAAGGCAAAAGGCAAAACGACAAGGTTTAAGTTGAGTATTGACGTTAGCTAAGGAATGACTGCACATACAAATTCCATGACCACAACTACCGTAAACGGGGACAGTACAGCCACCCGGCGAAATCGGAGCGGTGAATATTAAATTATCTCCACTATCGGGAGAACCACCGTCAATATATTTGGAAATTTTACAGAAAATGTCGGAATACATACATTCATGAACAAATTCCGGGTAATGATGAGTAATCGAAGTCGTAGGAATTAAATCTTTAAGTGTCGAAGTGTCTGAACTGACAGATTCCAATCCGCTGTCGGCCATCTTGGACGCACCACTTCCGGTGTCACCAAGACAACCATTCGAAGTAACAAACTTTTCTTTATCACAGATTTCCAACAAACTATGGTTATTACGACGAATTAAACCTCGATTACATGTTAATTCCTATTTGTTTGATTTCCCTGATGGGCAGGTTCTAGCTGAATGTTCACCTTTCAGGCAATTGGAGCACTTGTGCGGGTATGCACATGGTGACTTTACACAGCCGGAAGAAGAGTTGAACTTGAAACAAACTTTTTGTTCGGTGTTTACCTTTTTCTTGATCGCCGACTCAGCTACAGCCTTTTTAGAATTCTCGAACGAGTAAAATCGGAGAATTTCATCCTGTTTGACATTAGAAAAGGCTCCAAGACCCTCCTTATTTGCTCTGGTACGAACACACTTGTCGTACAGGACACTAGCACAGAGATTGTAAACTTGAGACTTGGATTTTTCACACATCGTTACTGTATGATTCACCACGCCAGCCAACTCACTATACGGCCTCTCATCCACTACTAGCTTCGATATTAGGCGTAAATTCAGCAATAACAATGCTTCAAATGAGTCAATGTCCTCACCCTTATCAAGATGTGTTTCATGATCAAACGGCTTGGATGATCCAGCAGACCTTGAGCGACGACGAGAACGATGAGCAGACCCTTGGACATTGTATATTGAACTTTCTACACTTGAAGCCCTACTACGTGAACGATGCTGCTCGTTGAAGTGGATATCAGAATCACTGTTGACGATCTTCGGGGGAATGACGCCCTCCGATGACGATTTATTGACGACTTTCTCCTCCACGGTATGTACCAACTTGTTAACCAGTCCTTCCAGCGCAGCCATACGGCTATTCATAGCTCTTGTACAGGACAATCCGACCACGCCCCCATGGGACTCATTACACGCCTCACAATGTTTTAAAGTCCTCGGAGCCATCATGAACAAACTCAATATAGGCTCAAAAATTTTCACAGATAGGCGAAACGATGTGAGCGTTTCCGCGGCTGAGTTCAAAGTGGCTAGATCGAATGGGCGTGGCAAGGTGGGCGGGGCTCGTGATGCTGATTGGCCGAACCCGCCGTGACGTCATAGATGAGAAGTAAACACAGCCACGTGCTGCAATATAGGCGTTGTCAACCCAACTGTAGGGAAATAAAAGATCAGGAATTTAAAAATCAGAGGGAGCCCTGATCCGCTCAAGAGCGAAATGGGCGGTTGACAGGGAAAAACCGACCAAATAGTTCTGCAATCATGAAAAGTACAAATCAAATAAGAAAAACATAACCCAGTTAAATATTGACGGTATAAACCAAAACGATATATATTGTGAGAAGGAGAAAAATTTCATTCCAAGTTATACTCAGAAGAGAAAACCAACCAGGAGGTAGCAGAAGAATCCATCGATCCGAAAACAGCGGTACAGCTGTACAGGGCCGAAAATGAGATATTAACAAGAATAATAGTAAGAGAAGAGGTAGAAAAAATAATGAAAGCGTTTGAAAAAAACAAATCACCGGGCTCTGACGGTTTTACCATCGAGTTCTATTTGGCCTACTGGCCAATTATAGGGGATATGTTTATGAAAATGTTATACTGTTGTCTTGACGAGGGGGAAATGACATGTGAGCAAAGAAGAGGCCTTATCAATGTAATTTTCAAAAAAACGACTGATAACACTCTACTAGCGAACTGGAGACCAATCACCTTGCTCAATGTAATAACATATAAAATTATCTCGAAAGTCATTGCAAGCAGATTAAATATTATGTTGCCTAAACTTGTCAGAGAAGACCAATATGGTTTTATCAAAGGTCGATATATAGGTACAGCCATACGAAGAATCGATGATGTTATTTCCTTATTAGAAAAAGAAAAGAGCAAGGCTTGGTGGTTTCATTAGATTTCACCAAAGCTTATGATTCAATTTGCTGGAATTTCCTGGAAAACACTTTGTTATCTCATGGCATTAATTATGTATATGTTTCTTGGATTAACACCCTGATGGGTAACTCTGTAGCTGCTTTTCGCAATGACGTTTTTTCTTTGAGATGGTTTGATGTAAAGAGGGGGATGAAACAAGGGGATCCCATCTCCTCATCCCTCTTTATCCTCTGTGTAGAAAGATTAGCTGAACAAATCAGGATTGATGTTAACATTGAAGGCATCGACCTGGGGGGAGGACAGTCAAAACTAATACAATTCGCAGATGATCTGACAGTCACAGTTAAAAATGAGTTCTCACTTCATAGAATTATTCAAATGCTCGACAGATATGCAATCTCATCAGGCTTAAAATTAAATACGAAAAAGTCAAAAGGGTTTAATATAGGTGGAACAGACAGATTCTAAAAATTGATCAGAGGGATAATGAATGTGCTGGGGGTGACTCTTCTCTCCCCTTGAAATGAATCAAAGGTGTTGACAATAAATAGTAAAATTCTGTTGGAGAGAGCCAAATCAATCGTTAATCAATGGAAGAGAAGAAGCCTCGTTAAAGGCAGAGTATTGGTGTGTAACGTGTTTCTTTTGCCCATATTTCAGCATACCCTAGCGTGTATTGCATTAACAGATAAAATACAGGGCGAAATACATGACATCATGATGAAATTCGTATGGTTGAATAAAGGTCATAGGATAAGCACTGCTTTCCTAGCTCAAAAAGCAGAAAATGGTTGGTTAGGAGGGCCTAAGAACGATTAGAGAAATAATAGTAACAAATCGACTCAAGTGGGTCCAAAGGATAATTTCAGCCAATGCTGGAAGAGCCTTTAGGGCAATGGCTTCACACTCCGCCCCAATGAGGAGAGTAGAGGATGTGATGTTAAGCAGATACATGCCAAATAGAGTATTAAATGGCTTTTACCAGGAGGTATTCAAGACGTGGAATAAATACTATTATAGCAAGAAACTTAAGTCAAGAAATGTGAAGGTGAAACGTCACCGCCTATATTTGGATGGGAGCCTGGCAACCAGCTACGCCACGCCCCTCCTCCATGGTGACGCCCCACGTCACAATACACGCTCTTCCATTCCCCCCGCTTCATAAACACTCCAAGTCCGGTTCCCAACCGCTACACACGCTCATAAATTCTTTCTTTATTGCTTGTATTGTATTATGGTGTAATAAACCTCCATGTTCATTGGTGGTTCAGGCCAACCTCTGTGTTTCTCTCATCATTCAAATGAGCGGTATAATATGTATAGGAGATATATTAAACCAGCAGGGAAGAATAATGTCCAATTTAGAAATAAAGAGGCAATACGGTTTCATACCTGACTATAACCTGATGAAAGAGCTAAGACCTATGGAATGGCTAACACAGTCAGTCAGCCTGGCATGGCTAACTGACAAGACTTTGGTTTAGAAACTTCAGGGTTGTAGGTTTGAGGCTTCTTCAATCTCTACTTTTATCATCACCTTTTTGTGCATGTTGGAAAATGAATTCTTATTATGTACAAATTGTTTATTGCAGTGCCTAGTTGCAGTTACATCAGAATAACAATGTTAATAGAATTATGTGGGTATATAGAGCCCTTAACAAAAAAAGAGGTCAAATGGATTAAAGTCCTGGAAATATTTCATGACATGGGGGTGGAGGATCTTCTGCTAGGCAGGAGGGAACCCCCCTCAGTTTAGGCCCTTTTTATGATGATGTCTTTAGGGTATGGGCTAGGGTCTATTTCAATAGAAAACCTCAAAATAAAAATGAAATTTTGATTGAAAGGTTAGCCAACAATAGATGGATTTAAGTTGGTAGGAAAGGTGTTCAAAGGAAGCACTGGTCCAAAGCTGGCATTAATGTTATTGGAGATGTGTTAAATGAGAATAATACATTTTATTTGCATGAAGAAATAACAAGAAAATATGGTATCAAGTGTTCTTTTATTGATATCCTGCAGATCAGATTTGCCATACCCTTTGATTGGTTAGAAAGAATCAGAAATAATGCATTACAAGAGAACAGAGTCAGAACTAAATTGTTCGAGATTAATAGAAAAACCTTTAATATATTTAACACCAATTGTAAAGAAGTGTACATGTAGGGAAATGGTGGAGACCGACAAGCCAGACTATGATAACCTCAGAGTCTGGGATGATACGGTTGCAGACATAGATTGGGATCCTGATGAAGATCTATCCAAAATTATTTTTGTAACCCCTGTTAAATGCTGTACGGAATCCAGACTACAAGCCCTACAATATAGGGTAGTTCATAGAACGATCTGCTGTAATGAATATTTGAAAAGGATCAAAATTGTATCAACAGATAAATGTTGATATTGTGATGAAAAAGATGATTTAAAAGACTTTTCTGTTTCATGTACGAGAACGAGGGCCTTCTGGGATCAATTCATGTTAAGATTCATGGAAAATGAAATGCTCAGGCCAATTGTTTGTGATGATCTACATGCTCAGAGTATTCTCCTTGGGTATTTCGGTAATCAAAAGTACAATATCCTTTTTAATTGGATTCTACTGATGGCTAAGAATCTGATTCATAGGCAGAAACTATTTTATAATAATATTATCGAGTTCAGAGCATTTGTAAATAAAAGACATTACCAAGCCCTGTCGTACAATGCTGCCTTTGATAAGAACAGCACAAAATGGCTGTCCAAGGTTAAAGTGTTCATGAAAGAGTTTTGCAAAATTTGACACTGAATTATGTTGGTATTTATAGAAGATATTTAGATTTCTTGTCCTTTCATATATTTCAACTTTGGGTGCTAGTCAGAGACTAGATACTGTCACTTGTTAAGATCTATCCTCCGAGGAGAAATGGATACTGTTATAGTTAGGAGGTAAAAAAGAAAATAAGAAAAACTCAAAAAAATGATGAAAATGATAAAGGTACAGCAAAGAAACAATTTAGGATTGTATATGCCAAGACGGCAGGAATCTGAATAAAAACCTTTTAAAAACAAAAACAAAATTTATAATTAATCTTTCACCACCATGGAATAAAAATAGCACTGCATCTCATAGCTGGTCTGGTGTAAAGGATTGCACAGACCCTCAACGATCCTTTTCAGTATAACCCACTCGCCTATCGGCTTGTGTGCCATGTGAAAAGAATCATCTTGGGTCCATGCAATCCTTCACGCCAGACCAGCTACTCATGATACCTACCAATAAAAAGTCTATGTTTGCCATCACAGCCTGTATATCTGCTTTGATGTCAAATGCAGTATTTCTCACAGCCCTTCTTTCTAGCTTTTCCGATAGAAGTTGGAGTTCTTCAGTGACAATCTCTTCCAATCTTTCTAAGCCTCCTCCAAACATACCAAGGCTTTTTATCACAATCTTTTTCATTCTTTTCCATCGAATTGATAGATCTCCAATAGAAATGTAGAACCCGCCTTTGTGAGACAAGCTGACCCGGCTCAGAAATGGTCTCCCAGCAAAGTTATCTGATCGATGTATCAGTACATCTCTGATGTTTCTTTCCCCTGATACTACAACAACTTTGGTCCCCATGATTGATATTTTGTACAAATTTCCATAATTCTTTTCCCATTCAGTAAACTGGAAATGGGACGAGGATTTTGCTAACTGGAGCATATTCCCAATCAATGGATATCCCTTAGGTCCTGGGATTCTGTCAATGATGCTTTTCTTCTGCCATAGTTTCCATATGACGTGAATGAGGAGGACTACGATAAGGATGCAAGTCCCTACCATACAATCCATGGCCCTGAGGAAAGCAATCCTAATGTTAATGCAGGGCTATCTAAGATATATTTGGCAATTTGAATTTGAAAAACATTTTTATTGATCAAGGATTGCTATTGAAGAAGAGTCTCCAGTGGACAATAGGTTTTTTCGTTCTCTTCTTTTGATTTTTTACAAATGCGGCATAGGCAAGAAACAATACCAACTCAGTCATAGACTGCTAGTTGGCTTCTTGCAATGGTTTAATAACAAATTCATGTTGACAATATGGCTTATATTTCAGTTTAGTGACTCGCTTAGTGATATGGCAATGCAACAAGCAATGCAACAAGCAATCTGGTTTCTTCCTGGCAAATCTATCTAAATACAATTTATATTTAAGATTATATCCAAACGAGACATTTGAATGCCACCCACAACATTGAATGAGGATTGTCATCCATCCCACCCCACCCCCACACACACACACATCCCGCAAAGAGTTTCCCCATTCTGATCAAATAAATTGATAACATGGATCTCTCTTCTAATAACCAAAGGTAGGATTTAGTCAAATAATTCTAAAGCTACTCGCAGGAAGTTCTAGATATATTGGGCCTGCAAAATTGGATTAGACTCAGAGGATATAACAAATAATAATAATAGATTTTTATTTCCATATTACATTTACAACAATTGTTATACAATGTAGAATTAAAAGAGAGAAACCTATGGAAAGAGGAATAATCTCTGTGACAGTCACAGCTCTTCCGAATATCCCTTAAATTTTTTTTATTTTGCTATCCCTATTGTTTGTACATCTATTTCTAGTTAAAATATAGACAGTGTCTAATATTGGACCTGCCTGCTACACAACAGTATAATGTAATTACAAAATAAAGTAAAAGCAAGGCTAACTAAGTGAATAAAATAAAGTGAAAGTAAGAATCAAGGGTAAACTTGTTCATCGCTGTCCCTTTCTGGTGCATTAACTTTACAGGCTAGATATGTGTACAGAGGTGGTTCTATATCGTTAGTCAGATAATATTGACTAATGAATGACAACAACAACATTAATAATAATAGTAATAATAACAACCTGAGTGAGGTACCTCTTACAACCTCTTAAAACCAGACCACAAAACATACTATCTCTATAACACATCGATCGGGGTGTAGTTATTGTTTAGGTAATTTATAAAGGATCTGTAGTCTGGCATGGTTCTAGCTTCACCATCCAGGCTATTCCACAGGGTAGGTGCCCGGTACAAGAAAGACTTCTTAAACTTTTCTGATTTGGGGGTTGGCACTATATGATACTAATGATAAATATGAACTACTTACCTTGGGTATGTGTAAAGATGCAATGTATTCGTTGTAAATCAGTCTAGAGAAGTGGGACTCAAGAAAAGGTCAATATAATATTATTCCCAGTAATAAAATCTAATGCCAACTGAGCCCAGCCCTGAACCGGGTCCATATATATATATTTTCTGGGGCTTAAATCTTGACTCCACTGACGTTTTTTTCCCTCTGCAGTTGTTGCGGTTGCATATATATTTTTTTACTTCTAGATTAAGAAAATGGTACATTCTGCAGTGCATTCTCATTCTGAATATAACAACTATTCTCTCTTTGGTCAGAGGAGAGTCTCGATAGTTTGTCCAATATAGGTTCTTTATTATAATCAATTAATGACAATAAATATAAAACCACATATTAGCCGTAATAAGCATGCGGTCTGGTGGAGCCCTACCTTATAGGGGCAGACAAACAACACATTAACAACCAAATGTCTTGCCTAATCATTTCTTATCACTTGTGCTATGGCTAATATGTATGTTTTATTCACAGTCACTTGATTTTATGTTCACTACTTGATACAGGCACAGTATTCCATATGTTATATTTTTGTTATAATAAGTATTCTTTAATGACTTATGTGATAATTAATTTTAGCAATGCTAATACTCTTGGTGTGCGCTGTGCAGCAGAGTGTTAAAGTAAAGGAATATCCCTTAGAGGTAACTAAATCTTTTTTATCTTGTACAAAAGAAAGACACAGAGTGAAAAGGCACATGCCACATAATTATGTTATTTATTTGTATATATATGACTAAGCCCCTATGCATGCATGGTTGCTATAAATCTAAAACATTATTTATTATCTTGTGTGACCATGCAGATACTGGCTTTTAATCAAATTGCTTTTAACTTGACCTGCAAAAAGCCTGAGACAGTCTATAGTTGTTAAACCAGACCATCTTGCAAATTATTCATTTCAGTGACCATCAAAATCCCAGTTTTCAAAACAGTTTTCACGATATGTAAAGATTCCACCCATTTTTTATACATATGACAGTGGTGAAGGCAGCAATCCCCAGTTGGGGGTGGGGGCAGGCAGCAACTACAAATGACCAAGCAGTGTGTGTAGTCACACTGAGAGAAAGAAGAGGTCTGGACTGTGAAAAAGACAGAGGGAGGCTGAGAGTGTTAGACAGAGTGGTATGATTTTTTAGGTCGGCCTATATAAAATTCCACTGCAAGACTGACAGAAAACACACAGAGATACAGGGCATGGCAATAAGCACAATCAGAGAGAGATAGCAAACAGACAGAGACAAACATACAGAGAGGAAGCAAAGTGGGAGAAATAGGAATAGACAAATAAGATCTCACTCGTCCCCCCTTCTCCCCCAGGTTTTCAACACAAATGCTTAAGGGGAAACCATTGACAAACTTTAGCTGCTCCTGTCCGGTATCTAGGTGGTACTGACTATACAGCAACCTTCTATGCTTAATCCTATGTCTTCTCTTGGTAATCCTGCATTTTGAACACTGTGGATTTGGAAATAAATCCAGGAGATTTAAAAAACTGGGTGTTGTTATGGTGACGCAAGGCTGACGTAATTTTGTTCTGTCCCACTTAGAACCAAAAAGGGAATTTTTCTGCTAGATGTTCATATTAGATATTTGATGTAGGCCCATGGACCTGACATCACACAAAAAATTTCAGACCTCTACCTAGCATATCCACTATACATTTTTTAGAACTTTTTTGATATTATGTCATGTATTTTACATAAGGAACAAGGAATAAGGAATAGGATGCATAGAGACCAAGGCCTCAAAAAGCCCTCATTTATTAATCACCCCTACCCATTGTATAACAAGCTAAACTTGAAGTATTCCATGTAGAATTTCATGAATTTTCTGAATCTGAAGAGCAAAATTGTTCAAAAGCCTGGGCATATTTTCAAAATGGGCCGTTTCTATGGTAACTAGTGATTTTTCAGGTATTTTACCAAAAAATAGGTTTTTAGTGTCCCATTTCTACACTTTTATCAGGAATGTGACCAAACTTGGGGATATTGATATTGGATTTATGGGTTATTTGAAGATCCTGATTCAGTGACCTTGACCAATGTCAAAGTCATTAAATATGACCTTGAAATACAAAAATAGCGAAATTCAGGGATGTGACATGCTATTTTCTCCTGATTTTCTCTCATGAAATAGGGTAATTGGGAAAATTAATAATCTAATATATTGAAATATGAACCAACATTAAGGGAAAGAAGAATTGAACATGCCCAGACACATGTGTACACATGATATATTGGGTCAATGTCACTTGGGTAAAATTATATTGAAGAATTGTGGGTCATTCTCCGAAATAGTTAGGGTCAGTAGTTGAGCGAGAAATGAATCAATGCAACACACAGAGATGTATGTCTCAAGTCAGCTAAACCAGTTAAAAGCTCACTTGTACCTTTGGACTTTTAGTGATAAGCGATCCATGAGTGTTGTGGCGGTAAGAAAGTTGATTAGCCTTCTTGTCGGAAGGGGGCATGGCAGGTGTATGTCTGAATGAGACTAACAATGAAAACACAAAAATATGACAACTTTCACCTCATATTTTACAATATCTTTGTCAATTTTGAAGAAAAGTAATAATGTTCATGTGCAAGGTCCCTACTTGTTCCATCAAAGACCATTCCATTATTGCTTTTAAATGGATTTCTAACATTTAGACATCTGTATGTTTTACATCAAAATGTCTTCACTTGGGAAAACATTTATTTTTGGATTTTATGTAGAAAAGTGATATTTCTCACATGCAAATCCCTGGTACTTTTCAAAATCTTGTCAGAATAATAAAATCTCATATTTCATTAGTTGATTTGCTTGATAAATATAATATTATGATAGTCTTTACCTTTCTAGTAGTAGTTGAGTTACAAAACGATGCAAAAAGAGGTCATTGTCAGCTGCAAAACTATAAGTTGGAAATTTTCAGGTAAAATTCTAATAATATAAGTGGACCCTATTAATTTTTAAAGTCAAATTTTCCAGAACCATCAGATGGGGAAGACCATTTAAGGGATTAACCACTGTCATATGCACTGCTGCAGGCGGGAGTTCAAGGAACTAATGCATGAAAAGTTAGAATTCACAATATATTTTTCAAACTTTGTCTTGAGAAAGAACATGATTGGGCGATAACAAAAAGCAAATATAGAATGGTTCTCAACATATTTTCTTTTTAATCTTAGTGGCCAACCAGCCAAACAGTTACCGTACACTTATAGGCCTATGCTTGCGCAGATGCTATTCTGGATTCGATTAGGACCATTGTCAGGCCTAATTGTTCAGTACATTTTATATTATTTAAATCTTATTTTAGTCTATAGATGAATTTGTGGAAGTTAGATAGGTAGAGTATGGTGAATAATGATTTGCGTGCATGGTGGATGTAAATAATGTGTAGTAGTAGATAGCTTCGATGTATTTACTGCAATACAGACGCCAATTAAGATGGAAAGTAAGTGTGTTGGTTTTTATTTTCAACGCTTCGACCTGCAGCAGGTCTTCTTCAGGAATGTGTAGTAGTAAGTGATCGATTAGTTTGTGTAGTGTGTGTGTGTGTTCTGAGTCCCGTTTTATTTAGCAGAAGTGAGGCTGTATGAAGTAGTAGTTTGTTGTGAAAATGGGTGTGTGTAGGGCCTACTCTTTAGGGGCGAAACCCAGGAGCAGCTTGGGCGCAGAAGTTCCGACGCATTCCACCAGGTGGCGACGGGGCCTGCAGGTTGCTTGTTGTGTCATGTAGGCCTAAGGTTATCGACCTTATAAATATCAAAGCATAGTCCCCGACATACTTTTACTTAGTGTCCAAAAAGTAAATCTACTTTGGGGACAAATAAAATTACGGGGTAGGCCTACCACAAGGTTCCTAATTTATATTAATGGTCTCTATCAAAAAATAGAAAATAGTTGTATTGAACTATTTGCACACGATACAATTTTATTTACCAAGGCATCACACGACGCTAACAATTAATCTTTCGCCATAGTTGAAACTGACGTCCAACACCGGCTCAGAATGTCCTTGTAATTTGTTCAAACAGGGCTTAACCCCTTAACAAGAACAAGTCAACAAACACAACCTGATTTTGTCAGTAGTTTGCTCGGTGGGATGTTTTCCCCTGATACACACAATACAACAGATCAAGAAGAAAATCCTTTGCATCTATGCATGCAGGTCCCCGTCCACATTTAGCCATGTGCAGCTTAAAGTATTAGTTCACCCTCCGCCCCAACACGGCAACAGTCTACACAAAAGACGGTATTCGATCGTCCCCCCTTCGATCTGCATGGCCCTTTCGCTTATAAAAGTTATATATAGTCTAGGACTAGGCCAGCCTAGTCTATTCCATGTAGGGCTGTATCGGGGGCTGTATTTATTAGGCCTATAGACTATATAAGGCCAGTCTAGTCCCCTACCCCCCCCCCCCCCCCCACACACACCCACCAACTCCATTCCAATATAGGCTATCTTCTATTTTGGCCATTATTGATACCATAATATTTTATATGACAATATGTCACCAACATCCATCTGATTATTTTTTCTGTCCCGTCGGCAAAATGTCCGCAATATAACTACAACGCATAGCCATAGAGCTATACATAGTTACCCCTTCCACCTTACTCAGCGCTCACCCTCACTACACCCCTCCACTTACCACCAAGACTATGCTACAACGTTACGGTAACCAAAACTCGGGATCCGCGCACGTGTTATAGTTTACAGTCGGGGTTGGCCTAGAAAACATCTCGACCTATCACGTGCTTCGTCTCGCTGCGTCAGGCAGCCGTCCCGGTATGTACCTGTGCTTCCCATTGGTCCAAAGTGAAGACACATCGTGATGGCGGAACGAAATGTGGTTTCGACTTAGTAGCAGGTAATGTTTCTGCGTTTCCTTCAATTTAGACTTAATTGGTGATCAGAATTTTATAAACCCGGTCCTGTGTATTGCTCCTGGTCCCTTCGGTTTGTACGCTACGGTTACCGATAGACCCTACAATGTGCGATCTTCCGAAACACCTCCCCCCGGCACCTCCCCTAGCAGCCACCTATAGCTATGGCTATGCTATCCATGTACCGTACAAAGTACACCAACAGGACTCGATGGGAGGGAACCAGCCCTGAGCATCGTTAGATCGTTAGGAAGTGCTTAATTCTGGTTTCGATCATACATAATGAAAAAACATTAAGATATAGACTTAGAGACTTCAGCGGGACGGTGTCTGTAGACTTTATTTTGGTCCCGCGTCAGTGCCATGGCACGAACACTGAACACGAATAAGTTATCCGATACGTCTGTCAGCAAAGACTAAGTACCGTACCGGATCATGGTACGGTACCAAATATTGCATTTGCAGTCTAAATAATACTCATAGTCATTACTGTTTTATATTTTATTGGTGAATTTCACCGTATGTACACTGAATTAAGAATTCAAAACTCAAGTGGAGGATCTCCTGTTTCAAAATATCCATCCCCTGCAGGTCACTTATAGCCTATACTAGGCCTCGACTCCCAGTCCCGGGGTGCGGGAGGATACGGGGACGGAAACTCTGTCTAGGTCACTTATAGTTACAATAATAGTTATAGGGCCTAATAAATAAATAGCCTATACCGTATAGCCTTGGCCTACGCCTACGGCACGGTATTTATTAATAACCTACAGTTATAGGGTAGGCCTACAGAAGAAGCCAGGACTATTTTGCTATTGGACCCTAGGCCTATAATTATAGTTAGCTATAGTTATATAGTGTGAATGTACCGGTAATCGATGTTTTCATATAATTGTAATTTCTTAGCCTTGATATACAGCTACCGTACTTTATAATACCAGGACCATACACAAAAGTTGTATGACTCTGATAATACTGACCAAACAATGCGACACCTGATTGTATTGTAATTGTACTAGGCTACCCTTACATTGTAATTAATTACAGGTAGGTCCAGGTAATCAGTTCCTGCACCCGTGTCTGGAATAATAGTCTAAATGGATTCTCCGGCCAAGACTTCCTATGCAGGTAAAGTGCAGAGAAGATGATTATATGAATGATATAATTGTCACATATTTCATTGACCAGTGGTCATCAGGGGTAGGCCTACTGTACAGCATATTATACTTGTAACCATGGTTACCCCCGTCACCCTCCCCTGCAGCCACCTGTACTGAATACACACTTAACATCTAACCTTCGTCTTGTCAACTTGTCTTTCCACTCTACAATATAACTGTCAAACTGAACATGATGAATGATACTGTTCCAAGCTGTCTGACTTTTCATTTACCGTACGGTACATGTAATTCATATACAATAATTTGACTTGTTTTACATCGTAGATGGAAGCAGATCCACCGGAGATAACGTATTGGTGTTTGGTGAAGGGACGAAGAAAATGATGGACATATTAGGCCCTTCAACTTCTGGTAAAGGTTTATCTTACATTATTTTAAGCAAGTTGATTCCATTTACTCGTTGCATTTAATATGACAACCTGTGGCAGTGCGCATTATTTTAATACTAAAGTTTGCCCTTATCACGTTGGATTGGCTTGTCTGAAAACATACTTGTTATCCACATACTCCCAAAGGCAAAGCATTCTATATACATAATCTCCATTGCAGGTGGGAACATGCAGGATATCAATGAGGATATACCTGTCCGAATCTACTTCAAGGGCGAAGAACATCACCATCTTAGATTCGAAATATTGGGCACAACATCCTGGTACGTTTGGCCTGATAATCTCGCCCTAGAAGAATCGCAGACAAGGAAGGCGAGACTCCAAACCTACCTCAGTGTTCTTGGGTCTCTGAGGAACCAAGACTATGACAACTTCTTGCGAGTATTTAACAACTCGAATGCTGAACCTGTGACAAATGAACATGTCCTCCAAACAAAAATAGAAAACTTATTGGATCATTCTGATCTTAGAGAAATAGCCCAGGCCATTCCATACTCAGACCCCACTGATTTGTATGACCTCAAAGTGACCATAGACAATCGTGTTGATCCGAGTGGGAAAATTCGCAAACACATCGCGACGGTGGAAGACCAGGTGGAGGAGGCCTCTCAAGAAGCAAAATATAGTGTCAGCGAGCACATGCAGGTTGATGCTGATTCTTTCAGTCTAAACGAGAAGACAAACCCACCAGGATTGCCAGAAGAAGTCCCCACTAATTTCTACAAAGGCACTCAGTCCAAGCTTGGGGATATCTTGTTTGATCGAGCAAAAAGAATACTCTGTAAAGGACAGCCATTCTGTGAGATCTTCGACGACGTTCATATTCAGATATACACGACTAATATAAAAATGCTGGAGGGCCAAACTCGTCAAAGGATAAGAGATCTAAATTCAGAATTTTTCCCCAAGGAAGTATATGAAGATGAAGATCTTTTAGACAGAATGGTGCAGGTTCACGTCAAGAAGTATAATCTATGCCGTGATGTTCGGGAGCATGGGAGACGTCTATTGGAGGAAGCTAAGGCAAACCCCAGAAAACTATTTATTATCATAGCCGACGAGGCCCACTGGGGTATTACGGGCCAAGAAACTAAGAACAAGCAAATGGGCCAAACACAGGACCCAGATCCCTCGCAAATTGGGGATTCTAACGATCATAACGAATTGATGGATGAAAAGAACGTTGCAAAAGCCTACGATTACCTTGTCAACTCGTGGGGTGGTATGGAAAATGCGCTAATTTTGCAGGTGACGGCCACGCCGTACAATCTGCTCACACAAAACACACGACTGGATTTAGAAATCACTATTTCTGAGGAAAGTCGTCCAGATCGAAATATCTTTCAGGATATCATCAATTCTCCACGTCAACGCCCTCCCGAACAATGTAAAAGAAGACTAAACCATGTTAAATGGACCGAAGGGTTTGACCAGTACCTTCAGAAAGGACTGGTCTGCCAGTTATACTCTTTATTTAAATATAATAATTGCATGCTTACTGCTACTGAAGCAGTTGGCGATGATGAGAAGGTTTTACTACATTGGATTCCTCAATCTTCTGAATCTGCCCCCGACGGAACTGATGTGCTCATTCAAGGATCGGTAGAGTGCGTCACCATCCAAACGCTAGATCGGAAATACACTCTGGTTGCAGATGTTGGTGGCAGGAAAAGTAAAGGTAGAGACGTTGGGTTCATCAAGACAAGACAGGACCATAGATACGGCCCATTAGAGCACTTGTTCTGCCTAGATCTCTCTTGTGGTGAAAATGCGTTATGTATTTTTACTCAAAATGGCAATCTACAACTCTACATACCTCAAAAGGAAGACATTCCTGAAGGAAATTTTGTATCTCTGAAAGATGCTACAACAACTTATTGTGGATTCCATAGGGATGCATTTTCAGACCCTCCGGTAAGGGAAGATATTTTCATGATAAGATGCAGGAAATACTGGGAGGAGCTATCTTATGGACTTCAATATATGTCCTTAAATGCGTTGATGGCAAGTGCTGGTGAGGAGATACCAGAGTTCAAGCGATATCTTAGGAGTGATACAAGATTCAATGAATTGAAACTAAAGGTCAACTCGCAATTGACCCATTCACCAAAGAATTATAGCTTTATCCTTGGCAGTGATTACTGCTACTACATTCTTCTAATCTTTGAACTCAGGGGTGCTAAACTTGAAGTCAAATCATTTGATGAACTGGTTGCTAATTTGCCGTATGCGCTCGGGAATTATACAGAAAGAAAAGAACAGCGCGTTAAGGTGTTTCTAGACAGTCTTCAAAGTGACAGGACTAAACGCATTCCTCGTGACATAGCGTCTGCGACCATAACAGAAATCGGAGACAAGTACACTAGGGAAGCTAAGAATTTTATAAATGAATTCTTTAGTCCCACCTTTAAGCCAGATGACAACGATGCTAGTGAAGCAGCAATGAATTTACTGCTATTCATTCTTGACTGTTGTATGTTTGCTAGCAAGGAAAATCTACAAGACGTGAAACAACATTTGGTAACTAGAATTCCTATGAATGAAGAACCTCTGGAAAATGTTCACGATCCAGCGTTTCATGAGATGAATCTAATTCACAAGAAAAAGAATCTTCTCTCTCAGGCGTTCCCAGAGATTCTGAAAGATTTTGATTCTAAATACAAAGCCATGCGCGTAAAAGAAAATGAAACGTGCCGTATTATTGATGACCTGGTCATGAAACGAGATGCCACAGTGCTGGCAGGGGAAATGAAAGTGCTGCGTTGCCGCAGCAAGGAAATAGCAAACATAATATTCGCCTCCATTTGCCATGCAAGAGGCCTCTCCTCCCCACACGATTACTGTTTTGAAGTCCTCAGGGATTATGGTGACTACAAAATAAACGATTATGAGAAGCTGCCAAGGAATCGTCAAGACAAAACAGCCGGATATCGCATCAGGTCTCTGTTCCAAAGAAGGACCTGCTATCGCTGCCCCTGTACCAAGTGGCACCCCCAAGACACCAGTTTGAAATGTCACTTGTGTGGGCATTTGCATAAGAAGGTTGAAGCTTACGAAGACCTTGATGGCCTACCTCTCCTTCTAATCGTCGTTAAGAAAGGCCGGATGGGGGACACTTTCCCTCCAAGTTTCAATTGCATGGACATGAGGCTTACTGATGATATCAATCATCTGAGTACTATGGTTCAGGAGTTGGGGAGACTTTGTCGTTACACCAGTTTAGAAGATAGTGCGAAAATTCCTTACGCCCTTCTTACCAAGAAAGTGGAAAGGGCAATTATAAATGTGCGCATAGACCATGGAATTTATCATTCCATCCATAAGCACTGTAAAGGCAGAGACTCCTATGTGACTGCTAACAACCTTGCTACCAAAAATAGCATGGACTTCAAGAACAAAAAGAAGGATCGCAATAGGCTCTTGTTGGACGCTGAAACCCAAATAGGGAAAACTGGCGCTTACCTCAACTTCGCCAGTAAAATACGTAAGGCAGTGAACCCGACGCCTAAAGAAGACCTCACAGATGAAGAATGTGAATCAGATGATGGCGTTGAAGAAGAGTCTGATCTGGAAGATACACATGACACCACGTTGGATCAACGGCCACATTGGTCCAGGCCACCTTGGCGTGTTGGACACGAGGGGAAACCTCTCCAGGACGTTGTAAAGAGCGGGAAATATCCCCGTATGTTTGGGGTATATGAATTTGGCAAAATACCTAGCCTAAATGTCCCCTTAGTTCCACGGTCCGGAGCCAAACGTGTTAAATCAGCTTCACAAAGTCAGCAGCAGCGCAACAGACCATTCCAAACGCACAAATATAGTCATATTGGCAAATGCCAAGAATGCAGCGGGGTGACGCCTAGCATCTGGAGTCATAAGATCTGCTTTCATGGTGACGACATCCAGATCTCTGTGCCAAAAATTACACGCATGGCTCCCATCTTAACGACGTTTCAAGGAGGAAAGTCTACAGATATCAAACCAGTTGGAGACCAATCTTCTCGCCTCAGGACGTGGATCTTCACACCATCTTTTGGAAGACCCACTACAGCCTACCTTAATCTTAAACATGCTATGGTGGATGCTGACAATAACTTTGTGGATTATGTCCACGTGGTTGTAGTGCGCAAAGAGGAATATGTCCAATATGTGAAAAATTGGGGTGCCACCCATGTCGTTATTGAGTTGCCAGAAACCTTGCCTGAGAGTGAACACACGCCAGAGACGGGAGGCATCGGATACACAAGGCGCTTCATCCAGCTCCTGGCCCAGAAGTATAAACTAGATTTGATCTTCATGTTAGATGACAACGTTCTCAGTGCAAGGCAAATAAAATTTGCCAAGGATGATGACGGGAAGGAGGTTGTGCTCCGGGAGAATAAAAAATGTAGCTATGAGCCAGTTGCGCTTTATCTTCTAATGAAGGACCTAGAGGGTCATTTTTACAATGAGGAAAAAGCCCCACCTATGGCCGATTTTAGACCACACCCTGATGTGCAATCTCCTACAACGCAGAGGAGCTTTACTGGCCCGTGGAGTTGCTATGGGGCGTTAGGCGTCATGAAAAACCGAGGCACAATTGGCACTACACGACAACCCTTCGAAAAGGTTCATGTCTTTTCCTTGGTGCTTCTAAATGTCAAGGCCCTCCAAGAGAAGGGAATTATCTATCCATGTTGGAAGGTATGATTCTCCCTGTTTTTTTACCATTAGTTTTAGTTTTGGTTTTGTTACTTCTGGAGTAATAATTATATGTAAACCAATACATCTGTTACTTCAATCTTCCCTACAAATTCACTATTTTTCTCATGTATTTGTATTTAATATTTTTTATTCAGCCAAAAACATTATTTAACTGGTACACTTTTCTCAGTATTTTCTGACTCTTTACAAATTCAATATTATATCAAAAAACGTGAATAGATGTAGTTATCCGTATAAAGAAATATTCGACATGAAATAATTAAAATAAATTAAAACCGTCACCGACGCATGTTCATGTTATGTCAGTCAATGATCTAGGTTTGAAATATGACGAAAAAGCTTAAATAATATTCCATATATGGATCCACACGCGCAGACTTAGTATGTATACTTGTATATATTCGTATACTTGTATATATTCATATACTTCTCACAACACATTTTTGATATGAGTAAGCTTGCATGCGTTTTTAGTCTTTCATTTTCTAATATGTACTTAATACCGTAATCATTATTATTGGAAATTTGTATGTTTCAGGTTTGGGAAGACCTAAACTTGAATAACCAATGTGACAGAAAAGGGCTCTGGGTTGTCAAGTACAGGCGCTGGGTTATTGCGAAAGCTCATATGCCTGACTGGCTCCACCAGATCTACATTTGGTCTGACTCTGACTCTATAGACATGAGCAAACCGGTGAATGCCGACAAGGATCCATGCCCCAGACTCCTGGCTCGGTACATCAATCGCAACATCAAAGTTAGCCACGTAATCGAGTGTCAGAAAAGTGGAGCTCCAAACCTTCCCATCTCAACTGCTTCAGATGCTATCATAAAATGCAAAGTCTCCCCATTCATACTGATTCCCATTACTTTCTTCAGTGGGAACTTCTTCGATTCTATCACCCCATCTGACCAAGCTATGATCCGCGATCATCTATTCCGGTCAGGGAATGTGGTGTTCCTATTCCCAGCTACTTTATGTGTGGAGCATGGGTGGGTTACCAAAGCCAGTATGCTGAGATGTCCTATGATAAAGGATTGTATGCGCCTGAGACCTGGTGAATACAAACATGATGTCATCACGAGCGGAAATGTTTCCAACGTCAGTGTCAGCCTTGTGCTTGTCATTCTGTGTAAGTACAATTCTTTTTTTACCCAAACGCTCACGGACAGTGATATTGAAACTGGTGCTCTTTTGTTCCAGCTATATCAGTGATCATGCGTCATTTAGTCCCCAAGTAGTTGATCCGGGACACACTGAATAATAATACAAAATTGTATAGTAAAAGTAGAAGAGAAAAGTCTCAATATAAAATTAATATATTGATAAATTAGCTTGGTAAGAGATTAAGCATGGACCGCAGTTGTCATTGAGGATATTGGTTATTTTACAGGTCTGTAAAAATAAGACTAATGCATTGTAAAAACGGGTGGGCTTAAAACCCTCCAAACTGGGGAGAAGATCCCCTGACCGAGTTATATTGACAATAAAGCGTTATCAATCAATACATGCTTACCGTACATCTTTGAAATATTTTTGTAATGATAAAATTTATCTTATATTACACAGTTTATAAGTAATGGGGTGATTCACCATTATTGAAAATAATACTTCATTTAGTGTTTTTGCTCTAATGAAATCAGTTTTAAAAATATATTGATAAGTTAATCTTTATTTTCTAAATATTTGTTTCATTCGTCTTCAGATTCTGCTGGAGAGCCAGATATGAAAACCATCAGGGCGACTACAGGGCGCTCTCCCACTAAACATCTACCGAAAGACATTGTCGTTACGACGCCGGATGAATCCGAGATAGATGTTAATGACAGTGACGAATCGGAGGATTATGTAGCAGATAAATCGACACTGGAAGAAATCATCGATATGAAAAACTGGATGAGATCTCAGAATGTTTCTTTTCCTCCAGCAGATTTCAAGGTTATTGAGCAAGGTCTTCTCGAGGATATAAAGGACGAATCTTTGAAGGACTCGTATAATAGGAGAAAGAGAAAAGGACGCGAAAGACGACAGCTGGGAAATATGGAGTAACTCTAGTTTACCTCTTGTTACATAAAGTCCCGTGCATTGATATTTAAAATGTGTGTTGGCTGAATATATAATTTAAATTTTGATTTACATAAAATAATGAAAGTACACATTTCTCCGGAGCAGATATTCGCATGCGTTGCCATCAATCATGATTATGATCTATTTTGGGATCATATAATCAACATGTATATCAATGTTTATACGTCTACCAGTTCAATAGTATCTGTATATTTAAAAGAACCCAATAAGCAATAAGCAATAGTTTATGTGGTACTTCCATGTAGCAGATGTGTGCATTCGGTCCAAAGTATTACATGTCAGGTCTCTATCAGTTCTGCTATATATCTAGAAGAATAGTATAATGTTTGGGTAGGAAGTCCTCAACAAATACTACTCTGATTGTTTTGGAATGAAGCATTATATTTTCTGAACCCTATTCATTTTGACCCCAAAGGGTCTTCATCCGGGGTGTGCAGTACAATCCCAATAAACATTTCTTTATAGCTTTTAGAATAACTTGATTGTGATAGCATTTTACTCATGTTCTCAGCGTATCAGATACTTATATCTAGCATTTATAGACAATCATAGATTTACATTTACTGTCAAAGATGAGGATGAACCGAAATCTTTGATAACTAGGTTTATTTGGCATAGCACAGCTGATGTTCTTTACATTAACATGGCATTTCACCTGATGTCATCAAACTACATTATTTTGCATTGAATATACACTTATATTGTACTTTTATTTTTGTATTGCGCCCGTGTGATGGAGTACAAAAAGTCATGGTGCAGGCGTCCATGAACTTTGGTCCATTGGTGAATAATATAGGCATAATTTAGAATCATAGAATTTATCATAGAAATGTTCCTGTCTTACCATGTATGCCTTATTGTGGAAATTGATTTGTAATTATTATGATCCCCAGATTTATAGTGTGACATAGAATTATACAATTTTACATAGTTATAGTCAAGCGCTCAGTGAGCAATATTTATACAAAATATAAAGGATTGAAAGACGTGATAATCTAACTTTTAGGCAGATCGTCAGACTTTATTTTCTTATTGAAACACATATCTGTACACGTCCATCGCCTGTCGCCTTCATTGCTCAAATCAGTTTAGTCATATTGGCCTGAAAATGAAATGATCGTAAGGAGCCGTATTCGATTAACCCCCAGAGTTATTGATATTGAAAACCAAGATGTTTAAATTATGTATTCATGTATATCATACGTACATTTACACTTATAATCTACACTCAGTGGTAATGCAATTGTTCTATTTTACCTAGTTTTAGTTGTTAGAATGAAATCACTTTTTAAATAATTCACCATAATCATGACTTTAAAATACATGTTCATAGAAATGTTATTCAAGTAGTCAGTTACATGAATAGGACCTGCGAATTATTATTAGACAGTCTAACGTTAGGTCTTCCATCTGGCCCTAAAAAATCAGATTAATTAATGATTAATTGTGCGAGGTATAAAATATGAAATGTATTTGTGAAACCTGTTTCCCTGTCACTTGTCCAACATGGTATGCTAACACCGAAGCAGTATTCCCATGTTCTGGGTTTATACCTGTGCTATGCTAGTCTTGAAACCTGTGCTATGCTTGTCTTGAAACCTAAGGGAGACGGAGCAAATAGCTCAGGGTTTAGTACCGCCTCCACCTAGTGGTACTCCGAAGGATTAATAGTTCATCTTCCTCCTGACTTATCCGTCCATGATCTAGTGATTAATCACAGTCAATTTTATTATTCACTCAAGTTATGGGAATAATGTAGGTCCGCCATGAGAACAATAACAAATTGTATGGCACTTGAATATTCGGGGGAACTGCAAGACAAAATCATGTACCATAGCCTTGTTTTGTTCGACCCCTTGGATAGAATCCAAAAGGCAATATATCTGAATAAGCCAGCGTCGAAGTTAACTGCCAATAATTGTTTGTAGATTCCAGTTGTCAAGAGTTGGGTTGTAAATAGTTCAAGTACACCTACAACGGAGGAAGTTTATATGAATGGTCGATTCTCACGAAATTGGGACAGGCAACGTTTTTGAGTTCCAAGGTTCACTGAGCTTACATTTGTTTTCTTTTTGTTAATTTGTCATTCCCATCATCTAGATCTCAATTCGAGCTTTCGGGCCATGTATGGTTTATTAATTGAAAATGTGTATTTTGTACATAAAATGATAAAATATAGGTGATAATTGTCGTTTTGTAAAACTGAAATAGATAACATGAGAACGTAGGCACTCAAAATGATGAGTTTGTGTATAAATTTTCACTTCATAAAAGGAATCCGACCATTTACTAAGCGTTTTTTGTTTTAAAATATCTAAGAAATTAACTCACAATTGGGGTAACTAGTGCATATGAAGGCAATAATATTCATGAAAGAATAACATCAAACTTGTGTGGCTACCCCTTTAATTTTTCATGGTAGGAAAGTTCTTTTGAAATGTGTCTAGAATCTGCATGTGCCTACGTCAGGGTACACTTAATTTAATTATTTTGTTATTCATCTTTCAAATTACTATTGAGCAATGTGTACTATTAACGACTCCAAATTCTGAGTATATGAATAATGTGGAAAATATTTGACGAAATGGCCTGAAAACCTTACCCTGATGTAGGCACTCCTTACCCCCGACGTAGGCCCCCACCCTAATGCAGGCCCATGGTGGCAGCATGTAGGCTTTTTACATTATTAGCGGAGCTTTTACTTGTCACTAAAACCCCTTAAAGTACCTCTTATGTTCTTACATACACTATAACGTGGGCCAGTTTTGGTCAAAATCGTGTTTCCAGCCACTTTACTCCACTCAATAGCCCTGGATTACTTCACTTTTTGGCCTACTCCTAGCAAATTACCTTTTACAGTGTATGGTGCGAAAATTTTTTTGAATTTATTTATTTAAATAGGCTTTATTTAATGTCGGCAAAAGTCGTCGGGCAGGGTTGATCTTTTGTCTCTCAAAGGGGGTAATTGGCGTGTAATTGCTTGGGCTGATAACTGTACTAAGCTGGCCTGGCCTGGCCTGACTAAGATGGCCCAGCCAGCCTGTGTGGTGCCTGGAGCCTGGACACTGTGGCAGCCCCAGGTACCTCTATAATTGATAACATATGATGCACTTGCACCTCCACCCCACTGGCTAGACTAATCATGATGGCCTTATCTAATCAGGGTTGATACATTTGAATCCACTAATGCGAATTCTTGTTCTAATTTCCTCTAAAAATACAGTTTACATTTTATAAGAATGGCATGTGTGAGTGAAAAAGAAGAAAGTTGCAGTTTAAATGGTTATTCTACACCTATTATTAATGATTTAATCAAATTCGAAACCATTTCTTGACATTATACTCCCCCCTCTCTCTCTCCTCTCTCTCACACAATCTCTCCTCCTCCTCCTCCTTATTATCTATTATTATTAACGATTTGATAAAATGTGAGAATCAAATCAACCTTCTAATGGAATTTGTACATCAAATACAAGGACAGTTGTGTAATTGTAATATCTGTCTGTCTGTCTGTCCAAACAGCAAATGTCACTAAAATCCCCTCTCATGTCTGCCGCCCTCATGAGGAGGAACAGAGAGAGGATGGCCGTCCTGCACCTTACAAGGGAAATGGGTTTGTTTACTCCTAAACTCCTATGCACTGGAAGCTTTCATTCAAGAAAGTGGTACTGTCTGGAAGGAGAGGGAGGGGGTAAGGAGAAGGAGGTAGCAGGGCAGGGGGCAGATAAGAAGGCTCTCATGGGGCGAGGGGGGAGGGTGTCCAATTAATCCCATTAGCCCATCCTCACATTCCTTAGCTTTCAGGGTCAAGCAGTATCAGGTCAGGGGTCAAAGCAGACAATTGACACCATCTGTTGTCACCCCAGGGGTCACCCTATCTTTCCTCCACTGCCCATCGATGAGTGTTTGTGGAATATACATTCTGAATTATGATTAAGCATATTCTACTGAAAAAGAGATGAATATTAGTGTTTGGATCATCGTTGTGTGATGTATATTAGCCATTATAAGTAATATTTTTTATGGTTCAAGATTTCTGTCACTCCTTCCCTCTCTCCCTTTCTCTCTCCCTCTCTCTCCCTTTCTCTCCCACTCCTTCCCTCTCTCCCTTTCTCTCTCCCTCTCTCTCCTCTCCCTCTCTCTCGCGCTCTCTCTCTCCCTCCCTCTCTCTCCCCCCTCTCTCTCCCTCTCCTCTCTCTCCCTTTCTCTCTCTCTCTCCTCTCCCTCTCTCTCGCACTCTCTCTCTCCCTTTCTCTCTCTCTCCTCTCCCACTTGCTCTCCCTTTCTCTCTCCCACTCCTTCCCTCTCTACCTTTCTCTCTACCTTTCTCTCTCCCCCCTCTCTCTCGCTCTCTCTCTCCCTCCCTCTCTCCCTCCCTCTCTCTCCTCTCCCTCTCTCTGCCCCCCTCTCTCTCTTGCGCTCTCTCTCTCTCCCTCTCCTCTCTCTCCCTTTCTCTCACCCTCTCTCTCTCCTCTCCCTCTCTCCCCCCTCTCTCTCTCGCGCTCTCTCTCCTCTCTCTCCCTTTCTCTCTCCCTTTCTCTCACCCTCTCTCTCCTCTCTCTCCTCTCCCACTCGCTCTCCCTTTCTCTCTCTCCCACTCCTTCCCTCTCTACCTTTCTCTCTCCCCCCTCTCTCGATTTCTCTCTCCCTCCCTCTCTCTCTCCCTCCCTCTCTCTCCCTTTCTCTCTCCCTCTCTCTCTCCCCCCTCTCTCTCTCCCTCTCTCTCTCTCTACCTCCCTCTCTCTCCCTCTCCCTCTCTCTCTCTCTCTCCTCTCCCTCTCTCTCTCCCTCCCTTGGTTGGCTGTAGGGGTCATGAAAAAATAAAATCCACTAAAACCCGGGCTTATGAAAGGGGCCACTACGGTATCATACACATTTGCCACCTAAGCTCCGCCCCTGTGACTATTTTCATGGTCGCAGGTCCCATGCCTCCTTGTATTTAGTCCTGGTAAGATACATATGATTCTCAGTGGTATGACTCCCAAGATGTATAGACAGATAACGAAATGTTTCCCAGCAGTTTTTGTGAATGATTGGGTGGAGTGCCTACGTCAGGGCATTTTCTTTTTAAATTTTTCAAATCTCTACACATTACAGACCCTCTCAAAACTCATTAAAAATGTCATCCAATATGTTGGGAAGGGTTAATGGTAAAAGCAAGCAAATTCTTACTGGGCATTAATCCCTCACAGCCAATAAATCAACAAGGCCTACCCGATGTGGGGCACCCAGGAAAAATAAAGTTCAAATTCTAGTTCGTGATTAAAAAAGTAATTAGTATACTTACGTATTCTAATCTGGATTCTGTGAGGATGACGCACTGACTATCGTCATCCTCACATGATCCAGATCGAAGATTGATGTTGAGAGAAATATCCATCCAAACTCACCGATGACTGAAATGCCCGACCAACGCTCGATCCCCCTTGCCGGGAAATTATATCATGACATCTATGCTACTAGCGAATCTAAAGTTGAACAGACCGTGACCATACACAGAACCTTTACCGAATGTATAGCGCTATAAGCGGCTGGGAACTATCGAGTGCAGGTACGTCTAGTCTATTCTATCATTTTTTTCTACTTCTAAGATATCCAAGACCAAGTATTACTTAATGTTTATTTATTTTAAATGTTTATTACTTATTATTTTAGTTAGATACTGGAGTGCGGTCCAGAAACCCCAAACTATATCCAACTTAGCACATAGGCAGGTCCACGCCAGCCTGCCCCCCCCCCCCCCCTTCTCTCCCCATAATAACCCATTGCAGTAATCTGCTATAGGGTATATTATAGTTCTTTTTCCCTACCTATTTCTGTTGATTTCATACTCCTGAGATGATAAATAAAAAAGGCTTCTCTATTGTGCACATAAATACCCAAAGTCTTTATGGAAAATTTGACCTTTTTAAAACTGAATTATCTAAACTATCACCTAAAATTATTGGCATCTCAGAATCATGGCTACATAAGAACATAGAAAACCATGAAATTGAAATCATTAATTACAATATTGAAAGAGTAGATAGAACTTGGTTAGAAGAAAATAAAAATGAACCCAAAAAGGGTGGAGGAGTAGCATTATATATATCCTCAGACATTAATTATACAACCCAACCCAATATGAATATCAGCAGTAAAGACTGTGAATGCATATGGGTAAGGATTAACATGAACTATACGAGACCTATATAATTATATTGGTTGCTTATATAAGCCCCCAAAGGCGAATCAGGAAATATTTATGAACTATATAAATACCAAAGCTGAGGAAATATTATCCAACAAAAAGAATGAAATCTTTCTGATTGGGGATTTTAATATTAACCTTTTAGATCCCAAAAGCAAACTCAAAAAAGATATGAAAGAATTCGAAGTCAACCTGAATCTAACTCAGCATATTAAATCACCTACACGCTTTCATATTAATGAAAATCAGGCCCTAACAGGCACACTTATAGATCACATATATTCAAATTCTGAGATAATAAACGAAGCAGGGGTAATAAACATTGCATTAAGTGATCATGAACTAACCTATGTAATAAGAAAGAAATCTACAGCCAAACCAAAGTCAATAATCAAAAAAGGGAGATCTATTAAGAATATAAACTTAGGGAACTTTAAAGAAATACTAGTAAACAGCTTCAATTGGGAAAACTTTTTTGATATTACACAATGTGAAGAAGCTTGGAACCTGATATTATATAGGATAAATCTAGTACTTAATAAACTAGCCCCTATAAAACAAATCAAAATTAGAATCTCAAATGACCCATGGATTACACAGGAAATAATCGACTCAATTAATACTAAAAATAGATTAAGAAAAAAAGCTGCTAAATCTAAAAACCAAAGAGACTGGGAATTAGCAAAAGCAGCCAGAAGAGACACAGCAAAAGCTCTTAAAAATGCCAAAAAAGATTTTATAACTCAACAACTAGATGACAACTACAAAGATCAAAAAAAGTTTTGGGAAATAATATATACCCTGGCACCGACCAAGAGCAAAGAAAATTCAATACATCTAACAGATTCGAATGATCAAGTTATTGATAACCAAGACCTTCCAGAATTCATAAATAATTATTTTGTCAACATTGCATCTAATTTAACACAAAATTTAGTACCAAATTGGATTCCAACTACTGCCCCAAGTGAAAATTCCATTGAAAATATACTAACCAATGAAAATGAGGTGTTAACTCTACGGAAAGAATTAAATCAAAACAAAGCTTCATCAATTGAAAACATCCCAACAAAAATTTTAAAATCAGCCCTCATAGCCCTTTATAAAGAATTTACTCACTGTCTGAACCTCTCTTTTATTACAAATACTTTTCCTGCATCATGGAAAATTGCAAATGTGATCCCTCTTTTTAAGGGGGGTGACAGAAATAAAATTAACAACTATAGACCAATCTCCTTACTTCCGACCCCAAGCAAAATAATTGAAAAAATCATCCATATAAGAATTTACGAATATTTAGAAAATTTTAACATATTAAATCCTGAACAGTTCGGTTTTAGGCCTGGAAAGTCAACAATTGAAGCTCTCACAATAGTAACAGACAATATACTTTGGCAATTAGATAATCACACTGACACATTAATATCCTTCATAGATTTTAGGAAAGCTTTTGATCTTGTAAACCATGAAATTTTATTAAAAAAATTAGAACATATAGGGATTAAAGGCAAATTATTAAAATGGTGTAAATCATACTTAGAAAGCAGGAAACAGAAAGTAACAGTTAATAGCATCACTTCTCAGGAACTAGACACAAAAGCAGGAGTACCACAAGGGTCCATACTAGGGCCATTGATGTTTATAATCTTCATTAATGATCTAAAAACATATATTCCAAATTGTAATTTATCTCTTTATGCTGACGATACTATTTTATATATACATGGCAAAAATCTTGACCTTATCTATGCTGAAATGCAGAAAGCAATCGACAATCTACAACTATAGTGTACCAACAACTTATTTCTAGTAAATTCAAAAAAATCCAACACCATGTTCCTATCAAGATCTAGAAATATTTTAACAAAAATTGAAAATAAAAGCATAAAATACCATAACAATCCTTTGGAGCATACAAACACATATAAGTACCTAGGATTCCTAATAGATCACAAATTAAATTTCCAAGCGCAATTACAACATTCTATCAAAACTACCCGACACACCCGGCTGCTGTTTAAACCGCATTTGGCAACGCGGCGAATTCGCTGCAGTCATCGCGGGAATCAAAGTGCGGCAAGCGTTACTCGTCGTGACGCGATCCCATCACAGCAGTCGCCGCGGCAACATGAGGACGCGGTGATTGCAGTTAAACACTATATGGACGTCGCACATATGATGCTGTTGGACTGCGCTAAATGGGGGTGGGGGTGGTGGGGGTGGCGGGGGCGGGGGGATGGGGGGCAGATGGACGGATGGGGGGGGGGGGGGGGAGGCGGGGGGGGGGGGGAGGAGCAGGTATTACACAATATTGTTTTTTATGCTTATTATTTATACTTTTATTCAGCCTTATTTATTTCATTTATCCTCAGAAAGCCATCATTTGATCATTTTGGTTCATCATTTTCTTGTTGCAGTATTTCCCTTCTACCAGCTTCTGTAAAAAATAAAATACAGTCATATTTGGTGCAATGCAAACACAATTAATTATGCTAATTATCATGTGTTACTTGATAACAATTTTCCTTGACTACCTTTAAGAAAAGTGGGTGAAAAACCATCAAGTAATGTGACCATAAATGTTATATAATAGGTAGACAGATAATATGACAACCCCAGAATATACAACATGGTGTAACTTACTATACCAATGGTTCCCGCCCAAACCAAGAATCCTTTGTTTCCAGTGATAATTGGAGTGTCTGGTTGTTGACTATATTTCCGTCCATACCATTGTTTGTTTATCAGGGTCTTAGGGAGCACTGTTGACTTGCCGGGTCCCATGGGAGAGGAGAAGGATGAGTGTGGTGGGAGGGGGATTGGGACGGGTGGGTGGGTATAGGGGTATATGGAAGGAAGGTAAGTGTAAATTAAAGTCCAGGAAATAATTGAAGTCAAGTCTAGAGCTTGTATATAAGTATGTGTATTCGTCCAGAATAACAGCAAGCAAAGACTGATAAGGGCCGGTTCCCTGGCTCTTTTATGGTCAGCGGAACCCTCTCCCATCATGCAGTACCAGAATGCAATACAAGAATTACAGGAACTACTTAAGACAAAGAAAAGGGAAAGAGTCCATCCTGGTACTTTCCCATATATGAAAGCAAACCCACGGGTCGGCCCCACATAAGTAATTAACAAAGACAATAGAAAACCTGGCGGGAAACAGCTTAAGGGAACCAGGCCTCCAGGAAACGGTTACAGACTGAAACAACAATCTGCTCACTCCCCTGCCTCTCCCCCAACGTCTGGAAACGGATTAACTGAAACCCACTCTCTTACAAATACATTTAGCTTAGAGAAACCCTTATAAAGTAACCCAAACGTTTATAATATTGAGCGGAATATAAACCTTATTTTAACATAAGAGTGTCTTTGTCATTGTCTTGACTTATACTTCATTCAATTTTATAGGACGATCCAACTTGGCAGCTATGTTAAAATACCCACCCCTGAAAACATTGGAAATTTATTGGAAATCCAACTCCAACAACATCAGCGCATGGCTACATTGTTGTAGATCCTGTGAATTAAAAGGGAAATTAGTGATTACATAGCATATGGTACAAACATCAAGTAGAGAAAAGTACACCAAGATATAAATGCCTGTTGGTTGTCTATAATTCAAATATTAGAGAGCTAAATGAGAGACTAAACTTTGACATGATATCTAACCGAAGCATACCATTGAAAATCGATTTAAAGGGTTAAGGACATTAATAAGAAGTAACCTACCTTGACTGGTTGATCCCAGTCAATTTAAAACATCCTTCTCTCTCTGCCCGCTGGACTACAACTAGTGCAATGCAGCGGTTGAAAGCATACCAACAGCTAACCCCCACCCATCCCTCCACACACACACCACCATGCCCTGCTCCCCCGCCCCCTGCACCTACAACTTACAAGCTACGCATTTCTCTATAGTAGCTTGTGTGTCCACCAAAATGACCATAGAATCAACCAAGAATTAATAGAGGCATGTAATATCATTACAGATCCATGATCTACACATGTCAAGCTTTCATATAAAAAAAGAATTATTTAGATCCTATTATTTTAAGCGATGGCATAAAACATTTCATTCTGTATCATTAGGGTGTATGCTAGTTTCAGTTTAAGGCAATGTATACGGGAAGGTCCATCCAGATAAACATGTAATTTAATTACAGATCCATACCCTACATATTCCGACCTATGATAAAAGTTGGTATTAGTGCAGTCAGAGTATCCCCCAGGAAGCAATACTATCGCAGTGGTCAGTCCCATGCACTGACTGCTGTGTAACCGTATACAGCTTCCTGGATATGCTGCAGAGACACACACAGGGGCAGAGCATCATAAGAGCAGTCAATGCGCGAAGAACGGGGACTGCACAGATAACGCACTCAGTGATGGTCTCGATGCACATTGCACTTCTGGATGTGCGACTCGGGTATTTCTCACAAAATTTATCAACTTCACAGGATCAGAAAATACATAAATATAAACACAGCCACAAGAATTTACAAAACAAAAATACTACCCTTTTTTGACTATGGAGATATAATAATACACAACACACATAGACCCTCCATTGACAAACTACAGAAACTTCAAAATAGAGCCTTAAGATTAATCCTAAATATGCCATATGATACTCAGATAAATCAATTAGATAATACAGCCAAAATTCCTCTACTTTTTAATAGAAGAATAACACATCTAAGATTTCTAGCTTTTAAAAGAAAATCAAATCCTTTCTATACAAATACACAAAATAGGGATACCAGACAAAATGATGGACCAATCCTGAAAATTCCTAGGTACAAATCAAAATTGGGTGGAAACTCTGTGCAGGTAAAATGTGCAACTGCATGGAATGAATTAACGCCCAGACAAAGAAATATTGGCACTATAGAAACACTAAAATCTAACCAAAAAGAATGGATAAATAGCCTATTTCTAGAATAAACTAAAAACAAAAAATCACTGTTAGATTATCACTATACAAAATACAAAATAGAAAATAATTTACAAAAATCTATTTATTTATTTTTTTCTCTCCAGTTTAACTTTATGGCCAAATCCTTCTTTTCGATACCCCAAGTACCCCAAGATACCACATTGTATATAATCTTTTATCATCGAATCAGAAACAGAAGCATAACACTCCACTATAATGAGTCTGAGTGGCAAATGTTTATCTGTCTTTTATATCCTAAAACACTTCAAATCTGATCACTAACACTCCACATTCCAATGTCTGAGTGGCACAGTGAAAGGAAATTATCAATTGATTTCATTTTATCCTTTATCTAATATCTTTTATATATAAACATATATTCTATTTTTATTTTATTCTACCACCTCTGTCTAAAATTAAAGACTCGAGATATTGAAAAAATCTGACATAAAACAACTCACTAGAAATGTATAATAATTTTTAATCAACTGGACACAGAATGCACTGTAAAATACATCTCGCCAACTTGGCCCAACAGAACTAACCCCGAAAAGGGGAGTTGTGAAACCAAGTGTAAATAAAATCTTTAAAAAAAAAAAAAAAAAGTAGCAATATTCCCCAAGTAACCTATTTATCAATTCATAAAGTTTTCCTGAATTTTGAGAAGTTTGAAAAATTACTTCTGAAACCAACCCCTGCCCCCATTTCGTGAGAATTGACCGAATAATGATATTAGACGACCCTAAAGCGTGGCTCACAGAGTGCTTAACGCTATTAAACCAAGCATGATCTCATATATGAACCTTTAGTACCTAAAGTAGTTGATCGGAAATAAAAAGTTCCGAAGTTACTTCAAGTTTTTGTTAATAGCTAGAAAATGATAAATATGATACAGAATTACTTATTGGATATGTAATCGAACTAGAAGTCTTTAAAATCATTTATTCTCACCCACACTCTTGTGGTAGACTACTTAATTCTACGATTAAGACACTTTTAAATTTAAATTTAAACGGGCTGTGGAGACTAAACGCCCTCCCTGTTCCCTCCCAGTGGTTTGTCATTGGCTCCCTTTTCCTTTCGGTCAATAGTGGAACCTCACATAAAGACCACCTCATAATAGAGACCACCCCTCTATTAAGACATGTTTTCCCAGTCCCGAATTATTGCCTGTTATTAGATTTAGAGCCCTCTAAAGAGACCGCCTCGCTATGAGACCTAAACTCATTCAGTCCCAAGGGTGGTCTCAATAGAAAGATTCCACTGTAATTTGTGTTTGTTCCTTGTCTTGGTTTTATTATTTTAGTTTTCCAGCTCGCTACTTATCTCATCATTGAAGCAGGCATATCAAGTGACCGTGCATCTATTCTCATCATCCCTCGTAATGTCCTTGACTAAGTTAAAACTTAACTTCACCTTTCGTACGGTAAATCTCATTTATATTTTAAAACTCTATATAATATATAGAATTTTAAAATATAAATGAGATTTATTATAATAATTATATATTGGTGTGAACCACCGAATCGATGTGACAATAATTGGAAGATATGTACTAATATATCACCAATTCACTTTGTTATTGGCGGACTTCTCTCCTATAAATGAAGTTATCCCGATCAGAAAGTATTTTGATAAACAATGACTAAACTGGATCCAAATCCATGACCTGTTTGGCATGATTGCCTTTACACTTTCACTCGCGATGGAACCGTGACGCTGAGATACTGTTATATTTTTTTAAATGGCCCATAATTAAAGAGTGAGTGAGTGAGATTGGTTAGTGCTTTACGCCCTTATCAACACATTTAAGATGGTTATATCAAGGGCGGGAGAGCAGAAAGGGAGGCAGTTTATGAACATACCCAGGAAATAGAGATAGAGAAAAAGGGAGAGACAGACAGACAAAAAGGCACTATGATTAAAGAAGTTGCTCAAACCATAAGAAATTCTTAAGTATAGTGAAAACTAATGTTTTATATTAATTAAGTTTAATACTGAAGGCACAGCATTCTGATTACTGTGCGTATTTAAGGACGTGTCCGTATGGTCTGTACCATTGGGAGATACCTGAGATTTTTTAATAGATACAGTTCCTCTGGGTGATATGCACGAGAAAACAGAAACAAATATTTAAGACTTCTTTTTATTAATATGCTATAAATATAATTTCCGATGTTTAATTTTCAACTAACATTCATTTATTATACACACATGAAGAAGTTCCATGCCTAAGGATACAGTGTAAATGCTAAAACATACAGTGTCGTTTTGCTTGAAAGCTATCAAATATCACAGGCCGCTCTTATTATTTGGTGAATGGGTTGTGCATCTGCTATTTAGAAGGTTTGTGACTACAACCTCCAGTTGGCTCAAATCTTTGCTCATAAGCCAACCCAGTAGCCCCCCACTTGGCACTCAATGCAAGGTCAAGTGCTAGGTAGTTATGTACCTACATACTTATGTGTATGCACGAACATACCTCAATGAAATATCACATTCTTATTTCATTAAATATCCAATACAATACATCGAAAGGACATCGTTTTCCAGCCATTACCTATGACTAGGGTCTCTTGCTAAAAGACCAAATATACAATAATAAAGTGAGGTTTATATGGGTCAGGTTTTCAGACAATGTACATGTACAATTCAACTTCGCCAATCTTCTCAAATAACCCAAATTTCAGACGAAAATAAAGTTCAAAATACAGTTCAACCTAGCCAAACAGATTGGTAGAATCAATACAATGCCAAACATTCTGGAATTTACCTAGTATTGACCAAATTGCAGCCTAATTTAGCAGAATTTACTAAATGAGTACAGCTGCCAATTGTACATTTTCTGAAAATCCGACCCATATAATAGTTCAGTCAAAATATTGCCCATTCATTCTGGGCGCACGGTTATCACAGTATTGGTTCAAAGTCGTTAGTAATACCATCAAACAATGCTGATAGTTAGATACTTTGGAATCGAAAATATAATGTGAAAATATGATATAGTATGCACAGAAGCTAGAAGGTTGACATAAATATATACAGAGTAGCACCATGGACAAACAGGAGCCTTAGCTACATACAAAAAACGGTTGGAAAGGTGTAGGTATCAAAAAGGAATCACAAGTCTTAAAGCATCAACTACCAAATTCAGCTATGGGTGTGTACATAGGTCGATGAAAGACACAAGTGAGTTATCACTAAGTATAGCTTATACAATGTTTAACTCTCGCTATTTCATTTGCCAGTGATCCATAGATGCAGATTGGAAACTACGTTATGTAATAAATTAGTCACAATTTCATTGCAGTTGTTTGGTGCATCAGTCAGTAGTAGTATCAGTATATGATTTCAACGTATTTTGTCTCTATTTACCATGTTAATTGAATAATTTATTTTGTACAACGAGGCGACGTATGGAAATTTTCTGTTTTGTCAGAAATGCGTTATTTGTATAATATTTATTTAACTATTAATGTTAAATATCTTCAGCCTAATGAACATTTTTCAAATCAAATCAATATGTTTTTATGCAAACTGTCTGCATTCACTGTTGCACAACGTATGTAAACATGTATCTTTACATAGTTCTTGCATAAATCTTGTTTGAACAATAAGCTGTATGCAAGATGAATGCAGCCATTGTTAGTCTGCAGTGGATCACTATAATAAGTTTTGTATATTATGATAATTCACACGCCAGACTGAGGAATGAAACTCAAAGCAGTAGTAAACATATAGGGTAACAGTAGACGTGTAACCTTTTATGTATCATACCCATAAACTAACAAACAAGTGAATCAATCTAATATAATGAGAGATCATATCCATTGAGTATATATGACAAATTTAACTTGGTACCTGTAATGTGTACTGCTAATGTATTTAGTAATACTGCTAATTGCAAAACCTGTATCGGCGTTATTCTAGCTTTTAGATATTTAAAAAGCGGTCTGTCATCAGTACCACGATCATTTCTTTTTTAATGATATTGAAATAAAATAAAGCCTTCAATGTTAAGTACACCAGACATGCTATCAACACCAAGCATAAACGTGTATTAATAAAACAAAGTTACATAACGAATCTATAACAACTTGAAGATTCCACGTTGATAAAAACAAGAGAATATGTGGGTGAGAGTCGGTGATACCAATCGTACGACCTTGGTAAGTTAAACAGTTGGTTAATTACACTGTAGTGAAGTGGATTACGCCGAGGTAATCCTTCTTTAATCCCTAACACAATCACTGAGAACTAGCAGATTTTCTCCAGGACTTAAGCCCTAGTTGCAGACACTATGTGCCAACCTGGTAGTATTAGCAATAGATATTAGACGACCAGAGAAGGGTCTTGAGCGACTTGTTAGAGAGGCCGGGGCGTGTTACTTTGATTCGCAGATTGTGATATCCAAACTAAAATTAAATATACTAAATGCACTAAATGTTCATTATATTAGTAGTTTTGTCCAACAAAAATCTTGAATTTAAAGCTTATTTTCCAAATATGTTGAAATTGTGGATTTTTTCCCAGGTTCAATTAAATTATTTCTGTGAGGGATGCGTTGAGAGCCCCCATGGTTCTCTGTCGTTTTTGTGTTTATTTTATTTGCGGGGGACGGGGGTCAGAACATCCTTGGTCATAAATTTTGATCAAACTAAAGAAAAGAATAAAACTGGGTACACTCGTCATGCAAGTCCAAATATCACACAATGTGAAATAGTTTATAAATATATAGAATCTAAGCCGGGAATCTAAGTTAATTAATTTGGTGAAATTTGGAAGATGTTGGCATTTAAGCGTCTTGAGGTACACAGATTGGTAGTTTGGACCACAACGGTGCCGGTCACAAGCAATAAGCTACTTCATTGCCTCCCTTGTACACAAAACCTGTGGTGTGGAGAGTGGCACGGGGTCCGGCTTGTGAAAGCCAGGCCTGCGTACGGCGGGTTTAGTAACAAGCAGATAGAGTGCAATGAACTGTAAAGTCTTGAAAGCTCAAGCAGTTTTAAGAAACTCCCAAGTCCGAGATTATAAATACTGCAAGGTTCCATGAACCAAAAGTCCACATCGTGGTCAAATAATAGCATTACATAACAAGAGATGAAAGAAGTTCGATACGCTTAATATAATACTCAATTTATATCTTACCACAGAGAAACTTGGCCCGCGATTCATATTGTGTGGTATTATTAATATCGTTAAGGAATAACTCCCTGCCCTATGCATGAAAAGCCTGGCCACTCTCCCAGAAGTCTTAAGCCTAATTTCATAATACTGCTATAGTAAGTAGTCTCCCTCGTAATCTCTTTGTATTTCGGCCAAGACTGGGAGTTTTAATTCAGTGTCAAATGTACCTACGATATTCTCGTCAACGGATATATTTGAGAGACGTTTGGAGCATGGAATTATTTCTAACTCCAGCTGTTAAAATTCAAGGACATATTGATACAATGTTTAATTCCTTGAAGATGATTGACGTCGATTCTCTCCTATTTAGTCATTTCCACTGTATTATGATTCACCAACATAAGAGATCATATAGAGATTTAATCTTGATTGATAGTTTGAAATGAATACTCCTTTGTATAATATTGAACTCTATACTGAACAACACATCAGCCGAAGAATAGAGACTTGATAATTAGCCAAATCTTCACATGAATATACACTCTTGGAAATGAAAGGTCCTTTATATATCCTGAGACGCATGGTTTGTTTTGAGAAAATGTATTTTCGTTTGAAATATGTTTGTTTTTGTCAGAGAACCAATGATTGAGCTTCACCAGGGAAGCTAGAATCATGCGGACAGCAATGATCAGATCTCAAATTCCTTCCCAGAACCTTTTTCTTCTTAGGGTGTATATCGCATAATAAAGTTGATATCCATGCATACAATTGTCCCTGTTATGATAAGAAATTCCCTTCATAAAGAATGCACCAATAGCCTTAGAATTGAAATATAATAGAGGATATAGAATAGAATATAAAGGCATTTGTAGAAGATTTAATCTTGGCTCAAGTATATCACTCGTAAATCATAAATCCTTTATCCTTACCAATGCATTTAATTATGTGTGCGGGGATTTCCATAAAGGTACAATATGCATGAGTAGGTAGGAATATCTTAACTCATTTCAAACTGATTTATATAGCCAAAGTTACCAACCTGTATTCCATAATGACTAATTGTTTCTGACTGGTGCCCACGTATCTAGGGTATATTTTATTAAATAATATGTAATATGCTTTTCAAACACGTTCACATCAATACTGTGTTTAAAGAGGATTTTGTATGTATTAGATGGTCATCTTTGGTCCATGAAATACGTGTCATATGTCAGATACCAAACCATGAATGAAACCTCACCAGAATACTAAATAGCAACGATTAACTCCAAATTAACATTAGATTTAATCGCATTTTGCTTGCGATTATCAATATTCGCAAATATGTCATGCCGGTCTTAGTCCGATAGGTAGAGTATACAGCAGAATACCTTCAATTTCTTTGCCAAATAAATACACGTGAGCCTCCTCATTATGCATATGAATATATATACATTCTTGGTGTGGTGAGTTCTTTGGATATCCAATATTCGCCTATTGCTGTAGACTACATGTATATCACAGGTTTCTAATTAAGCATACCCAAACGAGTATATATATATATATATATAATAATACTCGTTGACATACCAAAATTGGTATGTATATTAAATGTTTTTGTTTTATTCATATCAATGATCTCTCAGTGCTCTCACTTTCGTGTCCTTAAGAGATGAGTCATACATTTAGTGAAGAGTCGTAGTCATGTATATTATAACACTCAATTGTCAGATAAATCCCATTGAGTTCTTTCTTCACTTTCGACGAAAGAAATCCGTCTATGATTAGAGAAACTTATCACTCTGGTTGCACACCTATCATTGATGCCACTGCTATTCAAGTGGCCACATATCTCCAGAACCATTATCCATAAGGGGATTATATGGAATGTCTTTACTCAATGAATATACTCACTACTAATCACACGATAATCATTGTTCGTCTTCCAATTCCTCATCAGGTATTTCTCCCATGGTTAGGACAGTTTCTGGTCTCATGATGGACTCGGTCTCAGTTTTCTGGTCCCAGTTAGTGATGTAGACAGCGTCTCCAGTGAAGCTAGTGGTACTTGCTTTGCTAGCTGCAGACGCGGTCATATGCTTGCGTGTCGTAGCACTTGGTGGAAGCTTAATACCCTTTACCTCGTCGTCCCCGTGTTTTGCCTGCCGACTTCCTGGGGATGTAAGGGAGGATATTTCAACTTCTTCACCAGCTGAACCTGGTTTACTTTGTTGACCATTTTCTGTATCATTATCTTCTCCAGGTTGAGTGTTGTCGTTGTCAATAACTTGATCAGATTGTTCGTTTTCCAGATTGTTTGCATTTACATGCTCACCATTATTATTGGCATCCTCTGCAGAGGGACTTCCACTCGCCCTCATTTGTGCTGGGTCATTCTGCTGCCCACCATTGACTTCAGATGCTGCAGATGCTCCTTCAATGGTGGCAGCAGGAGAAGTGCCAGATTCTCCAGGAGTTGGAGCCTTGCCTGGTGTGGGCTCGCCATCGTTTACTTCTTCTGCCTCTCCACCCTCATCCTGTCCACTTGTTTGTCCAGCTTGACCACCATCACCATTCTGTCCAGCATCTGCTGATATCTGCTTTTGAACTTCAGCAGTTGTACCATCATCCTGGGCGTTCTCCCCTGGAGGACTATCTCCACGTTCAGCTTCCCTGTCCTGGGAAAGCCTAGTTTCTGTGGCAAGTGTTTCCTCTTCATCCATTGAGGCAGCGATCTTATCAGTAGGGACAACAATAGCTTCTTGAGCAGCTACTGTCCCTTCATCCCCACTTTTTACTGCTCCAGGGGCATCTTGCAATGGCTCTTGGGCTCCAGGAGCATTTTTCAATGGGTCTTCATGTAATGCTTGTTGATATATTGCCTCATTCTCATGAACAAAATCAGGTCCTCCTGGTACTGCTGCCCTTGAAGCAGATCCGGCTGATTTACCTCCTGTTTCTGTTTGATCTGCCTGACTTCCATCTTCAAATTGCACACTGCGTTCTCCATCTTCTCTCTCTTCAGCAAAAGCATCGTCTGTGTTATCAGCATCCATTTGAGGCTTTGACCTTGGCCGGCTTGATCCTCTCGAAGATCCTCTTGTTGTCCCATCCTTCAAAGGACCTCGACCACTAGTCCTTGACCCTCGACTATGGACACTTCCAGCGCGATCCTCGACTGGGCTTGTGGCAGGGTTTTCTATAGTTTCTGCTGAGTGACGTTTCTTAAGAATACCACCGCCACCGCCTTCTGAAGGTGTCTGGCGTTCTGTTGGTGTGGAGACAGGAGCATCTCTGTTTCTGCTTCCTTGTCCTCCACGTGATGCTCTGCCTTCCCTTGACCTTCGGCTTGCTCTAGAGGTTGTTGCAGTTTCTACAGGGGTCATTTCACCTGGCATAGCTTCTCCTCTGTAATCCAAACTTTCCCTCTGTTGAGCACCGGTCAGTGGGGTGCTTTGTGGGGTGCGAGTTGCATGCGCTTTCAAATTATTCCCATAATTATTCCCATCCTCCATTGGGGCTGAGTAATACCTGTCATGCTTTCCAGGTGAATCAGCGTTCATTCTTTCCATTAGTGTTAATGGTACATTATCAGTCCCTTCCAAGACCCCCTTATCCCTCATGGAAGTGTTAGACAGCCTTCTGTTCATTCCCTTTTGTGCAGAATTATTGTTATTCGGGGGCTCAATGCCATAGGTTTCATGAATTAGTCGGTAGAGAGGCCTGGTTATACCATCTGTGGATGACTTTGATGGGAATCCTTGCTGTTGGATAATGGAGCCAGACTTATTGGACTCTTGCCCTTGTCTTATCATCGCTTCTCCAAGTGTGGGGGCACCTTCTGTCCTCAAACCTCCGCGAGAGAGCGTTGTGGGCACAAAAGGTCCCAGAACTGACTGTGGATCGCGTGTTCGCCTGACGTGCTCGATGGTGTGTTTGAGGTGCGACGAAAGGTGCGACTCGACAGCAGCTGGACGTCCGACGTTACGTAGAACGTCGAGGCTGTTTGCGACGCCGAGTTTGTAGATGTTACTTTTTATCCCACTTCCAGGAAGACTTTTAGACAAAGCTGACCCTGAGCCGTTCTTTCTCCCAGCTCTTTTCCTTCTGGTCGGAGCATTTGACACGCGAATGGATGGAAGAGTGTTAGAGCGATCAAAAGTATCATAAATGCTGTCATCAAGATAGACATTTTCTAAGGCACCTCCATACCTCATGTTAATCTCATCTACCACAGCTTGGGCCGGGTTCTGCGTCCCTGGAACCACACCATTGGGAATATGGTACGATCTGTGCAATCTGTAGTATTCCCACGGTGTGAGGTAGAACATATTGACCTTTGGTGGGAGATCTTCCATTTTGGAACCTTGCACTTTCATGTCTTGCATTCTAAGCAAATCCACCTCACTTAACGCCCTCTGAACACCAATTATCCCTGACGGTCCTCCCGAAGGACCATTTTTCATCTCTTCAACTGTAGTTTTCTCTCGGTCTATCGTTGTGGCAAAAATACCTGCTCGGGACATATCAACCTGTTTTGCTTCTCTTGGTTTGAACCTTGGTGTGGGCTGGGGCCTGTTTCCTACAAGACTTTCCCTGCTCCCAAACTCACTTCCCCTACATGTACTCACACCTAACGCAATAGGATCAATGTAGGTATTTTCCTTTGATCTGTTTTGGAAAGTCATACATTTGTCATAATAATCTGGGAGACTTCGGGATGGTCTCCATTCTTGGTGCATAAAGGGTTTGATTTCTACCACAGGTAGGCGATCGCTTTCTGCATCGGAACGCTCCGTAAATACTTCCATAACAGAGCGTCCGTCAGCAACAGGTAGGCTAGGCAGCCGGGCCGAATGCGCCGAACTCACCTGCCTTTCTTCTGATGTAGCCATAGCAGCCATTGTTTTAATTTAAAACAATATATATAAATACAAAGCGTTTGAACCTTGCAGTTGATTGATAGATATATCAAATGTGAAGGAACAGGTCCGTATATGGTTTAAGTAAGCACCATTATGTCCTATAAGTTAGCCGGATCGTGGTGATAATTCCATAGAGATTACACTCTCAAGAGATCGAGGATAATCACCGGATTACCATATAAAGCGGTGAGAAGTGTAGAGTTTATAAGATAATGTTACAAATCCTGAATTGTGGTGTGTGCAGCCCAATGTGCTTAACGTTAACACGAGTTGAGACTCCGAAGATAAGAGTATGTTGCCATAAATGGTCTGTCCACTCGCTTAACTTAAGCCTTGCTCCGATACACATACATGCGAGCACATCTGCTCGATCCGTAGTAACAACATTAATGAATAAACTCCAAGTTTGTGTCCATATCCAAAGGAATAATTTCCATGTGAGAAAGGTCCTGAGACTGTGCTATACTGTCCTTGCCCATTACATGAGCTCTTAATTAATGCAGGTAAATCAATATATAAATTGGTGTTCCATGCTTGTCGATTAGGCCGAGGAATTAGTTAGTATAAATAGTGTAATAATGAGGGTGCTGGTGGTGGGCTATGGTTGCCGCACCTCCACTACTGTAAATAGTAACTGTGTCCCACCGAAGCGGTGGCGGCGGTGGTGGTGGTGGCGATTTTGTGGTGCCGTATGTGTGAGCTATGGAAAGCCTACTGAACACATGCTGTGACAAGCCCATATATAATGTATGACTCACCTAGGAGCTTAGACTACAATTTAACCCATACCATGAATTTAATTTGTGATTGAGTATCATCTTCAAATGTATCTCCGTTGGAAACATGGAATATCTGGGCTACATGCCAAATATACACACAATTTTTAAGCAACAAATTGTGACTGAAATTCTGCTGGTAGAATGAACTGAGCTTTTATTCTCCATTATATCTCTTGGCAATGAGTACAATACACCGTAAGGTCATAGCAATGTGTTTAGTTTTGGGGTCTATATTGACCTCCCCATATACACTTTAAAAAAACTTTGTGTAATCCTTTACATACAAGATGGTACTAGAATGACAGCCATGGCAGTACAAGTAATATTTTTTAAATCTTAATCTCATTTCTTTTTTTAAATCAAATATTAAGAAGTGTTTTATCCAGCCCTTCCCCCGATATGGCAATTATGGAAATAATGATCCGCCAAATTTCCTGCACATCATCTAATCGGTGCACCCGACTTGCCATAATAAGACTTCCAACGTTATATACCTCTGTCAATTCAACGGTAAAGCACTACATACCACTAAGGAATATAGTCCTCCAGTCGCCCAACACACAAAGCCCAATAATCAGATTGTACTTAGAGTGGTCTATGAACGCTTGAGCAGCGTGAACACTATTTGTGTGCTTTAACTCTAGCTTTACCTCTAACAGGCTCACACAGGCAGCAGAGGAGGAGCAAGAGGAGGGTTTTGTACCCTGGAGAAGGTTACTCTTCCACGGTGCCACTGCTCTACACTAGGATCACACCATTGGAATATGTACCTTCTGCCTTGAGACTGAACTTATTAAATCTTCACAAAATTGTGTCCCAATAGTTAAATACTACCACTCCTCTAGCTCTGTATGCTTGGCATTCCATGCATGAAAGTTTGGAACTTGGTTTGTTACTAATAATGTTTTGCCACAAAGATTCTTATTTTTTTTAAAAAATGGTATTGCTTCAATATTCGGGTCTCGGTGATTCGATCCATGTGCTCTCCTTAAGGCTAGTAATGTACAACACTTCTCGACCTGGTTCCTGACCTGACTATAAAGAATTCTGAAACCTAGTTATTAACAACAGTCACACTTGTATTTGCACTCATTGCCTGATTCAGAATCAAGTATATTTGACCACAATATCAACAAGTTCTGTGAGTTTCTCTCTCGCACTCTCTCGGATATATATTACACATATACTATGTATAATAGTATATTGCAACAAAATATATTATACAGATATACAAAGAACTTTAGCTTTAACGCTCTTTATCGTATTTTTGTATTATGTACTAGTAGTTAGCATATTTAGCTGTTCATAAATATGTATATATGAAATCTGCATTGAATTCTCACTATTAACTCATAATATAAAAATCAAGTAGGTTTACCCATTATATCGACTATGTTTGGGGTACTTAAATCCCTTAAGCAAGTTGCCAATAATTATAATTATGAGTGCACGATTATCATAACGTGGTTGCCAGACACTCACACAGAAGGATGATTAGTAGCAACAGGTGAACTTACATTACTTATATTACATTCCTGACCAAGTGCCGGTAACCATGATACCATGCGGCAATGTTTTGCGCGAAGTCCGTTTGGTTTTTTATCTGTTCGCATATAAGTCAATTGCTATTAGACCATTACTGGCACTCACATGGCCCATGCTTACCTGGATCGAATTTAAAGTACCCTAAAGCTGCTTTCTCAACTCATTTTGATTAAAAAATACTTTTTGTGTAAAGGGCCTAGTCCACCAAGTTGATTCTCATGCGATTTTGCGCCGCAGAGGACTCTTTTGCACTTTATTCTGTGAGAATCTCATGAGAATCGGCTTAGTGGATAAGGCCCTTTATACTGTTTGCACCCATCTGAAAGTCGTTTAGACGATTTCTTTTGCGCGATTCCTGCTAGTGTGTGACTCCATTAAGGACCAGCAGAGTTGCTATTTCGGTGTATAGCAAAATTAAATTGGTTCCTCATGTTTCAGTTTCCTCCTACCAAGCATTGGTACAAAGGACAAAAAAAGGAATGTGGACGGACCATTAAATAAATATGCGTTTATTCAATTCCCCGTCGCCGAGTCATTCATGCATTTTATATTAAAAGGTCTTCTGCTGGTCTCAAGTTACACATATTGTTATCTCAGGCTTTGATCGTTTCAAACCTATAAATAGGAGTTAAGCCTATCGTTCTTCGTATCTACCAGGAAGTAGATCATACGTGCATAGGTAGGCGCGTTTTGCAGTTATCATAACATAATTTATCAAAGTTTTACTTCATTTTTCATGTTCACACCCACACGCCTACATACACACACCTACACAGACGTACATATTTCTGGAGTGTAACACGTTTCTAGCTGTATAGTCCCACATTCTCGAAGCGGACGCTCTTTCTTCCTTGTCATTTATATTTGAGACTCATAAAAAGACTCATCGAACTCACTTCTTTATTTAATTGTTCCAAATTTGGCGACAATATTCACGATGCCGAATCAGACCCTGCCCACACACAGCCGATTTGCCTCCTGATTGCCCCCCCCCCCCCCCCCGATTTGGGTCTCCTGATGAACCCTATGATCTCATTTCAAATCTGGTTTATGTTTTTGAAATAATTTAAACCAGGATTGGAAATGAAATCCTAGGATTCACTGGAAGACCCAAATCGGGGGGCAATCGGGAGGCAAATCGGCTGTGTGTGGGCAGGGTTTTAACCTGTCATGTCCGCATCGATAGCCTTATCTATGCAATTACTTTCCCAAATTTCAGGACTTATTTTAAAGTGCTATCGATGATCGCGTTTCAGTGATAAACCGTTCACCCCATATTGTTCAATGGTGTAAAGCTTTATGACCGGGGCTTGATGTCTGACATTCATAGGTAACTAGACAACTCAGGTGCCTCCATTCTATCCCGTAAGAGTTAACAAATACTTCATATTTTATTTATTTCTTCTTTTTTTTTAGGTTTATTTCATTTTCAGAATTTGGCGAGGATTTGTCTCAATGCTGACCGCGGGTATCATTGAAGAATATATATTTGTTTTCATTCACGATCATTATATATATCCTTTGAACATCCCGAGGTTCCAAAGGAAGCTTTATGAATTAGGATTATAGTTCAATCAGGCGTGGGAAGAGGGCTTTTACACCTACAATGTACACATATATGGCTGAAATCGCCAGAAAATGTACAATTCGTCATCACCAATCCTCTCAAATAACCCAAATTTCAGACGAAAATAAAGTTCAAAATACAGTTCAACCTAACCAAAGAGATTGCTAGAAACAACGCAATGCCGAATATACTCGAATTTAGCAAGTATTGACCAAATTGCAGCCTAATTTAGCAGATTTTACTAAATGTGTACAGCTGCCAATTGTACATTTTCTGAAAATCTGACCCATATGGATTTGACACGCCTCTCACATACATACTCTGATTGATTCGTTGAAAGCCTATACCGCATGAATGAAATCAGTTCTAAGTAGTGATACAGTTGCCTGTTTTTTGGTCCGTGTGCTGACTGGATTCTTTTTATGCATATGCCATCGTTTAATGAGCTGTGACCAAACCCGAAGCCTGTTTGTCCTCACAGTTTCAAGTGTCCATTGAAATGTTCCATGCCAGTCATTGAGACTGCAATTTTACCGAAGCCTATCCATGTCAATGATGGCAAATATTATTCTAAAAATGTTATTTGTAATTGAAAACAATTGAGAAACAAATTTAAATGGGTGATTGGTATAAAATAATCCATATGTTACAAAATATGAATAGCTAATTAATGCGACATCTTTAGCGTGATCGATTGCACAAAAATGGTGATTATCTGCTACCCAAGCCCCAGGTTTGGTATAGGTATAACAAACCATTGCATGGGGTTAAAATAGAAAAGAGGCTTTATATCAATACTCATCTCTTCCCCGGGAAAAAACATCAGCTCAGAACGATATGTTCGTTTTATCATGGAGGTACGGTTATACCTCCCTGATACAATAGGGGATTTGCATAGCCGCCATTTTGAATCTTGATTCGCATGGAATTATGGGACTAGAGGTACAGTATAAAATCTATAAAAAAACATGCCATGTTCAACATGGAATATTTATCAATGCTCTAATGTCAATATCCATGTGTTTTACATTCTTCCATAATACAAGTCCCCATCTTTCCCATCATGCATTGGGTTTCCATAGATAATTTATACAAGCTGTGATATCGGCGAAAACATTCTTGTAATTTTCGATAAAAACATTGCAACATATTTGTATGTCAGATTTCATCAGGATCCATCCCAGGATGCACTGAACCAGACATGCGCAGTGGCACATGCAACTCCCCTATTGCGCAGTCTTTTATCGTCCTAATGCTGGGAATCATGGAATAGTAGGCCTTTATATTTATACAGGCATAAAGTATGGTACTGCATTATCGGGAAATTAATACCTAAGGTCTTCACATATAACCGATCAGAGCTCATAGCAAGGGATCGAGTAACAATACATTCACACCTTCCAAAAATAGTCAGGTAAATAAATAGATCAAAACATGCATTGATTATCGGGTTTGTTATTTACTTTCCCAGAGCTGGATAAATCTTAGCCTGAGGTATAATAGTTTCTCACTTACACTAATCGATAATGCCTGAAAACACTTGCTAGGGTCGTGGCAATGAAACAAGCCACACGCAGTTCAATCTTCTAGTGGAATGGTAGATGCTTGTATTCAACCATAAATCCATGGAAAGGGCTATGGTCCAAACACGGCATTTGACTTTGTATGTGAACACGGAAAGAACAAGATTAGGAGGGTAATAGCTTTATGTGGTCGATATGTTGGGGAAATGTGTTTTAGACATAGTTCTTCTTTAAGCTTAAAGCTTTGAATACTTCATACATACATCAATATTCTCCATATTCATTGACCTGAATGTTTGTAATTTAAAAATAATTTCTCATTTCTAACCCTCTATTTCCAATCTTTAATTATGTGTATGACCCCAACAAACCATGAGCATATGAACGAGTCCCATCAATGACAATACCAAACTCTAGAGAATCAGTTATACTTTCAGGTTATACTTTCAGGTCTAGGTGACATTGGTTACATAATATGACGTAATATGCGGTAATAATTATTAATCATATATGAAGAATGGGATAGTTCCGTGCTTATAATGAGAATATATGAACAATGGGAAAGTTCCGTGCTTTTAATGATAATCTAGTTAACAGAGCTAGTAATTATTACTTATTCAGTGAGATAAAGAAGTTGGTGCGATAAAGAAAGTTCCTGGGTACATTTTTGAATCTCTGAGAAGCGTTATCTTTAGGAATGTGTTCAGATTGATTAGTTTTGTCAGAGACCCTCCATAATGGAGGGTCTCTGGTTTTGTGTATGAGGCATTGTAGAGCGTCATATAGGGTGATTATGCACTTGTAGCGGGATTATAGCGCATTAGTAGACTGTGTATGGTAGGGATTAACGTTCAACTGTGACACTACAATAACAGTATTCCCATATATGGAGGAAAACACATCAGATTCAATTTGGCATATGGGTGAAATCGCCAGAAAACGTACAATTCGTCTTCACTAATCATCTCAAATAACCCAAATTTAATACATAAATCAGGTTCAAAATTCAGTTCAACCTAACCAAAGAGATTGCTAGAAACAATGCAATGCCGAATATACTGGAAATTTAGCAAGTATTGACCAAATTGCAGCCTAATTTAGCAATTTTACTAAATGTGTACAGCTGCCAATTGTACATTTTCTGAAAATCTGACCCATATATAAGGTTTGTAAGGGCGATCTTCTTACTTCACCTAATCTGCGAAATCGGTGTGAATAGAAGACGGTATATTACATTATTTCTATGATGCCGTACATTACATCGCTTAATAAAGTAATGACTTTCGATTAATATAGGATTCCTTTTCTGTAAAATATCCGCACATCTTACATAGGCCACAACTAATTATAATCCTCTGCGCAGTCTGGAATAATTGATGTTTATTTTATAGATAATTAATGAGATACTAATAATAAATAATAATTATGAGAGCAGTTATGAGAAGTAATATTTAGGATGAGGTGTAATGTCGTCATTTACTCTTTTAAAATTAAAACCATTTAAACTCTTTGGAAGAGACATTGGGATCGGGAGACATTGACGAGTTTATTGAGATGTTAAAATAGTCACTCTTTTGTTGGCTTTCTCCATGGATCCGTTGTTATTTCTAATATCTAATGTTATTTTTAATCTCTTGTAGTATTTGCTTCCATTTTACCTAACTGTGTCTTAAAATTGTAAGAGCCCAGATGGCAGGTACTTGAATAAACCCTGTTCCCCCAAAAAGAAGTAATATTTAACATGAATTTCTACATAGCTAGTGGCAGTATGTGTTAAGAATTATGATGCAACGTACGTACACCTTAAAGCCCAAGGTTCGTCACTTTAACTGTTATATCATTCAAATCTCAAATACCAGGATGCATGTAACCGCGAGGGCACTAACTGTTGAAAACTATCGGTTACAACTATGTAACTTCTGTAAAGTCAGGTCATGGAAGAAGAGACAGCATAATCTAAATGCAACCCAGTCGGAATTTAAAATATATATAATAGAGTATCAAAGTATTGCTGAATAGAACACGTACTTCACAGTAGAAAACAAGGGAAAATCAGGCTGATAAATGAACAGCTGATGTTTCGAGGACACATCATGAATAAAGACAATGTGATCGGCATTTACAGCTCTTTACACTATTTGGTGTATAATCCCGGGGCGAAGCACAAACAGTGAACCAACAGGTCCGAATTGGCGATTATTAATCATTTTAATCTCTGCCTTGGGTGGTTATGGCTCCAAGACCTTCAAGGCAGTGATTAAAAGTGTATAAGACTGGGGTTTAAAACCAAACATTAGCTTGGAATAGTACACATTGATTGGGCAACTTCAAGTCCTTCTTGCTTGGTCTGTTCTCTTACCAGGAAACACACATTCACATTTTAAGTTAATGCTTTTATATAATGGAATATATACCAACGCTTGTTCTTGAATGGGAATCAATATAGGAAATTATGTCAATAGGCCGGTCCCCGTATCCACACTCTAGGAGAAAGGTATTCGAATTGCTTGGATTAATTGAGGGCTCTCACTGTCTAGGATCTTTTCCATTTTCCGACAAATACAATTGGTAATTCTTTGGAAATCATTTTCTCATAGAAACTTACATTGACCACCGCTCTCTCACCCTCCTATTAATGTGGAGTGACATATGTATTTACTTCTAGCAATTATACGATACGAGTCTTTGACTCTAGGTCTGAGAGTGTGATCTCTTTCCGGTATTTTAATCACTTTGGCAGTGTCCATCCATCGAACTATTCCGACTATTTCTTTTTATAATCTGGTGAATGTGGAAAACGTTAGAAAGTGTACTATCAGACACCCGGCATCGCATTATATTCAGGTTCAGGTTATTAGCATTAATGTTTTATATATTATTTGAAATATGAAAACACTAACCTTATCTATTGTAAGAGTTATTCAAACGTCCACATGATGTTCCGTCTTCATCTAGACTTCACAATGGAGACATCGACTAGGGATTCCTTCCTTCATTTTCAGTCTCCAGAGATAATCATCTCCATCTTGGCTTTCCAGTTTACTGAGGTCAGTTACAACAATACAATAAATATTTCAAATTTAAATGTTCTATGATCTCTAAACTATTTTCATTCCATCCGCGCCTTTGATGCACACAAGTTATTGCTGGTTTGTCTGAGAAATATTAGTAAATAAAATATATAAATAGTAAATTATGGAGACATAAATATAAGTTAATAAGTAATAATCGTTGGTCAGAAGCTACAGAGGTCAATTCCAATGACACCGCTTTCATTTGCATAAGGGTTTTTATTTAAGTCAAAATTTAAAGGTACGGACTTCAGCTTGGGTTAACATTTAAACCATAATTGGGGTTCTCCCTAAAGGTCTTTACGATTATAAAGCCCCGGGTATAAAGCGTACAATATGGTTGAACCAACATCCATAAGGTACGATTTAAACAATCCAAATAAAAATATTGACCTTTTATGTGTGGTCATTAAAGGATTATCTCAAAAGAATAGGATGTTAATGGTCATTCCCCGGATACGTTTGCTGATGCGATGTTTTATAATCTTCATAACCAGGTGAAGACACAGCAGGATATTGTGAATTCTTCTTAGGGACTAACACCATGATGACTATTATTCCGTCCCTTGATTATGTGTTGTTCTTTGGTCTCTAAAATCTAAGAACATTTGCCAGCATATATACTGGACTGCTGGACTGATTAATTGTTTTATTCTGGCACTAGGTATTCAGCTCACATTTTGCCAATATTCATCGTAAGTCTTATCTAATGGTTGATCCACTGTATACACGATGCTAGAAAGTATTTCTCATGTGAAGTTTTGGCGCTAGGGTTGCATATATATATATAACATTACATTATATTGGAAGCGTGCAGCTTTTCAGATTTATACTTTATTGTATATTATATCCATATTTATTTTATTGTTTTCTCCTAGCCAGTCAATCTTGAAATGACTCCCATGACAATAATATTAAGTAAATTTCTAATATTAAATAATTGTATACGCAATGCAGCTTCTATAACCATGCAACCGTTTTGAGCTAAATCAGTTTCCCTGCATTTTTCCGGCCTATACATATGGGCCACTCGATCCAAGAACTATCCAAAGATAGGTAGTCCCGCAGATTGGTTACTCGTATCCATTTTTAATGCTTCTTACTTTAGGAAATAAAGGTTGCCATATTGAAGCAAGCCACCTTGATCTTATGATATCTCTTGAGATATCAATAGGAAGCCTTCCCACTTTTGATTTTCTTACGCTGTAATTCGGTCAAGGCCCATTTATGGTTTAACATATACCGGTACACATGTTTGTAAATATGTAGTATATGTACCGACTAGAGAATAGTGCAATGATGTCCAGGGAAATGACCTTAAGAATCGGTTGCCTTTCATGCAAGACATGGATTCTACTGGACGTTGAATAGACGAAGGGCAAGTACACAACCACCATCAAATAAAAGCTTTTGTAACATCCATGTTTATTAGTATTCCATAATGTACAAGTCTAAATATAAATTTACTCTCCGATTACCTGAAGTTTAGTTTCAACATAAAAGGACAAAACGTGCCCCTTGCAGCATATCTAGCTCGCTCTTTTCTTTTATATTTTTGTTATTGTCTTTTTGATTATTATGCTTTTAAAAAGGGGATAAGTACGTCGCCAAATCTTTCTTTTAACTTCATTAACATACCGTGTATCACTTATTATCTGCTCTCATGGATGACATCTTTTTCTTTTCTTTCTATGACATCTGATATACTGCATAGTGTCTCATTCTATAGCATTAATTATGAAAGTCAGGCGACACATGGAACTATTCGCGTTATCCATATGTTTTTCCTTTATTGATTAACTTGAAATGTAACCCTATTAGATATTGATAAAGCCGGCATTAAGAAATATTTCAAACAAACATAATTACGACTTCATCATGTAAATCTTGGAAACGTTAGATGTTATCAGTGATGCCAGCCGCGCCGCTCTGGCAAGAATGCCTGACTTGCACTGAGCAATCATATGAAACAATAACCAAGAGGTTAGTTTGAGGTCATTGTTTGAGTTGTCTTTCATATACTTTACTATACATACACGCGCCCCTGAGTTAGTGTATACATATCCAAAGTATATGCTTTGAGTGAGTGGGTTCACTTTCTTAAAACATATATTTTTGTTTAAATTAGATGACCGGTAACTATATACCTTTGAGAGTAAATTTACCTTCAAAGGGTTCAAGGTGTGTTGAATGTCACCGAGAACTGAAACCCAGTAAGGAACAGTAACAGGTTTATGATAAATTGTGTAATCATCGAGGTGATGACCCATACACTTCCACAGCTATTCATGCTCTCAAGTTTTCTTATCATGGCTTTTTATCTCCGCGTTTGATAAAAAATATTTGAAGATGTTAGTGACCAACATTAAACTTTATTTGCGCCAATGTTAGTAAATAAAACCCATCATTTAAAAAATCATATTATGACTATTAATGCATTTACTCAACGCTAGATATTTTCAGTCTACTCTTCTCAGATCACAGCGACAACTTAGGATCCCTGAATATAGCAATGGCATTATAATGACGTAGAATGGAGGTTTACAGTTTAATAACAGTTGTTATAAGGGTGTTATAATAAACATACGCCTTCTTGTCCCGAAAAGGATTTTAGATTTAGATCTAAGATTTTTTTATTTAGGAAACACATACATTTCGTCAGAGAGCATATTCTCAATAGAGTCTGATATTAATTTACAGTGGTTTACAGATGGTACACATAATAGAAATTACAAATATTATAACATTACGTTTAAAGAAATACTAATACATGTTATAGATAAAGATACCGATTCGAATCTTGAAAAATATGAAAAATACATCTGACTACCATCAATAAGCATATATCATCGATGAAGGAGCAATCGTACAATAATTTCTCCTTAGGTGTGTCATAAAGAGATTACGATGCCAGGTATCAATCAACACCAGAACAAATCTTAGTAACTAAAAAACTAAATGTAAGGACTTCCGGTTTAGCCTGAGAGCCAAAAGACGGTCGATACTTTTCGACAGCTTTTTTTTTCAGATCAGCCAGAATCCAGGAGTTTTACGGTCAACTTTTCAGTGCCTTTCCAACAGTAAAGTCACAGGGAAGTCACATATCTATACAAAAAAGGACTAATATCAAATAACACGGTGTTACGGACAAAAAGAAAAGGGGCATATTCAAGCGTTGGTGGTTCGCGCCATTAAACCCTGGAGGTAGCGTGGTGCTCAGTTATCGCTCACAGAAGCCAAAGAAAAAGACTCGCAAGTGTGTAAATCCGCATAGGAAAGAAAATACCAGTGGGGAATATATATCAGAGACAGTAAGGATTAACAAAAAGACATTCCAAATCCCAGGAGCGCTCTTGAACCCAAATTCACAGCGCCGAATAAATCGAATCGAGCAGCTTGGAAGCAGCCATTGAGCTCGACCAACCCCAGGTAGCCATTGGCGGACAAGAGCAACAAGGTAAAGTGATAGCAGTGACGACCACACTGGTCCATACAAACTAAACTCTAATATATAAACTGATTGCCAGCAAAGAGAAATGAAAGTGCATAAGTCAATATAAAAACACAATAACGAGGGCTACATCAAACGAGCTGGTGTAAAGATCATAGCTTACGAACCGGGACACAGGGGCCAGCGCAGCGCATGCGCAACCTCCGGAAGTTCAGAAAGTAAACATAAACAAAGACACGCCCACATACTCTAGCCCAGCCTGCGGTGGAGTAAGGCCAGTGTAGCAGAAGCCAGCTAGCCATAGGCTCACGGACAGAGTTGGTAAACAAAGGCGGATCACTGACTGCACCAAAGACCAAGGGTAAGGACTGCACAAAAAATTATATGAGCAATAAAGGCAAGGTGTCGGGCTACTTCGTCCAGAGAAATCCCAAGAGGAGTAGGGACGACAGTGAAGAAAAACAAGACATGACAGGCCAAAGCCAAGTAGGCGAGAACAATTCGGCCACGAACAAAAGAGTAAAGAAAGAAGGAAAACTGAAAGTTACTCAGCCTAAGATGGACACAAAGAAGAAGGAAGAAAAAATAGATTTAGAGAATATAATAGACCCATCAGTCAACCCGACGGTACTAAAGTTGTTAACCACCATACTCAGTACAGTGGAAGGCAACAACACCCAATTAGCCACTGCGGAAGAAAAACTTGACAAACAAGGCAAGGAAATATCAGAAGTAAAGGAAGAGGTCACCGACCTCGCAGAAAGAGTGCTAAAAATTGAAAAGGCGGGGGCAGAGGCGGACCCAACACCCAGTGAGAGTGCCAGCGCGAGTGCTAGTGCTCACACCGAGTTCGGAGCTTATGCAGGGGCATGCGCCAACGGCACACCCCAACCAGTAGAAAATAAGGAGGGAGCTCACCCCAGATGGGGGAGGAGACCTAACTTCAGACCAAGACCAACAACTGACTTGGAAAGAGAGACTGAAAAACTAGCCGCCAACCTAGTGGTGGACGGAATTGCTAGAGTAGATGGAGAAACAGAGGAAGATATCATACAGAAAGTGGAGGACCTATTCAGTAGGATCATGAGAGTGGATGAGCCTAAAATCTTGACCGTCAAGAGAATAGGCCCCCCGACGTCAAAGACAGCTTTGATAATATTCAAAAATGCAGAGGCAGCGACAGACATCTGGAGTAAGAAAGACAGACTCCAAAAAATAAACAAGTCGGAAAACAAAGAAGATCACAGGTGGCTAAGAAGAGATCATCCAAAAGAGATCAGAGACAGGATCAATAGGGCCATGCCCATAATAAGGGCAGCCAGAGATCTTAAAATCTACAAAGTGGTCAGAAACGAAGAGGGAAACGTCAGGTTGGACAGGAGGCTCTACAAACATAATCAATTGGAAAGTGTGCCTACGCGAATTTCGCTCACATACCTATCCAAAAGAGAAACAGATGACACCTTTATCTATTTCGGGAGTGAGTCGCCCTTATCCAACCACTACAGGCACCCATTTAACTTCCAGGGCAAGGAATACGAGTCCACTGAACAGCTGTTAGCATACAAAAGATTAATGTTTGCAGGTGAACCGATCCGAGCTTCTTCTTTCCTTCTTCAGAAGGACCCGAAGTTCTCCAAAAGCCTGCTAAACGAAATGAAAGCAGAGGAGGATCAAGAAAAGTGGATAAAATCGGTCCCAAGCATGCTGTATCCGGCACTTATGACAAAAGTGCAGCAAGTCGAAAAGATTGCAAGATACGTCCTGGCAACAGGGACAAAGAGAATTGGAGAGGCAAATCAGTGGGACCCAATATGGGGCATTGGTTTAGAACTCACCGACATCACTGCCCTAGACGACGGCAATTGGCCCAAGGAAAGCAATATCATGGGAAGACTATGGGAGGCAGTCAGAGAAAGCCTAAGAAAAGCCTTACCAAAAGAGGAGGATGACGGGGAAGACACAGGCTCAGAAAGTGATGGCATGATGGAAGATCACGAAGAGGAGGCATAATAAAGAAATAAAAAGAGACAGAAAAAGAAAAAAAAATCGAAAAAATGGAGGGCAAGGGAGAAAACAACATCACCTTCATATCCTACAACGTTAACGGCATAGGGGAAATCAGGAAGAGAAAAGCTCTCTTCACCGACCTCGCCAAGCATAAGAATGCTATAATTGCAGTGCAGGAAACACACTCCACGGAAAACCAGGAGGCCATCTGGAGGTCACAGTGGCCGGGCACCATTCTTTTCAATCATGGAACCTCTAATTCAAAGGGAGTTGCCATACTAATATCAAAAGATTGTAAATACAAAGTCTCGAGGGTTGTCTCAGTGTTCGAGGGAAGAGTTATAGCCATGGTAATCGAGACAGAGCTGGGCCAGCTCTTTGTGTGTAATGTCTATCAGTTCACCTCGGAGTATAAAAAGCAGCAAATGCATCTTCTTCAAAAAATCAGCAAGCTAATAAAGGAGTACCAGCATATACCTTGCTTCGTGATGGGAGATCTAAACATAAAATTAGACCAGCCAGAAGGGGTGACGGATACGAATACCCCCACCGCTCCAAACAGTGCCAAAAGCAGTAAAGCAGCAAACCTACTGAGAGGAATGCTGAGAGACTATAAAATGGCGGACACATTCAGAGCTCTAAAACCAAACGACCAAAGCTTCACGTGGAACAGAAAAGAACAATTCTCCAGACTTGACTATATTTTTATAGAAAAGTGCATGCTGAGCAAAGTTATAGATATTAAGCATAAAGTAACAGTATGGTCAGATCATGCTAAGGTTATACTTAAGTTGTCAGAAAATGGTAACACCAGAGGTAGAGGTATCTGGAAACTGAACACAGCTATATTCGAAAATGAACATTTTAGAAAAGGTGTAAAAGAAATAGTAGAAAATGTGTCTAACAGTAACATAATAGAAAACGATTTAGAAAGGTGGGAAATCTTTAAATATATGATACGCACCGAAGCAACTGTGCACGGTAAGAAAAAAAAACGAGAAGAAAAGAAATATGAAGAAGAGTTAGAACAGAGGTTCGAAACCCTGAGTAAAACTAAAACAAAAACAGAGGGTGAGAAAATAGAACTTGAGGCCACAAGAGAAGAAATTAGGCAAATCCAAAGGCAAAAAGCCATAGGTTCAATGATACGTTCCAGGGTTAAATGGTTGATGGAAGGTGAAAAGCCCACCAAATACTTTTTGGGCCTGGAAAGAAAAAACGCGACCTCTAAAGTAATGACAGAAGTTCTGGATAACGGAAAAATTATTAAAGATCAAAGTAAAATACTCGAGGCACAAAAGAACTTCTACCAGCAGTTATACAAAAAAGCTGGAGACAAAAAATGTGATGTAAGCCAGCTGAATATAAAAGCGAATAACAAGGTAGATGAAAAGTATGTAACCACGTTGAGCAGAGAAATTTCCGAGGCAGAGATAAAAACAGCAATTTCCGAAATGAAGAAAAATAAAACCCCAGGTTCGGACGGAATTCCAATAGAATTCTATCAAGAATTTTGGGAAGATATTAAAATAATTTTTATAGCAATGGCAAAAGAAGTCAAAAGGAAGGAAGAAAAAACCGAATCGCAGAAAAAATCAGTGATTACCCTAATTCCAAAAAAAAATAATGATAAAAGACTAATCGCCTCTTGGAGACCTATCTCTCTGCTCAACGTGGATTATAAGATCTTGTCCAAAATAATAGCAAACAGAATATCTCCATTGTTAAATAATATGTTAAATGAAGACCAACATGGGTTTATCCCAGGTAGATACATAGGACACGCGACAAGGCGTATCGCGGATGTACTCACTAAGTGTCAGGGGGAAGGAGAAGAGGCCCTAGTGGTTTCCTTCGACTTCCAAAAAGCCTACGACACAGTGTCATGGGACTTGCTGTTTAAGGTTATAGAAAGATTAAATTTAGGAGAGTATGTTTCAAAATGGATCCAAATACTCATAAAGGACTCTAATGCGAGGGTACTGAATAATGGGCATTTTTCCAAAGAATTCTCCATACTAAGAGGCCTTAAGCAGGGCGACCCCCTATCTTCGTCCCTGTATATTTTAGTAGCAGAAATACTTGCAAATAATATAAGAGATAATGAAAGTATCCAGGGCATTACCATAGGAGAAACAGAACACAAACTCGTCCAGTTCGCCGACGATCTCACCGTTACTGTAAAAGATGAAAAATCTCTACAGGAGGTCCTAAAAGAGATAGAGCTTTTTGGTAAATCGTCAGGGTTGGTACTGAACAAAAATAAGACTAACGGCTTCAACGTTGGAGACCAGAGATTAGAGAGAGAGGATATCAAAAAATTAGCCTGGAAGAATGAAATTAACATACTAGGAGTAACTCACGTTTACCCAAATAACTTACCTAGAGCAGAGATGGTAAATTTTGAAAAAATAAAAGAAAAAATTAACCTAGTTAAAAAACATTGGAGCAAAAGAGAGATCTCCCTCAAGGGAAGAATAATAGTGGCAAATAATTTGATATCCTCCCTCTCGACATACATAGCCTCAAACATCTATGTCAGTGAGGAAACGGTCAGAGAAATAAATAAATCCATAGATGAGTTCATATGGAAGAACAGAAAGCCCAAGGTAGCTAGGAAGTATCTAATTCAAACTATAGAGCAGGGGGGCCTAAAACTTAGGAGTATGGAGGTATCCATAAAAACAAACAGGCTAAAATGGATAAAAACCCTAATAGAGGGGAAAGAAAAGAAATGGGCGAGCTTTATGCAAACCAAAATAGAAGGAGAATTGACAGCAGAGCTCAAAAGAAGAACGAGCGAACCAATAAGTATAGGGGTCCCCTTCTACGACGAAATACTGAAAGCCTGGTTTCAAGCACATGGCCAGAGAAGTCCGCAATCAGGCGAGGAGATTATGCTAGAAAGCCTGTGGAAAAACAGTTTAATCAAGACAGGGCTAAGAAGGGGTTTAATAAAAGCCTTCCAGAAAAAGAATATACTCCTGGTTAAAGACGTGGTTAAAGACAAGAAGTTACTAACGAAACAAGAAATAAAAGAAAATTTCGGCATAAATCTGTCCTTCCTAGAGGAGCTGCAAATAATGCAGGCTATACCGAGAGAATGGAAAAGAGTAATAAGAAACGAAGCTGTAACGCTAAGGGGAAACCCCATATATATTGTAATGGGGAACAAAAGAGTCAACATAAAAAACCCAGGGAGAAACTTTAACTGGTACCAATTTGTTCTAGAAGAAGAAAGAACGAAGAAAAATAGAAATGAGAAGTGGAATATATTGCTAGACTTACAAGCTAGCCGTATAAGCCAAGACCGCTGGAAGCAAATATACATGTCACCCTATAAATGCATAGAAAATGTAAAGCTTCAATCCTTACAATATAGAATAATAAATCGAATCATCACATGCAACAGTTATCTAAAAAATATAAAAATAAAAGATACGCCAGAATGTGATACATGCGGGGAATATGACAACATAACCCACTTCTTCTATGACTGTGAAGTTGTTCATGATCTATGGCAAAATATCGCCATATGGCTAGCCGCCTCAGGTGACAAACACATGAACGGACTAGGCTACCTATCTAGAGAAGAAATCCTACTTGGAAGTGCCCGAAAGGGAGCCAAAAAAACCAAAATTGACTTCATTACCCTAACGGTAAAAAATTATATACATAGAACAAGGCTCTTCGGAAAAGGGAATATAGATTTTATAGACGCGTTGAGAGAGATTAGAAAACACTTAAATGACAAAAGGCTGTATGCGTACAAAAAGGAGGAATACAAAACTAAATTCCAACATTGGGAACGAATATGGGAATACTTGGGATAAAAATCTGTTAATAGGTTAACCAACCTTTGATCAGACTCGCGTTGTAAAGCCTCAAAAAGCTGCGAGCAGTAGACAGGTCGCGCGGTGGGTAACCCAAGAAACCCACAAGAAAATAACACCCTTCACCCCCAAACTAATTCATACCTTGTTAACAAAATACTACGCCTGTAATTTTATGTTGTTGTGAATGAGCTGAAAGAAAACAAGAAAAAGAACAAAAAAATGAAAAAAAAGAGTTCATGAAAAATTGAATCGATAACACATGTCTTAGAATTGTACAAGCCCAGAAGGCAGGTTATAATGAATAAAACATTGTCAAAAAAAAAAAAACAACTAAATGTATGCACTTAATAAAGTATGTTTTATTACCTGAAAGGAACTATATATGGCGGTAAAAGATTAATAAACCATAACAAGCAATAATTATCTGGTTCATATCTAGCCAAAATAAGACAGGATGAACACTAAGGTTAGTCGACCTTAAATTTTAAATTCCCTATATATTGCCAATATTAAATATTGTGAAAATCCCGAGACGACCCTAGGGCTCTCAAAAAGGGTGGCGGAACATATCCGTGCTGTGCCCTGGTAACTCGTTTATGGTACTATGCTTAATATCAGGTGCCGCGACACCTGTGTTCATTTTGTAGCACTTAATTGTCCACCCGCTGTGGAAGTACTGGCAATACCTTTGTTTTGGGGTTGTTTTTTTGTCCTACACCGGATCTTTTTTTAAAAGACACAATATAAAATGACAATTTCGAAATACATCAAACCAACCATTCTTAAGAGGTATGAGAATTGAAAAAAGGATACAATATTCTAGCTTTTTGCAATAGACAAATTTGACCGCGACTCCATTTTACACTTTTTATTAATTTAGCATGGGCCTTCTGAAGGGTTTTCTTCCTTTTATTTTCTATTGTCTGTCGACACTGATATACTATTGTGTATACTAGTATATACTGAATTAAAGATATAAACGATGAGTGAATAAGTCAACGATCTGTATTTCTACCCCTAGTTTCCAATGGAAATTTGGGTTTACAGGTTTTTGAATATGTTCCTCCGTGGCTTAAACTGTTTCAATGCAGTCGTATCGTATTCTGCTGCCACCTTTAGATCTGATATCCTTATACCTTTGTTTTTTTGCCCTATATAATAACAGACGCTCAACGATTACCTGGTGTTTCCCCACACCAGTCCATATACACCTATTCTCCCCAGCCATCTAATTATGGTATACAAGGTAACGAATTACTTACACACCACCAACAGTGATGACTAAGTGCCTTGGGAGCATATTGTGCGCCTCTGAAACCATACTGGGACAAGCCTGATTAATTGTCATGTTCCAATATTGCCACGTGGATGTGAAAAGACTACAAACATAGTATGAGCTGACCTCCAGACAAGGTTAAGGTGGTAGGGGATAACCCTGGTTGATGATATCATGAAGAAATATCTATAAGACTGTTCCTTGGTGTCTTGGTGTGTATTTTAAAAATGATCTACTGCGATGCAAATCTGTGAGATCATAACAACACTATTCCTGGATTTTCCACCAGACGCCGCTCTTATCAGGGATCCAAAGTGGCCTATATATACAGGTTAACTAACGAGTTGGTTGAAAGAGTGTGAATATATTGCACGAGTTGCATTCTAAGCGACTGAAACGAACGAGTTATTTAACAGATTATTATATATGCTTTCAATCATGAAAATAGAAAACAATTGAGTCATAGATTTGAATTTTAGCAGTAATCTTAGCAAAAAAACAGATTGGGTTCCATGACAACCCCACATAACTCACTAGTGAAATATGCACTATGCGTATCTCACTCTAGATACATTGTTTTCAGAACAATGCGTGTATAATAAAGGCTAATAATTATGGAGACAACTATAGTATACGCCCATTCAGGCAGTGTGTGGCCTACCACGGGTAACCTATTGGAGGAATCAAATATGGGCCCATCATAGCAGTCCCATTTTAATCACTACGTATTGCATGTGATGGGGGGGGGGCAAAGATATTTTGGACACCTCCCCCAATATTGAGCCCGTCAGGAAAGGTAAGGTGACTATTAAAAGATAGGCCTACTATAAATATATTTTATAGTCTGTGTTGGTTAATAAAACCTAAAGCTATAGGGGCCTGGGTAGGTCTCACAATATAACCCATGTTTGCTAAATGAAGTTTTAACGTTTGCCTTCTTAATCTATACTCTGTCTTATTTGCAGCTGAATCAAATCTCTTTAAGGTGGACCATCACGACACTCTGATGCTATAGAGGCCATTTCCAAAATAACTCATAAACTGAAGGTAAGTGGGTGGAGGATGGATGGGGGGGGGGGGGGGTAAGACATACCACATGGTATAGTATATCCTAAAAGAACTTCGGTGGGAGCAGGAGAGAAAGCCAGTTGTTTGGGTAAATAAGCCCATCGTCCTGGCATGGTCCACCGCCGTCCCCTCTACCCCATGACCGTCCATGACCGGCATGGTCCACCGCCTCTGTGAGAAGTTTAATGATAGATTATAAGTGGTGCTGATACCCAACTTCACCCAACTTGGGGCCGAGGGACAGCAGTGAATGTTATGATCCAGCTGTTGTTTTTATCAGGAGGTGGCAGATTAATTGGGAGTAATGGCATTCCTTCTTCCACACATCGTCATCAAAGACATATTCGCCGCGACGTAATTAGCATGGGTTATAGTATTGTTATAGGATAGCTTATTTGATTGGTATAGGGGTGACGATCGTCACCCAGGTATGTTAGTTATGTGTTCTGGGGTTCATTGAGTCTGCTCCTAAATGTGTCAACACCCCATTACTTTAGGTATGGGGACGAGGGGACGAGCCGTCACCCAGGACGAGCCGTCACCCATGTTAAACCGTCCCCCTTCTTTTATGGTTATTTTATGAGTATTTTATGTGTTCTTCTTGAGTATATAAGGCTCACTGTGAGTCGTGTAGTTTTGTCATTTACCATCTTGACCCTTCCCTGGATACTTGTACTGGATTTAACTTGGAATAAAACCTGACTACTTTGGAAACTTACTTGCTCGCTTCTACTCTTTCTTAGCGCGCTCCAACTCGCCGACCAAGGTCACTAAGACCCCATCTACCTCCTCCAGGGGGACGACTAAGCTTTTCTCTAAGTAAATCGCCACGCTACCACGTTCTAGATCTACATAGGAATGGCCCATGAGTCTACTCTCTCTCAGGAATATTTGCGGGACGAGTCTAATACCGGTAGTTTAAGTTCCAATAAGGCCCCGGACTCGGGACTCGAGGCTGAAGGGCATTCCCATATCTAATGTGATCATCTCTCAAGTTTTCTTAAAGGTAGCTCATTGCCTCTTCGCACTGTAATTTCAGGTGAATCGGGACAACGCTATAAAATCCACATAGGCTAAATGAGGCACACAGCACGTGAATTAGTGAATCACCAGCAGCAAACCATCGAAGTATAGGCTACCACCGGGCGTAATAACGTTAATTTACACCTCAATTATAACAGCCTGTTCTGGGTCCCATCCACTCTCCAAACAAACACTGGGTAATATTCCTATTCTCCCCAACCCATTCCTCTCCCTTTCCCTTCATTCACCCTAATATCTCAACAAATAATGCACTTCTCAACTGCAAACCCACCCCCACCCCCGGGGGTAAGGGGGAATGGTAGGGGGATGTCGGAGAAAATATTATACCTCCGCCCAGGCGGGGATTTGCTGTATCAAGGACATGGTTTTAACAAATTAATGTGCTTCATGGTGTCGGGGATTTACAAAAATGTCTTGCCCTGGTTGGGGGTGGGTGGGTCGGGGATTTCATCATAATTCCCAACATTCCCAGGACATTCCCTGATACCCCCGGGGGTGGAGGGATGGGAGTTGCAATTGGTATTAGTGCATATAATAAGGGAAAGATACGTAGTCAGTCGTATAGGCAACTGGCTGTAGCAGCAGGTGGTGCGATGCGCGGTGCGGTCATGCACTCACCACGGCAGCCATCATACTTTTTGCAGGTTGTGCCGAACGCTGCTTCCGACGCGGTCCAGACGAGAAGCTAGAAGATGGTGCAATAGCGCTCAGAAGCTCAAAGTAAGCGAAATGAATGCCGTTTTGTTATAAAAGAATCTGAAATGTATATGTCTGCAAGATAGGCCTATAGATAATCTCATCTAAAAGTAAAAATGACGCAATAAATCATGCCCCACTTTCACCCTATCGTAAATGATACACCAATTATCATATTAGAGTTGCCATTCAGCGCCTTACACCTTTTATCATCATCACCATCTTCAATCATCATCAATCGTCATCATCATGCAATACTAATAACAGTATAAGGGACTTAATCAATATGCTATATGTTGATCTGAAAAGAGGGATATCCCATTCCCAGCGTCTGAAGTTGTTTTCATGTGAGAATTAAGAATTCTTTCAAAAGTTAAATTGTTAGTGTTTAAGACCACAGACACCTCTCATTTGCACTTGCAGGCCTATGCTTTTGGTTACAAAATAAAGAATTGAGTTGAATCAGTTCATAATGTATGGTATGGAGCTAGTAGGGAATGGCTATACCCAATGGTAACCCTAGGGCGAACCGCTCTGCCAAGTAGATCTCAAATAGAGTGTACAAAACGCTTCAGACGCGGCCCACACGCTGGATAGGCCTACGTAGCTCCTGCCACTGGGGAGACCGTATGACGAACTGGGAATCCCCCTACCATGACGGTGTATCTAAAAATAGACCGCTCTGTGGTGCAAGAACCAAAACACATCCAGACCGAGCAGCAACAAACCACACACAGCGGAATATCTTCGAGGAGTCAAGATCGACTCCAGTCAGAGAATTTGCTGTAACAAGTCGTCATAAGGTGACATTTAACATTGCTACATCATGGACTTTGGATCCAAATTCGTGTATCGCTATGATCATTCCGACGAGGAATGCATTTCTGATGGAGAGGATGAGGCAGGAATGAATTTGAGGTGAGTAACGTTAGTCGACGACGGATCTGCTTTATGCGCTATACATTAGCGGTTTGTTTGTCGCAAGTTGTGCATGTTCTCATATAGTTAGCAATTATATTGCAGCAGCACATATATATATATATATATATATATTATACTATTAGATGGTCATAATTATTACTGTTATGTGGTGCAATGACTGAGCAAGTAAAGTCACAAGTTGCCAAGTGCAGGGACAAGCTGCATTGTTTTTTGTCCAGGGACTGTTCTAGGCCTACCCCTAAATTAGACATATTAAATGTCGCAATTTGATAATCCAAAAGATATTTACAATTTCCTACTATAATTATTCACAATCTGTGTCAGCCCCCCCCCCTCCACAGCACACACAAATACACATACATACACGCATATAGATGCTCACATATATACACAAACAATAATTCGTGCCAGGAATGTGCCCGCGCGGTTTCTTAAAATACGATGCAACATTCTGCGATAAAGAATGTAAAGTGTTATTTGTACACACAGCTGCTACATGAGACCAGGAAGTAGAAATGGATCAGTAGGACTCCATATGAGATAACACACTATAATATGTGCCAACAGTTCTGATACAATGGCAAGTAAATATGCCTACTCTGTCACACCCAATCAATGTATCAACTCCTTATTAAGATTATTATGTTAATTATTAGGAGGGTAGCCTCTGTGTTTTTCTGTTTTAAGTTGTATTTCGATTGAATGGGCGCAGCCTCCTTTTAGTATCACTATAGGAAAGGTATACTTATACAGGAGCCAGGCTGTCGCACCCCTGGCTAAGTCTAAATTGGAGGGGTGGCCTGTCAGTGGCCACATGGGTCTGTTTTGACTGTGTTGGCTGGTGCTGTTAAGTAGAGGAGTGTATTGGCTTGGCCTGTTTGCTGTGAGTGACAGGGAGGGAGGAGGGAGGACAGGGAGGGAGGTGTACAGACTGGCTGTGATTGACAGGGGGTTGGGTACTAGGCAGGGGGTTGGCTACTAGGATGGTGCTTGAGGATAAGTGAACAACCCTGAAAGCTTGTGAATAGTTACTAGGCAGGGGGTTGGCTACTAGGCATTCCTACTAGGCCAGGCCTACAAGTGTGATCTGACAAGCTACATCCTGTAAGATCTTTATCTTTGGATCTGTAGACTGTCATCTGTACATCTGTGTAAACTGATTTCAGTGAGAGGAAATATCTGAGGAGATCATCAGATAAGTTATGTAACTGAAGTGTAACATCACTGTGAAATGCCTCCTGCTGATTGTGGCCCAGAGTGGAGGAGGCCAGGTTTGGAAGTGAGTGATGGTTGCCTATGCAATCAAATGAAAAAAAGAAATACAAAAAAAGAACTATATACTAAAAATTAGAAGCAAAAGAAAATAGCAGTTAGGCAAATCAGCTGGGCTACCCTCCTAGTATCGAAAGATACTATAGCAATTGGGCAGTAGTATGTTGTCTTGTATTCATTATATCGCGATGTGTCGAAAACAACTATTCAAAATCTGAGAATCAACTCTGGGATAAGAAATATGGTGCGATTGAAACCAGATATAGACTAAGTAAATGCTGGGTTATTAAGTAGGCTAGTCTGAGGAATTAGAACAGAAATGCCATAGCAGTCAAACACTTCAACCAAAATGTTGTCTATTCCAGTGATTCGTCGAGTGGTGAAGAAGAAGTCGCTGCACCCAGAGCTGCAAAAGCTGGGGGGCTTTTTGGATGTAAGTATCACTAAGCGTAGTGGTGGTTGTGTTACTGTTCCACTTTTATTTATGATAGCGTTCCAAGAACCTCTCCAATAAAACTAACGAGGGCAAACAAGATCCCAAGAATTGTTGATTATATTTGTAAACAACTCATAGTTCGGTAGTGCCTTATTCATTGAGGTATTGTATTCCCAAATAATTCCCCATCGTCTCTCTAACTGAATAATATATTTTCAACAAAAAAAAACTCTTAAGCTGCATTCCCTGTATTTAAAATTTCCTATCATATGCTTATAAATCTATTTTTACGGCCATAGCTTACCAGCATGAGATTTTCTACGGTCACACTAAAAATGCTTCTTATATAACTGGATATCTTCAAACGTCACATCAAAATTAGAAGTATTCATCAACATTACGAGCTTTAAATTCCACCCGAGCAATTATCATACTAGCTAAAGAGTAACTATTACATGATATTATCTGATATAACTGATTCTTCAGGGTAATATAAATACATTTTACTCTGAGCTGATACCAATGCTTTTAGTTTTAGTCATCAACTATTAATTAGCATTGACTTGTCAGAAGAAATGAATTATTTTCATTGTAATTTCATGATATAAATCTGCTGCTCGTTTCAGTCTTTTCACGTGCTGGTTCAGGTCGATCTCAACAACAATCATCTGCCCCCAAACCAAAATTTAAAGCAAGAAACAAAAGTCATCATTGGAGAAATGAGCGTAAATCTGTCGGTATGTATATAATACAAGTCGGTGTGTATAGATAACTGCGGGGTGATTCATGAGGGGAAAGCGTGTTACCCTAACTAGTCGAGGCCTTGTTCCCCACCACTTGATATACTATAGTATATACTGAATTAAAGATATAAACGATGAGTGACTAAGTCAACGATCTGTATGTAAGTGTAAGTGTCATTGAAAATGAGAAAAACAATCCATATTTATACAGAATAATAGCCTAAGACCACTCCAAATTGCCATCAAATCTTGCGGTTTTGCTTCTGGACAGCTCCATTAACGTCAGTATTGCATGGGACGAACTTTCACTTTTAAAATCGAATTAACAGTGTAAAAGATTCTCTCTGTGGGTGAGGGCATTAAATCGGGCAACTGAGATAAACCATTTTTTTTTTATTTCTCAATCTTGTGGAAACAAACTGATTTTATGGAAACGAATCAATTATCTTGGATTTATTTTCGCCCATGGCACATATAACACGTAAATGTTATTGTTATCATAATAGTATGTGTTCTCCCGGATAATATTCTGTGTTAAATCCGGAAATAAGCAATATACATACAGGGTATAACTAAATCGTTGGTTTTAGTCACTTAAGAATATTGTGCAACTCGTGCATAATTCACGCTCCTTCAACTAACTCGTTAGTTACCCTGTTCACTGTTTTATTATATATGCTTTTGATGATATGAATAGAAAACATTTTTTGGGTCATAAAGTTGAATTTCGGCCGTAAAAAGGCATTGGTTGCCATGTCTACCACACGTAACTCACTAGTGAAATACGCACTGTGCATAAATCACTCTAGGTACGTTGTTCTTGGGGTATAGAATAATACATACAGGTTAACTAACGAGTTGGTTGAAGGAGCGTGAATATTGCATGAGTTGCGTAGCAACAAGTGCAATATTCTAAGCGACTGAAACCAACGAGTTAGTTAACAGATTTATTATACATGCTTTCAATCATGAAAATAAAAAAAAATCGAGTCATAAATTTGAATTTTACCGGCAATCTTAGCAAAAAAACAGATTGGTTGCCATGACAACCCCACGTAAATCACTAGTGAAATACGCACTATGCTTAAATCACTCTAGATACGTTGTTCTCGGGGCAATGCGTATAGAATAATACAATACAATACCCACATCCGCATTGCTCCATTTTAAGGTGGCATAGCGTCAAAGATAGCTGCTCTACAACGAGGTTGAGTCACACATTTTAGGCTTTCATGTTGAATTGGTGTGAATTCTTGGCGAAAAGCTTATGGACACCCTTTAATTGCTTTCGGATGTACCCAATCAATCTTCAACTTTTCTTCAATTGAAGATAGCAGCATTAAATGCTCTTTTAACCGTGCTTTGGGTTCAACAGAGTTGAACAAATTATATCCGCGAATGAATACGAGTTTAATCTATAAAGCATGAAATTATGCCGTGCATTAATACATAGCCTTGCTTCATTTTAAAGGCACCCCCCTCCCCCGAAATATATCTCTGGTAAATCTGAACTTAATTGTTAATATGAGTTATAAGTTGTCTAATATTTCCGAAATTAACATAACATGGTATAAATGGCCTGGTCACTTATTTTTCGCCAAAATCCTGATCGCGGACTCCTCATCGCTGACTTCTATTCGATGAATGTCTGGCCAAATATCCATGCATGGTTTTATATCGAAAATGTGCTAAACTAATATTTCAATTGAAATATAAAATTAAACTATTCAAAATTGTCCTTGTTTGTGTATGCCTGATAGGCCGTTGTATCTCCGTATTACTTGAATACGAGTTAAATCATCTTGACAAATTTATAACTAAATATACAATTTTAGAAATATATATAGTAAAATAGAAATATTCTGTGACGTGCCTACCATGATAGAATATAACATTAAGTATAGTAGGTAGACGAAGCTTGTAACACCTAACCTGCACGACCGCTGAAAAAAAATGTTCCCCCTAAACTAAGAACATGGACCAGACTAACGCACAATGCACGAGCTCTCATCCATACTTCCTAGCGGACAAGGAAATTTAAAAAAAAAAAAGAAAAAAAAGAATATAATATTAATCTATTATTGAACTTCACAGGTGCCTCAGCAGGAGTAAATAACGTGCAAGGGAGAAGAGTCAGGAGAGCGGACACCAATGTTGTGAAGATCAAATTTGACACGTTGACAAAGCCAAGTGATATGCACACGGGCGAGACTCAATATTGCACAAACTGTACCGCGGTATTGTCTCATCTCAGTAAAGTCATCGACAGGACCGACAATGAACAGGTGGGCTTTCTTGCATCTTTACCATAATTGGATCTCACGAGAATATAGATGTATTTCTAAATTGAGTCCAAATAAAGTTATTTTGAAATAATAATATACTTGATGTGTCTCAGTCCGTTGCATATTGCACCTACAGTGGAACCTCGCATAAAGACCACCTCTTTATAGAGACCACCCCTATATTAAGACCAGTTGCTCTCAGTCCCAAATTGTTTTTTCTCTTATTAGATTTGCCCCTCTAAAGAGACCCGTACCTCGCTATTAAGACCAGTTTCACTCAGTCCCAAGGGTGGTCTTAATAGAGAGGTTCCACTGTATAAGGTTATTTCTTGCGATTTTTGTAAGTTTAGGAACACTTAGCTCAACCAGTTTAAGCCAATCCTTAAATTATGAACTTAGCAAAATTCGTAATATTGTCCATAGCTTAATTTTGAAGAACAAAATCCTATACGCCCCGAAGACGTCGTTTAATATAAATATGGCCCTCTGCTCCCGGCGTCGGACTATAAATAATACGACACCCAGAGCTCCAGTCGCTCATGAGCTACCTCGTTATTAAACAATGCAGAAGAACCATATATATTTATAGTTCTAATTATATGTTCCCTAATTTAAGGCCTGTACCAGTAAAATCTGTACTTGAAGGCGCGGTGTGTATTGCAGTTCCAGTTTAAAAATACTCTAAAGACAGAGTTGTCAACCTCTCGACTTGGAGGGAGATCTCCCGATTTTTCAGACAATTTGCCAATTACTCCCGACCTTTCTTCCTGGAATTCGGACAAATATCCAAGACCTCAAGTATCCAAAAATTGGGGTGCGGTTTCTAATACAGGTTTTACGGTAGTGATTTATGACTTGGGTTATATATGTAGATTCGGGCATACGGACATATAAAGACAAAGACATTTACAAGCTGAGCATTGTTTGCAGATCTGGGCATGTGAGTTTTGTTCTCACTCAAATGTTGTGGACCTGATGCCAGAGGAGATCCCCAAGGGAGAGGATGTGACGTTCATGCTTGAACCAGCCCCGGCCGTCACTAGCAGTCAGAGTGGCAAAGATGCTTCACTCATTGTCTTCTGTATTGACATCTCTGGCAGTATGTGCGTCACTACAGAGGTAAGACTTCTACCAATGGTTCTGTTATAAATACATTGAATAAATATAGGAATCAATTAATTGGGTATCCGATTTCCTTTGTTATATTCATCCCGAATCATGTTATTTTGACTGGTAATGGGATACAACCGAACATATTAGACTATTATGATTGTACCCGTACCAGGGTAAAAATTGGGGTGAAAATAGTATTATTTTTCTAAAAGACTTATTTGTATTTAGGATAACAAACAATTACACTCTCACTTAAATTAAGTGTTTTTCGTTGTGTCCTGCTATCGATAATTGTTACTATAGTATCTTAACATTTATTGAAAATCAGTGATGTTCCAGACTTTAGTGAGTAGGCTATGCCATACTCCTCTTTATATATTCATGTAATAAAGGGATACAGATGTTAACATATATATATATATATATATATATATATATATATATATATATATATATATATATATATATATATATATATATATATATATATATAGATAGTACTGGGCTCATTTAACTCATTCCTTATCAAGGTCCCCGGGAATGTCAGACTACGTGGAGATCGCCTTGATCGTCTCCAGTCTCTCAATGATGAACGTGAGAGCCAGTACCTGCCGGGTCAACGTCGTAATGTCACATATGTATCCAGACTGCAGGGTGTACAAGCCGCCATCGACAAACAGCTGGCAGATATGCAGAAAGAGTTCCCGGAGCGCAGAGTGGCTCTGGTCACCTTCAACAACGAAGTGACAGTGATCGGCGATGGCAGCACTGAGGAACTGCATCTTGCTAAGCACAAGTTGGGAGATAAAGAGGAGCTTATCAAAATTGGCGGCGAAATTGCCTTGCCTCAAGAAATTAAAAGCACACGTAATACACTTGGAGATAAAGTCTTTGAGTAAGTAGAACCTTTGTGGGATCAAGTATGTATTATATTAAGAATAGTTATTGCTTAAAAATAGCATTATTATACGTACATACACCCATTGAATTGGGTTTAGCTAAAGAAGTTTCCTTGAGTTCTCTATAAAATATGATTTTTTCTGTGGGGTAACATTTCTTATTATATAGGATAAATGAAGATAAAAAATAAGAATAAATGAAGATAAGCGATTGAACAAAAATGTAGTATAATACGAGGGGAAGTTATCCCGTAAAAGGCATCTTCGTTTATTTTAGGCCGTGAAAATATTAAGATTTCTGTTCCTAAAAGTGTTTTAAAAAAATAAAATAAAAAAATAAAAAATAAAAGTGTTTTTAAAGACTGGAATAAATATTTACATTTCAGCTTGGAGGAAGGTGGAGGCACAGCACTGGGTCCTGCGCTCCTTCTCTCCGTTGCCATGGCATCACAAGTGCCCGGATCTAAGGTGATAATTTGCACTGATGGCATGGCAAATGTTGGAATAGGCAGTCTAGACGATCCATCGCAAGAGGAAGTAGCCACAGAATTTTATACCGATGTTGGAAATTTAGCTACTGATAAAGGGTAAATCAAGTTTATGTTTACTAAATAATTAAGATTTTTCTTTTAATTATGGTCATTAAACAGTATATGTAGAATATGATATACCTGAATAAATAATGTTACTTTTGGTTATAAAAAGTAACATGATTAAAAATCCGCCTCTGAGATTGTCACTAAAACCGTCTACTATCCAAGCATATACCTATTTTGAGTTGATACAAAAATAAACTACTCACTCCAAGCACACACTGGAATCATATTTCCCTAATATATATACATGATCAAATTTTACTAGAATAGAAATAATATAATATATAGATACTGTCTCAAGTGGAGATGAACATTTTTTCTAATTTTATTTTTGTGTGTGGCGGGGGTGGGGGTATATTTGATGTAACCCCAAAGTAAAAAGAAAAATAGTTCGCACAGAGTAAGTCAGATGTGTAAGACACTTCATTGACAGCTTTTACATGTTTACTTACAGGGTGTCGGTATCAGTAACGACCATCAAAGGAGCTGACTGTAAACTAGTCCATCTGGGAAGTGTAGCTGATATGACCGGCGGCCAGGTGAATATAGTCGACCCTCTCCAGCTCACCAGTGAGTTTGATAATATCCTTGCTGATCCAGTCATAGCCATGGGAGTTGTTGCCAAGTTCATCACGCACACGGGATTGTAAGTTTTCAGCAGATTTATATCTATTTACAACTGTTATGGTTCTCGCTTTGATGATAATCTCTCAAATTTTTATCTGTGTATCTATAAGCAGACACTTCGATTTTGAAAAACACGTGATAAATAATTAATATTTTCGTCGAAACATCTTTGTGCAAATAGGAATTTTGAGGGCTTTTTATTATTATTATTAAAATCAGCTAAATAGATATTGACTATGGGTTTTTAGTCACTTAATTGTATAAAGGGTATATTATTGAACATTCACAGTACACCAGGTCGTATAGTATTACCTCTAACATATATAATATAGCAAACGTCATGTGGCGATTGTCTATAGAGTCATCTATGTAAACTCATCTTATGAATTGCCGTTTGTGTATAGGTACATTCGCAATAACAGTGACGAGAACTTTGAGAGCAATTGTATGGAGAAACTTGTGGGCAATGTCACAGCGGACACGGAAATCTCTTTTGAATTTGGTATAAAAACCAATAAGTCCGATCCAAAGGAGCCGGCGAAAACGACAGGTAAGTCTGTGTTTGTTTAAGTGGTTATTCTGCAATAACATTGCATTCTGCATAATGGTTGGAAGAGCTGGGACTCTCCCAGAGGCCTGTCAACCTGTTTGTCAACATTATATTGTATCGTTTTTGACAAATAAAAAATTATCCTATCCTAGCGGACGCTATTCTCGGTCATACAGTTTTATAATTCTCAATAGAAAAATATAAGGAAAAAATAATAAAAGGGGAAAGGTTCATCATGTTCATTATACATAATACAAAAAGGAAAAAAACCGGCAATCTGCACGTATATTAAGGGTCTCTGGTGCCAGTCACCCGGTGGTCGCTATGCTACTGTGCGAGAGCGCGCCGTGAGTAGCACCAATGGAATGACCCAGATAAAAGTATTATGGCTGCCGAGGTGAGTGCAGTGGTTGAAAATGCTAAAACCTCGGAGCTTCTGTTTATACTTATATCTGTTCTCCTTTGCTATGCTAATACATATGACTAAAATATATCTAGTGATTTTGGAGGGTTTTGGAAATTACTGGTTATATTTCTTTTTAAAAAAGGCCTTAAATACGTAATATTACGTAATAAAATGATGGAAACTGATCACTAGATATTTCTTGAGGTAACCATTAACTTAGGTAGAGAGAACCCGTCTGATTGGACGGTGAAGCTAATTACAGGTAATTAATAATCAGTGTGGCTTGAGCCTTCACACAGGTAGGAGGTATGGAATAAACATTTTAGGGATGTATACTTATGACGCAATAAGGTATAATAATACATAATTCAGTTGGATATTATTTAAATATATGTCCACCACATTGATCCACATATTGAACATTAGTATAATACAATGTTGTGGATTTCCTCCTGCACAGATTCTGGCGACCAGCCGCAGCCCGAGGCAGGGTCCAGTAAGGCAGAAGCCAGTTCAAGCAGTGCCTCGGCTGGAACTAGTGAAGGGGCAGAAGCTCCCATCCCAGACAGTCAATCAAAGACAGAGGAGAAAAAAGGCGACGAGCCCAAGGACTTGCCTTTCCAGCTCCAGATAACTTACACTGATATGGACGGTGCAAAGGCATTGAGGGTGATTACACAAAGCAAGCCTGTCACCAAGGAAAGAAAAGAAGCTGAAAAACGTAAGTGATTCTTTTGTAATTTCATTTAATCCGCTTCAATCCAAGAGTTGGCGTTTTAAGCTCAAAGAATATTAACCATGCATTTCATTTAGGAGAATGACGCCTAACACTAGTCTCTTTCCGTGAAAATAAGTTTCTCTTTGTGTTCAGAATCCTTCTACTTTGTGAATAGTCATTTAATGCGTTATGGATCCCTAACAATGAGCTTAGAATTTGTATTCGTCATACCTTCTGTTATCTTAGTTTCCAAATCTAAGTCACGGCATTTGCATTTACAAAGCCCGGATTTGTCTATCAGGTTTTACTGCAATGAAATTGGGTAAACGTTTATATAACTTTTCTAAATGATAAACATCTTATGCCTCTCAAACATTTTCAGATTTGAACTTCGGCGTTCTTGGGACACACGTAGCGCATCAGGCAGCCTGCCTAGCATCAGAAGGACACTATACTAAGGCCAGATCATGCGCAATGATGCAGCAACGACTAATGTCAAGATACAGGTAAGAGGATGTGTTTGATGAGAATGAATAGCTTAAGGATAAGGGGGAGAGATAGATACAGACAGACATACAGGAATTAGGGATACATATATTTAATTTGTATTCCTCAAGTTACAATTTTTACAGGCATGGGGCCGATGCCTTTTACTGTGCAGTTCTTTCAGACTGCCCCTGAACTTAAAATGCTAACACTGTATTCCTTAAAAAATTGACAATATTTTCGAGATTAAATCATTTAATACCTGAGCTTTATGTTTTTATACATACATGGATTGTATACCCGGTAGCTAACGGTTTCCTGTGTAGATGAAATATTTTTAGTATTTTATGGGTCAAGTCGTCAGAAGATGTACGTGTACAATTCCCCTTTACCAATACTCTCAAATAACCCCAATTTAAAACAATAATAACGTTCAAAATATAGTTAAACATAGCCGAACAGATTTTCTTTATTCAACGCAATACCAGATATACACAGATATACCTAATAGCTGTCATCTTCGAGCCTAATTTAGCAGAATGTATTAAATGTGTAGATCTGCCGGTTGTACATTTTCTGACGACCTGACTAAAAGGCTCCCTTCATTCTACTGTTGGATCTGTATCAATATCCTCTAAATAGAAAGTATTCCTCTAATATTATTTCAGGAGTGAACATGCTGATGAAGATCCAGAGGCCAACGACGCATATACTAGCATCTTTTCTAGAGTGAAAGTCCTGGAAAACAAATTGAACGTCCAACAGAAGGTAATGATTTTGTTTGTTTGTATGATCGGCAGTCGATTTCCAGTGGGAATTGTATAACTCATGGGGCAATTCACTACCCAATGATTCCTAACATGAGCCACTTTTAAATCATCTTTTAAAATTTGATACGGACCCTGACCGTATGCGTCCCTGGACGGGTTTACAGAGAAGCTGTACGCAAGTGTATGCGGGTACATATTAGGGACATTCCGCAAGCAAACCTATTTAAATTACGCAACCGTATCCGTATCTTTTTTTGTGTGAATTACGTAACATTTTTATGTATAAAAATAAATCTTGAGATGAAATATTTTGCTTGATATATTACGTTACGTTTTCCCCGTCATGTTTTGCTGAACCCCTTTCTCCCTTTTAACGTATGCTTGTATATCAGAGATCGGGATACGTTTACGTTTACTTATGGGTTAGACTTGCTGAACCTCCCTATTTACTGGAGGGCACCATTGTATGACTACTAAAATAAAATGTTTGGCTCTTGCAGATGGAGGTAAAGTCTCGGGGCCGTCGTTGGAGCGATGATGAGGATGATTGTGATGAGATTATGGAACAGACGGAGGGACCAAGTGCACGTGCCAAGAGCCCGAGCAGGAGCGGGAGCAAAGGCAAGATGTCAGTGACAAAACTTGGACGCATGAAGGACTGTGATGATTCGCTAGCCAACACTACGTATCAACTTAAAAAGGCCAAATTCAGCTTGAAGAAGAAATAAATGTCTTAATAGTTTTTAATGAATTTTTTAAATAATCAAAATTGATGGAGCAAATTTGAATATGACTAGTTTTTACTTCGTACTCCATACCAATGTGTTCTTTTATTTTGTATCATTCTTTTTTGTATAATGTATTCATTAAGAGATGTTAATAAGATAATGAAAAAAATTGTCATCGCAATTATATTCATTTGATATGGGGTTAGTTAGCCCTGACAACGAGTTAACTTTTTGTAGTAAGTAGTACAGCTTTCCTGATACTTGGTTTAACAAGATGCTGAAAGCTGAATCGGGTAATGCGAATAAAAAAGTGAATAATGTGATAAATAGAAGTAGTGATACATTCAGTTCGTTTGGTTGCCTGGTAACGGTGAAATGTAGGGACACCGATACATACATTAATGAATGCATTTCTTCAACATTGAAATGTCTCCCCTGCTTACCTTGGATCTCGTGGCGCAATCTTTTACATGTCCTAAATAGTGCATGGATGTTTTATGAATGATCACTGTATATTATAGTGGGATAATTCTTGATAGACCAATGTATATGGCAGAGGAATTCGATTATGTAACTGTTCGATTGCACTTATTGATATTATATCAATCTGTCACACTACTTTGATACCCAAAATATATGGGATTTTCTTCCTTTACGCTACATTCAATTATATGAGTTTAACAATAGAATATGTCAATGTTAACAAATGAAAGAATTTACTTATTTCTCCATCTTTATAGGAACCTGTAGGCTAAACCTGAGAATATTCGCACAGCGAAAATTATGTTTCTTCGGTGAATTTAATTGTAGTTTTCACGTGTGCAATACCTTTGACCTAAGTAAACGCTTTCAACATCATCCTGATACATTGATATATATGTACTTGCCAACTGTAGGTAATCAAAGAATTGGGGCATAAAAGACAGGAGAGTACCTCTTAATGTTCTTACCTATCCCAGGTAGAATATCCGAGAAAGGAAAAGACAACGTTATTGATTGCCCGAAAAATGTTTTATTATCATGTTATGTACCCATTAAGAATGCAGAAGAGTATCTGAGAAAAAAATAAAAACAAATTACTGTCATCTTCGGGTTGCTATTAAACCGTAGCATCGGGGTGATTTCACATCGTCAAAAAGTTGGACTAGGTGGGCTTCATTAACTTTTTCCTGAAAAAGGAAAATATTAATCATATAAACTTATATGTTGTATAACATAATCACACACATGTATATATTCAAGTAATGAGTTATTTTGTGTCGTGCAAAAATAACGCTTATTTATTTAATTTTATGAAAATCTGGGCTACTCTAGAATAAAGGTGTTTTTATACACAGATGTACCCCTTGTCATTGCAATTGAATAATAAAAAATATATACAACAATAGTCATTTACCTGTTCCTTTAAATAAATAAGTCGGTCTGTGAGAATTAATGCTTCAATGACTGGTGCAAGAGCAGCCCTTAGTTGTACAAAAGCAGATAGTTCACGCTCACAGTGGGCGTACTGCTCAAGATATCCATTAATGACCTCCTCTTTGACCTGTAATTGATATAATGATATGTCATAGGGGACTTGCATAGGCTTCATGTCATATCCAGGAATTCGGAGCACAAGACCCAAGTCAGAGGAACATTACAAAACGTTTTCAGAAAACTATTGGGTGAAAACTATTTTGCCATTAAATCCCACACGGGGGAACTACAGACATTTTAATTGTAAACAAATCAGATGCAAATATTGGTCACTTTTATCAAACTGATAGTGGATTCATACATTTCAAAAATCAATCTAAAAATAACCATGCCTCACTAGAAGCGACTTTTGAACATGAAAAATCTAAATTTATGAGAAGATTATAAGAATGAATACATTTGTTTCTAGAATTATATGACCAACAAACTGTTCACTTTGCCAGTTTAGTAGCTTTTAATGTCTCGTAACACCGATTTTTTACAGAGCAGGTAAAGAGTACCTCTTTATCTATGTTTAGCTTCTTCAAAGCTCTCCTGGCGTAGTCATTAAAATCCTTTGATTTCGAAAATATCTTGCCGACTTGCCACTCTTTTTTTATTTCCCCAACCAAATCACGTAGTATAACTTGCAGGAGAGCACGATAGAAAAGAGAGGTGTGAGACAACTGAAATATATAAATGCAAATATCGGTATAGTGGCGTTTCTCATTGCCTGCAGTAGTGTGTATGGTATATACTAGAATAAAAGTAATATTCCTTAGAGAAGAGTATCTACTCTATATAAAATGAAAGTTAGAGCTGAAGTGGACAGAGAGATGTTAACGCTAAGGAAGTTGGTGGCAAACTGTCCTTTAATATCCTATAACAAAAGTACATTGACAGCTGTACCAGGTGTACAACTGCTGTCTGGAATGGGGCCATGAAATGTGGCCTAACATAACATTCATAGTGGGTCTTTTCATATAGATGTGCACCTGCTGACATCACAATAGTCAGGAAATCTCTTGAAATGATTTAACTATATTAGGATAGGCATCATGACAATATAAGTACAGAGCAACAACATTGTATTTTCAAAAGTGTAATGAATTGGCCAGAAGGCTATAGAATCAATACCCTTTCAAATCACAGAGAGAAGTGTTTAGTCACAAAAGAATGCTTCACCCATACTCAAGAGGACAGAACAAGAACTGGTTTTAGTCTTGATAAGTTGATTTACCAATCCCCACCCTGTATCTTCAAATGACCTCACCTCAAAATAGTTAAAGCTACCTGGGGATACATCACCAATTGCTAGGATACTCTTGGACCATAGATTTTTGTATAATCATTTAGATTAGTTTGTACTCAAATATCTATGAAAACGCTGATCTAGAACTTTTCTTGATATAAATATGTTGAAATATAATATCATCTTAGGTAATATATTATCATCTTAGAAAGAGTATTCTAACGGAGGACAAAATACCGGGGAAAACCATAAATAATAAGTAATGAACTATTTTCAGTTATTTTTTCGCGTTTATGAGACATGTGTATTACCCTCCCCCCGCGCCATCCAGCATGATATATGTCTCCTCTAATGCCATCAGAGGAGGATAATAAACGAGTGATACGAATTGGAGAGCAGTAGACTATAAACCGTTCAGCCAACGATTAGGCAGTGGGTATATAAGCCCCCAATATTTCTCAAAAATAATTCCTAGGCTGACTAAATGAAATAGACCCCTCGCTCTTTATGCCCCACAGCTGACGGGCACATATAATATCTTTGGGCTCCAGTCGCCAGTGATATATATTTCCTCTTATCACAATAGGCCTTAAGTTACCCCAACTAACTTAATCATATATCATAGGGACAATCACATTCAGCCACCCTCTAGACATAGCTCAAAATTTGTTATTAAAGGGCCTAGTCCACTAAGCCAAATCTCATGCGATTTTGCGCCGCAGAGGACTCATTTCCACTAAATTTGGTGAGAATCGCATGAGAATCGGCTTAGTGGGCTAAGCCCTTAAAGCTTCTCTGCCATCTATGGTATAAGGCAGACGAACTATATATCCAGAGGACCTTCAAGAGCAACCGCTAAGTTAGCAACATGGCATACTAGTATCTTCCAAACAATACTGCTGTAAGCGCGAGATGTATTCTTACTTACTTTTCCTGAGTCTGACATACGAGCAGGGGTTTGGGATGCCAACATCCGAGCATTGCGTCCTAACTGAAAGCCGCGTCCTTTCATGTACCCACTCAGCGGAAATCCGAAATGATCTGGCTCACTTGTGTCTACAACGGAGAAATTATAATTTAATATGTATATCATAGGGACAATCGCCTTAAAAGAAATAAAGGATGATGGTCTCAAATTTAAATAACTGTCCAGAATGGATGACCATTCAACAGTATTAACTAACCTGTCACAAAATACTTGCAGATAAGAAAACTCTGGCTTAGTAAAAGGAATTATTGGGAAGGAACTTACCTGCACAGATAGAAATGGGGACAAAGATATTTAAACAAATATCTAGAGATAGCACTGTTTAATACTGGTAGTTAATAATATGTGTAATAACGTTATGTAATAATTGTATTTTACCAGTATTCTGGAAAGGACTAAGAAGGAACTCCTCGTCAATATGATGGTAACAACAACCGACATTACAGAGTCCAGCAATCTTCCCTCGGCCATTGATGAAAATATCCATTATGGAGGGCGCTAGGTTACCACATGTATGCAAACCAGTCAGAATTAGAGTATCTCTAGCAGCAGACTCTTCTTGTTCAGTTTGATCACATGTTGCTGCTTCATTCACATATATTCCATCTTCAGCAGCCTTACTGCCAAGATGCTCATCCACCAGTAACTGTAGATCAGTTTTTGGAGTAACAAATTGTGTTATGGGTACCATACCCGGATTTTCCTTAATCTGAGACACAACAGACGAATCAGTCTGGGCACCACGTGTTTCAGTCAGAGGATCACTGGAAAAACCACCCACATCGGTTTCCTTTGGAGGCTCTTGTGGTGTCATATTGTCTATTGGGGCCTTGGCGTTTGCATTGCGGACAATACCAGCCCAATGCTTCTCAAGGCGTTTTTCTCTCTTCTGTGCACTGTTGGTGTTCACAAGGGATGAATCTATAGCCAGTACAGGGTGACCGTACATGAGATTCAGGTGAGAACTCAGGTAACCACGCCCACTTCCTATATCGACGACCTAAATGAGGATAAAATCTCAGAGTTTACATCATGATACCAATCAATATATACGGCGTCATTTTACATTGGACAACCAGAAACTATTGAAAATAGTGATATCTGTTTGGTAACTTTAACAAGGAGGTGTATAAATTAAAATTTAATATACCTCCCTCGGCATGGTCAGATACTAGTACTCACCTAGTCAAAAATTCCATAATGGTAGTCAAATATAGTTATATATATTAGGAGGGGTAAATTATTGGAAACGTAAGAAAATGCACAATTTCCTGTTTAATATAATAATGACCAAGACTTTTTCATTGTTTCATGACTAAAGATCCGATGTTGGACAAAAACAAATAATGACCAAGCCTAAAAGTAGGCCTACTATCAACGACCGTTTACTGATATAGCGAAAATATATAATACTTTCCTAGTCTCGTAATACACATCCTAGACACTCACCACTTTAGCGTTGATGTATGTAGCTAAACACGAACACACCTCGGCCATTATATCGACTTCATGTGATTTTTTTGCCGTCATAAACTCCTGTATTACAACATTACTGCCCTTTCCAGATTTCCAAGTTTCTTTGAGTTGATTCACGTCAGTAAGTACGTTTAACAACGGCAGTGTATTATGTCGAGCTTCCATAATAAAGTCCTCTAATGTCTGTGCCTTCCAGTTTGGCGTTCGTTCAGTGTCCCAAAGCGCTCTCGGCTTTGCATGAACTGCATCTTTCGGGTGGGATTCATGATCTAGCGACATAGTTGCAATCTGGTTGACATAGTCCGTATTTTGGTACAAATCCCCACTTGGTAATTTTGCCAGCGCAGTTTCGTCAAGCTCAAGTAATTCCTGTCGCAGTACGTCAGGCACGAATCGGTTCCAATAATCTTCGATGATGAAGTCAGCAACGTGAGCATTTGCAAGAGGGAGATAGTTCTCCAAGAAATGACAGAGTTTCTTAGTTATACTTATGAGGTCTGGCACATTTAGGTCCATGGCGTTCAATGAATGCAGACCAGATAATATCTGAAATTCGAAAATCTAGATTAAAATACATTCCATAGGTTTGAAAAACAAAACAAACAAGAGCTACGACTTCACGTGCGAATCCATATAAAATAACCCTAGTAAACCCAAAATTGAGAACCTTGGCTAAAAACGCAGAATCTATTTCAAGGTAGCCCATGACTTTCAAAAAGCAATGGTGGGATTTTGCACTACTAACTGGACTTGAAAACCTGATTAACTTGTTAATCGCTTGTTTCGTGGAAGAACGATGGATGCGTGGGTTTTGGAAATGTTATTTTATTGTGCCCAACGTTTCGGATAGCTTAGTATCCTTCCTCAGTGCCGTATACAAAAAGATTCGGTACTATACATTAATATATATTATACTTTATAGGCCTACAAATTAGCAAGCCTAGGGAATATTTCCCCAGAGCACCTACTAGTCACTCTCGATGTGACAAGCCTTTACACCAACATCCCTCAACTTGAGGGGTGTATGGCAGTGAGAAGAGCACTAGCAAAACACAGGGACCCGGGGGATAACCCCACCAACCACTCCCTAACCACACTTCTCAAAACCGTCCTCACCTGCAACAACTTTCAATTTGATGGTAAACACTATTTGCAAGTGGGGGGAACAGCTATGGGAACAAGAGTTGCACCCTCCCTAGCCAATATATATATGGGAAATTTTGAAGATATCCATGTATACACCTACCCCAAGCAACCGCTACTATGGAAACGCTTCATCGACGACATAGTTATGGTTTGGCCACATGGCAGAGACAACCTAGACACGTTTGTCTCCCATCTCAACACATGTACCAGAAACCTCAGATTCACTGCTGAGATTTCTGATACAAGTGTAAACTTTCTAGACACCACTCTGTACAAGAGTGGTGACTGCCTGAAGACAACCCTATACAGTAAGCCCACAGACAGTCACAACTACCTTGCATATGACTCATGTCACCCCAGTCATGTCAAGGATGGTATCCCATATTCTCAATTCCTTCGAATTAAAAGAATATGCTCCACTGCGGCCGATTTCCGCAGTAACGCTTTGGCAATCAGCCTACATTTCAAAAGAAGGAAGTATCCACCTTCTCTAGTAGAAAAGGCACTTGAAACGGTAGACGCCTTAGATCGCGAAACACTCTTAGCCCCACGCATCCGAGGGCCACCGACCCAACCTTCCAACCGATTCTTCCTGATACTGACCTACAATCCTAGTAACCCGGATCTAAGATCAGTAATCAAGAAGAATTGGCATTACGTGGAAAAAACTAAAAACACTAGGTTCTTACAGAACGCCGAACTCACGTTCGGATTCCGCAAGAACAAAAGTCTAAAAGACACCCTAGTACGCGCATCCACCATTCCCCAGGTGGACCGCCCACACCGAATAGATACGCATGGCTGCAACAGACCTAACGGCTGTAGGTATTGCCCCCGAATCAACACTAGCGGATACATCTTGTGCAGAGAAACCAACCGACAGGTATCCTGTCATAGACTTGTCAACTGTCAGAGCTCCAATCTGATCTATCTCATAACTTGCACACTATGCAACATCCAATACGTAGGCCAAACCAAGAACACTATTGTGACAAGATTTGGCAAACACCATGAAGACATCAGAAAAAACAATGACACCACAGTGGCGAGGCACATGCACTCATCACACCCTGATGTCTCACAAAAATGGGAGAGCATATCCATCTCAGTTCTCAGTCTCATTCGGCAACACTCTGACTCCCAGGAGGCCAGAAATGAGAGAGATAAGGAGGAAAGAAGATGGATAGCCAGACTAAAGTCACTTATTCCACGCGGACTAAATATTTTGGATTAAATATATCCGGTAGAACAATCTCAATCAAATACACGTTTAAACTAATGTTCTTATCAGCATTGAGATCGGTTCTATCAGGCTACGGATGCCCATATAAGGCATCCCGGACACAGGTCCTACCACCCATTCCACCAAACCCCACACCAGCACCCAACAGTTCGCACTGGGGGGAACCAACTGGAACCTACCATGAGGTAGGTGTGGGCTGGTTTTGACGTACAATCAAACCACTCACCCATATTAACTATAAACTTCTTTGGATGAAAAGCCACCTTTTAATAGTATCAGCCCCACAAACAGTTTTAACATGTGGAAAATTAGTCCCATCTGAGGGACACCAAAAATCTTGGGTCCAGAGTTATTGTCTAAATAATAACCAAAGTGACCAAGCTAGCGCCTGACGAGACCCCTGGGGGTCGAAACCACAAGCAACTGGCTAGGAATTAATCTAGAGAACCCTGAAAAGTCACAACACCCTGTGGCATACTCTAGAAGTTAATTATGTACACTATGTAAATAAACATTAACATAATTACTTAACTTCCACCCCAAAATACACATTAATCAGAGATATATAATCTGTTTGAGGCTATTTTGGGCCAACCTAGAGATTGTTGCCTTGCAACAACCCCAGGTTGCCAATTGACACCTATTGAACCATGGCAACACAACAAGTGTAGCCAGGTGAGCCAGGTGGAACGTTCTACTGAGCAGCGCAATAGCTCAGTTGTGGTAGCGCAGTCGGCTGACATACACGTCAACCTAGGCCTACAAATTAAATGCCTTAACAGATATACCGTTATTAAGCCAGGATTTTGAAAGTATTTTTTTTAAAAAATATTTACTGGGAATAGATCGCCTCACCAGGGATGTGTATATATACCGAACTAAACTTCTAAAGATTCGTATTTATACCTCCCTGACCTCACTAATACTAATAGTAATACCTGGGTGGAAGAGATGAAACTAAAGCCGCGCCCGGGTTTGAACCCACAATATGCTACTCATGCCACTGAGCCCCACACCATTATCATTTTGCACATGCAATACTATTTGTCTACAGGCCTGGCAGGGTCTATACTCCAAGGCTGTCAAGTGTCATTCCGATCGTCTGATTTTAAACAGGATCAAAGCCGGTTGAAGGCTTGCTTCTGTAGAACCTAACTTAATAAGTCTAAGTTACTAATTAAATTATAAATAATAAGTAAATTATCTTTTTTCGAAAATAAAGAAAACAACACAGACATATATAGAGGTAGATTGCACCGCCACCTCGATCTGTCCCAACAGGTCCAGATGCTCATATCTGTATTAAAAAAAAAAACAAAAAAACCAGGGCGGTCTCAGGGGGGATATTCTGCCTAATATAGAGGGTGGCCAGGCCACACTCCAACAGCTATAGTGTATAGGGGAGTTGGTGTCCCATCGGTTGCGGGGCTGACGTTAGGCTTAAAAAATATAATATATGGTGTAAACTTGCAACAAAACTTGGGCTGACGTAGCGTACAACCATGAGATAGCCAGGCATGGCCATTATAGCCATATAGATATTATATTATTATAATATATAAATATATAGGAAATGGAGCAAATTATATCATGACATATGATATAATGTAGCGCCAGATCTAATAGTTCATTTTCCGGGGCAAACAATGGGTTGTAAATGCTTTTTCGACCGGGGTCCCAACGTCCAAGGCCGGGTCCCTAAAGTCCCGTGCCCGGGTCCAACCGTCCCGGGCTTCCATCGTCCGCAGCCCGCATAGGTCTGACGGGCGTAGGCATGGCGGTGAGCGATAATAGGGAATTAGAAATAATAAAGAGATAATGTGAAGATAACAACATATTTTTTTGTTCAAGATATAAGATATTCACTTTTCTATAGTATGATAATAAGTTGAATAACTTTTTAGATAAATTAATTCAATAAAACCTCTTTATATGGAAAGGTAACTAGCACCAACCTCGAGAAACCGGATGTTATTGTTGTCAGATAGAACTGATCGACGACTGTATCAAAAGGAATAAAATTGCAATGTATCAAGAATGCAAATTGGTTCAGGAGAATTATCAAAATGTCTACTACAGTATTTACATGTATTTTTAACATTTTAGTTCCGAAAGATTTCTTTTCATGCCAATCAAACTTGGTATTTTCTTTCCGTTTTCAGCAGATTACTCTTTTACATTTGGCTATCACTACAAAACACTGGTTTGAATTGTGCGATGGCGGGACGTTGCTGTGGATTTTATTAACAAAATATTGTGAAAGCTGGACCAAGATCGTCCCACATTATACATTATAAATAATACCTGTGACTCAACATTACCAGTAAGTGTATATTCAGTCCCTGAAAGGCGTGTTATGCTTCTGGAAGCCTCTTCCATGCGCCAGGCATGGTCACCAAGACAAGTCTAGCCCTTGTATAAGTTGTAAAAACCTGTTTGGGATTTGAGCACAAATATTTTTGATTCTCTCGAATGACTTTCTTATGTAAATCTTTAACGTTTTATGTGAAGTCTTACTCTTTGTTTCCAATTTAATAATCGAACACAGTCCGAAACACTGCCTACTAAGCTATTAGTATTACCACATTACACAACTTTTAAAACCCAACAGGACTGTTTTGGCCCACCGTGTCAATACACACAGCTGATCGAATAATCTTTCTTTTCTACGTTAGTTGAGTGGTTTACGTAAAGTCGTAATTGAGGCACAACATCAGTATTCATAAAAGTGGTTGATCAATGACCAGGCACTTAGCTACACAACCGGTCTACCTTTAATACACTAAGTAATACTTAATAGGCTTAATTATTTATTATAGGCCCTAAGGCTAAGGCTAGGCCTTTTGACGGGGTTAACTTAATGATCAGACCCCCCCCCCCCCGATCCGTCCGCATTCCTCCCATCTTAATTTTTAACTATACATTACATGCATGCACATGTTAATTGTTATCATTATCATGTCTTTTTGTCTTAGTATAATATATGAGACAATATATATAATCCATTGCATATTGAAACAATAATATATTTGTTTTAATGGGTTTTCTGAGTAACTTTGGTGTAACTGTTTCTTAATGGTAATTATTATCATCATTAATTGATGTTATTTCTTCCACAAACATTATTGGTTATTCGTCATTTCTTAATAGCTAGACAGTGCAATTTTAAATTGCAAATATCCTATATATACTTTCGAGCCTTACAAGCTCGACTTTTGATTTTAGAAGAGAGAAAGTTTTTTGCTATCTCATATATATCTTGAGATACAATTGGGGGGTCGGTCCATAAGTTAACCATATTTCTATTATATCTTAATTATGTAGGCTACGTATTTTTCATCGAGAAACAAAATTATGATCTCACTCACTATCAGATCTTGAATCACCTTTTTTAATCATAAAATATAATAGACGTTTTAAACGTCAGCGATATTGCTACCCGTTTTGTGGCTGCCATGTTGAATCTTTTGAATCGATTGAAAATAGTCTTTTAGAAATCAGAAGCCCGAAATAGTGATTAAAAGTTTGACTCTTTAAAATTACTTGACAAAATACTTTTACCTTCAACCTCGCCACCTACAAGAACAACACATAGATACCTATATTTTCTGATTTTCACTGGTCAGTTGAAATATTTTGAAGTATAGTTTTATCATTTTACGTTTTTGACCATGTGACCTACCTCCTCACATGCAATTACATTAACTGATTTTTTTATCGTTTTATCAACATCCCTTTGTAGGATTCTGTGACGGTTCCGTCGAGAATTAATGTTGTCACAATGTTCTTTATTATCCGTAGGAGAGACGTACGTCTCCACACTAGTGGAAGATGGAGATGTCAACTTGCATCAAGTCTGTGGTAGTGGCTGCAAACCAGTATCGAAATAACTCCAGTGAAGTTCACCTCACTCACCTTCAACGTCAGCTGGATGTAAGATCAGTTACCTTTGACATTTTCTGGGAGGTGTGCGGTCATTCCTACGGGCGATTTGTAGTGTACCGACCGTACCTAGCACATGAAAATCGCTCGTCTTCATGACTTCTATTCTTTAGAAGCATAATCGAGCATTTATCATAACACCATATTGAAGCTTCATTGATTCTTCGTTGACTTTTAGATGTAGTAATTTAGGTAAAGAGGTGGCATGAGTTTTTTGTTTATTTTATTGCATCCTTACTAGTGGTACCTGGTTGTGAAATTTTATTTTATTTTTAAATTTGGGAGCAACATACAAACTTGACATATACCCAGATGAGCTGGATTCCTTTTAGCTTGTTTGTTTTAAATTTTACCAACATTTCAATTAGTATCTCATGCCTATATGATCTTCATAGGGGTAGATTTCATTTATCGATCACCTCAAAAAATTATATTTCTATACACATTTATAAACGGCTCAGTATGTGCATTCCTTCGTTCCCACATTCATTCATTTATTTATTTCCTTTCTTCATTTAGTTAATGAGCCGTAATACCGCCTGAAATTCCAACTCCCAAGCTTGCTCTAAAACTTGTGAAAGCCCTGAACCTTGATTAGATGCGCATTATTTTTTCTGCCGTCACTGTTTTGTTAATAGATAAAGAATTCCAATAATATATAGTTTTAAAAATAGTAACCCTTCATTCAAACCATATAGGTGCTGATTGGCTTAACTCAGAAAGGAAACAAGCTCACCCATTTCAACCCTCGTGAACTGGCGGCAACCGAATGCATTACATTTATGGTAGAGATCCTCGATGATCTACCAGTGAAGCCAACTCTTGCCCAGAAATGTATGCTTCTCCTTACAAATATTGCTGCGGATGATGCCACAAGAGTGGCCCTTCATCATACATACCACCTTACCACATGCCTGGTTAAATATCTCACCAGAAGTACGTCCCTCGGTTTTGACACTTCAGATCCAGCCATATTACAGGTACTTTTCTCATATTTAATTCTTTGTACTATCCCCACAAACTATTTTCGTATTGACATCATTTAGCATTTAGTCTTTTTCTGTCTCTCTTTCCCTTCTTCTCTATCTCTATTTCCTGGGTATGATCATAAACTGCCTCCCTCTCAGCTCTCCCGCCCTTGATATAACCATATTAAATGTGTTGATAAGGGTGTAAAGCAACCAATCTCACTCACTCATTTAGCATTTAGTTTCAACTGCCCCTTCTCTTGTTATGAGGGTCGATATGTTAATATAGTTATGACTGTTATTAATGTACATTGTATATAAAATGTATCTAAACCCTCATTATGTATGTAGTCACTCTACAGGCGGACTATGTTCCTGTGCACGTGTCAATGTTTACCCATATGCAGGGCGGTACATCTGTAATGTATGGCTATGGAATGTTGTGTGGTCTGGCGGTTGTGTGAGGTATTAGGTTGCCGCCCTCTGTGCCTGTGGTCAGTTCTATGACAGCTGCAGAACTAAGAGTACAAAGAAAATTTGCCAAGAGGGCAGGCTAATTGAAGAAAGTAAATTTTTTAAAAAAAGTACAAAATATTTCAAATTATAAATTTTTCTTACTACTTTACGACCAAATTTTTTTTACGACCAAATTTTTTTACAACCCAACCTTTTTTTTTCTCAACCCAACCTGCTTACGACAAACTTTTTTTCATTACTAATATAAATCTCTCAATCTCATAAATACTCATATTTTGCACTCTTTGGCACATATTTGGAATTTTTAAAGGTCTAGAAGACAGAAAGTATGTGATTACTCCAGGGGACGATTAAACATGCATCATGCACTGCAAACGTATAGGACTGCACTTAATATTAGTTCTTGTTACTAAACTTATACATAGTATTCACATGACGTCACCCCAGTCAGCGGCTCTCCTCACTGTCAGCCATAATGTGTGGCTGCATAGATAGCGGGAGACACTAGATCGACAGGTTTTCCCGTTTCAAATGTTTGCTAATGGCAATTATACTTATTATTCCATCATGACAGACTCCAAAATGACCATATAACCTATCAGCATACTTTATATAACATTCTCTAAAACTTTCGGAGGTGAAAACTGCATTTTTGAGGCTTGGAGCACTCATGTCCAGCTAAAGTTGACCCACATTATGGCAAGCTGCGGCTAGCGCCGTGACGTCAGTGAATACTATGTATACCGATAGAGTGATATCACTGCAGCTGGTATGGTCGATCCGATTGGGTCAGTAGACCCTTAACAGGCATGTTAATATAAAAACTGATGGTTCTGTTGCCTTGTTTTAATTGTGAATATCTTAGTACAGTGTACTCATTTTTGGGGGTTATGAATCGGTTTTTGATTCAAACTGCTTGTTAGATCATGCTGGACTAATAATCTACTTTCGCAGTGTTCTCTTCCTTAAATTTTGTAAAACGTTTGATAGTATTTGTTTGCTCTTTGTTTCCAGTGCCTGAAGTTGCTTCAAACCATCACCTACAACTGCCGCATTTCATTTCAAGAGCCCTATGTCGAGGATTTAGTAAACTACACGGTAACAACCATGTAAGCTCCACATAATTGTTTGATACAATATGCAGGTTATTGCTATAGCTAATTAGTGACCCTGCGTTAGTCGCTTGTTAAATGGGCGATTGATATGTTGCACTAATTTCCCAAAACAATTGCATTTGAAATGCAGCATTAAACTGTTTCCACCGTTAAATATTTACTTACGTTATACTTTACACAAAATCCTAAAGGCTACTCAGTTCCTTTACTGAAAACTGAAAAATGTCTTTTTTGACATTTATTTAAAAAAAATAGTGCTAACGCTTCGGTTATCAAAACTCATGCCATTTAACTGACTTTCCTAAATGCTAGAACTTTAGGAATGAATGTAATGCGTATCCTATTAATATTTAAAAGGAATCACATTGTGGTGTTGTCATTGGTTCTAATGATATTGTTTCATTAAAATTTTCAAAAAACTAATATTCTTTCATATTGACAATTTGTCTGTTCTCCAGTCTAAGCCCAGAGAGCGAACTCAGTCAATTATGTCTCGGAGTCTTGGCCAACCTCTGCCGTAAGAACTTCACTATACAATCCCTCGTGAAGAATCTAGTAAGTACTAGTAGTACCTGATTTGAAATTCATTCTTCCTTAATATTTGATGCTTAATCAGGATACATCTTGAGCCTGTATCATACTTATTTCTAAGATATTATAGCTATTTTTTTTATATACGCTTGCTCTGTGATTCCCTTTCATATCAGGGTGTCGGTAATCAGGGAAAACATGGAAAATGATTTTCCGTTTTTCCAGTCAGGTATATTGAGGAAAATGCCTCACATCAGGGAAAAGTCTGGGAATTTGAGGTCAAAAGAGAAAGTGGCCAGTCATATATTTTGTTTCATATCCAAACAGTGTATCCACTGGATGATTAGCTATGGTGGCTTCTTAATTGGTTCTCTGCAACCACATTGAAGAAGTCAAACTGGAATAGGTCAAAATAATTCAAATCTAGGGCTCAAACAGGATGACCTGTGACACAGATATTCTCTACCCTTTTGTCAAAACCAAAAACGGTGACGAATAAAGAATATTTGAATTGAATTGAATTGAAACCACGCATTCTAATATAAGACTTAATTCTCTTTTATAGTACAATATGAAGGACCTTTACAGGACCCTCATCAAGGGTATGAATCATTCCGATCAAAGGACAGTCATCTTCTGCTTAACTATAATCGTCAGCCTGTGTCTGCACGGTGATTTTGAGGACTTGGTAAGTAATTCTTATTTATCATAAATAATAATTCATAATGAGGTCGAATAATGTCATAATGTCAACATCACCAAGGGAATAGTGAGGTATACGATGCCTACTGCTGAGGATCTTCCAAATTTGTCAGTAGCAGTGCACGGTGACATTGGTTTGGGGAAGGACGCTCTTGCTTCGTTTAACTAATTCTTATTTTAATGACCCTTCTGGCTTTTTGTGGTTGAATGTGTCAAACAAGAGAAATCATATATTGAATAATGTTATCTTACTACACTATAACGCTTCTACCATGATTGCTGGACACCCTGCTACCCGCCCTGCTAGCTATTGGAGTTAAATAATACTACCTATAGCTCAGGGCTGTATTTTTGGTATCCCGGGAGCCATCCTAATTTCCCCCGTGTTTTTTCTCCATTTCATATTAGTTCTTGTGCGCCCAACGCCAACAAAAAAAAACTTCCAAAAATCTAATGTCATATCAGTCTTATCATGCTCTCTGAAATCTCATCTATACGTCTCATATATAAATCTCATCAGACGTCCTATAAACAATACACGGTTTATTTTCAGTTTTTCCGGCCTCAGAACACGTATGGAACATTCAAACTCATTTTCAACGTGTTAGTTGGGAATGATTCCTCGACCACCCGGCGCCATGCAGTAGATCTCTTCACGGATATCTTGCTCCAGCCCCGATTACAGAAAGCCCTTATTAAGTGAGTATGTCACTTTGGGTTTATACATTATCTTTATCATAATATATTCAGGGTTGCAAAAATCCCGCGTCCTGGTTGCCCGAAACGTCTATATCAGTCAGGAGGACAACCAAACATGTATATTTGGGCGTCCTGCGGACAACCAGTCACCACATTTGGTGTAAGCCGACAACACGCATTGCTCTGAAAACAACATATCTAGAGTGATTTACGCAAAGTGCGAATTTCACTAGTGATTTACGTGGGTTTGTCATGGCAACCAATCTGGGGTTGTTTTTTTTACTAAGATTACCAGTAAAATTCAAATTTATGACTCGATTTTTTTCTATTTTCATGATTGTAAGCATGTATAATAAATGTGTTAACTAAAGGGTTGTTAACTCGTTGGTTTCAGTCGCTTAGAATATCGCACTCGTTGCTACGCAACTCGTGCAATATTCACGCTCCTTCAACCAACTCGTTAGTTAACCTTTATGTATCCATTTTTTGACAACCCTGACATTCGAAGCAGAACCATCACAGTAGAAAAAGAAAACAGACTAAAATCATAACACTAAAAGTCCATGACGATTCTGTTCAACCCATTCTCTTTGTCCATTTTCACTTCAGTTCTTTGGGTGACCCACGATGACTTAACAGCAGGACATAGTTGCTATGGATTATAGTACAAATTGAAGTACTAGTCTGGCTAGGATATTCTATCATTAACCAACATGTATTGTTTTACAGATATGAGCATCTGGACCAATGTATCAAGCAGATACTAAATTTGATACCCAAATTACATGGAGAGTCAGCTATCAAGGTAAGCCGCCAGTCAAACTTCATCCAAAGAGTTGTACATATATGTATATAGACCGTAATCATCATGATTACACATAACTCCCTGTTTATGCAAGGAGGTATATATAATTAGACTTAGTATATATAACCCCCTGGTTTGTGTCAACCTGAAACGAACTCCCAACAAAAATCGTGCATTTTCTTTAACCAATTGAAAAAACCCACCTAAATACCAATGTCCATCCAGGCCTGAATTCTAAATTAATGAAGGTTTAATGTTTTTGTAAAAACAAAATAGTCTGCAAAAGGCAGTCATGACCGTATAAGGGTAAGATTTTCAGAAAATGTACAATTGGCCTCCACCGATCTTCTCAAATAACCCAAATTTCAGACCAAAATAAAGCTCAAAATACAGTTCAACCAAACCAAACTGATTTCTAGAATCACTGCAATGCCAAATATACTCGAATTTACCTAGTATTGGCCATTTTTCAGTCTAATTTAGCAGAATTTACTAAATGTGTACAGCTGCCAATTGTACATTTTCTGAAAATCTGACTCATAAATTAACCTGCGTCTACATACATCACACGATTCTGGATTCATAATTGGGAACCTGTACTCAGACCTTGCTGCGCCCTAGTGTTTAATTTATAAACTTCCATAGATACAATTAAATATTATAATGTTTTCCTTTCTCACGAGTGGGCGCATTAATCTATAACAGTGTCGTACCCTTTCCATATGAAAATAATGCGTTTGGAATAATTAATGATTATACTCCCCATTTTATATACAAAAAAACTGTTTAAGGAGCATTATGCATTGGAAGTATACACCATGATTTAGTTACAAATTCTTACCTTTCATTTTGCCTTTTACCTTCTGCCATTATTAGTCTGATTTCGACGCTTGAGATGCTCCTGTATTGCAAAATGCCTTTGATGGTTTGGAGTGCTTGCATCTTCAAATATTTCATCGATGTCAGAAAATAATTCGGTTGTGCTTATATTTCAAATCCATTGGTTCGAAAAATGTATGTCCACATCCTTTGTCATATGATTTTCTCTTTGAATCAAGTACATTGTGTATCACTGCTATCATTTTGCTGGTAGGTAATTTAGAGACAGCTAGACTCCCAAGCTGACCAGTTTCTAGTGTTGTAAGTTACACTGCAAGTTGAAATATTCTCTGCTGGGTCTTTGCCATTGAAAGGCTTCATGTCGCGAATAGGATTAAAGTCTGGGCTATTCGGGCATAAGTAAAGACTTCTTAGAAACATCTACCACTGATTCAAATGTCTTAATTGTATTTGTGCATTGTCTTTGTAAATGCCGTTATGATTTTAAAACATTTCTACGATTGTTATCCGACATTAGACTTTAAAATTTAAAATTCGTGGTCTTTGGTACTGACGCTCTCGCCATATATTTAGCATTTCTCCCCATTTTGTTCTTGGATGTTGAATTGTATTCTGAGAGAATGGATTATTTAATATATAAATAGATATATCATTTGTGTTATTAACCTTGTCTCGCACGGCTGTAATAATTCAAATAGATTGTGATCAGAGAATAGAAATTATTATTTTTTTTTTTTCAAAATTTAATAATGAGGTTAGTCACCCTTCTTTCACCGATCAATTTTTCTGTCAAATTCTGCTGGAACACTCGAATAGGAGCTGAACGACCACGTAAATTCTTCATTCGTTCAGCTCTACAAATTATAATTAGGCTGAAATGATGTTCATTGTACTCCCCTATAATCCCTGATTTAGTTTTCTTTGAAATAAAGAAAGGTTTCCTGGCGATGGTGAACACTATTCTAGTGCCAAAAACAACAGAAAGCTTGGTTAAGTGTGGGGGATTACTTTTTGGCGCTATTTTGAGTCGTTTGGACCCGTATTAATACATACTCGATGCCTTTTAATCAGCTCACATCTACTATCGCTAAATCTCTCCTTCATTAAGCCTAATCCCATCATGGCCTTGGGTGGTACGGGCAATCCTATCAGTAAGTCAGTCAGTTCATGCTCCATTAAAACAAAATGTTGTTATAGGGGAAGAGTTTGCCGATCCCTTGAAGCAGGCTGTGCCAAACGAACCCAGTTAGGCAGGTCATTCCGAATTCCGCTTCCGAATTAAACTTACTCGGCAAGATGTGCCGAACCTGTAATGTCATATATGGATATGTTAGACAGGTTGTGTCCAATAAAACTGTCTAAGTAGAGCTAGTATAGATAGGGCACTGTTTCAGGGTCTCTGTTGGGCCCGGAAAAGTCTGGAGCCTAGGAAAATAAAATAAAATCCCGGAAACTGGCCAATTTGGTCGAAGGGCCTTGAAAATCATGATATGGGCTGGAATTCCGTCGGAGTCTGTTAAATGCCCTTCAAATTTTCTAAGATTTTCAGTTTCTTACTGTAAACGTTCCCCTGATCCGCCCTCTTACATCATACACTGAGTGACTCACAAAGTTAAAGTTTAATAATTAAACGGTGATTGATATCAAATTTGTGTATTAGTCTGGAACATCACTGAAATTTTCCTGGAATTTCTTGCATCCCAGTGCGCGGGGTCCCTGTGGTTGCAATAGCTAATCATTCTACAAATTCCTGTTTTGGAATAAAAACATATTATAAGGAGGGGTTTTTTTCCATCCCCAGTCATGACGTCACAGTGGGAGTGACGCCACTCGCATGATTGATATAATTCAAGGTGACAGGAGGTCTCTTGCCCGTTTCAAATTTGATTAAATCCAAGAGGTAGAATAAAATGTCTGATTAATTTGCCCAGCAATGACGAAAGACCCCATCGCAATCAAGTCCATGGTCCCCGAATTGCCCTATCAATCGCGAACACGCTAATAATATGTGGAGGAGTCGTACTACTAACTGGTTTAGGTTTAAATTAAGGTTTTGATGTTTATTCGTGGAGTCAGGAGGAAGATGAGTGTGGGAATAGGAATAGGTAATATTTTATTTTCCCAGCATTTCGGAGAGTGCTTACTCCTTCAGGTGTGCGGTTTACAAGGCCAACCGTGTTTATTAATAGCTTCAGTACCTGGAACAATTGGAATGCTATATTTATACATGGGTCTATTGTTTCGAATGTCTTAGTAATGATTACGCTGATATTGATCTGTATATCTTATAACGGTGCTCCCAACCTTGATAGACCTTGATTTCTTGAGAGCTACGTTTGATCTTAATATTCTATAAGCAGCTATGTTCACGATTTAGATTTTCTCATAAACCCGACACCTATATACTTATATAGAAACAGTGGGCTGATATTGCTATATGGGTGGGATTTCCAGAAAATGTACAACCGCCAGTTCTACACATTTAGTAAATTCTACTAAATTAGGCATAAAAATGATAGATAATACGTATATCTGGGTATATTTGGTATTGCGTTGACTTAAGATAACTGTTCTGTTATGTTAAACTGTATCTTAAGCCGTCTTATTGTCTTAAATTTGGCTTTTTTGAGAGCATTGGTGAAGGTGAATTGTACATTTTCTGACGATCTGACCAATATGTATTTTTAGCTAACGGTGCTTCCAACAGATCATGATCAAGGGAGGCCTACGTTTGATCCTAATATTCTATAATCAGCTATGTTCACGATTTAGATTTTCTCATAAACCCAACACCTAAATACTTATACTTTCCATATGTAGAAACAGTTTGGGGACACGTGAAAAGTAGTTGACACGTGATTCCTTAGTTTTAAGGGGAGGGAAAAGTGGGAGATTTTTTACTTCTATTTATGACAAGGACCTGTCAACCTTTTGCCCAGCGAGTTGCTCATTGTAATCAACAATGGAGAAACAGTGCCAGTATAATTAGCTCTTCCTTCCATCTAAGCAAAACAACAGCTGCTTCACATGGAACAGAGACAGAGCAATACAATACAGCTGTATATTTTGCCATGGTCAGTCGCAAACGGCGATTCAGGGGGGCAAAGGTTGTTCAAAGTAAAAAATGGCACAGTTTCCCTTCCCTAAGGAATCACGTGTCAACTGAACTACTTTTCGGACAGACCATACATTCACAATAGCACTCCGTTAGAATTCACTAATATTCATTATTTTGGCTCCAATAGAACCCTTCAGGCGCTTTGGTTTAATTAAAATCATAGTTAAATTAACACTGTATATCCAAATCAGTTGAACCGATATCAAAGACAAGTTAACAGTACAGATGAAAGTAAATCAAACGAATAGGACTAAACAGCTTACATTTACTCTCCCACACTCCCTGCTGGATACGCTGTCACTGATCCCGTGAAACTTTTAAAGAATCTTGTCAATAACCTTTGCTCATGCTGGGATCAAGCTGAGTTGTGATGGTGAGAAACGTGATGTAACACAAGACCACCTCTGTGTCCACGTAGCAACCAGCAAGTCATCAAAGCAAGAATGCCAATGTTGATTAATCTGATTTTGACCTGATAAGTACGTTTCACCTTCTTATCACACTCAAATTTATTGCGCTGTAGTGATCGGATATGTACCGTTTATAGATCAATTATCTAATTTTAATGAGTCCATATTCAATTTTAACTTAAGTGGAATTCCAAGGAGCTCCCTTTTTGTTCCATAAGATATGAATAGGTCAAAGTAGTCAATCCTCATCCTAGGTGTAACATTCAAAGCGTAGGTCTAAACATACTCTTTTATTTTGGAATTAACCAAATCCCTGTCAAGTTTTGTATTTAGTCATACTATATTTCAGATTTCACAAACGATAAGGTGATGTGAGGTGGTGTTTTGGAGAGATCTTCACTTTCAATCTCTTAAAAAAATATGGGTCTCTTGCTCTATACATAGACATCTTAGAAATAACATTTCTGAACCCCGCGCCCCCAGCTCTTTGCTGTAGCAGAAGGACGAGTCATCCTGATTTATCTATCTCGTTGTAAACTTCCCTGTAGAAAGCAAGACAAAAGACAATTTTCAAAAATGAATTTTTACCACGATAAACGTCCTCGAGAAAGTCATGGTACGCATAGTAGGTGTAATATATGACGTGTTGTAATGTATGTGCAGCCCAGGCTTATGCCAAGTCCGGCTGTGTTTCAAGGAGATACACAGAATACTTGTTACAGAAAACCACCTAAACTCTTGTGCAATCAACATAATCCAATAGTGACTCGCTGACTTTCCATGTCTCTTGAAACACTCAGCAGCTTCCGAAGAAGAGGATTGTTTCTCCATTAAGAAACGTTCATTTTTGGTTGTTTAGATTCTAAATGTTTTCGTTATTGGTTCTTTTTTGGGGGCACCAAGCACATGCTTTCCTTTAGCTTAGAAAAATCGATTTTCTATGTCATGCTTGACATATTCATTGACCAAAACGCAAATCCACATTATTGAGGCTAGGAAAAGGAAGACAGCTTTTCTTACGTTTGTTTAAGTAATTTAATCTTGTCTTCAATTGTGGATTTTATCCAATTTTCAAGAATTCTATTAACTAAATGTAGCTAACGATATACACACACGACCCTATTATGTTATTAAGTTTCATCAATGCAAGTCTCCTATTACCAACACTGACATTCCCCATTTTCAGACCAGGCCTCCCTCGGGGTCTCTTATACATTCTAATGCACTCCCTGCCATAACCAGATTATTGCTGGCTTAGTACCAGTCAACTCTCTGGTTCTATTGGGGGGAAGGAACTCCAGTCAGGAGGACGGAGTGGACCATGTGGACAGGGAGAGAGGTGCAGCCTTGGGATGGTTCCTTATTACAAGAGAACGTTGATTACTAATTTATGTGATTCAAATTGTAATGGAATCTGTTATCACTTGACTGGCTCCTTGGACCTGTGGGGACTAGGGACACTTTAGATATATTTTCTTTATTTGGATTTATCTCGTGTCAAGATGTTGGTTAGAAATAGACAGGTAGGTCATTATCATGAATTTGTACCTGTGTGACATTTTTTCAATTTTTAACAAGCTGGAGGTTAAATCTAACTTGGGAAACCTTCCTATAAGATCGCTTCATCAAAATTCACATCCCTTTCTAACCATGGATGTGAAATACCGCTTCTTTTTGTAGCCTTTCAATGCAAGTTGTGTGAGTCAATATTTTCTGGTGTACTAAAGTTTAAGTCTAGTGTAAGTCAGATATTATTGTTGAACTTCGACATTTCCTCATAAAATCCAACCCCTATATGTTCAGCCCTTCCTGTGCAGCCTGTTATGAATATATAGTGCGAGATAAGAATCTCCCATTAAAAGTCAACTATCTTTTTGCCCATATCCAAAAAGAGATTCCCTCCTTTCTCTTTAACAAGTTTGAAAATAAATAAACTGTTTATTTCTTAATGGATCGGTCAATGCAATGACTTTATCTCAAAATAGGATTTGCTTTTAAAACTAACTTGTTTGTTCTCCGAAAGTCTTTGGCAGTGCCAACGAACAGGTCTGACCCACGATACTCTTGCAGTGGTGCGATAAAGTGCGTTACGCCCATTCCTTACCCCACCGCTAGTTGCCAAACATTGTGTTGAGAGGCCGGTGGACAGTAGCCGCTTAACACCACTAAGTGATTATAATTGCTGCAACTCGCCACCACAAGTAGTGCTTGCTGCATGTTTGTTGGTGTTGTTTCTGGCACACCATGTGACAATATCCAGTGTGGCGGGGGCCTACCTACCTTGTCTTGTGCTATCGATAGAAATCAGTAGATTAACCAGTATGAGGCATTCACTGATAATAAGTGTTATGACTCCATTGGGCAAGTGTTGTTCTGCCTCTGTGATCTCTAGTCCAGCCATACTCTGTGTAAAGTACTACCTTCTGTTTGGTTGCTATATATGTCGTGATTTTGAATATTTATGTTTAAATTAATGTTTAATTAATGTCTAAGAAACTGGTATATCCTGAATTGATAGTATTTTAGTTGTCTTGCAACTCGTATAGAGTCAACAGGTTTGACTCATGGTCTATCAAGTAGCAGCAGGCAGAAATTTCCCAATGGTCATAGTCTGGTAATATGTGTAAATGATCATACATTTTATTTTGATCTTTTTAGGATTATTAGCGGAGCTTCTTATTGTCAATAAATCCCCTTAAAGTACCTCTTATGGTTTTACATATACTGTAACTTTGGCCAGTTTTGGTCAAAATTGTGTTTCCAGCCACTTTCCTCCACTTGATAGCCCTGGATTTCGTCAGTTTTTGGCCTACTCCTAGCAAATAACCTGTTACAGTGTATGGGCCGAAATTTTTTTTTGAATTTATTTATTTAATAGGCTTTATTTAATGTCGGCAAAAGTCGTCGGTCAGGCTTGATCTTTTGTCTCTCAAAGGGGGTAATTGGCGTATAATGGTTTTGGCTGATAACGGCAGTAGCTGAGCCAACTCTGTGAGCCAAGCTGGTAAGCCAAGCTGATAAGCCCTGGGCGCGCCCAGTCGCACTAGTCTGTCAGTGTATAAGTGCTGGTCAGCTGGTCAGTGTGCACCCATATTGGGCCCCTTTCCACTTGAGGGTGTTGTGGCGGGCTGGCTGGGCTGGGGAGGGGATGGTTCAACTTAATTCTGACCAGATGTGAGGGTGTCAAGTTGGGAGGCTTAAAATTCCAACCGGTTAACTCAGCAATAGATGGCATAAATATCACCTGCTAAAAATAATATTCAAAGCCAAAGATTCTTTAGATGAATGGGTCAGAGACAGATAAATGGGAAAGAATAAAGATATAAGAAGAGACCTAAGGCGAAAGTATAGCTGCGGTCAATGCTTTTGAGTTAGATAGCCAGGACATAATCCTAGCTCAAATAATACTTTCCTGGTTTATGGGTACGAGCAATGTTAATATATTTCCCCATTCACTTGATACTGAAGTTTCTGCCAAAATATAAAAAGTCGAAAATATAGGACTGTGAAGTCCACTGAAATCCCACCAAATATTAATTATAGCCACCAAATGTTACGGACAGGATTAAAACGCAATTTCAAACACTCTTAAAATGGTTACATACCAGTACCGTTTTCAAAGTTGGTTTTAATGTGGGTCAACCATGCAATATTTTACTGGATTATAAACGAAACAGCTTCAAATTATGCTGGCATCAAACATTCACTTTTTAAAGAAATCCCATCCAATATCAACTTCAAATGTTATATCTTGACCAATCTCCATTCATAACAATGATGAACTTACTCACAATCATATCTTAAATGTGTGAACAAAATCTACAGCATTTGAAATTAAACGGTATTACAACCTTTGTAAATGAATTAAGGGTTCTCGAGACTATTTTCAAAAGTAATTCGATTTTTCCTAAACATCAAATACAAGGACAGTTGTGTAATTGTAATATCTGTCTGTCTGTCTGTCCAAACAGCAAATGTCACTAAAATCCCCTCTCATGTCTGCCGCGCCCCCCCCCCCCCCCCAACCCCCCCCCCACCCCCTCTCTGTCAAACGGGGTTAATGGGACACCCTCCCTCCCCCCCCCCCCCCCACACACACACACCAACTCTCTCCTCCCAGACGTAGTGGGGCATAACAGATAATGGCCTTAGACTTGTATGGTCTGTCGCCTCTAGGAGGAGGAGGTAGTGGGACTTTGATAGGCCTTATCTGCTATGGTAATTGATAGATGACAGATGATGTCACAGATGCTGTACTTCTTTTTTCAACTTTGTTATTGTATGATCAGAAAATATTCCTATGTTTTCATAACCATAAACCCTAGTGACATGGGCAAACTATTTTAACAGGTACCCATCTCTCTCTCTCCCCCCCCCCCCCCCCCCTCCCCTCTCTCTCTCTCACCCTCTCTCTCTTTAACAGGTACCTCTCTCTCTCTCTGTCTGTCTGTCTCTCTCCCTCTCTCCCCTCTCTCCCTCCCTCTCTGCCCCTCTGTCTCTCTCTCCCCCCTCCCTCTCCCCCACTCTCTCCTCTCCCTCTCTCCCCCCTCTCTCTCCCTCTCCTCTCTCTCTCCCTCTCTCCCTCTCCCCCCTCTCTCTCCTCTCCCTCCCTCCCTCTCTCCCCCTCTCTCTCTGTCTGTCTCCCTCTCTCTTTCCCTCTCTCTCTCTCTCCCCCTCTCTGTCTCTCTCCCTCTCCTCTCTCCCTCTCCCTCCCTATCTCTTCTCTCTCTTCCCCTCTCTCTGTCTGTCTCCCTCTCTCTCTCTCCCTCTCCCTCTCCCTCTCCCTCTCCCTCTCTCCCCTCTCCCCCCTCTCTCTCTCTCCTCTCCCTCCCTCCCTCTCTCCCCCTCTCTCTCTGTCTGTCTCTCTCCCTCTCTCCCCTCTCTCCCCCCTCTCCCTTTCCCTCCCTCTCTGCCCCTCTGTCTCTCTCCCCCCTCCCTCTCCCTCTCTCTCCCCCTCTCTGTCTCTCCCTCTCTGTCTCTCCCTCCCTCTCTCTCCCCCGTCTCTCTCCCTTCCTCTCTCCCTCTCCCTCCCTATCTCTTCTCTCTCTCTCCCTCTCTCTCTTCTCTCTCTCCCCTCTCTCTCTGTCTGTCTCCCTCTCTCTTTCCCCCTCTCTCTCCTCCCTCTCTCTCTCTCCCTCTCCCTCTCCCTCCCTATCTCTTCTCTCTCCCCCTCTCTCTGTCTCTCTCCCTCTCCCTCTCTCCCTCTCTTCTCCCTCTCTCTCTTCTCCCTCTCTCTCTCCCTCTCTCTTCCCCTCTCTCTTTCTCTCTCCCTCTCTCTCTTTCTCTTTTATGTTACCGATCTAGTAATAGTAATTAAGGTCCCCCCCTCCCCCACACCACCTGCCCCTCTCCTCCCAGTCTAGTAGGGTATGACTGGGCCAGGTGTTATGAATTAATTGATTCAGTGTTCATCAATGTGCCTGCGAATTCTGGGAGTGGAGAGGAGGAGATGGTGGTGGGTGGTGGTTGTGGTGGAGGCACTCCTCCCCTCTTCTAGCTTCCCTCATCCACCACCTAGGGGATTTCCCCTTATGGGAGTGCAGGTTTCTCTCCACCACCACCACATCTCTGCCCCCACCAGTCTTCCTCCTGTGCCCCCGCTAGGTGCAAATAGGTACTCCTCCTATAATGATGGCCTTTAACCCTTCCCCCCCCCCCCCCCCTGTCCCACAACCTCCTCCTCCTCCTCCTAAGTTGGGAGCATGGGGTCACAATTTACTAGAGTGATAACAATGTCACAACACTGATATCAGAGCTCTGATTCTCTCCACCACCACTGGCAACCCCCCCCCCCCCCCCCCACACACACACACACACTCCCTCTGTCTCACTCTCCTCCTCCACCACCAGAGGGAGGGGTGGGTTGTGTGGGGTGGTCAACATGTGTTTTCAGTCAACCACAAGTCTCACACCCCTCCCCTCTCATGTCTGCTGCCCTCAGCTCCCTCCCCCCCTCCCCCCAACGATGGCCTTTAACCCTCCTATCATTAGTCTTTAGAAAGTCCCCATTTGCCTACATATAAACGAATGATATTTAGTAATTGATGCGATACCCCACTATAACAAATATCAATATTCATAATCAGTCTTTAGAAAGTCCCCATTTGCATACATATCAACGAATGACATTTAGTAATTAATTTGAGAGCCCACTATAACAAATTACATAAATTTTATAACAAAAAGGTGGTGTAGGTCATGAAAAAATAAAGTCATACCCCCCATATCATTTGCATTCATATCTCCAAAATTAATTGTATAAAATCCCTGGGCTTATGAACGGGCCACTACGGTATTGTAATTGATTCGATACCCCCCCCCCCCCCTATATAAGCTCCGCCCCTGTGACTATTCATGGTCGCAGGTCCCATGCCTCCTTGTATATTTATTGTATTTGTAGATTGCATTATAATTATGATGTAAGATTTGCATCCATTGGCTCTATGATGCGCGCAACATAGTAGTCCATCGCATTCATACAAAACTCCAGTAGTACATGGTCCATGTTTGACCTGTACCTCATTTGTTACGCAACGCGAATCATTTTCTGTAAGCAACCAGAGAAATCCCCACATATGTGAGAATAGTACATTTATGTTTACAATTGATGTAACCTGAATAAAATTTATTTATTATGCAACACCTTCATTGCCCTTCCCCTGCCACCCTCCTCACAGAAAATGCCTGTAATATTCCCCCTTTTGAGGCAAGAACATGTTATATATTACTGTAAACGTATTAATGTTCGCGCAGTATTTATTTTCGCTATTTTTTGGCACCCACCTTTGTTAATAAAAAATAAATCCTGCGCGAAAGGTATAATTATTGCATAAACACGGCGTGAGACTTCCTTGCTGCGCGAATTTAAATCCACGCGAAAAGGTATCAAAGTACTTAGTGCGCCAAATAAATAAATAAATACGTTTACAGTATTTTCTTTAGCAACAGATGATGGTTTATTTTCTACCAACTGCTGTTGAACTATACTTGGGTGGACGTTTGATTTTGTACGTTGAATAAACAAACCATTTGCTTTCTTTTTTCGACTTTCTGTAGTTGTCTCTTATACCAACGTTTCGGTGTACACAGTACACCTCCATCAGGGTAAGACAAAGAAGTTTTTTTAGAAACAGCTTAAAATATATTCTCTCTGCTTAAGTACCTGAATTAATAAGTCTCCCATTGTTTTGGTGTTTCAGATCTTTGAGCTGCTGTTGTCGTTCTGCTCGGTTAATGGGCTGAGGTGTGTGGTGTGCAGGAATCTGTTCGAGTCCCCGACATTACAAGATTCGTCCCGTTATAAGGAGCTGCTCAATGCCAATAATCCTCACCTGGCGGAGCCACTGTTTGCTGTAGTGCACTGGGCTTCACAGTCCGTGGACACTCATGGCAATGCTCCAATCCTGGCTCTGGAGTTCCTCAAGGAGGTCTACCAAGTATGTATCAAAGCGCCAAACAGCCATTGACAATTGACACTTCTACAATATCTGATTACTCCCCTTGTAGGATCAGAATGATAAAAGATACAGATGTATAGTCCAATTAATTGTTAACAAAATGTAGTTTCATCAAACGCCGAACTACATTTTATGCAGTATTTCGAGAGAAAAATGCTAATTTGTATGTACGCGTATCAAATCTTTCTCTATCATAGGCCATTATACTTTTGTACTAACTCCACTTAATATACTGGTCCTGGGTAAGACCATAAGATGCCTTTCTGTCTCTTTTTCTCTTGTCTCTCTCTCTCCCTTCTTCGATATCTCTATTTCCTGGGCCTCCCTCTCAGTTCTCCCGCCCTTGATATAACCTTCAATCTGTTGATAAGGGCGTAAAGAAACCTCACTCACTCACTCCACTTAATATATTCGACTCTAGGAGGTGATAGATCTGAATCTGCTGGACCAGATGTCCCCGCGTACAGACCATGTTTTTCCCATGGTAACAGAGATCCTCATGTCTCCTGTGAAAATGGACTCCCCCACCGCCCGCAAACACTGCCTGCGCCTCGTGCGAGCACTCCAACTCCTCATAGGTATGGTCGCATCATCTTCTTTTTTCTATTTCATTAAAGGCCACAGGGTCTCTGCGGCTTCTGTAAAAAGCCTTGAATTTAAAAATGAATTCAAAGCCTGGGGAAAGAGTATTTTGGTCGAAAGGCCTTGAAAATCATTTTTGTTCTTGAATTATGTTGCAATCTATTAAATGGCCTTGAAATGTTCGAAGATACTGTTTCTTTCTGTACACGTTCCGCTGACTAGCCTCTTTCACGCCTTACAGTTAATGACTCACAAATTAAAAGTTGAAAAACGTTCACAGAAATGGGCCTGGAAAGGCCTTGAAAAGCCTGGAATTTCGTTTGGCCAAAAGCGGGGAGACTACAAAAAAACACGCATTATCCCTCTTCTAAAATATTTAAAATATTGAACAAAAAATTCCTTCCTTCCTCCTTTTATACTTCTTCCCTCATACATAGTCTTGATATTCACATATTTTGAATGTTAGAATTGTAAAATAATAAATGGATTGATTAGCTACTGGATATGTTCTTGATTTTTATTTTACTAATCCTGGCGTGTACGTTATCTAGCACTCAGTGGAGACCCCACCATAGAACCCGCGGTGGCCAAATCCCTGGATGCCAAGACCTGCATAGCAATAGTGGAACATCAACTTAATCACAACAGGATCGCTTTCTCACACACCTTCAACACAAGTGACCCTGATGACTCAAGGTACGAAATCAATGTATTTTGAATTTAATTTCATAATAGGTAGACGAGGCATCAGACACCTCACCTAAAATATTACTGTCCTTGTATTGGTGATATACCAACTAAGAAAAAAATATTTTAAAATAATAACTTAATCTTACATATACACAATGGAGTTTAAACAACATACTGTAAACGTATTAATGTTCGCGCAGTATTTATTTTCGCGCACCCACCTTTGTGCGCAAAAGGTATAATTATTGCCTACACAGGGTGTGAGCCTTAGTGCGCGATTTTAAATCCGCGTGAAAAAGTGTCTAAGCAGTTAGTGCGCGAAAATGTATCTGCGCGAAAATAAATACGTTTACAGTAATGTGGAGGAGGTTACGTTGCACGCGTATTCAACTAAGTGATATCAAAGACCATCTTTGGTGATATACGCAACCCCGCCACCTAACCACTGGAAGAAAAGTCCACAAAATGAATTCATGAATAAATTTTAGGTTATTAAAGGCTTATATAATTAGGTCAACAGACCTTTTTTATAGGCGCTCTGAAAGCTAAACCCAAGTCTTTTCTACGGCAGATCGGGTTGCTAATTGACATTCCTCTAGATAAGAGATCCCCCTATTTTTAGCGGCATGAATTGGCCATTAATCCTATAAATTTCCATGCATTAAATATAGCTAGACCGCCACCTTTTGGTCTAATTTTCGGAAATTTAAATTAATTTTTTCCTTTTCAAAACGAACAAAATTGTTTGAAATTTTCGCAGTCTCTTTCAAGTTCTTAATTGGCTGAGATCTCCAATGGAATGTGGATAATCTTCTCTTCTCTGCCCTAATCCCTCCCCTTGCCCTCGCCGCTTGACTGCCCTCACCTAATTAAGTGATAACAGCCAGACAGATAACAGCCAGACAGTTGATACCATCTGTTGTCACCCCAGGGGTCACCCTATCTTTCCTCCACTGTCCATCAATGAGATAAGGCCTCCTCTAATGAGTTTACATGTCAGCATGTAGCCTACTTCACTTTAGAAGATTTTTTGTTTGTGAAATATACATTTTGAATTATGTTTAAGCATATTCTGACAGACGTTCGAATCATTTTGATATTAATTTCTTCAATGTGGGACTCCCATTGACCCTGCCTGACTACAATATCATAATATAGTCCTACTTCGTCCTACCGTTAGGGGGGCTGTAAAGCGGTGAGGGCCAAATTATCCCTCTGTCGACCTCATTTTCGCCCCTGAGGCGAAAATCCAAAGCTGTTAAACTTTTACTTGCTAATTTGTTATATAACTCGTTGGTTTCAGTGGCTTAGCATATTGCACTCGTTAGTTAACCTGTATATATTACATTATTCTATTCTATTCTATTTGACAGTGAGGTAGGCGTGGAGGTGGTAGCTTACTGCCTGGATCTAATGGTACGTGTGCACAGTTTGGTGCCCACACTGGAACCCTCCTTCAAGGAGCTGCTGCAGGAACCTCGACTTGTACCCTTCCTCGCAAATGCCATCACTTCAGACAAACGTGAGCTGGTCCATGTCACTCTGAAGCTTATTACTCATGGAGCGCCTCTACCCAACTTCCCAACACTCATGTAAGTTGCTTCTGTGTTAATGTAGGGGTGGCTTAGTGACTTCAGTGGCATGTTGTGGGTTCAAACCGGGCGTGGCTGCAGTTTCACCCCCTGTCCCCTGGTATTAGGGGAAGACCACAAGTAAGGTGAACTAGTCCGGGTGAAAACAGTAAAAGCATAAACAAAACAAAATAAATTCATCTACTGTAAATTACATACTGTAAACGTATTAATGTTCGCGCAGTATTTATTTTCGCGCACTCACCTTTGTGCGTGTAAATAAATCCTGCGCGAAAGGTATGATTATTGCATAAACAAAATGTTCCTTGCTGCGCGAATTTAAATCCGTGCGAAAAGGTGTCAAAGCACCTAGTGCGCGAAAATAAATACGTTTACAGTAACTATATATGCACAAAACCAGTGATGGCATTCACTTGCCCACCTTAATGATTACCTTATCTGTTAATTCAGTTTTAAAGCTTGTTTAACCAAACACTTAAGTCTCAATTAATCAATCCGCTGTGAAACACTCGCCTATTTTCAGTCTTGGAGAATCTATCGCAGCACTCAATGCACAAACTACAAAGCGTGTGGAATATAAGGAGATGAACCACGATGACGGGGCAGAGCCTGCACATAAACGATTTGCTTGGGACAAAGAAGAGAGTAGGGTACCTCTAAACCGTACAGACACAATCACATCCACTATAAAACGTACAGAATCCATGGAAGATAAGAAACTTGAAACATCGATTGACTCACTTATAGATAAGATGAACACTGGGATGGAGGTAGGTTTTTCATTAGGGTAGTATCTTGACATTTTTTGTACAATTTAGAATGTATTTTTGGGTACTTTAGTCGTGCAAATGTCGTTAAAGCTGCCTTCCCTAGTGACCCGATTGCTGATTTAAAAACGTTTTTTCTAGTAATTACCTTCAAATTAGTTACCAAAACTCAGAATCAGGGGTCTCTCACATAAAGACAAGTTTGCTAAAGCTGTTAATTCAATGATTTTTTTCAGTTCCGCACTTGTCAATTTTGAACTGGTTTTGGTGCTTTACTTTTCCTATATGGTGGCATGGTATTAGTGATCTAAAGAAATAGGATAGTAAGTCAACTTTGAGATTAGTATCAGACACAGCAGGGAGGGCATCTTTACCAACGTCATACAATTAATTAAAGAAATATCATTTTCACGCTGTAGTACGCAATGGAAAGGTAATCGGTTAATCACCTGTAAAATCTTATGTACTTCATTTACTGGTAATGCTATGTTCTTCCTCCTTCATTTTCTTGCTTTTTATTCCAGTTAAAGGATGCTAGGGCTTCTGAGATTATCAGGGTCTACGAACATAAGGTCCAATCGCTACAGGTATATTTTCCCCCTTTCAACAAACAATCCTTCTCTATTTATTTTATTTTTGGGAGTAGCGAGCTTAAGCTAGAGATCTAAAATAGTTTTGCCATTATCGGTTAGTTATCCAGTTTGTTTTTTACTTTACTGATTTTCCTTATGTTCATTTGCCTCTGATAACTTCAGAATAAGGAGAACCAATTACAAGATCTGCTGGAGGCCAAAGCTCTTGCTCTTGCACAAGCTGATAGGCTTATTGCGCAGTACAGATGTAGGCGAGCTCAGTCAGATGCTGAGGTATGTATTTCAATATGTCTATAGCAGTCAAACCTAAAACTTGAATTTAAAATTTTGAATCTATCTAGCATATATAATGCTAAGGTTCCAGTGGATTAATATCCAATTGCTCTGGCTATTAGCAAGGCCATTTTGTATATACCCGTGCATATATATATGTCTATATCTACTTACCTACCTATGTTTATAGATACTAGCGATCCTTATTATATTTTATTGTGAACTAGTATAGATCATATATCCAAATTCAGGGGTATTTGGGAAACCTGTATTCATTACAGATAATACTCACCTTTCCATTTAATTTCTAGTCTGCACTTTATATCATACCTTTGTAAATGTTTATGGAAATAAAAATCTATTATTATTATATTCCATAGTTCCATTACGAATATTTGATCAATTTCACCAGTTTTAGTGCTAATGACTCTAGGTCCAAACCCTCAGAGCAGATAAGAATGTTATGTCAGCCTTCTTCGCTAATCGGTGTGCTGGCCTTATGCAAACATAATGACATTTTGCGGTCTTAATGGAATCATAATGGCACTTGGCGGTTCGAGGCGAGAGGCTTTCCCTTCATTTGAAGGGACTCTCTCAACTTTGGGCCTAGACTGACACTGTAATGATCTAATATTGTCACCAAACGTTCTCCAGGCGCAGAAGATCAGGTCTCTGTTGATGGAGTCTGAGAGGAACGCTGAGGAGTACCATGTTCAGGTGAACGACCTGAGACTGCAGAACCAACGTCTGACCACAGACTTGGAGCATCTCTTCCTGGAGAACAAGCGCCTGGAGGCTGTGTCTACCGACTATGATGAGCTGGCAGAGGATCACCAGGAACTCGTAGAGAAGTCAGTCTCCTTGGCTTCCTTTAATCTATAGGGGACTTGCATGTGCCGCTGCGCATGTCTATTACATTTACAGTGCATGCTGGGATGGATTCAGTTCAAATCTGACATACAAATAATGAGCAATATTTTTATCAAAATATTGAAGAATCTTTTCACTAGCTTGTGTAAATAATGTATGAAAACCAATTGCATGATGGGAACTGGGAAATCGTGTGTTCTGGAAACATGTAAAACACGTGGCTATTGATATTAGAACACTGATAAATATTACATGCTGAACATAACATGTTTTCTATAGATTTTACACGGTACCATTAGTCCCATAATTCCATGCCAATCAAGATTCAAAATGCCGGCTATGCAAGTCCCCTATTGGCTAGTCTCTAAATAAGATGTAATGGGCAAGTTTTAAGCTGTATATCCTGCTCTATCGACCAATTTCTTTTATCTGATCAAATTTCATAACGCTGGGGGATGGAAGATCCTGATGCTGAAAGTCATCAATTCCAATATTTTAAATATATGTATATTCATGTACTCATCATAAACAAATTTGTTAAGCTTTTTTTCCCTGCGCTCACATTGACAAGATAAATACAGAACTTCAGGATTTCTCCTAAATTGCCTACCCTCGTCATTGCTGTGCAAGCAATAGCCCCTATCACGAGTGTGTGGATATTCTCTATTTGACCTTCTATCCCTCCTGTGACACTACTAAAAAAACTTGATATTGATATCGAGGCAAATCTGTTTCATTCAAGGTGTAGTGTAGTGTTCTATAGATGTTTCACCTCACACCTCCCACGTGATGGAAATTGAAAAAGTTTAGCTTCACCAAATTAAAACATAACTTGTTTTTCAATTTCCAGATTCCAAACCCTGGAAAGAGCGCATGAAAAGGTAAATGAATCATTCGAAACTCTGGGAGAGACCCATGAACTCCTGAAACGCCAACACAACACTCTCCTGTCTAAACACAAAGAGTAAGTTTTATGTTTTATGCCAAAAGAAATAGTATAGGAATTTCATTAAAATATCTAGAAAGCTGTACATTTTAGTTATGATATAATTATATCAAGCACAGGAATCCTTTGCTTATGAGGATTCCTTATACACCGATGACTTTTCTGAATTTCATGTAGGAGATTGAAATGATTTTCCACATCTGGTAAAATATGCATTATGGTTAGAATTAATGTCTCCCACCTATGTTTGCAGGGCCTCAGCTCAATTAACTAAACTAGAAGAAGAGAAAAAGATCCTTTCTAGGTCCAACAAAGAAAATCAACAGCAGGTTGTTGGTAAGTTTGACTTTTTTTTTTTATTATTTATTTTATTTATCCTTTCTTAGAATTTTATTTAAACTTGGGATTCAGGACCCCCAAATTTGGTTTTTCATCTTCCCCAAGTTCTGCATGACAAAAAACATTGAGTATCAGAAGTCTGTCATTAACTTGATATAATCATAAGGAAATACTTAGAAATGAGGATCAATACACTTGCCATTCAGGCTATTACATCCAAGTGTTGGTGTTGTCCAATGTAAATAAATAAAGTATAAATGACAGATGAGGAAAGAAGAAAACATTTCGTGCCATTTCACAAGATCCATAGGAAATAGTATGACAGAATTAAGCAAGACTACAAATGTTTTAAAACTATGTTTATTTAATGCAGTTTAATATTCTTTACCCAGGAACCTGACCCACTTTTGAATTGACTTTTTTCAGACTTAACAAAGAAGTTGAACAAGACAGATGGTAAACTGAAGAATACTTTGGAGGAGCGAGATGGGCTTGAGAAGAGCATAGACAAGCTCAGACTCGACATGGACAAAGCTGATAAATCTTTGAAGCAGAACCTGCACCAGGTATATAATGTGTTCTTATTCACGTTTTATTGGAACATTTTAAATCTGGGGAAAAAAATTCAATTCTTTGCAGCTCAGGCTGATATGTATTATTGATCAGGTGTGTTTCTAATAATTTTTTTGGGAAATTCAGTGAACTCTTCGTACAAACTAAAACATTTGTATATATGGGAGAGATCTAAAATATATAGTATAATTGATGTTCATGAATCTGAAATTATGGCGAGGGTACTAAACTAGACAGGCTCAGAATTCATTTACGGTCTTTATTGTTGAGTTAGTAAACATAAAGGGACCCCAGTATAATATATTTTAGATAATGTTTTAAACATATTAAAGTGTCAACTTATTAATACATTGTGATTACATTATTCTCACATCGAAAATTTACGTCTGGCACAACTTGTTATCTACCTTATACCAGAGACACTCCAATAGGTTGGACTGTCTCTGCTTATACATATACTTAATATTTTTATTTTTTTAAATTTAGATCATCATTTTTATACAGCAAATCTTCTGTAAAACGACAGTCAAGATTATAAAGTAGCATGCACAATGCATGATGAAGTTACAATAATCAATTGAAACATTTACATTGAGATATGGCCTCACGGGTGACAATTCAGTTCAGAATAACCATGGTCTTCCGCCCACTGCTGTGTCTAGCTAGGTCTAACTCTATGGACTAAATCCTACGGATTGAAAACTGATAAATAATTGTCTGTATTTTTCCCCATAGGTAACCACGCTGGAGATGGTGTGTCATCAGCATGAGGAGGCCATAGCGGAGAAGGACAGGCTCCTTAGGGCCCAGAAGTCTGAACTGGACAAGCACGCACACATCGCTACTCTCATCCACAACCTCTCCAGTGGCGCCGTGCCTATTCCTAAACCTTGAAACCTCAAGTGTCCAGATCTGCTCCCATACTTTACACATGCAAGTTTACCTTAGAAGGTCGAGTGATATGGATACTAAATATAAGTATATTCTCATTAAGAGAGGTGCACCATGTCATTGGGTCATTTTCTTCCCTTAGATAATTACTTGCCCGGGGAATTACTCAAGAAGTTCTTGTTTTATAGCGATGTGCTAGTGACCTACGATTATTCGGTCCTTCCTTTTGATTACAGAGGTAATGTCGGTTATATATGAGTACCAACATCGACTGTTGATAAATTATATATTTTGTACTCTGTACTGTTCAATATATTGTAATAATTTTATATAGTTATACAGTAGTAACAGAGCTGTTACTCTTATGTTGTCATGAATTGGCTGCCGAAAGCCGCTGTAGCCTATAGTATTTGGGTAAATTATCTCATACACTTATTCATTAATCTCACCGGTTATTTAGTCAAAAATATATCTTGCAGATTCATTATATTTTAAAATGCAATGGAAGCTGAATATGAGTATACCATTAATTGGACTTGAAATCCGAAAATCAATTTAGCCCAGGAAGCAGGAGGGACTTGAACATGTGATAGTCTTGGGTATCCCCTTATTACTGCCTGAATATTTGGTATTGTGCTGGTTTTTGTATGTAGAAAAACGGTAGTATATCATGTATACACCAATGTGGCTTGTGTCAGTTCATCGCTCATCAGTTTTTACCCTCATTATATCATTGTATGAATGTTGTCATTACATAAGGAACACGAATGTGACTAATGGTTGTGATCGTAAATGACGTAAAGCCTGCCTGTTCATCTGGAATGAATTCAGTGATCAATAAGTTGAATAATTGTTCTTTACCTAACCAACATAATGCCATCTGTGTATACCCTTCTTTCCCCTAATGGCATCTGCTCAAATATCCAAAGCACTTAATGTTACATTTTTATATTGCTAATAAAATGATTAAAATATGTATTTGTGTAGTTTATTATTGATGAAGTCTCAGACTGCTGTCTATTCTGTAGACCTGTAATTAAGAGATTCCCATCGCAGACCTCACCGTGACTATGTGTCCCAGACCAGTAAAAACATTACTGTGGTCTGCTCTTTTCTACTAGTCGCAATGTTAATAGTTATTTGGAGGGATCTATCCCCAGTTTCTCACTCTTAAATTATAAATACTGGACTTTTATGTAAATTTAAGCGATGAAAGTCTTCAGTATTTATAATGAAATCAGTAATTTGGCCATATATTGAGGTTATTAATATAAACAGCCTATACTATTGGATTAAGTCGTTTTATTGAATGAAAAGGTGTCTTCAACTTTTCAATCATTTCATTTTCGTATCATTCCTACATGACAATCAAAACACAAAATAAGAGGAGCTTAAAATAAATAATGTATTTTATTGATGACACTAAGCAGCTACACGCTAGTATTCAGCATGGCGAGTCTAGAAGTAGACAGAGATGGCGGCGGATTATGCACAAACAAGCTGTCCCAAGAACACATCACCACCAGACCCAGCTTTTACACCATACACCATCGGATTTAATACTTGGCATCCAACACTTAGTCCTCATGCTGCGACCTACTGGCGATCTTTCTTTCATTTACATTCACGATAAAGTGCCAGGAACCCACAGGTAGGTAGGCAGTCTCGGACTTCATCATTTATTATGTGTATATTTAACAAGCATGACAGACTTCCAAATATACAGTACACGACACAAACTATGAGGCCTTGGGGCAGTGTTTACCCTTGTTTTTTTTCGTGCGGTTGCAGGTTCAATACCCTGGTATATATATATATAATATATTCACACACATCTCAGCTAAATCTCTTAAGGGTCTTATCCGGACCTTATGGCGGACCATTGCACCACAAATGTTATAAAACGTTTTATATAAGTTTGAGTTGGAATTAATTATGTCACATTAATTGTTGTCATATTCTTATCAAATAAAACATTAAAGATGGCCATGGTGCAACAAGACCCGGGTACATAGTCTCAAAGACATCGTTTGAGCACACAGTCCATTATTTATTACCAACATTTGCAATCCTATGAAAAGAGTAATCAGTATGTATACACTTCAGATGCTTTTCCTCGGATATAGAATTGACATGAAGGGAACAATGCATTTCTTGCGCTCCAATATCTTTAGCACAGCATTATAGAAAAAGAGCTTCAATAAATTGATGCAGAGGGAACTTCTATTTTCATGATAAAAATCATGTCTACTTCCATAAGACTGAGATCAATAATATCGGGGTACCTACTGGAGTAAAATTATTACTCCTAAATTTCATATTGCAATATATTTAGCATTTTAGAGGAATACATGTACTGCACCGATATTTATAGACATAAGTAGGGTTCCCTAATTTTTCTTAAATCATAATTCATGCTTCATAATGATAATTTTCAGGATCAAATTTGAGGACATGCATAGACATGTGGTAAAAATAAGATACATCTCTACAAGGCAAGATACATAGACTTTTCGGAGGATGCAATGAAGTGAAGATGGGTGACTTGTATGATTAATTGTGCCTTGAGTGGGGTTGAAAAAAATGTCGAGGATTTTCAAGATCTTTGGGAACCCTGTACATATATATCATAGGTCTTATTTATGAAGAGATTGAACATAGATTAAAAGAAAGATTTTATTTCACATGCATGTTTATTATATTACTCTTTTACATTCAAATGCTGCTGCCTCTTGCGCAGTGAATGGAAGTAATTGTCGATAGTTAACATCTGCAATGCAATAAGCCAGGATTTCAAGATACTTTCGATTTTTTAGATGCTCAAATCAACTGATCATCGCCATTGTTTCATAATAGAAACGGATTTAGAAAAGAAACATTCTTGGTTTCTTAGTATAATAGTTGCCATAAGTTATGTTTATGTGACTATTACAAAATAGTGGACTATTTTCAACAGATACTCGTATTAGAGAGAGGCCTCAGTTTTCCACAAAATATAAGCTCGGAAAACCTTTCCAGAAGCTGAGATTTCGATGGATGCATTGGTCTCATACGCATGCATATTTACATAGCTGTTTCATATATAGCTGAATAAAATCCTTTCAAAACCTTTAAATACAATAAGAGTACCATGTGTATGATAAAACCCAGGAACGTTATTATTATGCACTTTGAACGAGTTAGATACCCTTATTCAGTCGCGATTATACCAGATATATTAAATGAGATTCATTAAAATAAAGGCATGAAATAAAATAAAATAAAACTACAATAGAAATAAGGCTTAAATGTCACTAGATGTAAACTTGCTTCTAAACAAAGCAATAAACAGGATTTTCCGGAGACACTTTAAAATGTAAAATAAAACTCAAAGAGTATGTTGAGTTAAGATAAGTATACTTCATCCCATTTGTAATATTGTCGTGGACACTAGAATAATTAACATATCCATGTTTAATCATTGCTGTCTGAAAAATGTAAGCCATTTATATTTTCATTCGTCGGCGCTCATAAAAACTCAAACAGATTATACTCCACTGTACAAGAGAATATTCGGATTATATTCATTCAGAATATTCATTTCAAACATTTGATAATGCTATGCCCATTATGTTCTAGGACATTTACCATCTGGGCGGTTGAAAACAGACCCGACCAAAGCCAGTTTATATAAAGAAGTTCCATTTTCTTTCAATCAATCCCCGTTCACAAACCACCATATATACCAATTCTGAACACGAGCCAGGGTAAATGCAATGTTGATATCGGTTATAATTCAACGTGACAGTGATGTCAAAGCGTTTGACGGAATTAGGGACTTGCATGAGTCATTGAATGAAACGTATCACAATCTGTGAAATCTTCGTGAATAAAATTTACTAAAAAGAAACTTTATTCGGGCCTGACATAAAATGGTATGAGAGTGAATGAAGTACGGTGACATCGAGGCCCAGAATCTCATTAAATTGATCAATACGAATAGTCCCTTACTCTGGGACGAGCACGGGGAACTCCACTATAGTTATGGCATCAATGCAAGTCCCTCTTAAAACTAAGGGAGTTCTGGCGGTTAATGAAAAGTGTCCACCGAAGCGACGTACATTTGGATATTTTCATTCTAGCCAGTAAAATAGTTCCTAATATGTAATCAATTATTGAAATACATTATATCAAAATTATTTGAAATATGTCTTATATAACCAGTTCCGTCCAATCGCGAGTAATACAGGGGAAAGGTTAACCAACAGATAAATAACCCAATACACTTAATTCGAATAACAAAAAACCATAAGATAGCAAGAAGTTGTAACATTCTTCAAAATAGAATGAAGTAAATAGTCTTTGTCATGGATATTATTATCTGAGGTTGGAGAAGTAGAAATGAACAAAAAGTTCATTGCCAAATAAACACGGTCTTGAGAATATCTTTGAAACTTAGGAATTTACAACGCTATTTAGAAATTGCCTGACTTATCAAACAGTCACTAAAATAGTCGTTTATAAGGAGATTTAGTAATGCATAATCGTTGAGTCATCTGTAGTAATTTCCTGACCACAGAGAGAGCGAAGGTTCGTTTCTCGGTGGTATAAGCTTAGGACAGAGGACTTAGTTCAGAACACAGATTTGGACAACTTACAGCAATCAGTACATCCAGTTTCCATCCACAAAAGGGGAATTGCATCAACTACTTCGCATGTCTTCAGTGAAGAATTTTGGGATTGAATGTAGCCTATCAACATTTTTAGTGACCCGTCAAATTCAATCCTTTCCCAATTTACTTTATACCAGAATGTTCATATGTACCTGAATTGATAAAAATGGATTGTATCCCATGATGAAAGAATTGTTCCTCCTATTTCAGGTCGGATAACTGATATCAAACCGAAGATATCTCAATTGTCTACATTTTATGTGGAATTTACCACTTCGTAAACATTTTTGTATTAAGGCTACTCCCAAAGTACAAGCATGCAGTCGATGAAAGCCCCTCACACACATCGTAAAATCGATACCCACAACAGACACTCATTAACACACCTTATAGCACACCACACACACAAAATCACTAAGACATTTACTCAAGTACACAATATACCATCTACACCATATCATGAACAACGAGTCTCTCGCAATGTATAATAATAAATACTGGATTTGAAGGGGTAAGATCTTAGTCGGTATCTTCAATGGACAGGAAAAGACTTTGGCATTTGACTTATATCATTATTGTTGTCTCTATTTGAATGCAATTCGTTAATTAAAATCTTTACTTTTCTCCAAGCCACAGTCAGGTTCAGTGAAAAGTAAGTATGAACCATAACAATAACAGTATAGTATATATATATATTACTGTATAAAACTGTAGATATAATATGTTTTATTTACACAAGTACCTATTATAACAGAGGTAGGGTAGGAGGTTTATCACTAGTTTGCAAAGGTGTGTGTCGCCTGACTCACCTTAATAAATGATCTAAGACCAACGGGTCGGTGAATTTCCTAAATAATAATAGATCATTCACAAATAAACTTCAATCCAAGGATTTATAATTCAAAATGGTAGAATAAAGTACCATCAAACCAGGTAGGTATCAAATAAGTGCTAGCCATTGTGCGATATTCCCTATATTATTCCTTGAGGGATGACTTATCTGTATGATAAGACTTCTCTTATTATGTATAGCAATATTCTTCTAATATGTTTTTGTGTTGTTAAAATCTATGTAGTTATACTCGTTTTTATCAAGCAGCGTCTCAATCTTGGCAGAATATGTGAGACTAATTTATTATCTATTTTCAATCCTGATAACTTTTCAGATGTCTACTTCATATTTCATACAGATACAGTGATGATCAATGGAGACACATACATATAGACCAATCCATTAGAATGACATCGGAGAACCTGAAGGGAGACTGTCCATAAGACTTTAAATTCTTGCCCTGTCGTTCTATAAACTCTTGAAATCCTTTATCGTCACATTTTTCACATGGATATATGATCAAGTGATATCTAAACAAGTAACACGATTTCTTCGAATCTTGTGTCTGATTTAAAACGAAGCTACCCTTATTTCGGGCAGAAATTTGTACGGCACCTGACCAGTACTAAATAGGAACTTGCGACCTGGTCGCAATACAGTGGTTTAGCTTGGTTTACTCAGGTACCAGTGATAGTGTGTATTCATCTGTTCTCTCCAGGAAAGGTCCTCTAATGGATAGAACCAGTGAGATAGGACAAGTTGGGGAATATTTTCTCCAACCAAGTACATGTCAGGATGGGGTACTTTCAAGTGAATACTAAAAGTAAATCTATGGGGAAATCCTCACTCTACAGATGGGGAAAAGCTAGGGTTGCATGTTGGATAAACCCTCGTAAGTAGTCGGTTTAAGTTAAACAGGAGTGGGTCGAGGAGATTCGTCTGCAGAATAAGATGATTTTCTTTTTACTTTGTTAGGTGGCGAGTAAAAAATTAAGTTGTTTTGTTGAAATGTATATTTTATCCTTAGATCAGAATGCCATGATTTTGGTAGATTCACAAATAAGGGAATTCTGGGGAAAGCATATCATAATCCATCTCTTATCGGGGTGGAGTGTGTGTGTGTGTGGGGGGGGGGGATATAATTAGCTGCAAAGGGACATTTTGTCACCAATAGGGACTCACTGATACTAACCCAAGCAAGATATCTCTGGGACGCAAAGAATACAAAAGTGGAATCTCCATCCTCCCATCAACTAACTTTTACCATTGATTCCATCTTTCATGATTAGTTTCAGTAATAATAACAATATCCCAAGTGTATTTCACCCATATGACTATATCTTCTCCCACATATCCATGTCAATCCATCGAGTCAGATGGAATAGACCCCACATTTAAATAGGAGGAGTTTTAAATATCATAAGTAAATATCGAATATAGATATATATAGATGCTTGTTTCCTATAATCTAGAGTATATAATAGAGAAGCTAGAGCAGACTAATCATTGATTAGCCCTCATAAAACTGTATCGCCTAACAAATCATTGGTTATACGGTTAAGCTGTGAAAATGATTCTTCCAGTAGTCCATCAATTGACTGGATTGAACCCTGGGTGTTGATTAAGTCCTTCACATAACCATTCCTAGGTTTCTTTACATCACCTCCTCCTACTTCTCCTTCTTCAGCAGTCTCAGGATGTGGTGCTATGAGAGGTTGGGACTCTGCTCTAGACACCAATGCCCTGGTAAGTCCATTGGGCAGCGATCCTGTTTTGTCCACTACAATGCGAGTTAGACCATTAGGATGGGACTTGGAGCGGTCAAGGATAGAGTCCCTCAGAAGCTGGGCACATGAGTCGGTCAGTCTCACAACATCATGGCTCAGTCCGTTCGGGTGAGACTGAGCTTTCTCGAACTTGGACATCCACCCAGGGTGTACTCCCTGGTGCTCTTCCTCCTCCAGCTCCTCCTCCTTCTCCTCCTGGTCACCATTGTGCTCTGGATTGGTGTTGTTGGGTTGTACCTCAGCCCGCCCTGGATGGGGCTGGTAGAGGGAATCCTCCAGGAAACCCTCTGGGGATGTATGGGATTGGGAAACACTTGCCTCCGGTCGTGGCTTAGGCGACAGCGCTGCCATAGCAGTCTCAGACCCCACGATGGGTATGATGGGGAACAGCTCGAGTTCGACACAAGAGTCTGCCAAGTCATATTCCAACAGGCGGTTAGAACCAGCATCAGAAACGTCCAGCAAACTCTCCACTACGCGAGGCGTGGTTGAATTCAGGTCCTCCAGGTGGCACTCGGTCTGACGGTGGGCGTGGCTAGTACTGGTGATGTCCACCAGATGGTATTCCTCTATCTCCTCTTCCTCGTCATCGTCCTCTGCACCACCTGCTGCTCCGTTGTGCCCCTGTCCGTGCTGGTTGCTGACCTCTGAAGCCCCCAGAAGGCCCTGTGACGAGTGATCCGATGTGGTCGTGTCGTCACATGAGCCCTCTGGGGCGTGCTGTCATTGTTGCGAAGCTGTCGAGTTGTACACTTTCCTCAGGTCCATCCGTAGCCGCGTGAATTCGTTGTATTCCTTTTTAGCAATCATTATCTCTTTGATAAGGCTGTGCGCTAAGAGGATGGCAAAAAGCTGGAAGAGAAGTGGAAGATTTCATCAGTGAAAATAAGTTACTGGACCATGCAGCGAACATTCAAAGGGTGTTTTTGCAATTTCTTGAATTTGCATTCCAACAAAAATAAGCTGTTAAATACGGTAAATGTGGTAATAATTAACCATTGAGTAATATAATTAAAATAAAATGCATCCTAGAAAGGACCTGAATATCTATCTTCTAACCATCTTTACATAAATTAGGTTTAATGCATAGTACCGTTATAAGAAGAAACACTATTTTGTTTACCAGAATACTTAATTATTATAGGGATCATATATGTTATTGATCAACACTTATTATCAAATATTGTTAAGTTATAACATCAATAAAAAAAGCTTTCTATTAGTCTCTTATACCAAACAGTAACTCACCTCAACAAAGCCTACCCCAAATGCAATGAGACCTATGATGATGAGATTATCTTTGAAGATGACCATAAGTGGCCCTAGGCAGCCTCTTGTGTAGATGGTATGGGCTGCATATAGCTCCTGGAACGAAAAAATAATAAAATAAAAGTTAAAGATCGGGATCTATAAATACAGGATATCATATATCATATTTATATACAGAGAAAATGGCAAACGATAGAAAATGGCAGAAACAGAAGGTGCATGTGAACTGGTCAGAATTCCGTATCATGTTCTTTGATATCTATAGACTCAGTCTGATTGTAATATCCATTCACTATTAAATAATTCACTCAAGGAAAGGTGATCTTAAGGTTTTCCATGCCGGTAAGGTGCAGGTGGTTAGAAGAGAGACAAGATACATGTTTTTTCCCCAATAGGCATTATTTCCATCAATGTCCTCCTAGGTCAGTGCAAAATCTTTACAAACCAAGTAAATTGATGAATGTTTTATTTATAAAGGTAATAGGGTTTTAACAGATGATTAACCCAGTATATAACATCCACACACCAAGGTAACGACTATCGTTGCCTGGTGAGTTGAGGTGGAGATAGCACTCCACTTGTGGTAGCAAGTCACCCTAAAATGATGAATGTGTTTTCTTGCATTTCCTTACTCATTTTCTTTCCAAGCTAACCAGTGAACATTTAAATGCTCGTTTGATCATCTATTTATTTATTTTTCTGGACATGGAACATCGGTCCCGAAACCAAAGATTGAGGCCTTCCAGATCGAACGATTGCCTAGGAGCCATAATATTATACATACATAAGGGGTAATTAGTGTCACCTAATAATCAATAAAAAGGCAAATGAGAACCGTGCGTGGAGTTAGCTAATTTCCTATACTGGATATTGGGCAACTCTAATAATAGACATAAAACAGCAATCAGGTCTCATTTACCTCATGCAAGTAGGATGAAATATGACTGAGCGACCCATTAGAGGGGAGTTTAAACGCCAATTTTGAATCAGGAAAATCAAATAGGTGGTCTTTTTCGCCCTCAGGGAAATAGGTGGATACATATTTAAAGTGATTGCCAATTTATCATGGGATCAGCAGCCAGGAGCAAAAAGCGAACGATTGTTCGTTCTTACGAAGAATAAAGGGTCTAGTCCACTAAGCCGATTCTCATACGATTCTCACAGAATTTAGTGCAAAAGAGTCCTCTGCGACGCAAAATTGCATGAGGGTCGGCTCAGTGGATAAGGCCCTTTATAGTGAGGTCAAAAGGATAAATATACTCAGCTGTGTTACAAATTTTAAAAGTGTCAGACAGTAGTACAAACGTAGCCAGAGAAAATATTTGAGTACCGTATATATTTGTTATATGGTGAAGTATGGGAACGTGTTCCAGGGAGTTAAATTGTCTTAATACACTTTATACTAAGTTTTGAGGGTTCGGTAACCGTAAATAATAAGTATATCGATTGTCTATATGACGCATATAATGATATATGAATGAAACCAACATTCAATTGTTTTTTCAAACTAGTATAACGGTGAAATAGCAAAAATAGAAACATATTTTTCTGGAGATGTAAAAGAACACATAAAGATTGGTAATTGAACAACAGGCAACCAACAAATGTTTCAGTTTATCAATAGATAGAGGTACCTGTACCTCAGAACACTGAGACTGGTTTCACCTGGAACTTTATGATGGCAGCTATCAACTAACTAACTCACCAAGGAAAAGGTATCTCGTCAGTTTCTGCATGGCCTATAACAGTAGGGGCAAATGTAAATGATCTATTCTCAGACACTCAGTACTTTTGCCATATCTCAAGAGCATACAACTGGGATGATATCCCATATTCTTCGTATAGTCTATACCACCGAAGAAGTTGAATACTTGAAATTAATGAAGTTTTATCTATATTACATGTAGAATTACGACTACAGTATAGCGATGAAAAATAAATGGCCTCCTACATAACTCAGGATCCCATTAATAAAGATATGTGAAGCATTAGGAAAGTATATCCAATTCTATACTAAAAGTAACCAGTCGGTTCATAATGTCTTAATATTATACTTTTGAATCTCAAATAGATATGAGATGTATTCGAACGACACAATTGTCGCATAGCCATAGGATCCTTCTGATATATATATTATCTCCTTTTATTTTCACCTTTTCTCACTATAATATTGTCATATTCTCTGCTTGGTCCAGTACAGGTCTGATGCATTCAAATTCAAAGGTAACTGTCGGTAGAAATGGAACACTTCTTTCATATAGACATGTAGACCTATTTGTCTCCTTTTCCCAATGTAATATCGAGCAATTTGGCAAATAAAAGATTTTCTTATCTTATCTTATCTTAATGTCGGTAGAACAAGTTAATATCTTTTGCCATTGACAGGACTATACCTGTAAGACGCAGATGCTCCGGAAAAGTGGGGCCAGGAATCTGGTCATATTGGGTGGAGCAGATATTACAAGGAAATCTGCACTAACAATACAAAGGCTCCCCAGACTGAATTCTCAGTAAGGGAAAAATGATATAAACAAATCTCAGACATAAAAAAGACGAAGAAAAAATCTCAGACATAACATGCATGCAACAATAAAACTTAGGAGTTACAGGAAAGTTCTTCAGATATGTTTTTCTATTGTCAGAAATGATTTAAGTCAGAAATGATTTAATTCCATGCCACACACACACGATACAATAGTTTGGTACTATAGATTTACATAACACAGTATGGCCAAACTGTGACATTCATTTAAGAAATGCCGGTTCCTCAATTGCAATAAGATATCGGTCGATATATAACTGTATAACAAAACTTATCTTCATGAGAAAAATGAGAACAAGCTATTACAACTGAGATCAACCTAACTTGATAAATGATATTTCCTCAATAAAATAGCGTATGTGACTGTACGAGAAAACTGAACTTAATGTGAAAAAATGACTTAATAAATGAAATTATAAGAACCCTCTAGAAACATAGAATAACCAATTGACAATTATTGCATTTTGATATTGACATGTAAAACGATAAAACACCAGCAATCCTTACAATTAATTCCAATCAGTATTAAATTACAGAGGCTACTACAAAATAATCACATAACTCTCCCAGCTGGAGTTCTGTGGTGTAATGGAACATTTTGGATAGGTTCTCACTCAGGAAATAAAGACATAATTGGCCCAGGATCAATTAGTGAATACAAAGTAAAGCTGGAGGAGGGAGGGCGGGAGCATGCCACGGTGAACTATAGGTGGAGTAAGACCTGAGAGGGTGATACATTGGAGTATAGCATGAGCAGGTCAGGTAACTCACCCCTTCTATGCGGGTTTGGAAGCCACACTGGGCATTGGTTGGCACGCGACAACAAGAGATAGGTACACCACACTTGGAACGCGCCGGAGAGGAGCAGTTGAAGTAAATGTTCCACTCCCAGTCATCATAGTTCGATGCTCCACAACACTGAAACTGAAGAAGAGAGAAGATATTGATAATAATCATGATATTAATGGTAATCTTCATTTGCATTCTTTTTTGTACAAATAGGGGATGGTCATCTGGTAAACCCGATAACCAGACAGCCATACATTCTAGATATAACGATCTAAACAAACACTGCGCGCTTTTGGACAGAATAAATTCAAAGCTTTTCAAGTCCCTTCCAGGCCCATTGTACTGATTTTCAAGGCCCTTATGAATGATTTCTGAGAACATTAATGACGGGAACTGTGGGTTGTAGTTATTTTCTTATATACCAATCATGTAATTAACCATTTTTATATTCAGATTGTATATCAATCACCGTGTTTCAACTTTTACTTTGTGAGTCACTCTGTGGAAGGTGTGAGACTGGCGAATCAGGGGGAAAGTGTACAGTTAGAAACAACCTTCGAAAATTTCAAGGCCATCCGAACAGAATGATTTTCCAGGCCCTTCGACCAAAATGCCTATTTTCCAGGCTTTTCCAGGCCCCGCGGAGTGTATTGTGTATTGCAATTTCAATTTGTTTAGATTGTAAACATACCATGTACCATGTCATGAACATACCATGTCATGAAAATATTTTCAAAGAAGAGACTAGGTTGGAGCCATGCAGTTGAGACGCAACAAGGTCACTTGCGTCTCTTGCATGGTAGCTTTCAAGCTGAGAGAAGGCCGTAGCATCGTTTAAATGTCATGGACAGTTATAAGAAAATACATGTGTAATGCGCGCCCCCTTAGCCATAGATAAGGTACAGACAATTAGTCACCCAGAACAGTTTGGTTTCTCATGTAGAGTCCTGTTTCCCCTCACAGATATCCCTGATGTAATTAAACTGACACCACAGGAGCATCATGTTTCTTTTAAAATGTGCCTCGGACACTTATTATGTGTCATTAATCATAATTACTAGCTTTAGCACGGTCTTCATCTTCATCATAATCTATTTTCATACAATAACCTTCTCCGAATTATGAATAAGCCATTTATATATTTTTTAACCAGACCTGCCATACTCTCAGCACACGCTGCTTAGATCTCTTATGGCTATCCTATTCCCAACGCTATTAGTAATAAATGTGATACCCTTTATACTCGCCCTGTGGACTCCCAAGTCATTAGTAATAACTTTCAGAGTCATCTTGGCACCGCTGCGTATAACGCGGTGGGAAAAACACTACCAATAACCTTGGGTAAACCAAATGATGGGGAGAGGGAAGGGGAGATATAAAGAGAGGGGAGAACGAGAGAAACAAGATATAGAGAGGGGGTGCACGGAGAGACACAGGGAGAAGAGAGAGAGAGAGACAGAGAGAGAGACACAGAGAGACACAGAGAGACGGGGGAGGGAGGGAGGCAGAGCATCAATCCCAAACCCACCAGATATAATTATATTATGGTAGGTGGTATTATGCTTATTCTTTTCTGTTATGTTTAAGTGTAACTTGAGTAAAAGAAGATGGTACCGAGCGAGAACATGGATCCCAACCCCAGGCTCAAGTAACTAATATCTGATGATTAATTGAAAGAAGAAAAGTCTATTTAACTTTCCCCTGTACATGATGTGTTACATTACACCAAGACCTCGACGCATCGTATCGGCGAAGTAATTACTCTTTCTAATTTATTCCCCTTCGCTTTCTTAACTTTCAACTCGCGTCAAATCAATCTCATCCTTCTCGTGTAAGTTTTTCCGTCGTAAAACACGCCCATTTCTAGGTTTATTGGTACAATTTTCTCTTAGATTTCTAGCTTAATTGTTTATTCTCCATACGTATTGAAATTATATGTTATGATAGTACCAAAAAATTTTTTAATAACTATTTATTTCTCTCTTCATTTCCGACAAGTGACTACACTACTTTAATGTAATTTTCCTGTTACCGCTCCTTTCTTTCATCCTCTTATTCTGCTTTATCTGCTGCCCCTAACCAAACAGATTGCTAGAATCAATGCAATGCCAAATATACTCAAATTTACCTAGCATTGACGAAATTGCTGCTTAATTTAGCAGAATTTACTAAATGTGTACAGCTGCCAATTATACATTTTCTGAAAATCTGACCCATATATGAAAGATGATTCTTTATATTGTGTAAAACAGGACGTAAAACAACCAATTCCCCCTCCCTTCCTCTCCATCTCCCCCCGCCACCGCCATCACCCCTCATACCTCCCTACACTGCCAACCTACGAGAGGACAAAACTAATTACTCCCCACCCTAACCTCACATCTCTATGTACACTTTCTCCATAATAGGACGTGACGGTGTGGAAAGCCTCAAGTCCTGCTCGCATACATGTGTATACCTTGAGTAGAGTGAGGCACACAAGGTGATGATACGCCCTTATTGTTTACAAGGGCATCCTAGCAGCAGGACCACCTTATACCATTGTCATAACACCTCCTTTAACACGACCCCTGCATCTACATCTCCAACACTAAGTCTCGCATCGCTAAATCAATTATATATGTGACACGAATGCAGTAAAAAACACATCTATATGTGAAGGAAGCAAGACCAAGGAGGCAGGCAAGAACTGTATGTATAGTCTGTCCGAAAAGTAGTTGATACGTGATTCCTTAGTCCCTTTAAGGGGAGGGAAAAGTGGGAGATTTTTTAATTCTATTTATGACAAGGACCTGTCAACCCTTTGCCAAGCAAGTCGCACATAGCAATCAACCATGGAGAAACAGGGCCAAAAAGTCAAAACTCCCCCACTTTTCCCTGCCCTTAAAGGAACTAAGGAATCACGTGTCAACTACTTTTCGGACAGACTATAGTCTGCACAATATATGGAGTTCAAGTTTATATTTTACTCGAGAATATCAATTGTAGGATCATTCACCTCATACAGCTCTGTGGTTAGTCATTCAATAATTTAAGATGCTGAATATATGAAGGTATATCACATATTAAAATGATGTATTTTATTCAGGTTTAATTTCACTTTAATCATAAATCAGCCTAGATAGATGTGCGTACCTTAATTATCATTTATCCCAGGTTGAACATAGGCAAAAGGCATAAATTCGTACCGTTCCCAATTAAATCAATTCAGTCTTTGGGGAACTCCTTCCCTGATTACACTGGAAGAATCAAGATCTCTTTATTAAATGTTAATGTGACATAACACGGACTTTCCTAATCTGCTGGAGCATGGAAGCTGAGAATCAACGAATTTACTAATAATACAGGATAGAAAATAACTGAAAAAATATAAAATGAAGAAAACACTTCAGAAAGTCAAAGGTCCAGGCTAAATTAATAATAAGTGCAAAATGGAGTGAGTGAGTGAGATTGGTTGTTTTACGCCCTTATCAACACATTTAATATGGTTATATCAAGGGCGGGAGAGCTGAGAGGGAGGCAGTTCATGATGGATTCATGATCAAATTTGTCTTTTGCAAAAAAGCTAGAATATTGTATCTTTTTTTCCAATTATCATATCTCTCAAGAAAGGTAAGTGTGATGTATTATGAAATTTTCTTTTTATATATGTGTTTTTTAAAATAAAGATCCGATGTTGGACAACACAAATAATATACAGGATGTTTTAAACCTACTTAATATTTATTTATTTCTATATAATAATTGGATGGTGGTAAACGCTGAATTCATACATCTTTCCTGGATTTGAATTCTCATACACCTCAATCCAAAAGTCTGTTGATCCCTAAACATATATCCAGACACCTCCAGACCATACTCAAACATACAAAAACACCGAAAGCAATTGCATGTGAATTTAAAGGGATGGAAGTTATTGATTTGACAGTAGTGTTCAATACACTTTTAGTCTGGCCGGGCTCTGCTGTCAAGAGACTAGGAGACGCAAGTCATTCTATGCGAGGCAGAAATTTGACCGGTGAAACTCAAAACAGTGTATCTGAATTTTAAATTGTGAGACGTAATGTCTAGCTTCTGCTTATAATGCTTTCAGCTCCTCAGCCGTATTACACAGTATAATCACGGCGAATTACCGTCCCAGTCTGGCTCTCTATTCTGCCAGACTGTGTTAAGGTCGATGTATTTTTCATAAAGCAGCAACAACTACTACTACTAAAAGATTCATTCCATTACTCAGAAATTGCTGTTGTGATTCAGTTTATATTCTCTAGGACTAAGTAGATTAAGAGAAGCGACACAGATTGGATTCTTTACCTAATGCCATCTACACTACGCTTGAATGAGCGAATTTATCAATTCCTATATTTTACGACCAGACAATATCGAGTGCTATCAATCTATGTTAATAGAATCAGTAACAAGTCAGAGTCATTTATAGTATTCTTAAACTATTTTTGTTTCTTCCCTTTAATGAGATTGTAAGTTTCGATGAGGGGAATACTTAACATAGAATAAGAGAGAGAGAGAGAGAGAGGGGGGGGGGGAGAGAGAGAGGGGGAGGGAGAGAGAGAGGGGGAGGGCAATTACGATTATTATTTAGAGTAAAAAGACGTTATATATTTCATGTCAAGGGTTCATGTCAAGGGAAATACATGGGATCCCAATTGTGTTTTCATTCAATATTTTTTTTACTAAGGCCCTTGTCCACTATGCCGATTCTCATGCGATTTTGCTCCGCAGAGGACCCTTTTCCACTAAATTACGTGAGAATCGCATGAGAATCGGCTTAGTGGACAAGACCCTTAAGTAATGAATGGGCCAGAAGACCCACCCGTGTCAAACCACAGAGAAAAGGGTTGAGCCACCAGTCGGTGCTGCCCCCATATTAAGTGGACAGAAAAGTAATTTGATTTTAATCTTGATTGACCAATCCCGACCTTCAAGTGACCTCATTCTAAAGTAGATAAAGTGATCTTGGATCACATCACCCCAGATGCTACCTAACTGCCAACTTGACTATGTGTGCAGAAACTCCAGTCTTTCGTTTCCTAGACCACTTCCCACGCAAATATCTATGAAACCATTGAGCTAATATAAAGGAATTGAACCTTTACTGATGATAGAAATATGTGGTAGTATACTACCACCTAGATGCGAATTGGGAAGAGAAGTCCACTTGAGGTAAAAGCACGAAAGAGGCACTTAAACCCAATCTGCTCTCAGTCTTCTACTCTCCTTATCAACCCTTCATTTCCTCGTCCTCACCAACCCTTACTCTCCTCTATCAGCCTAATATATACCTTTTCCCCTCTTCACCAATCCTTACGCACCTCACGCCTACTTCCACCCATCTCTACCCAAGTTCTCACCACCGACCGCCTCTCATCATTCCCTCACTCAAGTACGGGATACTGGAGATTGCCCCTTGGCAGATTGAACTCATATAAGCCAGCTCTTGGGGTGACCAGGCATACAAGTTACTTATTCAAGACATCAGCCTCTGGGCCTTGCTCGATGCCTAACTGGACTTAAGGCAGAGCCTTGCTTTCCCCTCACACCAGCTATCATCTCAACCGCCGACCAATTCTATCATCAACCACAGGGATTTACATCAAGGTGACAGCCAGAAAATTATTTTTTTAACTATCCCCTCCCCCTCGATTACAAAGACCAGAGTATTACACTTAAGCAAGTTGGCGCATTCTAGCTTCAAGCTTTGCAAAACCATTAGTAAGCACTGTTCTAAGCTGAAAAACCTATTCCAATCAAGCATTGCTACCATAAATAGACCCATAACTATCGTTGGCGGTCGTTTGTGGTGATAGTCGGAATTAATCAGACCCTAGTTTTATTCACTGCTGGTTCACTGCAAGGACTTTCAATGTCTCCAGCTCTTTTCCCTTGACATCGGCTCCCCCAATAGGGCTTTCCAGGTCAAGGGAGAAGCAGTGAGACAGAGAAGAGGTTCAGGGATGTGTCCCGGATTCTCAAGAGGGGGGAAATGCCTTATATTAACTATAGCCTAACTAGAGATGGCCATGACACCATCTATGTGTCCTTCTATGTATTATAATTAATATGTTTGCCAGCAACAGATTGTAAATTTGCCTTGACTTAGATTTAACAATTCTAAGCTATATACTTTAGTTATTACGGGTATACGTCTCTATAAAAAAAGACACCTGGGACTAATGAATTGCCATTCTTGTTAACAGTTGTATTCAACATAGCCTGCCTTCTTGGCTTCTACAACGCTAAGCGTAAGGGCCTCACTTCCTGATTCTTAGTGGACTAGGCCTTTAACACGTTGTTTTCCTTTGATCTTTTGTATTTTTTCCCTTATTTTCTGTCTTAAGAATGATTTTCATTATTTTCACAAAGGATATTCATACTTAGATCACTTAAAATGATAATTTTCACAGATTTATGGGCTTGACAACGCCTTGGCTTTCCCCCTCTCCCTATTCGGACCCGCCACTAAGAAGCCATGAATCCGATCTTGGCTTCAACTCATGGCTTCTCAGGAGGCTACCACCATGCCCTTCACTAATGACTTCTTCTCCCGCTTTCTCTACTTCTCATTTCATCAGTAGGAAGATAGGAGGCAGAGCTGACCAGTCAATTCCACTTCGTTTAAGATTAAAGCGTTCAGGTTTTAAGTAACACAGACCAAATTTGTCCGCATTTCCATTTTGTATCTCCGGTGTCATTTTCTTAAACCTCGCCTCTCCTTTAACACAAGTCCCCATGGCTCGACATGTAAGGAATGGTTAATATGAATTAACTGTCCTTTTCTTTTTACCAAAGTTTAACACAGAGACAATCAATCATGAATTATTTGCATAATCCGGACAGGGAAGGAGAACAGAGATTTCCACACACGTTTGAATAGTTATTGTAACTTTTTCACAAATTTCCAGATGTTCCAATTTGAAATTGCTAGTGGCATGGAAAGACGTTTGAGAATCCCTTTATTGTTTTCCGGGAAGGAGAACAGAGATTTCCACACACGTTTGAATAGTTATTGTAACTTTTTCACAAATGTCCAGATGTTCCAATTTGAAATTGCTAGTGGCATGGAAAGACGTTTGAGAATCCCTTTATTGTAAATTAATTATTAATTTATATAGCTCTAACAGAATGTGAGATGAACATAATCAATATTATGACAAGAACAGATCAGAAAAGAAACGCTATTCATACAAAGCAGGGTTCAGGGAGAAAGTTAGAGCGGGGAAGATGTAGATAAAACTGACATTAAACATAATATAAGATACACAGACACACAGATAGAGCGAGAGTAAGGGATATGGAAAATATGGTAGGCAAAAATAGAGTGGCAGAGTGTCAAAAGTCAAGATTCAGCAACTTTATGACAAAAGCAGCTAGGCTTCGCTCGAGCCGCCGCATTCCCATGTCGGGTGCACGAGGGCGAGTTGAATGAATCATCTTAACTAAAAAGCTCTGAACATAGACTACACTCAACTGAGTCAACTATTGTCATCCCACGCTATTCCCCAGGCTACATCTGTGCAATTTCTTGATGAAACAAAACATTTCAGAAAAGTGGATTGGGCTGCTAGGTTGGGCGGGGGAGTGGATCGAGAACCCTCTTTGCAGGAAGGTCATCGCTGCAAGGCTGCATATTTCAAGGCCCGGGTGTAAAGATAAATTAGCTGACACTAGAAGGAAGTGTACCGGTTTATGAATCTAGACGAGGTGGAGTAAATATACGAACCGACCACAAATAGGGAATAATGAGCAAATATATATTATGCATCCAACAAAAGTTTATTTTAAGGAATCGTTTTATTTCGGTTTTTAATATAAGGGGTACAGTAACGTCTCTCAATACAATAAGAATAGGCCTAAAGAAACAAATATTTATAACTTATAGGGCTCCTCCAATAGAGAAATTTCCGTCACTGACATTGTGCTAAGAAAAACGTCCAGTCCGTCGGTGACAAAACTCTTAAGCTTGAGACAAATATTTTAAGTGGAGGAGGTCCTACTGCGCACCCCATCCCGCCGACTTTGTCTTAGGCACGGAATCGCCCACTCCTCCACTAGCAAAATCTGTCTGAGACAAAGTTACTGACAGGAAAGTGGTTGTCACCAACACGCATTTCTTGTCAGCGACTTAGAAACAATAGCTCTTCCACTATATTCAGATATCTGAGACATATTGTCTTAGCGTTTCTATAGAAACGGGATAACAAAGCATTTGCTCTTCTAAGAGCATCACAGTTTTCGCCAATGCCCGTTTGCATTATATATCTTATAATCATTTTTTTAATCTTAATTTCAGCATTTCAAATCAGCTATATAGGTACAAAATGTTAAATAGTTGAAGCTCTGATTAAATAAATAACTCCTGTAGATTTCAGTAAGGTTGCAGTTTTTAAAATACAGGAGGCTCTCACAGCTTACAATCCACCTGATGGATAAGCATTAACATCAAGCTTTCATGAAGGTAGCTATTAATGTACATATTTGATATAAGAAATGAAATATGGAATTTAAATAACGATAAATTATTTTCATGCATAAAACCTGTTTCATAATTTATGTACTGCTACATAATGAATCGGGTTTTTTTTGGTTTTTTTTTACGTCATAGAATTATTGACGTCACGTCGTACGAGCGTTTGACTCACTTTGTGGTAGCACGTCATAGCGGACACACCGTTCAATTTACATAATGAATCGTTGTCATGCAAATTTATATATTTGTCTGGTGCTGATGAGGGATATTATGGCTAAAAATATTGACAGTCACACAACCTGATGTTTATATTTATACCTCAGACTAATGGAATCGTAGCAACGATTAATACACCATTATAAAACGTCACTACACACATGTATATTCATGAAATATAAAATTGTTTACAGTCTCTCAACTTTCTGAAACTACATATATGATTATAGTTAGCCGTAATGAAATAGGATTGTATTGATTCTAGTCACTGTGGTACATTGATTACATCGAATCTAGGCCAAAATCTAGAACACTTCATCTGGATGAATTCTAATCAACATACATTGATGAAGGAATGAAGTTGTCTGTATAATCCCAAAGAATTATCTAGGCTACAAATCAAAATCAAACTTTAATGAAGCTTTCACAGATATTCATTAATGATACTTCAGTGGAATAATGCTATAGATGGGAACAGTCTACATTGCATCATGGAAAGAACGGTGAGTCCGACTAGAGCTCGTTTTGCAGATCAAAATTCACTTGTTAATCACTCTATAGGTCCAAACCCTCAGATCAGATAGGAATGGTATGTCAGCCTACTTCTATAATCGATTTCATGACCTAGAACTCGGCATTTTAATGGGAATATAATGACATTTTGCGGTCTTAATGGAATTATAATGGCACTTTGCGGTTTGAGGCGAGAGGATATTTGAAGGGACTTTCTCAACTTTGGACTGTAATTCACTTGTGACTCTAAACTAACTTCACACGAACAAACTATGAACATACTCAGGAAGCCAAATTCAATTCTCTTGAATGATTATGTAAGAACTTGATACCTTCTTTCTTTTCGGCCCTCAGCCATTGTGTGATATATATTAAGCCACGAAGCAGTAGGGCATACTATATCAAAAAAGCAAGGGACGAGGGCCGAAAAGACGGGAGGTATATTTATATACATATAGATCTACTTGGTTTTTTTTTGTTTAAATGTTTTATTCTATCACGGCATTATACCCGGAAGGGCACTTTTCTCAGAGGGATAGTACATCTAGATAAAAAGGTTACAAAATAGTATTAAATCCGTAGAAAAGTATAATGTAATTATCTAAAGGAATAATATCTTAGATCAGATCAAATCGAATCGAATCAATACAGAATACTGCTTTACCAAGGTGGGGCCGTGACTCTGAAAATCATCTTTTCATTAAGATCATCTTTAGATAATATAAGTTTAGAACCAATATAGACACCAAATATTTGCATATTTCTTCCTCGAACCAATCGAAATCAAACAGACCAGAAAGAGCGGTGTTGGGTTGGGTTGAAGAAGACGGCAAAACTACGCTAGCTGAGAATTTAATCAACTCCAGGTAGAACTCTAAGAAATCTCTCTGTTTTCGAGCGAGACAAGGAATAAACAACGGCTAAAGTGTTACATATATATGAGAGAGTTGAGCCGAAGATACCATTATCAAGCCTTTCGGTCCAAACCGCAAAATGACATTATAATCCCATTAGGACGCCTACTCCAGGGCCATGAAAGCCATTAGCGCAGTAGGCGTCCAATCACTGGCATGCCATTCTATCTCATCTGAGAGGCTGTGAACCTAGACTGTGTTACTTGTATCATTTTACTCGGGAACCATCAGAAAACCAGTAATTGGTCAGCTGTGAATCTTGTTGACAAGTTTACATACGGTAAATTTAATTAATGAAATGTATCTCTCTCTTCCTTCACAATATGCTGCGTTCTTACTCTTTTAAAATTCATCTGCTAAATTTATATTAACGAACGGAGCAAGAAATGTAAGGCTAGATTCCCCATAACTACTATATAGTACGTTAATATAAAAGTGTATTCAATAGCCAGTGCGATCCAGTGTCCTTCTCAAGTTATGAATCTATAGCCAGCCCTGACCGTGGGGTATTAGCGTAGGGCAGACTAGTTACATTGATCAGAAATAGCCTGACAGTTATCGACTGGGCTTAATATAGGGATTTGTTTATCCCGCGGAGTGGAGTCTGGTTAATTTTCTTCAACAAATGGCTAACCTTGTCCGGAATAAGCCAACAAGATTGGCCTTCCCAGGGCTTTGTCTTCCCTGACATGGTCTATGATGAGACCTGTCAACTGACCACAGAACAAAAAATCCTAGGCCGATATACTAAGGCAAAAATATAGGTGTGTCCAGTTTATACCAGCTGAAACTAGCTAAGATAACTATTGCATAACAATAATTGTTTTAAATCAGAAAATGGAGATGTGTGGGTGTGGGTGGGTGGGGGCGGGGGGGAGGGGTTGAAGTAAACGGAAACATACCAATTCTTTTTGCCTAATGGATAAGGGTGAAGTCGCCAGAAAATGTACAATTCAGCTTCACCAATCCTCTCAAATAACCCTCATTTCAGACGAAAATAAAGTTCAAAATACAGTTCAACCCAACCAAACCGATTGCTAGAATCAATGTAATGCCAAATATACTCGAATTTATCTAGTATTGGCCAAATTGCAGCCTAATTTGGCAGAATTGACTAAATGTGTACAGCTGCTAATTGTACATTTTCTGAAAATCTGACCAATATAATACCCGCAGCAGTTGATATACGCACCTACCAGCATAACTGTATGAGCTATTTCAAACTGATTAGTATCATATATGGCTAATTTCTATTATTATCACTTACGTTACTATTTTCAGAATTGGCGGTTGAACATATAGGTTACCGAAACTGAGAAGTTAAAAAAAAGCAGCAATTCGCGCCAGATTGAAAATAAAATATACAATATTTATGAATCATAGGTGTGACTGATGTTTTGTTTTAAAAAGAAAAGAAGAAAAGGGAACAGCACAAAATGTAGATCATGATTACAAAAGACTTGGTTACCATTGGAAACTATAGATGGTAGCCATATTGTAATGAGTCATTATAGAAGATGAGAAGAGTAATGGTGTAAGGACTTATTAGCAAATAAACGAGACGAGCGATGCGCTTTGCGAAACAAGCATATAGGCGTTGGTCCTAATAAGATTCAATATCCTGTGTAATATTGTACTTTTGCTGAAAGGAGGATAAGGTTGGGTTGGTGATCTATGTGAGTCGGGTTATTACCTTTATAGAAGAATGACTCAGGTAAAAGCTTTACACGCTATATTTGACATACACACAGCTTGCCAATAAAGATACCAGCCCGTGCTAGATAAATCACACCTTCTAGAGGTCTAGCCACCCAAACAGCTCGGAAATATCAGTGCATAGACTACAACTTTGCTGTAACACTATTTTGAGCCGAAGATACCATTATCAAGGTATTGGAAAAGGTTTAGATGAAGATTATGGAATAGGGGGAAGGTTTTTTGGAGCAAGTGATGGATTGCTTAGTTTAAAAAGGCTTTCAGATATAGGCGATCCTTCATTTATCGGGAAACGTGGGGCACATCAACGGAAGTAATTATTTTCGGTATCGTTTTCCTGATAAATTATAGTTCAGTTTCCGAAAGTATAAGACATTCACAGCAGGGTCATGTTGCAATGATGTATCTCTTGAATCGTTTAGCATAAAACTTTAAACTGCTTGGTTATAAAGCTACGATGTATATGTATTCCGTAACTTATATCTGAAAACATTTTGAACAGATTCATCCGAAATTCCTTAAGATCGTTTTAAGAAATAATTCCTTCAATAAAGGATTAGTCATAATTCCTGGTATTCAATTCTAACTCCTGGTTTCTTATATTATAGCAGTTTACTGTACACACCACCATAAAAAATGTATGGGTTTAATTGAAACACAATTTAATAACATCAGAGGTAAATATCTATTATAATTATCATGAACATGAAGTGGGCAAATAAGCCTGAAATATTGTCATTACGTTTAAACATTGCATCCCTGTTTTAAGGACAATAGATAACGCCAATCCAGTCACACGTTCCAACATTTTTACTATCGCATATTTGAAATACCATCCCCCAAGCACCTCCCTTCTAGTCCCTCCGCCTCGCTCAGGCTGTCAACACATAGATTTGTGCTTTCAATATTTCCTCTCATATTTCCTCCAGTCTTTAGTCATTCTCCACGCCCAGCGCCAACTATTCCCATATTAGTATAATTTACCAAACAACCAGAACAAATTTATACAGTGGAATATGCCCAGAGGGAAATTAGAAAAGTGAGAGGAGCTGAAAGTGGGAGGAGGGCGTGAGTGGGGACATAGAAAGAACGGCATCCAAGCTTTTAATTAGAGGATAAATCTACCTCACATAGACGGGCATGTAGTTAATAAGAAAGGGAATATAATGCGACTATAGCATTACAGGAGCGCACATTTATATCCACTGAAATGATTTATAATAATAATTGGCAAATGTGATTTTAATTATACAAGATATAGGTGACCAAACATTTAGACAAACACTGTAATTTATAAACATAACTTTTATGGACTTGATGTTGACATAATTCAGCTTTAAATAACACCATCTTATAAAGAAATTTAATTAATTTTGTATACATCTTCATAGCAAAAGATCCAGGTGGAAAGGGGGATTGAGGTCTCACATGAGCATAAAAGCCTTGAAATTATACCTACCCTGTTTTAGTTTCCACTAGTTGGTTATATTCATTTTAGGAATTCCTTATTTGTTACCATCCTCATTTTCCCATATTAATAATTTTCGTCATGATTTAAAAACCACGTAAATAACCCTTCCTCGGCGAATACTAGAACATACAATTTTTTCTCCCCAGAATGGATACAACCACCTAGGGTGAGAGATTTTGAAATCTAGAATACTAGAACATAGACAACTTAACCCGAGACTTCCATGGGGCATAGCCACCGTAGTTATTCCATAAAGGTATGTGAAGAAAGATGTATTTCAGGATGTTGTAGTGACTGGAGTCATAGCACATCACGGTTATTTTCCGCTTTAATAAGCCTTATCTTTACATTCTACATCCATCATCATTTTAATCCACATTAAAATCGCTGACTCAGCCTCTATTCATTAACACTCTATCTACATGTAAGCCAGTGACAGGAGGGCGGGGATTCTAGGACGGTTCTATGGGGACCTCATTGTCATTTTTATTCCCTATACTGTCTACAAGACAATAGACAATAAAATAGATAAAATGCTGCTGACTACCGTTCTGGAACGCTACTAAAACAATCGTTAGAAAAAGTGCATTGCAAATAGACATCTTTCAGCCTTTTTGCACTCTATTTCCGATTATTACATAGAAATCTATTAAAAAATGTCCATGTGCATTCTTGCTTGTGAAGTATATGGAATCTAACATATATGCAAATCTAGATTATGTAGATCAGAATCAGAATATTTTATACAATTTAGATTCCCGCTGTCAGTATTTCAAAAGTGTCAGCGTGTCAAATAATGGAAAAGGACAGAATATTCTATTAAAGTGATAGATGGATAACGCATAATCATCAATTGACCGCATAGCTATTATACATATGGAGTATCACATCAACATATGACAACCTCCACTGACAATTTATTTAAAGTTTCTAGCAATGTCCAAATAAGTCATCTTTCTTACAACTGCATCCCACTAACTAAAATACTCGGTATCATCCACCACATTCTCCTTTCTCATATTTTCACATTCCCAATGCCATTTTCAACGCCAGACATTCACCGCCATTTTCAAAATCACAGACAGTTGACAATATTGTTTTGTTTCCATCCATCATCCATCCCCGTTGGCTTGTTTAGTAAATGTTTGCCATGGTAACGAACAGCCTTCCCTCCCTGTCCAATCATCTGCAGGCGGAGAAAGCAGTGTGACTGGGTAATGGTAACACTGCACGCATAGTAACGGTATTTGAGAGGGACTCAAGGGACTCAATTTCCAACCAAAAAGCATAAGGAATTATTGACCATAATAAAAATTTAAAACGTAAAAGCTTTCATACGATAACATAACATATACTAAATGGCACAACATGAATGCCTGCCTACATACGCTTCATGAATATACACTCTATAGGTACAAACCCTCAGATCAGATAAGAATGGTATGTAAGACAAAGAACGGCCAAAGTAAACCTCATCGCTGAGGTAGCAGATAAAAGGGGGTATGAAGTCGAGAAACAAGGCACAGGAATATACATCAACAATATATTCTACAAACATAATAGGCTGGACGCAGTCCCAACGGAGCTAATGCTCTCCCAAATCAGCAAAAGGCAGAATGAATCTGCCATGGTGTTCTTCTCGTCCAACAATCCACTCTCAAATCATTATAGAGCACCCATATTTCTTGACGGCCATTTGTTCGAGAATGTGGAGCAATTTCTGTGTTACCATCGTGCAAAAATAGGGGAAGACCCTAACAAACCAGCCCTGGCCCTGGATACCCCCGACCCCATAGCCTGTAAAAGGATGATGAAACAGATCACAAACCACAAAGACAGATGGATACAGCACAGAGAAGAGATCGTCCGGAGAGCACTCAGAGCCAAGACAAGGGCACACGAGGTCGTAAGAGACTACCTACTACTTACTGGAGAGAGAAAGTTGGGGGAGGCCTCTCCCACAAACAAAGAATGGGGTATTGGTATGGAACTTGATGACCCAAACGTCTTGAACACCCAGTGGTGGCCCCCTCATGGAAACATCATGGGCAACCAGTGGATGAGAGTCCGCCAAGAACTGAAAGACCACATCGCAAGAAATGCTGAGAAAGAAGAGGAAGCCTAAGAAAAGGAATTGAAGGATTATGACAATGTAACGGTTTCCTAACAATCTGACAATGGAGCAAATGAGTACGAATAGTACCAAAAGTTCCACACAATTCATATCACTAAACGTCAATGGTTTAAATAACGGTATTAAGAGAAAAGCTCTGTTTGAATATTTTGCAGAGAAGAATACAGGTATAATAGCAATGCAAGAAACCCATTCGGTACAAACTAAGGAAAAAATCTGGGCCTCTCAATGGAGAGGCAAAATCCTATATTCTCATGGTACATCTGCTAGCAAAGGGGTCCTACTACTAATTCATAAAAATCAAGCAGGAAAAATTGTAGAATCTGGAAAAGATGAGATAGGCAGATGGCAATATGTTATTCTTAGAGAAAAAACAACCACTACTTGTATATTCAATGTGTACGCACCTAATGCGGATTCGTATAAAGAGCAAGAATCGGTGTTAGAACAAATTGTTAAAAAGTGTGAAGACCTAGTGTTTGATCAACTAATTATCATGGGTGACCTCAACGCTGACTTATATTATAGACCAAATGAGCCGTCAAGCAAAATATTAAATGACTTTGTTAATAAGCTAGACCTTTGTGATATAGTACAAACAAAATGTATGGGACCTCCACTGTACACATGGCAAAGAAACGAGCAAAATTCTAGGCTTGACTATATATTGGTATCAGAGAACATAGCAAATACGGTAAGCGAAGTCTCAGTGACTTCAAGTCCACATACTGATCACAAAGAGGTTTCAATTTCGATGTTGAATAATGCAAATAAAATAGGGGCTGGTTTTTGGAAGTTAAATGTAAACCTATTGAACGACCAAGCCTTTATTCAAGGAGTAGAGGAATTATGCTCACAAGATAGCGAACAAAACACCTGTCATAAGCAGGCATGGGAGTTCTTAAAACTAAGAATTAGAGAGCTAGCTATCAAGATAAGTGGCCTAAAGGCTAAGAAAAGGAGAGAAATAGAAAGAAATCTAAGGGAAAAACTACAAAAGATAGACTCAAAAAAGCGATTGTCCTTAGAAGAGAGAAATCAGAAGACCCAAATATTGGAAGAAATTAAATGCTTAGAAATCAAGAAAGCGGAAGGCTCATTAATAAGATCTAGAGCAAAATGGGTGAAAGACGGGGAAAAACCCACTAAATATTTCTGTGGGCTTGTGAAGTATAGAGCAGAGATAAAATCAATTAACCTGCTGAATATTGGAGGAAATCTCTCCACCGACCCTAAAGAAATTCTCAGAGAAGGTAGCAATTTTTATTCTAATCTTTATGCCGAGAGTAAGGTAGAAAGTGAAGCTGCAGAAGAATTCTTAAGGAAATCTCAAACTCCGCAACTCGACGAAGCAGATAACAATTTTTTAAGTGAAGAAATATCGAGTCATGAAATAGAAAAAAACTTAAAAAGCATGAAGAGAAATAAAGCCCCCGGGTGCGATGGATTTACGGTAGAATTCTACCAACATTTCTGGTACGCTATAAAGAAAAAATTTATGGCTATGATGTATGAATGTTTAGAGTCAGGCCATATGACAGAAAATCAAAAAAGGGGTATTATCAGCGTGATCCCTAAAAAGGGAGCTGATCCGGTATATATTAAGAACTACAGACCGATAACACTCTTGAACGTAGATTATAAAATAATATCGAAAACCCTGGCAAATAGATTAAATGTTATTTTACCCAACTTGATACACGAGGATCAATTCGGTTTCTTAAAAGGAAGGTTTATAGGCACCGCCATAAGGAAGATAGATGATATCATAGCCCTATTAGAGGATAGAAATGAAAATGGCATTATCGCTTCTTTAGATTTTGTAAAGGCGTACGATTCTGTGAATTGGACGTTCTTGAAAAAAGCCCTATTATAGCATGGAATGAGTAATACATTTGTTGAATGGGTGATGACACTATTTGTTGATTCTAAGGCCACATTTTGTAATAATGGGTACACAGCTGGCTGGTTTCAAGTCAAAAACGGGGTAAAACAAGGAGATCCTATCTCATCCTCGTTGTTCCTAATTGTTGTTGAAAAACTGGCAGAGCAAATTAGATCTGACTCAAAGATTAGGGGTGTTAACTTAGAAAAGAGCGAAGCAAAGCTTGTGCAATTCGCAGACGATGTCACTGTTTTTTGTGCAGATGAGCTGTCCTTACTAAATACGATTGAAACAATTGATAATTTTTCAACAGCCTCTGGCTTAAAGCTTAACCCTTCTAAATCAAATGGTTTCATTATAGGTGATATTCGCATTACCAACGCCAGGCTAATGGAAATTAACTGGAGAAATGAAATGAAAGTGCTAGGAATCACACTACTGTATCCAAGGGATGAAAACAAACTTCTTAAAATTAATATCGATGGATTAATAGAAAAGGTGAAAAAAACCCTAAACCAATGGAACAATCGATTCCTCACCTTGAAAGGCAGAATTCTTGTCTGCAACACTTTTCTACTACCAGTGTTCCAACATGTATTGTCTTGTGTGTTTTTAGATCAAGCTGCAGTTAAAAGGGTTAACGATATAATATTAAAATTCGTATGGAAAAACGGTTCGAACAGAATCAGTGCGGATTTCTTAACCCAGTGTATTGAAAAAGGTGGCATGGGCCTAAGGCTCCTAGGCGAAATATGTGATACTAACAGAATCAAGTGGGTTGAAAGAATCTTATTGTGTGGAAACAAAAATTGGTTTGATGTCTTAGAAAATTTCCATAAAAGGCCGAAGGAAGATATTCTACTTGCCAGATTTAAACCTAGTTACCACTTGAATACATTCTATAAGAATCTCTTTAAAACATGGAATGAATGTTATTATAAGCTATCACCTGAAACGATCGAACAAATCCTTAAAGAGAGAATATGGACTAATAAAAATATTAAATACAAGGGAGTAATGCTAAGGTGGCAACCTTGGATAGACAAAGGTATACGTGTAATGGGAGATATATTCGACGAAAATGGTTCACTTTTACCAAACGAGATATTCTTGGAGACCTTTAATTTTGTACCATCCTACTATGAAATTAGAGCGCTGGAAAAAGCGATCCCTGCACAATGGTTGGCTAAAATAGCAAATGAGAATCCTCAGAGGTGTAATAATGATATAGAATTTAATGTTGGAGGAAAAATGTTAAACCTTATAAGGTGCCCAGCAAAAATGATATATTTGAGTCTAATACAAAAGAGAAAACCAAAATGGGAGAAGTTCTTAAAGTGGAAACAAATCCTAAGGTTATCCGATGAACAGTATGAAGGTATAGCATGGAAGAAAATATTTACATTACCGTATAAATGCTCTTCGGAGACTAGATTGCAAGTGTTGCAATATAAAATCCTACACGGTGCTCTGACCACGAATAAATTGTTAAGTGAAATTGGTATTAAAAACAAACCAAAATGTGACTTCTGCGAAAAAGAAGATTCCCTAAATCACTTTCTAGTGGAATGTAAAGGAACCAGAAAGATCTGGTCAACGGTAATAGAAAGGTTGTACGAACTGGAATACATTAACATAAAACCAAATGGTGAAAGATTCTTCCACAAGGAAAGAAATAGGGTCGTGTACAAAGTACAAGATATTCTATTTGGTATTGAAGTAAATAATGTGCAGTCAAAAATCATCAATTGGTTTATACTTCAAGTCAAAGCTGTCATACATAGACAAAAGCTTTTCCATGATGGCGAACTCAATATCATCCCAATACTGTACGGCCTAAGATCAAGAATTACCTTAGAAATCATTAATACGAGCAAAGGAGAAAATAGAAAAGAACAAAACAGAATATGGTCTAACCTAAAGGTGGACATAGATGAGTTTATTGGTAGATTAAAACGATGAGAAAAAACAACAAAGGTAGAACAATTTTTTTCATATAAAGAGTGACAAGATACCATCAAAGGAAACTTAACAGAAGCGAAACAAAGGGTTTATCCTAGATGTAACTTCCATCGATTCTCTGTCTAACATGTGAAAGAAATAAAGGTTGTTGCAAAAATAAAAAAAAAGAATGGTATGTCAGCCTACTTCACTAATCGGTTTCCTGGCCTAGGACTCGGCGTTTTAATAGGAATATAATGACATTTTGCGGTCTTAATGGAATTATAATGGCACGTTGCTGTTTGAGGCGAGAGACCTTCTCTTCGTTTGAAGGGTCTCTCTCACGATGATTGGGATCCCCTCTAAAACACCCAACTACGCTGACAACAGAAGAAAAGCTCATGAAACATATAAAAAGGATGCTTCACACCAGCCGCTAATAGACTTTTATTAAATGGTGTTTTTCCTACTGAATGCCATCTGTTGATAATCCTTATGGTGCGATCAGCTACTAAAATCTTCTAGTGTTAATGAACGGGCTCCATACGCTGTATCTTTCCTATTATACCAGTATTCTACAAGGATGTCACTACTTGGGCTTTTATAATTGATAGCTTATGGGGTAGTGTACTATTGTCGTCTTCAATTTTAATGGCTGAATTTTATTACAGTACATCGGTCGTGTAAGGATATTATAATGCCTATTTTTTTTCTAATAATTATTGTGGCTTCTTTGTCACTATCAAACACTTTACTTGATTTTGCTGGTCCTACTCTTTCCTGCTTACAATCTGCACCACCTGAGACCATGGGACTTCCTTACCGCTTTCACCTCTCATTCCAACATAATAAGCAACACCCATGTGTGGTATATCCCTATGCCTTCAACATTGTATGCACTGCTCAGCCAGGGTGGTGCATAACAAGAAAATTATGCCACCCTTGGCCTTGGCGCATACAAGATTTAGGCCCAGTATTCTTCTAGTTATTTTTCTGTTTTATTTATATTGGGGGGTGTAATAAATATAGAATGTAACCTCGGGTCAAGTGGCTGCGCAGGTTATGCATTTGGTTTATACTGCATTCCGCCCTTGTTCTATCCACTCCATCTTGACATCTAACCCTTGGATCCCGCCATACATTCCATATATTTGGGTCAGATTTTCAGAAAATGTACAATTGGCAGCTATATACATTTAGTAAATTCTGCTAAATTAGGCTGCAATTTGGTCAATACTAGGTAAATTCGCGTATATTTGGCATTGCATTGATTCTAGCAATCTGTTTGGTTAGGTTGAACCTTAGTAGTAATATATGTATATTACTACTAAGGTTGAACTGTCTTTTGAACTTTATTCTCGTCTGAAATTTGGGTTATTTCAGAGAATTGGTGAACATGAATTGTACATTTTCTTGCGACTTCACTCATTTACCCCTTACCATACACACTCTGAGATGCTAAATAAAGTCATGAAAAATTAGTAAGCATCTTTACAGGTGAGTGTTTATCCTTTAGGTATCCTTCTAGTAACATTATCTCAAAAGCAGGCAGAACTCTGCAACTTTTAGAAGGTTTAAATTCAAACTTTCTGGGAACAGCCCTTGGATGCCGACATGGAAACGCTAAGACTGGTTTAGGAACCTCAAAGGACGTGGCTATCTAAGAGTGCACTCAGACATTGCTCCCGAAACTTGCCAAGAAGTCAGATCACTGGCCAATCTCCTTTGCCTTATCTAGCCTGGCACACATGCGGTCTGGATGGGACACATGGTAAAGGCAGAGATATCAGCTACAATCTGTGTTCCACACATGCCTCCCGCATATCCTATATAAGGCCTTCACTTTTCCCCAATCCCAGAGGTAGTTCAGAAGGGGAAGTTGTTTCGAAGAAATGTTTATAGATATTGCACTAGCAAGTGCCTACATATTTCTGGCTAGCTTTCTTAGTCTGCCTAGTTGCTTAATAATGTGTTCTTGCTCTACTCCTCCGCTAAATGAATTATATGGGTCAGATTTTCAGAAAATGTACAATTGGCAGCTGTACAATTTTAGTAAATTCTGCTAAATTAAGCTGCAATTTGTACATTTGGTATTGCATTGATTCTAGCAATCTGCTTTTTGAACTTTATTTCCGTCTAAAATTCGGGTTATTTGAGAGGATTGGTGAAGGTGAATTGTACATTTTCTGAAAATCTGACCCATATGTATGTACTTTTAGATGAAAATTTCCATCGTGGTATACAAAGTTTATGTCCACATTTGCCTCATTATAAGACATTGCGTTTTATAAACGAATTATCGCTTAATGTACGGACGATGAATATAGAAGTCATAATTATCAAACTGAATAACATTTTGAAATGAACACTTTTTTCCACATGTTTAGAACTAATAACGTCGAATAAAAACGAGAAGTCCATGAACCGTATAATCGGACCCAAATATTGATGAGATAACAGCCGCTTCGTCGTGTTTTAACAAATACCTTTTATGCCAGAACAAATGTTCCTAACCGCAAATGTACATGTCCAAAACATGACTGTCGGTTCGTAGAGGTAAGCTCAATTTTATCTGGTCGGGATTACTGGGCTAATAGTCTTGGGCATGGAAGGAGGCTTTTTGTTGGTGATCAGGATGGATGAAATGATGGGATGAAAGAGAGCTTGGGCTGGGCTTGTGCAAAAGCTCTCCGGAGACAGCCAAGCCACCACAATCTGATCTCAACTTACACGTCATGCACTGATCACATAGGCACTGTAGGTCTACACAGAAAACAAACATACATTGGGAGTAGGTATTTTGGATGTCTAATATTAGTTCATAGAGAAAGGGGGCATATTTCAAAGACCCCTATACCATCGCCTCCCCGTCCCTCATACCTTATTAGTACGTATTTCTCATCTCCGCACTAATACCAGACTGAAATAGTATACATAATTACTTTTGTGCTTATGATATCAGACGTTTTCGTCACAATGACGACAATATGTGTAATAGAGAAAAGTTGCGAAACACAATATTGCGACGAACCATATTTTATACATGGTTAGCGCGATCATCTATTTGTTCCTATCTTTAGGAGTCCCCCTTCCTGTAAGTACAGGATGATAGAGAAAACATCCTAATTTTGGTTGAGCTGCCAAATTTAGCTTTTCCTCGTCTCCACTTTCGGTGTTGGCGAATTTGCCTGTCACTCAAGACATGCTCGGATGTTAACGCACTTACCCGAATGTTATTGAAACAAAGAGACCTTTAGTTACCTTTAAAAGGCCATTAGTATGATATATCTAGTGTGTTTATATACATCACTAATAGTAATAGAGCGATGTCTTGCCTAGATGTTTCCCTTATATCTCTTGAGAATAATAGATGGGAAATCAATTATAAGACAGGTATGGAAAATGCACTGCATGCAGAATCCTGACAAGGCATCTATCTCGCTGGCATAGCCTTTCTAGTCAAAGACTATTTTTATAAATTTGATTAGCATATTATTGTTCTTTTCACACAGCTCGTTTTTCATACTCTTCGTGTGATGGAAATGTTATTAAAGCCTTTGTGCGCGTGAGTGGTGGGTAGATGGACATGATCGACCAAGTGGAGGATTGCCAGAAAATGACAATTTGACTATACGTCATCATTGAGATGCAGCATTAGTATATAACTAAGAAATAGAATATTTTATCATTTTTTATTACACATATATGGTGTGTGAACTCCTTCACAGACAATATAGATGTTTATTATCTAAACGCGTTTCTGTGGGTTAAAAAAAGTTCTGTTTGGGAATAATACGTAGCTAAGGGAATGGAATGGAAGTAACCATTGAGACAGAAAGAAACAACATGAATATGATGAAGCGAGGTAGGAGTATTATCGCTTGTATATAACAGGTGCCGGAGTGATGTTAATAACTTTCATTTGAAGAAGGAAAAAAACCCTATATTTCAGTTTGGGTTTAATTATCTAACGAGCTTTCCAGGCCACTGGCTGCCTCTGCCTCGTCACCATGCGTCTCCATCTCAAAATAAATATGAGAAAGAGACGGGCAACAACATCTAAATGATACCAAACATAGATACTGGGCTAAGATTTCATTAAAATGCGTAAGGAAGAAGAGTAATGAGGAAAACGTGAGGCCCAGAGTGAGACGAGGGAGGGAGTGCATTCACTCAGAATTAATGAAGGCCGCATTGACTGAGTCCTCAGGCGCTACAAAGCTTGTTACCCGCAATATTTCTTCATACACTTCCCTCCAAAATGAGCACTTCCGGCGCCTTGCTTCCAGAGCGTTCCTTAATAACTTGTATCTCCGATAATTTCCAAGCTGAAAATTCCCTTCCATTTTTCAGTGAGAAATAAATTTCATCCCAGAGCAATTACAATGAGTCACAGTGGGGATTGGATAACAGATCTGGTCGGGTGGGATGATGACCGGGTCGGGAACCTGTTGGACAGTGGAAAGACACTTGCCTTGGGAAAGGCCACTCGACGAACTATTTATTTACAGAGGGCAGGTTCACAGTCGGACAAAGATTGGATAAAAAGCCGAAGCATTCAAAAACCATTAAAACCTTCGGGATAATTTACCATTGTTTAACGACAAACATCCAGGTCCCACCAACTATGCATACCAAGGCCCACACCTATCTGAAATGATGGAATGATGGGGTTGTCGTCGATGACCAAGGTTCCACCGGTTCCACCTGCTATCTACATTCATATTGAGCTATATTGTAGGTCCGAAGAACCAAGAGTCATGTTCAGGGGCTGGTATAGATATAAACTATATACATTTCTACTTTTAGCAGGCATAGTATGCCTTTAGTTCAATCACCCAAGGACAGATTTATTACAAGTTGAAGACGGAGTAAACGACCATCGGCACCGGACACCCAGCACCCCCAGCACCCTTATTTCAAAATTAATTGAGATCACAATGTCCCCATGTAATTGCTTTGGATTGATTTGAAAGCCGAACTGTTTAATGAAAGCCTCGCCTTTCGATAAGACAGTTCTTTCTTTTTAAATTTAACAATGTTAAGAATGCAAATTATTTCGTCTGCCCTGGCCCAGACTATAACAAAATGATTAACTACTCTGTGCAGAAAAACAGTTTGCCTAGGCTAGTATAATCTACCATCTTCCGTCCGACAATGTCTTCCCTGCACAAAAAATCACCTGAGGCCAAACTTCCTCCATCACTCTAATTAATAATGAGTCTAGGAATGTGCAGTGGACACTTTGACGACCCTGGGCACAGTTCTGAATATTTACATTAAACTGATATGCCAGTACCTAGCTAATACCTGAGCTCCAAGCCTATACAGTAAAAGGTCGGAGATCTAATCAGGAACATATTGCCCATTTTGGTGTCAACAACTTTCTGGATTTCTATTAAAATTAAGATAATTAGCCTTATGGTAGGAAATGGCAATGGACAGAGCCGTTATCTGTCCTTTAAGCCAACGCTCTGAGCGATGACAACTGGACTATTAGTTATAGGAAACAGGTGGTCGGCCTAATATGTGTTTGTCTAGACTTGTGCTGAGATTGATCTGTGTCTAATTAGCGGATGTAATGCAGGAGTTTGAGCCCAATCGCCGGGCCCGAATGATACAGCTTTACGGGCAGATCCTGCCACTGATAGCTAATCATTCCAACAAGCATGCAAATTGCACAATCTCCCTCTCCTCTCTAGAGGGACCAGAGTTTCCTCGAGGGGGTTGGCAGGTAAAGGTGAGGGTTGCGGGGTGGGGCGGCGGAAAGTCACAACATCTTGTAAATGTTCAGTAACAACCACATTTCGATGCGAAAAATATGGGAGAGGGAGGGGGGGGGGATTGTTCCCCTAAGCCCCATTTTGGATACACTATTGCTCAGAAAGTGTTCAAGCTTGTGTAATGCATGTACCACCGTCTTTAGCCGACACAGAATCCACGGGAACTACAAGGGAAAGTGTACCCAGAACAAGATAAGTTTTCCCAGACTATAACATTCCATGAAATGCAATCAAGTTCTAAATTAGTTTAATGATTGATGATTTGGCAAAACAAACATTCGAAGAAAGGAAACCAGACAGGGATTACCGAGAGAGCGAGAGAAGGGAGAGGGAGGGAGGGAGGGAGGGAGGGAGGGAGAGAGATGAGAGAGAGAGTGGGAGAGTGGGATAGAGAAGAGAGAGTGAGAGAAGGCCGGGAGAGGGAGAACGAGAGGTAGACTTATGAGAACAGTAATTATTTTGATCACACCTACAAATATCGAATCAGCTCTGCATCAATTGCTTTTCTTAATATATACAATTACTTCCTGATATACATGTTAAAATCATAATGGTAGAGTACACCACTAAAATCCCTGCCATGTGCATTACATGTGCGGGTCATATTTTCAGAAAATGTACAGTTGCCAGCTGTAAACATTTATTACATTCTGCTAAATTAGGCTGCAATTTGGTCAATACTAGGTAAATTCGAGTATATTCGGCATTGCATTGATTCTAGCAATCTGTTTGGTTAGGTTGAACTGTATCTTGAGCTTTATTTTCGTCTGAAATTTGGTTTATTTGAGAATATTCTCGAAGTTGAATTGTACATTTCCTGAAAATCTGACCCGTACATGTACACAGCAAGCGATGCCACCAGAACTGGGCCCTTTTACTATGCCAGTAATACACCTGCTCCCTCAATCACCCAGCATCTAATTAAGTCCCTCATTGGCTACCCATGCCTTCCTAATCTCTCTTGTTGCTGTAATCCTAGCTGAACTCACAAACACCAGCCAGTAACGACTGACCCTGTCCATTTTTCTAGCCTATTTACTAGCTAGCGTTCAGCCTTGTTGCAGGCCATTCAATGCCAACAATAAAGACTGCCTGTTGCAATGAGATATCTCTCCTCTTCCTACTGCCTCCTCATCCCTCCCCCTTTTACCAGACCTTCCATTGAACCAAGCCCAATTCTCATCTAAGGCCTCATCCAGGGATATATGAGAGGTGGGGGATTGGGGGCAAATATATCACAAATAGAACCGTCAATTGCTTTGTGACTATACCAAATTAATGGCTTATTCAACTTAACCATTTGCGTTGTATCTATTCATATCATATTATCTACTAATTGGCAGATGCAGTCGACCAAACAATAGAATGAGGTAAACATAATTATCATTTACATGTTTTCATTATCTACTCACAGACATATCAGGTATCAAACCATATAGAGGTAAATATAATTGATATGATTATACGTGAGACCTATGAATAGTTTTGATTCTTTGATTCTTTTTTCCCCTTAATTCAGGATTCCCCATCTTTCTTTATTCAGGATACCCTATTTTTGTGGATATCTATGTGGATCTTTTTAAAATCTAGTAACTAACTCTGTAGTCTGTAGTCCTATATCTTGATGTAGACAAAACTTTGTTCGTGGGGTGAGGGACGCTGCATTCTCGATCTGAACCTACCGACCCATAGGTTCCACTTTGGCCGTTATAGCCGCCCCAATGTTGGTGACCCCGCTTGTCCTAACGGACCCACAAATCACCGTGAAAACCTTCTTCCAAATGGAGATTTATCCACCCTCCACAACCCTCCTGACAGTGGGTCTCTTTAACTGGGAACACCTCGGGCATTCAACCATGAAATATGGACACCCTTCATCACCTTTTGCTGGTATCCAAGTCTCTCTTATCTCTCTTACATTCCTCTGTACCCCACCTTATCAGGAGCACCCAGGGATCTATCAGAAATTGATGGTTAGTGTAAATATGAACACCTTCTCAGTTCTCATGAAAACTCCATAAACAACATCCATCCAGGCTAAGCCAATAAGGCTCCACGGGGGAGACCTGTATATGGATGACTATGTATGGTAAGGTGAATCCAATTAATTTCCGTCAAGCTATATTTTCAGAAAAGTCATTTACTTATAAGTATCTATCACCCCGCCGAACGTAATTGGAAATGTTCATATATGGTATCTAGACATAGTGCAATACACGTTTGTATAAGACATATTATGTATGTTTTTATCAAAGCACACATTCTCAGATGAAAGTAGCTTCTTAAACAATCCCTTTACAAACATTCCAGACTCCCATATTCCAACAGAACCAAAATGGCGTCTTTCTAAATAGCCTACCTTATTGTATAACTATCTTCTCGTCTTAGCCCGTCAGTGTTCCATAATGTATCATCCAATATTTCATGAATAAACCGTTCAGCCGTCCCTCGCTCAGTAACCAAAACAAATTTCCCGAGCCCTTAGTGCGCCAACATTTTCACAAAGTTGCTAAGCCTCTATTTTCTGCTTGGTTCCCCCGCAGTCACTCCGATGCCCGAAGGAATCCCATTTTCACATTAAAGGAACACACAGTAAGCTTGTCCAGTTGACTAGATTTCCTCGCCATGAAAAGTTTTTCCCGCTGACTTTTTCTTACAGGATTCCAAGCAATATTTCAGCGAAAATCTAATTTACCGAGGGTGATAAATAAACTTGGTGTTTTCGTTATGCGTGAGGGAAAATTAAGACCATTATGTCAACAACTATTTATTGGCTGTTCTGACTTTGCTTGACGTGGCCTAACTCAAAGTCTTTGTTCCACGCCTATCTGTTTATGGCCAAACCTATCCCCGCGTAAAAGGTTACAGTGCATTGAATTCAAGAAAATTCAACTTACACGTCTGTTATTTGTACAAATGTAACCATATGGGACAGTGACACATATATCCCCCCAAAATATAACCACCAAAATATCTCAAGACACACACGAATTCTTTGAATTAGATAAAAGTTTTCAAATGAAAAGTATCCCTATTCTGAAATGACTGTTGTCCAATACTAAAAAATGTAACTGTAATTTATAAACATGTTTTTGTGAAATAAAGGAACATTTGGGCTCCATTGAATAATAAAAATAAAATTTGTTTTAAACAAAGAATCCATATATTGTTTACTGTGCTCTTAATATTATGTTGTTGCCATCCCAAGGGACTAGGAACAGCTCGCTTATTTCCAGAAGGCCAGACCTTAATATAATTTTGTTTGAACCTGATATATTAATTACTTTTACAAAAGCTATAGAAGTAACAAGAAGGACTTACCCTTTTCTGTACATAGTCGACAGCGCCCTTGAGGTCACGATTGTCCTGGTACTTGATCATGGCGTCTCGCATGCAGTGGAGGAGGTTGTCCTTGACACGACCCATGAAGACCACGGCCAGAACCCCCGCTATCACCTCCAGTATGAAGACTACCGCGATCACCACACAGAACTGCAAAGACACAAACATGACAAATAGTTAGAAACCCGTAGTGGACATCGTTTTTGTTTTATCCGTTTTAATTCAGGTCGTTGGGCAGAACTTAACATCAGATTATTATAATCTTAAATTTGAAAAAAGAATATTCGGGGTACGTTAGATAATTAATAAAACGGCAGATAAATTTGCTTTCATACCGCGCACACCTTATGTAATCAGTTGAATATTTATCAAATTTCTGGCTGAAGCCCACCCCCATACTCTACAATGGAACGCCCATGTACCTTGATGTCAGAGAATCTCTTTGCTCTCATATGTCGGAGCGGACAGATTTCTAGATAAAGCTATGTATTAGTTAAGAAATTCTTCTTTCCTTCCATACGTATATGCTTAACGGACATGATTTACTGCGCTTAGAAGTACTCTTCGAAACTTTTCCGAAACTAGTCTTGCCTTTGAAGTTTATTTTCGACCCTATGTATATATGTTCCAGTCGTAGAAAGTTATTTATTTATTCCTTAAAGCAAGACATAACAAGTAAGATGAAAACAGATATATAAGGCAGGTCGAGAGAGATGAAGCATAAACATAAAATTGCAAATATAACACGCATAGCCCACATCAGACATATTTCTGTATATATGCAAGATACACGCATCGTATGGTCTTCATTTGGAGAAGTAACACAAATGTTAGCGAAATATGTGATCCCAATATAAAGAAAATCGCCCGAATAAATAGGATCGAACCTTAATCCATCAACTTACGCCCATCTTCCTATACTACTCACACGTATACAATAGCCATGGCCTATGGACATGTTTCATATACTACTTACATCATCGACCGTCTTAAGGACACTTAAACCGCATACGAATTATCACATCATTTCTATGTGTTTTAATTAGATTAAACAGCGAATACGCTACATGCTCTTTAAGGAACAAATCATAATAATTTACATTTGTATTTGCAGGAACTTCTGGGAGACAGCCATTAAGGGTTGGCGCGTTCGAAACTAGCTCCTTTTTTGTAGGAATGCTACAGTGCTCTTTCTACCAACACTGATTAACGAACAATGCCCTATGTATCTACATTAAGGTCATCCTTCAGAGCAGTGATCCTATTAAAGCAATTACAAATGTGCTAATATGATCAGCTCTACTGGACATTGTGTTTTGATTAGGATTTGCTCGATATAGCTTCTTAATTGATTGATGGCTGGACTCAGCTAAGGGAGAAGGAAGAGCAATAAACAATAGAGTGCCGACAACTTCTTGAGTGCACTCAAGATGTTAGCCGAGTGTTCCACAGGGGAGGAGACACTCTTTGAGTTAGAATAATCCCCGGGGAGCGCAAATGCAGTGTTGCAAGTGAATACCAAAGTAAATTCTTTAAAGATGCTTTCATCTTTGTAGTAGTATGCGTAAGGAGTAATCCCTAGGGGGGTAAGAGAGTCAACCTTGAGATCCATTCAATTGCCTCAAATATATTTGCCTCGTAACCAAAACATGGTATTAAGAAATAATGTAATTCACACAGCAATATATGAGTACAGTGGAACCTCACATAAAGGCCTATTGCCTCTTATTAGATCTAGAGCCCTCTAAACATACCACCTCGCTATGAGACCAAAACTCATTCAGTGAGTCCCTAGGGTGGTCTTAATAGAGAGGTTCCCCTGTACATTATATAAAGGATAACACCACAACCGTAAACTTGGGTAATCTGGCTTGTAATATATACATATATCTGATATTATCCATCGGTTGGTAGCGTTATAGTAACCAGGCAGACAGTCTGTACTTTCCGGCTATTTGTCGTGTCAGGACTGGCGCTTAGCAGAGTCTGATCGCCCCTTTCTACTATCAAGTTACCGATGCCTAATGATCGCCTTGTTTATAGTTTGGTAAAACGTCTAGAATTGGGCGCAAGCGGCGACAGTGGCAGTAACGGCTCCATTGGCGATGAATCAAAGATGCGCCACCTCCAATATTCTGAGCTTCTCAGAACTCCCCCGCCCCTGCCCTTGCTGTCATCAACCATGGCTGAATCATTTATACGCCAGGACTGGGTATAGTGGCTATTCTGATGTCCAACCTGCTGCCGGGGATAAAACCTTGGTCAGTTTAGGACGTTAAAGGCTGCTATAGTTTATTGGTGGTTTGAATGAATGTGGATGAGAGGAAACAGACAGGGATAATCACAGGGGAATGATGCAGGCTGTAGGAACCTCCCCTGGTCTGGAATCCATAGACATCGTAGTATACTGATATACCGCATTCTTCCGAGTCGGTTGACCGTTAGTAGACATAATTGCCCTGTTTAAGAGCCAGACTTATAAATATCAAAGGCTATGTTACACAGACCAGTTAATAAAGGACAGTCTTTATTTATAATGGGCGTTTCTACCCTTCGTGCATTTGAGGCATAATTTGGTGTAAGGCTTTCAAAGAGTTCTCTACCCTTCATGTTGAATGATCCCACAGAAACATGCATGTATAAAATAGGGCGGCCGACATGTCAAATATACTGGAACAAGGGTCTTTAACACATCAAGAAAGGCATATTGTTCTCTAGTTCTAAGGAATTGTTCGTTTGAAGCAACTAAATCACTGAGTGAGAAGGCGTAAGGAATTCGATTCGATTATCCGATATGACACAATACACCTTAATGAAGACCGAGTTTTGTGCAGTGGCTATTAAACGATCAGCAGCTGCGACTGCCTTGTTAGCCGCTCTATAAGGGAAAAATCTGAAGCCGTCCAAGTTAGGAGGAGAAAAAGGTGGAAGGTTTAAGCGAGCCCAAACTGCTAGTGTAAGATTAGATTAGTCTGAGAGCAAGCTTAAGACAGGTGGTGGTAGTGGTGGGGGTGGTGGCCACTGGCTATCCTTCATCCTATCGGAAGGTCTGGCCATTGCACTGCCGGTTGGAACTGATAGCTACCTGGTAGGAATACTAAGTGGCACCGCAGGCTGAAATGAGACATGCCAGGTAAAAAAATATCATTTTATAGCTCCCTCCCACATGATATAGCGATATCGAATGACCTTTGCCTCAATTCAAATGTTGCCATTTTTTCTGGGGAATTAATACATATTTCTTTGTACTTTTTCTTAGGGTAGGAGAGCTACAGTGTTATACATAATTATATACGATCATGTATATGACAACGGGTAATATAATTATATGAACCCTTATTCACGATCCGAGCGCAGTGGTTATATTTCAACGACAGGATCTGTAGAAACATACATCTTTCAGGCTTGAGTTTTCACAGGGCATCTAAGGACTGGTTGCTTATTGCCTTAAGTCCTGGAATACGTACAGCAGGGCACAAGGAATTTGCATAGACATATTTTGGAACTGGATTTGGAGAGTATAGTGACCGTATACTTCAGTAAGCTCACAAGAACATTCATATCCCCCCATACTATGTATCGCATGAATATCTTGTACTATAGTTACCATCTATTATAGGGAAGAGGTGTTACATTTGCCAAGGAAATAACATTGTCCGTCGTTGAACCCCAGACTACAAAGCAGGTGTTCTTATAAACTAAACACACCACTCCAAAGTTATGGCTGGTTTTTACCGGTGAATTACTTCAGCCTCTATTTGCTTGCTCTACCTAGTGGCCAGAAATAGCATAAATAAAAAATGATGGGTCGTCCCTGTGCTAAGTACCCATCAAATACAAAAAACTCACTCCTATTAGCCATAAATTCGTAATAATGAGACTGCTACAAGTAGGTAGGTAGTTATGGGGTAAATCCAGGGTACCTGATTAATTAGGGACAAAAAGCCTCCTTGAGGCTTGCTGTAGTAAAGTAAAGTCTGAATGTGAGACATCTTCCCTACTTTATACACAGGGACCAGTGAACTAATGGTGCAAACATATAGCCCTAATATGGTAAGGTGACAGGTTATCATTTGTTAGCACATAACCTATAGGTTCTCAGCTAGGTAAGCATCTTGTCATTTAGCCAAATATACGATAGCTCCAACGATTAACAGCCCAGCCTTTTAGTACATATCAATACTACACGAAGATCACCTTTATTAGTTATAATAGGCATATATATAGCTATGATATGTAAGCTATTTATACGACTCTTGAAATTCGTTGTTGATGTTTCACACGAATAAAGAATACGTTTGAATGCAACTAAAATTGATATTTGAAGAAATATATCGAAATATATCTATATAGAACGGTTGGGGTTGATAAGTGGGGAAAGCAACAAGGTCGGAGGGGGGAGGGAAGGGTTCCTAGGACAGCAGATGTGAGGAGCAGAGGCTGGAGGAGGAGGAGAGGAGGAGGGGTGATGATGATAAGGGGAAGCTATAATAGGCACGGTTGACATGGAACAATACATCATGCTTCATCATGATTACAACGCAGCTTTTTCCCATCCATCTCCTAACGTGCATGAGTCAAGGTAAACCATCAATCAATACAAACCCCCAAACCCTTGAACCCCCTCCAATGAATCCAGCACATCTCATGTCTTGTTACTGAATAAACACTCATTTGTAAAACTATGGGTGAAGAGCAGACATGCATGGCCCCTACATTTACTGTTCTGGGTTACTATTGGGGCGTCTCTGATTTTATATCATACCTCGAGGCAGCAAAGTCTTTATACATTACTCAGTCTAGGCCCAAAGTTGAGCGAGTCCCTTCAAACGAAGGGAAAGCCTCTCGCCTCAAACCACAAAGTGTCATTATAATTCCATTAAGACCGCAAAATGTCATTATATTCCCATTAAAACGCCGAGTGATAGGTCAGGAAAAAGATCAGCAAAGTAGGCTGACAAACCATTCTGATCTGATCTGAGGGTTTGACCTAGAGTGTACTCATCATTTATACAGACAATCCAAGTAATCTATGAAAGGCAAATAGATAGTTATGTCAGGATCGCAATAAGGAACCCCACTCCACTTCATTACGTATGCAAAAAGATGACATGATAAGGACAGTAATAATAACACAATACTGCAAACAGTTTCTGCTCGAATTTCGATATCAGCCACCCATCTAAAAGATCTAAAATACAAGATGTAACTCATCAGTCAATATTACTGCCATGTAACTACTATCTGTATGCCAGTAGCTATACATATAGATTCCACTGACGTCACAGGCGTCGCCATTTTAGGGGGCTACCCCGGGTAAACGTTGGATATCCAAGACTGGAAAATACTGTTTTCCGGCCGTTTTAACAATTACCAGTTTTAATGCACCCAGGATAACCCTTGTTGATATGATAGGTAATCTTTCTTTAGTAAATTATTGCTAAAGTATCCAACATTGTGGGGTTTATCAGCTTTGTTTTTATAAACACGCTATAGACGCAAGGGTAGCGCTGACCCCTGTCATGGCGGCCACTGTGATTCCCCAGCCAGGCGTGTGACGTCATGCGAAATCTATGTATGGGTCAGATTTTCAGAAAATGTACAATTCACCTTCACCTATCTTCTCAAATAACCCGAATCTTAGACGAAAATAAAGTTCAAAATACAGTTCAACCTAACCAAACAGATTGCTAGAATCAATGCAATACCAAATATATCCGAATTTACCTAGGGGTGGATCCATAGAAAGGTTACGCATTGCGTAAACCCTATCCTGCTCTATTGCAGGATAGGGTTTACGCAATGCGTAACCTTTCTATGGATCCACCCTAGTCATTGACCAAATTGCAGCTTAATTTAGCAGAATTTACTAAAAGTGTACAGCTGCCAATTGTACATTTTCTGAAATTCTGATCCGTATACGAAATTTTATTTCCATAAAGTCACTTTTCCAACTCTAAGTACACTACTTGATGTATGAGGAGGGACGTTCACCTCAGAAACCAAACCTATTGTTTAGCACATAGCCTAACTATAGCTGATTCACCGGCAGGTAAAGCCTACGGCAGATGAATGAGTTACTGGTATGGTTACTCACGAGCCACTCGGTCAACATCTAGTATCATTAGCTCACATGTCGTTCCCTCTCCCACTCCTCCCCAGCACCTCTACCCGTGCGGTGGTGGGCAGACGATACAAGGTCACAATAAACACATTGTCCAGGTGTTGAGACGCCATTGTATAAGGGCATTGGTTTGATTTGACTAAATAAAGGAACCTGTAAATAAGGCTTAAATGAATAGCAATTAAGATGGTTTTAATGACGCTTTTTAATGAGGTGAACAATGGAGGTTTGATAACATCCGAAATTGGTAACACATAAAGATGCATCGTCATTTTTAGGGCGTGGAATAGGTTGCATAACGCCCCTTTTAACACAATGCTTTCATATATATTTGTTCATATCAGGGCCAGTAAGGAAACGCGTTAACAAGGTCTGATACCCTACTCTTTCTGATTATCAGAATTGATATTCTTACATATACGCATAGCCATAGACACCTATGTATACACATGACCGACCTTTGGCAACCCAGTCGGCTTGCACTGAGTGGAAAGTGAAATGATGCTTTGGTAAGGTGGTAATGGGATTCGAATCCATGACTCTAAGAACCTCTCTGTTTACAGTCCAGCGTCTTACATATTACACCTATTTTTATTATCAAAATTGATGCCAATTTGCTGCACAAGGGAAATAAATATTTATCAAGGAAATCCCACACCCAGTATCAGCCCAGTTGCAATCACAGGCTATTACTCCTCACTAGAGTTACAAAACATTCATTCTATGATTTTGTGGTTTAGAAGGTATAGGTTTCAGTTGATATTTCCTTCTACAACTATTCAAATAGCCGAGACCAAACCAATTACCTTCTCTCTTGACAGAATAAATTGATAAGCTAGAACCTAGAATAGCAATTGACTTCGCTTTTTAGCGAAGAAAAACTATAGTTTGAATCAAGTAGAAGTTTGCATGTCCAAAGATAACGCTGAATGCTGTCTAATTTATCCTCCATAAGATGAATAAGTTAAGCGGGCGCTAGCATACGAAATGAATCGCTAGAATCCACTTAAACGGTTTGAATCTTGATCTTGTTCAAAAGAAATCATTGCGTAACCACTCCAGTGGAATAAGAAATAACAGATCTGCATACACTAATATGTGGGTAAGGTACAGTGCATAATAAAACATGAAACATGAATGACTATAAATGGGGGAAAGAATAAGTGGAATGATCCAGACAGTCATTCAGAATAACAAAAGTCTTTATAAATTATTGATGACTCATTAATCACTGGCGCCTTTTCCACAATGTCTCTGACATCATTTTCAGCGATTTATGTATTGTTGCTAACACTGTAAAGCAGAAGAAATGGTTTCAATTGGATCCCATTTACACTATCTATAACACCAGAAGCATAAGTCTACATAAGAATCTTCTTCCTTCAACAGCTATGATGGGCCTCACTGTCTTGCACTTGGCAACTGTTTGAGTGACAATAAGACGCACCAATCGCACAGTGCCTCTCGTTAACTGATGTCAGCAATGAAATTAAACTCTTGCCAGAATCCAATATCACTGCAGGAAAGCAATACAGTGACCCTTTGGTGTTAAATGGTGAAATATCCTTTAGCTCCTCAACAAGGAAGGTACACTCTAAAGAATGAAAGCTCTTCGTGGGGTTACTTCGTGAACTTCAGGCATCCTCTACCATCCCAGCTGTTCTAGCCAACACTTCCACGCACACATGGGATATTATGTCCCTTAATTAAGGGTGGTCTCCACTGGTTGCGGTAAGCTCTGCGGTAAGCCTTGTGATGGTGTTGTGCCTACGTGGCCAGTGAACCATGTAGGCAGGACCTCGTCACTCCTCTTCACTTACAGAACCAACACAAACTGTTGCAAGGCTTACCGCAGAGCTTACCGCAGCCAGTGGAGACCACCTGATACAATAACATCCAATACGTCTGATTCTCATTGAGATAAGTTGGTTTGAATTTGCTTCAGATCCCAGATCAAACAAACCCGATATATTCTAAATAGACACCCTTGTGCTAAGAGTGCACTGCATGGCCAATCTCCAGATTGACTCATTCTGTTGAGCCATCAGTTATCATTTTATTCTCCACTGGTAATCGGGAGGATAACATTTATGGAATGGAGAAATTAATTACTCAAGATGACAGATCTAATGGATCATCTGAGCTGAAGTTTCTCAGGAGATACTCAATAACAGATAGAAAGATTATTCTTTCAGGATTATTTCACATCTGTGAGGCCACCTTACATTTGCCAAACGCTCTCTCTAAACTATTCGTAGGCGCTCTGCTCCTTGCATTCATAACCATGCCTAAGATTAACAATATTTATGACATGTATATCTTTGAATTTTTTAAAGACTGTTTGCTATGCCTTTAGAATAGAATATATGGGGAATTTACATTAGAGGTATTTAGTTACAATTCCTTCCGAGATAATCTTCAATTCATGCCTTATTCATTCCTCGACCTAAAACTCCATTACACCCGGTTCGTCCTCTTTACCGCGGATCTAACCAATTCTATCCCATTTTCTAGCCTTCCATTACAGCAAAGCCCGGCCATGCTTCGCTTTTTTCTTTACCCTTTCCCAAAGGGGTTGGGCTGTGTACTATGAATATTTGATTAATTCCCAATCCTAAACTCAAATGACGAGGCCGACCAAGTGCCATAAAAGGCTGGCTTAATTTGGGCTCATTCTTTTGATTAGGGCAGATAGGAACCAGACCCAGTCAAGCAACAGCAAAAACAGGCCTGTCGATCTGGCTGGGTAAAAAGCCTATAGATCAATCCACTGCAAATTTTCTCAGATTTTATATTCTTTAAATTTCTTATTTGATAGAAATGCACATGGTTCACATGGTTTATATCACCAACAGTCTATCGTTAGTAGGTTTCGTACTTTTTTCTCTTATGTGAGACTTTTGCATCCCTTAACATTGGTTCTCTAAGGTTTCTTGGTAAATCTCTGCATATTTACCCTGTGTTCATTTCAGTTGCTCCTCTTTCATTGCTTTCCAATAGGACAAATCACTCTATGACTTATTCTTTTCACTACAATAATAAATTATGGTATCGTCAGTAATTATTTTCTAATTATTCTCCGACGAGATTAAATCAAAGAATCATTTCTTTAAAAAAAGATTCTCCATGATACTTTTTATAGTGTATGACAGAGAAAACAGGGGAGTGGCGTGAGGAGAGCGTATAAAGAAGGATATCAAACCTGGCAATGATAAAAGAGACAGACGTGTCTCGTAATTACAGTGGAATCGATAAGCTTAGAATATCAGTCTTCATCTCTTTCTCTACTCATACAACCATTAGTACATATAATGTATGTCTTCCCCGACACTGTACCACAGCTCTAGTGATTTCCAGTACAATTGCAGCGAGTGGAAAGAGAAAAACATTGCTATTGCTTCTAGGTCTGACAGAACAGACATTCCCAATAGGGAAAGATAACAGTACGTCCATCCTTTATCCCAGAGGCCAGTGTCCCATCTGTAGGCAAAAACTGTATGTGCAATGCCTGTTCCAAACGATTTAATTCCACATCAAACACAATGAAACCAATCTCCCTATATAGAATTAAATAGTGATTAAAGGCAAATATATATGCCAATATTATATATCACGAGTTTTCAATTATTAGGGGAATTGTCAAGTGAGGGAATTCAAATCTATAATTCGCGAATATGTAATCTAATAGATCTATTATAGTGTGCTTCGCTATACTCATGTTTTGCCACTTTAGTTGTAGAGGGTTTCAACAAAGCAACATCAATAATATATCCTTTACTGATAATCTTATGAAGGAAACCCCAGCCCCCATCACCCACCCCATCCCCAATAAAGTGGGTATCAATTGATGTAAATCCGACAACAAACCTTTTTCTAAAAGACACACAGCTAGCTTCATTAAGTTGGTTATATAATAATAATGGCGAAATAAGATCATGTTAGTTATGATATAATCATCCTGGGGAGGACGTAGTGCTTTTAAATAAACATAAAGCTGCCAACTAACTTCAGGACTGGCATCGATATATTACCCTTAAATGGGGTTTAGTACTCGTCTGAATTACTACTGCCATTGATCTAGTCAAGTTCAGGTCTAGAATGGGCCGGTCATGGCACGTCAGGGAATACATATGAAATTAAGTGTAGGGTCGTAGTGGGAGTAAAAGCCCAATGATCTATGACTGAAACAAAAAGTAGTAGCAACGGACATAGTCCCATATACATGGAAAACATAGTAATGGCAAACTACAAGTCGTTACTATCTCTTGCTTGTGACGATTGGCTGTAGAATGGCAAAAGCATGGGCCACAAAAACACTGTCTGGGAAATATGCATACAGGAGAAAATATGCTTGGTTTCTCTTTTTACAAAGATGATAAACTTCGGGAGATGAATTAACTCTCACTGCTCGGCTCTGCCTTTCCCTCTGTGTCTGTGTCTGTCTGTATTCTATACCCAATTAAACCACTTCTTTTCCCTTCCGTCGTCATATCGTATACCTATCTCCTTCGATGGATTCTAAGTAATTATTAATTAAATGACACTTAATTATGGGTTTTATCACATCCCTAGACTCCCATCAAGGAGCCTGTATGTATAGTCAGAGATCCTGGGATTCAGATCATGTAATAGAGACATCATATTCCTATGTTAAATTTCGTTCTTCTCTCCAACATGAAAGGAATCCCTTTGGTGATCTCCAACATTTAAGCCAAGGCTCCTGCATTCTCCCCTTCTTGTGGCCATTGTTACTCTCAGCTTAAAGCACGACTTATGCTTGCAGTTAAAGGGAACGGGGTCATACACGGTGAAAAGCGTTCAAGTAAGGGGCAATAACTCAGTAACGTGGAAGAGGGCTTCCCCCTGCCATGGGAGGGGAAGCTTTATTATCACTGTACTTCTAAATGAGGATGGGCAGCTGCGGGTATAATAATGTATGGGGAATGATCCTCCTTTTTACCCCTTCCTCTCCATCCTATGAGAGGCTGTAGAAGGAGGAGGTAACTCAATCTGGGCAACAACGGGGAATTCCTAAAGGGGAAGATATGAGGGGAAGCCAGCCTTTATTTAGACAGACTTTCATCATGTCCCTTTCATTATCAACATATAAGATATGAACATCTGATACCTAATTTCAGATTAGTAAAGCTAAGTTACGTGTATGTAAGTTTATTAAAGATTTTAAAAGAACAGTAATAATTGAAAGTGTTTATATCATAGGAATGACTGGAAGCCACATATTCCCCCAACCTGGCCAGAGCCGACGGTGGCTTCAACACCACCCCAGGAGGGACGTGTAGGCGTCTACAGGAGAGACTGGACTACAAATAGAGCGGCATGCTTGGACACTGGACACTATATACCAGCTGGGGTATTCTCAAATAGAGCAACGTGTCATTCTATACTCTTTGAATAGAACAAACAAGAATACACCAGGGGGTGCCCCTGGAGGTGTGAGCAAAGACTTCAGGTGTGGGCGAAGACTTCCAACAGTTCCAGCTTTTTTATTCCCACTATCTCTATCACTATTGTTACTTATCAGAAGTTTTACTTCATACTTAATCCAAGCTAGCTGACATTTGCTGACTGAGGGCAACTTAGGAGGTAATTTTAGTATTAATCTGTCATATCAGTTGCCGCAATTAGAACAATATATACTTATTATTTGAATGTAAAAATACCATTCTCAAACAAGAGTAAGAGAAGAAATGTACAAAGAGCGGTGAACCATTCCTCAGTCAATGACGAGGATGGTATTGTTCACCAGCCACCATCAAATGTAAGAACGGGTTGGGGGCTTGGAAACCTCCTGACAAACAAGGAGAAATGTCCCCTAACTTGTATAAATAAACGTTTCTCAATCTCAATCTCCAACACCCCCCCCCCCCAAATCCATAGGTCCAGTATGGTCTATGGTCCAGTATAGTTCTAATAAGACATGTTATTCTCTTGGTACAATCTCGGAGAGAAGAAATCAAAACAGCACACAGTCGTGGCAGTCTCATATTAAAGACACATACAAATGGTGGTCATTGGCTTTGTAACATCCTTATACCAGGAAAACATATTTTTCTTGTGCAATGAGCCTATATAATGTCAGATATATATCATGATATACTTATCATACATATTACTATACTGAGGATGGTTTATAGCCCTTACTGCTTATATAGGCGCCTTGGTCCTGCATAAGCACATATAAAGCATTATCCGATTCCATATTCATGATTATTCCGACAGCAGAAAGGGCCATACACTAATTGACAGCCCTCATGCATATACTTCACACTTGGCGGTATCATACATTAATACGGCGTCGCAGCCTAACTGGATATAGTTGTCTGGGATATTATTCTTCAAAGTGGTGTGAAGCGGGGAAGAAGAGTATACATTGTATACATAAATGCATGATTGTTTGACATTAGCTTTGAACACAACTTCTTATGGGGGAAGATTTGAACATAGCCCATGTATGCTTCAAGTGTTTGAAAATTAGAACTTATTTTGCGCCCGTTTATTAGAACTTTGTTACGGTGCAGGTGTTCCTAT